>OX578147.1:0-745000 GCA_951213105.1 Amaurobius ferox | reverse complement strand
CCCAGGACAAAGCCTAATTGAACCATTTTTGATTAAGACTGATAATTTCAAAGCTAAAAGCTATACATTGTTAAACAAAATAAAACTTCTTTTAAAAAAATAGGAAATTATTTTAACAGTGTTAGTTTTCTCTTTCAACAAGCTTAAATACCACTTACTGTATGAATGTAAATGACATTAAAATTGCAAATCAATCGAATGTATCGAATGATCATGTCTGATCTATTGCCAAGTGTAGAAAATCTGATGTGGCCAGCACATGATTTTCACAGCAGACTCATATTCACGTTCTCTTTATTTCTTCAATAATTCATTAAATTGTGTTTAATTGCACAAAATAACAAACATAATTATTTTAAATGACACTGAATTTGCACTTTTAATTGAATTTTCGTATTAATTTGGTAACGGACTTATTTTCAAAGGTGACGTAGCGAAAATGCGAAAAAAAATAAAATATCTCGAGAACGGCTAGTCCTAGCGTAATGGGGTTGATCTTTCTGTCGCCAAAAATCCCATAGAAAATAAGCATTTAATGGATATATTTGAGCATACGTAGCCTTTTACTTTTAGATGCAACGATTTTTTTCGGACCATTTCGCAAAGAAAGGCAGGTTTTTTTTATCCCGAATCGTACCAAAATCTAATCAGCACCAGGGTCATCTATAAGGAACTTATCTACCAAATTTTATGAAATTCGGTCAATTAGTTTTTCAGTTAGAGTGGATATAAAATCTGCACAGACAGCCAGACAAACAGACACACACACACAGACACAGACACAAACGTCACGCTAAAATAGATTTTTCGTATTCGAGAAGTCCCAAAACGTGTACACCCGTCGAAAACTCGAGTTGCGATTTTCGGTACGATTCCAATACTTTTGCTATACATTACCATGTATTGCAAGGAAAGTAAAAATCTGATGTGGGCAGCACATGACTTTCCCTGCAGACTCAAATTCATATTTTCTTTATTACTTTAATAATTCATTAGATTGAGTTTAATTGAACCAAATAACACTAAATTTGCATTTTTAATTCAATTTTTTTTATTTCATAATTGGATATTTTTCCGACATCGACGTAACAAAAATGCAAGAAATCTCCAATATCTTGAGAACGGTTAGTCCTAAAGTATAATGGAGTGTGTTACATTATTTTCCTCTTCAAAAATTGCGTATAAAACAAGAATTTAATTGATACATTTGAGCAGATACTACTTAGTCTTTTTTTTTAGATTTTGGCGATTTCGGCGAGCCATGTCGTAAAAAAAGGCAGGTTGTTCTTTTCCGAATCGTATTAAAATCTAATCAGCACCAGAGTATCCCATAAGTAACTTATCTACCAAATTTTGTGAAATTTGGTCAATTAGTATTTTAGCTAGAGTAGATACATGAAATTTTTGCGGGCCATTTCGTAATGAAAGGCGAGTTCTTCTTTTCCGAATCGTACCATAAACTAATTAGAACCAGGGTAACATCCAAGTGACTTACCAAATTTTATGAAATTCGGTTCATTAGTTTTTGAGTTATAGTCGATACATAAATTGCACATACACACAGACAGGCACACACACAGACGTCACGCTAAAAGTCGCTTTTTTGTATTCTAGAGGTCTCGAAACGTGTAGTTCCGTCGAAAACTCGAGTTGCGATTTTCGGCATGATTCCAATACTTTCCCTTATAGATTACCATGTATTGTAGGGAAAGTAAAAATCTGATGTGGGCAGCACATGACTTTCCCTGCAGACTTATATTAGCGTTCTCTTTATTTTAATTAAATTTATTTCACTTTTAATTCAATTTCGTTCGCATTCGATAACCGGACTTATTTTCAAAGGTGGCGTAGGGAAAGTACGAAAAACTAAAATATCTCGAGAACGGCTAGTCCTAGTGTAATGGGGTTGGTCTTATTCTTTTCGTCGTTAAAAATTACGTATTAAATCAGCATTTAATGGATATATTTGAGTATACCCAGTTTTTTATTTTAGATTTTGGCAATTTTTGCGGGCCATTTTGCAGAAAAAGGCAGGTTATTTTTTTCTGAATCGTACCAAAATCCAATCAGCACCAGGGTGACTTATACGTGACTCATCTACCGAATTTTGTGAAATTCGGTCCATTAGTTTTTCAGGTACAGTGGATACAAGCTTTTGCGGGCCATTTCACAAAAAAGGCGGGTTCTTTTATTCCGAATCGTACCCAAAACTAATCAGCACCAGCCCCGCCCACAAATGACTTACCTACAAAATTTTGTGAAGTTCGGTCCATTAGTTTTTTAGTTAGAGTGAATACAATATCTGCACAGACAGACACTCAGACAGACATACACACAGACACACAGACACACAGACAGACAGACACACACACAGACGTCACGCTAAAAATGGTTTTTTCGTATTCTAGAGGTCTTGAAACGTGTAGATCCGTCGAAACTCGAGTTGCGATTTTCGACATGATTCCAATACTTTCCCTATACATTACCATGTATTGCAGGGAAAGTAAAAAGGTAATTTAATAATAACATTTTAAAGAATAACTTGCTAACAAAATGTATAAAAAGATGCGTTTTTCATTTGCAAACTGATTATTTCACCACATCATAAGAATATATGAGAAAGTCGATTTGAGATTCACAATCATATACTTTAATTACGACCTAGAGAATACATACTTCAAGCTGACGTTTAATTGTTATGAGCCCACGTGTATTCTTTATTGGAGTTTGGAGAATAAAGAACCAATGCCAGGTCAGTCATAAATCTCCCATTTTTGACCATTTTCGCAGAAATAAACCGAGGAAGAAACAATGCTTTTTCCCATTGTGAATCATCTGAAAAGAATTTATCGAGGATAATTCTCCGCCCCTCGTCAAAGTCAAAGGGAGAATGGTCGGCCTTGTACCATAAAAGAATCTGATTTAAGAGGTAAATTTCAAAAAATAACTGGTAAAATTTGAGTGCAAACCTTCTGAGGAAGGTATTTTTTACGGAATTTTTGTAGGCACTTTTCTAAATAGTCTAAAAATATCACTCACTATTAAGTGACAATTATAGAAAAAGTATTGTAACGGGGTCGAAAATTCGAATTCGAGTGTTCGACAGAAGAACACGTTTCAAGCATCTTTGAACTCAAAAGAAAACGTTTATGAGGGAATATCTGTGTGTGCGTGTGATGTTTCAAGAACGAATGGCGCTTTTCCATAGTAATTGGTACCATTATTGCAATCAGTGAATATTGGAGCGCTATTGATTTAAAACCCAATCGAATATTCAAAAGGTAAATTTTCGAAGATATCGTTAAAAAAATCAAGACCTATAATACCGTTACATAAACAACCTAATATTAAATTTAAGGGTGCCGTCCACCAAAATGTTCGACTGGCCAATTAAAGGAATAATTTCTTCTTTTAAGTGAAATAGATAGGCCAAATTTAATGTACGGATGAACAGTTCCATAAGACTCGCTGGAAAAATAAAAATCTAATTCATCTTTAAAATCGCATTATTCAGAGTTTTTTTATTAAAATACATCTGATTTTAACGGGTATTCAGCTAGTACATGCAATGCAAATTCCCAAGCTTCCATCTATTTGCCCGTCATACTTTTTAGGTACTTGAAACGATTGAAACTCAATTTTTTTTTTTTACAATGGACAATCGTTCAATGAAACTCCCAGAAAAAATCGAATATTTCGAAAATAGTCATTTGACCAGAACCTTCGAAATACAAAATGATAAAAAATGCATTTCGAGATGAAAATAGACTTAAAATTTGCAACGGTCCAGGATTGATAAATTTGAAGGTATAACATTAATTTTCCAATATTTGTTAAAGGATGTCGTACACCAAATGTTCAATTTGCCGAATAAATGAGAAACGCCCTATTTCAATTTATATGGAGACTAGAAATTGGGTGCAGGGTTTCGTTTGATAGAAGATAAGTGAATAATTTGTTTCATAAATTTGTCATCATAGGGGAGTTATACTCCAAATAGTTTAATTTGCCGTAGAAATGATAAACGCATTCTTTTAAATGGGTTAAACACTTGTAATTGGGTACACAAAAGAGCAGTTAGATAAAACTCGAATTATTCTAACACTTATATTTTCGAGGGGTGGGGGGTGGGGATGCTCTCACCTAAACGTTTGAAATATGGGCTATTTGTAAGAAGCGCTTACCAATAGATAGAGGCGTGTAATTTAATACCAAGATAGGTAAAAAAAAAGTACTGTGATGCAATACTTGTTATTTTAGGGTTGCCGCACACAAAAATGTTCGATTGGCTAAATAAATGAGAAATACCCTTTTTAGGTCAAACAGAGACTGGAAATTTGATGCATTGATGATAGTAAAAGATCGCTAAGACTCACTGGAAAAATCGAATTATTCAAAAATTCACATTGTTAGGTGTGTGCATATTCCGATACCGTTGATTTTCAACAGCTATATACGTCAAAATAATTCCCAATTTTATGTTTGTCTATCTGTCACATCTTTCCAGGCACTTGATAAATAGATGGATTTTCAGTTAAGTACACGGGTCACTTGATTAATAAAACCTCCGGAAAAATCGAATTTTTCTAAAATGTTCATTTGTGGAATACTTTACACTAAAGCGTTCGAAATGTGAAATGATAGAAGACGTACATTGATAGACTTAAATGATGCATGGAATAATCGTTTAATAAGAAGTTTATAGAAATTTTCAGTTTTCTAATATTTGTCGCTTCAGGACATAACGCACACCAAAATGCGCGATTTGTCAAATAAATAAGAAATACCCTCTTTTTAGTGAGAGATAAACTTGAAATTTGGTGATTTGCGTCAATCGTTTGATAAAATCTTTGGGAAGAATCGATTTTCTCAAAAATATTTATTTGAGAAGTTGCTCCACACCAAGACGCTTGAAATGCGCACTAGTAGAAAACAGATAATTCGATGAGATAGAGCAGGAAATTTGGTGCTAAGGTAAAACACAAGACAGTATGTAAGGAAATTTTAGTTAGCTAAAAAGGATACCTTATTCTCTTAAAGCATTGAATTTGTAAACTTTACTAACCTGTTTCGAAATTAAGATTTTGTTAAAAACAACTTGCTAACGAAAAATCATAAAATGCACACATTTTCGCTTTAATACTGATTGTGATACAAATGATACTAACAATTTAAATTTTTTGCAGAATGCAGAAGATTTAACTTAATCTTTTCTACAGAATGTAGAAAAGTATCATTAAATTTTCCATCATTAGATATAAATCTCTCTTTATGAAACAAAAGATAGATCTTTAAAAGTTCCAGTTTTCTTGGAATTGTTATCTTTGGTAACTTCTAAAGGCTATTTCGTTTATATTTACGCTTGTGTGCTTAAAGCTAAGTAAACAGTATAGTAAATTTTAACAAATAGTTCAATCTGAATTTCCTCTTTAGATGTCTCATCTACAGGAAAACCTTTTCTTTTGCAGATCTCATTGTTATCTGTTTGTAATCAAAGCATCCCAAAAAAAGTGAATGAAACGAGGTAGTGAGAAAACTTTATAAAATATACACCTTGCATCTCATATATAGTTTTCCAATTATCTGTGTAACGTTGAACACGGAAGCTTTGATGGTGAAGCATAAATAAATTTTAGGCCGTGATTTCATAATCCCCACCTCTAGAGAAATATTCTCTCCCCACTTCTTGATAAATACTATGTCCCCACTTCTAGAGAAATATTCTGTCCCCACTTCTAGATAAATACTATGTCCCCACTTCTAGAGAAATATTCTGTCCCCACTTCTAGATAAATACTAAGTCCCTACTTCTAGATAAATATTCTATCCCCATTTCTAGATAAATACTGTGTCCCCACTTCTAGAGAAATACTCTGACCCTACTTTTAGAGAAATATTCTGTCCCCTCTTCTAGAGCAATATTTTGTAATGAACCTTGTTCGCATTTCTATTTTTGTAATTTTTTTACATATCATTAAAATTTTTACTCATTGCCAATTCC
The DNA here is from genome assembly GCA_951213105.1 of Amaurobius ferox. Lineage (NCBI taxonomy): Eukaryota > Metazoa > Arthropoda > Arachnida > Araneae > Amaurobiidae > Amaurobius > Amaurobius ferox. Next base: position 738,999 of record OX578147.1, on the reverse strand, counting down.
ATTATCGCAAGATGTAATTTTTTATCAAACGTTTCTAATGTAATTCCGTGCTGCATGCGCTAATAGTCAAACTCCGCAGATAAGTTTATTCAAGAAAAATAACTCCGATATTCCGATACTTTAATAGCGCCAAAAAATGGCACGTACGACTCATTACGTCCGAAACGTTTGGAATGATCCCCATTCTCGCAATAAATGCATACTTTTTCTCATATGAAACTATGGTTGATGTGTGGCATGTGTGCAAAGAAGATAAAATGTTTAGTTCATGTGGAAGAAAATTATCTCGCATTTCTGATTTGTGTTTTTTTTTTTCATACTATCATTATTACTTTCCCTACATAGTATAATGCATAAGGAAATAATTGTGACGGGGTCAAAAATTCAAATTTGAGTTTTCCACGGAAGAGAACGTTCTAAGTATCCTTGAACTCTAATCGTACGGTTAGAAGTAATGCGCGTGTGTGTAGGTACGTTAGTATAGGTATGTTAATGTTTGTATCCGTGAGTCTGTGAACATGATATCTCAATAACGAATGAAGCGCTTTGAAAATAGTTAGGTAATATTATTCGCTAAATAATATTCGGAAGACTCCCCCCCCCCCCACCTTTCATAATGTTGGAGTGAATTTTGAAATTCGTTCGAACATCATTACAAAATCAAGATCAATAATAATAAATAACTAATCCTTATAGATGAAATTTTTCATTGAAAAAATAATGGCACACACTTTAAAACGCTAGCATGCACCGTTCTAGAGATAGCATTTTTCAAATAAATTTATGAAAAGCGTTGCATAAAATTATATAGTTAGAATCATTCAATAAAGTAGTTAGTTCCATCTTCACTCCTCAGTACCGACAGAACTGACAGTATACAGAGGCATAAGAAACTACAACCCTCCACTCACCAATATCGCCCATTAGTTAACACTAATAATAATTAAATACTATAGTTTGTTGCACAAAACTAATAATTTGAGCTGAAATCAATCCATTTCTAAACTAAGTATTCAAAATGTAACTCCTATTCTTCCATATTTCAATAAAAAAAATTCTAAATGACTATTTGAAAGAGATTCTGGCGTTACAAGGATACCCTCTAGTCAAGAGCATGATAGGCGTACCGGAACCAAATAGAGTCAATAAGTAGGTATAGTTTGCAGAGTTTACTTCAAAGATAAGCGCTCGTAATTCTGTCCCAATAGTTCAAGGGTAGAGCGTCGGCTGGCCAGTTTGAAGATCCAGGGTTCGACTCTCGGTTGGGGCAGCAAAGTGTTTTACAATAGCGCCCGAACAAATCCCCCTGTAGGTTAATGCAAAGATGTCTGATGGCTGAAAGTACCCTAGTATGATTAGCACGGATTCAGTGGACTCTGGGATATGGAGATGCAATTTCAAAATTAGGAGAATAAGGATAGAAATAGCATCAAGAGGCTAACCTGAGGTAAAAATAGCAATAGGCAGTCAGTCAGATTGTCAGTTGCACGCCAATCTGACATTAGAAGGTGGAGAATGCAAAGTCCCCGTCAAAGATTGCAATTCTATCCCAGTAACTCCACACAGTAGAGCGTCGATTTGCCAGTTCGAAGATCCAGGGTTAGATTCCCGGTTGGATCAGCAAGGTTCTTTACAAGTTCCATAGTACTTTCAAGTTAACTTTGCAGTAGGTATAGTCAAGCTACTTGACGAAGCGTGAAGAGAATTTGGGAAGACAGTGGCTATTCAAGCATCCCGCTATCAAGCAACTCTCACTTTATGTATACATTATACGAAATATTTTATGCAATTATTGAGTTTGGTAAACGATTAAAAAGAAAATAGCTTGGTCGCGGGTTATTGGGGTAGACACTGTCCCCCCGTATTCCCCTCACGATTTTTTACTGGCCATGCTTAGGTTTAAATTAAGTACGCTTTTAATCATTTCTCCTCCCTATAAATACCTCCTTGGTTTTAATATATCCGAAATATAATGCCACTTAAATTTGAAAATAATTTGAAATAAATGAAAAGAATATAAAGAAAAATTGAGTTTCCTAAATCGGAGTTAAATATAAGCGTGTTAACCAGTGTCAACAATGAAAATTTTCCATAAAAATGATCTCTGAAATTCCTTAATTGTGAATATATACTATTAAAACTAGAGATGTGGATCGAAAAATTTTCTGGTGGAAATTTTTCCCGGAAATGAAAAATTTTCGGCTGTTTTTTTCCCGGAAAATTTTCCGCTTTTTTATTCTTCCTATTTCTTTTGAAAATGAAATGTAATACTATTTCCATACTGCTTTTTCCAAAGTAGATAACTTTACAAGAATTTTTTGATTATTAAGTTTTTCTAATTTTGAGGAGGATAAGGGAATAATGCTTTATTTTGAAGAAAAAGGATAGACGAGAACTAGAAGGGTACAAGTGATATTTTACTCATTCTGAAAAATTTCGGGTAATATTTTTAGAAACCTATTTGTTGTGACACATCACAACACTTTATTTTATTATTCTAAATTAACATTTTTTTTATAAATCATTAAATATTATATTTTTATTTAATTTATTATTCCAAATTATTCTATTCAAAATTGCTTTTATTTTATATTTTCATTAATAGACCAATTGTTTCTTTTATTAATTTTAATTATAGTGTGCTGCAGTATTCATATTCTCATGTATGGTGTATGACATCCACTTTCATACTGCGGTAGAATGACACCTGTTTTCGACAATTGGTAAATCCGGTTTCAGGTGAGACATGGATCCTTTTAATCTCCCTGGTTGAACAGGAGTTTTCTTTTCTTGGCATGGCAACGGTGTGTGTGGCTTCAGCCAATCACAGCGTGCCAAGTTAGGCGGGAAATTCTTCCTCGGTGCAATAAGTGCTGAGCCATTCTCTTCTCTCTGAAATTCTTGCATGTGAAGGTTATTGTATGTTCGTAGGCAAAGGGGCCTTGGCCCTTTGCCTTGCCATTTTCTTTTTTACTATTCATTAAGTTTTAAGCACTGAAGATGAAATTATTTACGTCTAAAAAAAATATAAATTATATATTTGTTTTTTGGACATATGTCATGAATCAAGTCTGATTTCTGTGGAATGTATAGAAAGTGTGAATACAGTAATTTGCTATTCTAAAGTGGATTTCTTGTAATTGATTACTACATCAAATACTTCAGTGATTATCATTATTAAAAATTATTGAGTCAAGTTGAAGAAATTATATTTATTTCCCAGTTTGACAGCAGCATTTTGCCTCTATGGACAATTTCAGTGAAATTCCTCTATTGTCTATTAATATGCAAATTTGAATTATGGAGTAATTGACATGTTGGTTATTGATTCAACATAATTATTATAACCTTCTTTCACCTGTCTTTTGTGGATTATTCTAAAAGAATTGTTCTCAGATATAGAACCGAGTTTATAAGTCATCATGAAGATAAGAAATATTTTGTCATTTGATCTACATTGGGAAAATATATTATTATACAGCAAAGTGCATATTGGTATTTCCGTGTACAGTTTCATTATACATTGTGGAATTGCGTCCAGACATTATTCCATTATTTTCTTTTGCACTATGTGTTTAAACTTTAATAAAAAATGGGGCTCTGGATGTAGTCATCACCATTGTGGTACATTTTGGAATTGTATTCTGCTATTATTTTCATTTTTTTTTTTACAAAGAGAATGAACTTTGAGTATAGTTAAAAAGGACTTTAGATTGTGGTCATTACCATGATGAATATGTGTGATTTTGCTTCATCCGATTGGTGAAGTGTTTTCAGCATTAATTATGTGACACCTTACACTATTCATTAATTACAAGTAAGTAATTTTAAGGCGCTCACATACAAGTATGGTTTAATTTTAAATAACACAACGCATTGATATTATATTCTAAAATTTATTCCCCACTATACGGTCCCATTACAATTTTTTTTTTGTGATTAACTTTATTTATGTAACATGTTAAGTATCGTTCATTTGTGTATTATAAAATGTTTAAATTGATATATTTTTACCTTAACAAAATCAAAAAAATTTTTAATGTCATTCTTGATTTTTTTGTGGATAAAATCAAACTGTTTTATTTATAAAGGGTTAGGATTGGTAACGAAAATTTTATTTTGATGAACTTTATATCTTTAGATATTCGAAATTCAAACCGTATATATATATTTAAATTTATCTTTTGAAGCTGGACTTCAATTGTGTAAATTATTTCTAACTTAATTTGCTCAATTTTGAAGAGAATAGTATCCCTTCATTTTGTTTTTTTTTTGTGAGGAATATGCACTTCACACTTAGGTCTATTTTATGGATAAATTGAGCAAAATAAACTAAAATAATAAATTTGCTAAAAAATTTTTTTTTTCCAGCAATAACAATAGAAAATTTTAAATACTAATTAACTATTAAATATAATAAAGTAAAATATAGGTATAAAATAAGTAGAAGTGTTTAATTGTTTTTATTTATATGTTTTAATTATAATAGTAGTAAATATTTAGTTTACTACAAGACATGTGATTTTTTATATATTGTGATAAATTCAGTAGCTGGTGTTTTCTTGTCAGGTCTTTCGCATACATGAATAGGCAAGGCAATGGGCCATCTTTGCTGATTTTAAATCATTCACATTTCATTTTTGTGTAATTTTAGCAAAAGTAGTAAAATCATTCATTTTTGCTACAAATTTTGCATTGTATGTGATTTTTTTTTACTTCAAATATTCTTAGCGGCTTTTGTTTTGAAATTCTTCTCATTCATGAAAATTTTCACTTGAAACAAATGCTAGTGCTTTTTTTTTGCTCTTATTGCATTTCACTCTCAATCAGAGAGTGAAGCAATAAACAAATGCTTATTTGAGAGTACTCATGATCACAGTTATTATTGTATGTATGATCAGTTAAAAAACCATAACTGATATTTATTAATTACTCTAGATATGACATTTGTATTGTATTTTGTATTTAATTGTATTTATTATTGTGTTCTTTATTTAAATTTAAAAAGAAGGTAATCTAAAATTAATTTTAATTGGCTAAATTAAAAGTGTAGCAATCAATGTTAATGCTTAAAACAAACAGTATTAAAAGTTATTCTAAAAAAAAAAATTAATCTCAGTTAATTTAAAATATTAATTTAAAATAATTAATCTAAATATTGTTTACAAAAATTTAGGTCAAAAGCTGTTGAAATTGTTTGGTGTTTTTTTTTTATAAAATAAGATTAAATTCAATGTTTCAAAATATTTATTTTGTAAACTTTTATTGATTTTATTTGCATAATTTAAAAATTCTGAGTAACATTTTGGATAGGTACAGTTGCAGTTTGTCGCAAATTTTTTTTGTTTAATTTAAAATTTATGTAAATTAAAAGTAAATTTTCTGGCAAGGAATATTTCTATTAAATCGAGTGCTTATTTATATATGATTCATGTTTATTAAATAATTAAAGGTCTGTATGTCAAAGAGTGACATTTAAAAAAAAAAAAAAATGATTTTTAGAAAAATATATGTGTATAAATTAATAATGGCCTAATAATCCCATGGAGCAAAAGACTCCAAATAATATTGTTGTTATTGTGTTGTTTTAGTATTGAGGTTAATAAAACTTCAAAATATTTAGTAATATGGGATAAAATTGATCGATTATTGTATTATGTGTTTGTTGTTTAAATATGGCAGAACTCGAATTAGATTATTATATGGAAAAGTTTTGATTGTTTATTTTATATATTTTCCTTGCATTAATTTTAAAACTTACCACCGAAACAAATTATTTTGATAAATTAAACTTTTAGTATTGCTGAAAGCAATGGTTTTCTTTTATATTTTGAAGAATTGAGTTAGGATTTGTGTAAAATAGATTTTTTTTTATGATGAATAACTTTAGAATTTTAATAATTAAATATAATTTAATTTATGAACTTTTTTTTACAGCTTATTCAAAAACTTCTTAGTGAAAATTTTTCTTTTATAAGCATTTTTCAGAAAATTTAGCATTAAGCTCTGAACTTCTTATATTTATTTTGGTTATTTATTGCATTTTGAAAGAAAATTTTTAAATTTCAAATTGGTAATTTTATTCAATTGTATTGTAATGTCTGGTTTTTCTTGAACTTATGTGGGTATCTTCCGACTCTATCTTTTTTTTATTGCATTGATGATTCATTCATATCATCAAATTTTTGCTAGGGCTCATTTATAGCTCCGACCCGTTCTCAATATTTCAGTATTTATATTTCTGATTAGAAATCTTGATAGCATCTCCGTTAAGTTTTTTTTTTTTAGAAATATTAGAATACATCCCAGCTATTTATTTCATTCTCTCTTATCAGTCTTTAATTGCAAATTTTGAATTATTGTCTTTATTCCTCATAAGACATAATCTCTTTGTAATTAATCACATAATCTTTATTCTCTACCTGCAGTTTTATTCGAATATATGTGACTTTTGGTTTCAAAATTTTTTTTTGATTCATTTTTGTTTGAAATTCATTTTACATTGTTGAATATCTTCATTTTTATGATTCAAATTTGTAAATTGGTTTGTTTATTTTTCTAATGGTTTATTTTCAGGTTTCTGAGGTTAAAATTTGATTTGTACTAATTTTGTTTTTAAATTTATTATAGTTTCAGCAACATATTGCTCGGGAATGGAAGTGTTGGAATCTTGATACAGAATTGGTTGCCAGTTTCATCTTACTTGATATATTCATTGAGAATTGGGATAATCTGCTTTCTACTCTAGAGGGGAGCAGTTTCTTTGGTCTTTTCTGTCCTGATCAAGCAGAACAGTCTTAGAAGTGTCTCGGTTTTTATTGATTTCTGTTGGGGAAGTCTGACATTTGGTAACATTTTCTTAAAATTTCATTTTATTGAGATATTTCATTTGTTAATATAATTCATTGATTCATGGAATTTCATTTATTGATAAAATTTCATTTTGATAGGATTTCATTTTATTTATAATTATTTCATTCATTAGTAACATTCTTTACATTGATATTTTTCATTTCTTTGCTTTCAATTAGAATATTATTATTTTGTTTTGGTAAAACAGTTCAGTTTTGAAAAAATTTTGTATGAATCGAGTATTTGGAAATTTTAGTGAATTGATAGTAATTGTTTATTTTTCTTTTAATTCATTTATTCTTACTTGAACTTCATTGGAAGATTTTGGTTTATTTTAAACTTTGTATTGAAATTTTGAATTTCATTTTTATATTAACATTAAGGACATTATTTTTTGCATTTTGCATTCAATGTTGTGGTTGACTTATGGTCTGATTTTATGGTTCAAATATTGTTAATTATTCTCAGAGACTTAGAATTTAAAATATTTTTTTTATATATTCACTGGATTTATTAAGTTCATTTGTATTTCTTGTTTTACGAATTGTCCAAATTTTGGATTATAGTTCATTTACGTTAAATTTATTGTAGTTCATAGAAGTTAAAATTTTTATGGAATTCATTCTTCATCTTTATTCGAAATTTTATTTGTTTTTAATTGAAATTTAGAAAAACTTTTAGGATTTTTTTTGTGGTAGTTAAATAATATATTTTATAGTGATGATTTTTTTTCTTTAATGGTGGTAATTAATTCTTTTATGTGGCAAAATTTAATGAAAATTTTTTTTTCTTTTATATACTTGCAACTGCACTCATTCAGATTTTTTTTTATATGTACTCATATCGAAAACAAAAAATTCTTTACATACTTATTCATACTTATTTATATACATTATTGATTGTACTCATTTAATTACATTTTAATATCATACTTGTCTCAGGATAATGTTGATTATATTATGTGATCATTTACATGCACTTAGTAGTAATGGATTCATAGAAATTATGTTCATCTACTGTATTCATCACAGATTGTTTTTATATATATGTTGTATCAGGCATTTGTCAGATTTTGATTTTTTTTATGAAATTATCAGAATTTTTTACTATAAAGTAAAATTCTTTTTTTTTCTCTTTTTTTTTTTAGTGAGGAGTTGTAATGTTGTGACACATCACAACACTTTATTTTATTATTCTAAATTAACATTTTTTTTATAAATCATTAAATATTATATTTTTATTTAATTTATTATTCCAAATTATTCTATTCAAAATTGCTTTTATTTTATATTTTCATTAATAGACCAATTGTTTCTTTTATTAATTTTAATTATAGTGTGCTGCAGTATTCATATTCTCATGTATGGTGTATGACATCCACTTTCATACTGCGGTAGAATGACACCTGTTTTCGACAATTGGTAAATCCGGTTTCAGGTGAGACATGGATCCTTTTAATCTCCCTGGTTGAACAGGAGTTTTCTTTTCTTGGCATGGCAACGGTGTGTGTGGCTTCAGCCAATCACAGCGTGCCAAGTTAGGCGGGAAATTCTTCCTCGGTGCAATAAGTGCTGAGCCATTCTCTTCTCTCTGAAATTCTTGCATGTGAAGGTTATTGTATGTTCGTAGGCAAAGGGGCCTTGGCCCTTTGCCTTGCCATTTTCTTTTTTACTATTCATTAAGTTTTAAGCACTGAAGATGAAATTATTTACGTCTAAAAAAAATATAAATTATATATTTGTTTTTTGGACATATGTCATGAATCAAGTCTGATTTCTGTGGAATGTATAGAAAGTGTGAATACAGTAATTTGCTATTCTAAAGTGGATTTCTTGTAATTGATTACTACATCAAATACTTCAGTGATTATCATTATTAAAAATTATTGAGTCAAGTTGAAGAAATTATATTTATTTCCCAGTTTGACAGCAGCATTTTGCCTCTATGGACAATTTCAGTGAAATTCCTCTATTGTCTATTAATATGCAAATTTGAATTATGGAGTAATTGACATGTTGGTTATTGATTCAACATAATTATTATAACCTTCTTTCACCTGTCTTTTGTGGATTATTCTAAAAGAATTGTTCTCAGATATAGAACCGAGTTTATAAGTCATCATGAAGATAAGAAATATTTTGTCATTTGATCTACATTGGGAAAATATATTATTATACAGCAAAGTGCATATTGGTATTTCCGTGTACAGTTTCATTATACATTGTGGAATTGCGTCCAGACATTATTCCATTATTTTCTTTTGCACTATGTGTTTAAACTTTAATAAAAAATGGGGCTCTGGATGTAGTCATCACCATTGTGGTACATTTTGGAATTGTATTCTGCTATTATTTTCATTTTTTTTTTTACAAAGAGAATGAACTTTGAGTATAGTTAAAAAGGACTTTAGATTGTGGTCATTACCATGATGAATATGTGTGATTTTGCTTCATCCGATTGGTGAAGTGTTTTCAGCATTAATTATGTGACACCTTACACTATTCATTAATTACAAGTAAGTAATTTTAAGGCGCTCACATACAAGTATGGTTTAATTTTAAATAACACAACGCATTGATATTATATTCTAAAATTTATTCCCCACTATACGGTCCCATTACATTAAGTATTAATAATTAATTTCCCTTTTTTATTGTATGTGAGTGTCCGACCCAATCAGGTGTTGAGATATGATCGTTCAATTGATTATATTATTCTTTAATTATGTCTCTTGAATGGTTGTATCACAACACTATTCTTTTAGCAATTAATTCTATAACATTTATAAAAATATAATAAATATAAAATATTTTTGCAAGTGATTCGGCTGAAGGTAAATACTTTAACAGTACCAAATATATGCTTAACTCAATGCCCACCAAATTGTCTCTTTTATCTCATGGAACTCACCCATTCAATTATAAACAGGTATTTTTTAAACAATTTTTTTAATTATATATAGAAATTATCTTTGAAAAAGAGTTTAATTATAAGTATTTTTTAAATATTTTTATGTTTTTAATATTATATTAATTCTTATACCTTTAATAAACGAAACAATTTATTTTTATTTTTATTATTATTATTAATTTCTTAGTAGTAGTAGTCATTGGAGAAAGTTGATTGTTTATGCTGGGCTAATTTACGTACTATAGGACATAAAGTGGAGTCGTTCAGATTTCCCTTTCAATTATCAGCAGCAGGGTTGGCTGATTACAACCCCATTGGTCTAAACCATGTTCTCTTTTGTTGTTGTTAAACAATGGATTTCAGTTAAAAAAAACATCCCCTTTATTTCCAATCCTGGTCAGCAGGTATTTTTTATACATTGTTAATATACTTAATCATTTATTTTTAAATTATAAGTAGTTTATATTTTTTCATATAATATTTTTATATCACAATAAATAAAACTATTATTTGTGAGAATAAAACTTTTAATCCTTCCTTAAAGAAAGAAAGCATATGAAAGTTATATATTTAATAATTTATTTCTTATGCCTGTAATAAATAGTATTATTATGATTCAGAAAGGATTTAGCAACTATTTTTAATTTGTTATATCTTTCGTACATTACTTTAAATTTATGATTTGCAAAAATATTTTTTCTATTGTTATAGATAAAATATCATTATTTCATAACTTCTCAAAAGCACAAGTAGTCAATGAAAATATAGAATTGCAGCTGTTGACTTCAATATATATGTATCAGAAATTTTTGTGCATAGAATATTTTTATATTTCCAAATTTAAACCCTTCTTTTAATCATATTATTTAATGTATATATGACTGCAGAGTAAGTAAGAACAAATACTTTTAAAAGTCACTGGATATATTGTTTTAGTTTATATGTAGTATTTAAGAATAAATTCAAAATTTACATCAAGTTAAAAATACACACCCGTAATTAACACATAAATACATGCTACTGAGTTTTATGAAGAAATAAATTCGTATTAAAAAAAAAGATTTTACACATTTTCCGTAAAATTTGATTTCGTACACATTTTTTGCGATTATTTTAGTTTACAAGATTTAAAACTCACTCAAGGAGAAGAATACAGTGTATAAGTATGTGTGATTTTCCAGTTTAAAAGCTGTATTAAAAAGAAATTAAGATTTATCAATGAAGTTTCTTTTTATTGAAAATTAAGTATAGAATTTCAAATATTTTTTTATTTAACATTATAACTAAAATTCTATAATTTAATTCGTAAATCGTCTGCCGTTATAAGAGTTGAAAAGAAACATTCATTTGATTTACAAAAAGTAAAATATAATAATGGAAAAAAAATGTTATTCTGTGCTTACCAGGTAAGGTGTGAAGAGTCCCATCTTAATCCAAGAGCTGTAAGGGAGAGAGTAACTGCGTGTGTGTGCTGTCGCTCCTCTCATGTTTTATGATCTTGTGCTCGTTTTCGCTTTTGACCAATTCCTTGGTCATAACTTTGAGAGTCAGGCAAGCGTGAATCTCCTGAGGTGAGTTGCTTAAGGAAGGTGTGCTAGATTTGGCGTCAGATTGCTCAGGTTAAGAGAAATTTTGAGGACAGATTGCTCTATTCGGACAGATTGCTCTATTGTAATTAAATATTTCACTCGCACTTATTGACCACCGTGCAAGCTAGCATATCTGCTCTGAAATTTCCTCGCATTTACGCGCAGATGAGCCGATAGAGCAATCAATTTAGAATCTAGAGATTGAGGATTCGAGAATTTATATTAACTTCTTTGCAGATTATGTGAGATAGTGATGGTCCTTCCCTGATAAATACTTCCTAGTAACACTAGAACGATGTTATTAACCCTGGATAGGAAATAAAAAGTAGGGAGAATAAAAATGCAGTCAAGTTCAGTATAAGAGTAAAATGTGGATTTATTGATGTCAAGGTATCTCGGCCTCAAATTATTAAGAGGAGAATCAGAGGTTGCTGCTCGTGCCGCATTCTTGAACTCCTTGTGCTCAGAACGCTGGTACATGACAGGAAAAATTCTGGAATATATGATTTTTCTATAATAATAAATATATCTCTGTAATAATCAATTTAAAATTATTCTCTCTAATAATAATAAAGATAATAGTTATTAGAGACTTGATAAATTTTGTATTAGAATTTATCAATTCTATAATAAGAACTCTTATGTACAGTAATTATCTGTTATAATTTTTTTGTAAAATATAATCTATAAATCTTCTCGATAATGAATATTTTGTATAATAATTAAAAAATAATTTTCTAGAATAATGCAATTCTGTCTCTTTAATAAACGTCTCTCATCGTAATTAAATATTAATATACTGCTTTAATAAACTGCCTCTAGCCCTCGTGTTGGAAATATACAGTGTTAGGGAAATCCTTTAAACTTTATTAGTAAAGGTCCGTGAATGTATCTAGAGTAAAGTGACCCTTCTCGATCGAATAAAACGAATTTCAGAGCCCTTAGAGGATCATTGAAGAAGTGAAGTTAGTTGAATGATCTCGGCAACAAAGCGAGATAGACGAATACGGTCCATTATAAGGTGAGATTATTTAATCGGCAATTATTACAGCAACGTACAAAACACGTATACGGAAATCAATAAATAACTGTCATAAAGTGTTATCATCAAAGACTCTAACTTGGTGACACCTGTGATGCATGTCAAACTATACCGTATTCTTTCTCGGATTTAAATGAGCATTTTGGACATTAGATTCCTGTGCATATAAAACTTATTCTATCATTCTTGAATATGACATACATTCTCCAATAACTTCATTGTGTGACATAAAGGTTTTCTGTAACAGTTCAAGGGTCAATTCGTGACTTATTAGCTTTGCAACTTTGTAATTGGATTTTTTCGTCTTTCTCGCTTTGTTGTTTCCTGCCTTAGTAGCATTTAATATTGGTTCAATATTGCACTAATGTTGTATATCTTGGCATTACATTACAAATATTTCCAATGTAATCCCAATATTGAGCAAATATTGAAGTTGCTTTAAAATTAAAGACAACCAAAAATAGGTTTAAAAATCCTTTAATAAAAACGTCTTTCCTCGACGTACAAAAATTACATGGCCAAAGCGCTTTCGGACTTATGCCCTTTATCAGTGACTGAGGTTGTCTTTAATTTTAAAGTTTAATTAAAATTAACTTGTATCCATTCTATTTATTGGAGTAGCACTGGCCTCCAATATTGGCTAAACATTTTCATTATAATATTGCGCCAATATTGGTGTTACATTGAAAATATTTCCAATGAAACACCAATATTAGAGTAATATTGTCCTAATATTTTAAGCCAATAATAAGGCCAATTCCGTCAAAATACCCACTTTTTCATATTGGTTCAATATTTCCAATATTGGCTGTCAATACTGGGCCAATATTGGTTTTCTACTATGGGACTCTTTAAATTCGCTAAGGGCGCTGCAATTCATTTTGTACGATTAGGAAAACATCATTTTATAATAGATAGGCCTAACGTGTACACTATCTTCTATGATAATTATAGAAGAGAGAGATAGTGTACACAAGTAGTGTCGTATCAACAATTTTCTTCAATTTGTGATCATACTTTATTTCACGACATTTTAAATTTAAATTTCAAAGAAATATAAGCTATTATTTTGTTACGATGGGATAAAACAATTTGGCACATTATTTTTATCTCTAAAATACACTTTTGTGTTCTGAACATAAATGTATAGCGAGAAATATGTTCAAAATAACGCTGAGTTTTTTTTTTTTTAACTAATTGAGAGATTTTGCGATCTTTGGGGGAATAAAGTTTGTGTATTAATATTAAATATACACTAAATTATTATAAAGTCTTAAAGCATACAATACAATTTAGAAATCAACCGATTTTGAAGTCAAAAACAGTATTCTTCTTCGCTACAAGCTAGAATTGCAACCTGATCTATTCAAGCAAGTTCGGCATCTGCGGTAGTGTAGCACACGTGCATGGGAAAAGTTGCTATCGCCTCGAAGAGAAATAAAAAGGCAAAATCAAGGAAGCATTAAAATGAAAAGCGGGTTACTTGAGAATGGACGATAAAAACCACGGAGAAAAGAAATTATAGCATAAAATAAGGAAAGAAAGCAAAGGAACTAAGGCGGTAAGAGAACGAATAGAAGGGCAAATAGTAACTGAATAGTAAGTAAACCTACTAAAAGAGCAAGTGAAGAACATGGGGCATGCTATTCTATCGCAGATGCCAAATCTGCTTGAATAAGCTTCTTGATTACTCTGAAGAAGGATGTTTTTTGGCTTCGAAATCGGTTAACTCTTAAACTTTTTATATTCTGTAATTATATAAAGATTATGTAATAATTTAGTTTTTTTAACAACAGTTTTTGAGCAGTTTTTTTATTAATTATGCAATTACTAGATTAATACATTTATTGTTTACTGTAAACTCAATTTATTGATCACACATATAGTCACTTTTTAATTCGAATAAACAAGATTCTATTGTATTCATATTAATCTCAATCATTTAAATTATAATCGATATACTATCAAATTGTGCCATTTTTACCTTTTATTTGTAATTTTTACATGGATTGTTCAAATAAGAATTATAAATTTCCAATCCAATTATAAATATTCCAATATTCAAATTGCAAAAGATTCAGAAAATGTAATGAGGTCATAACATGAATGACTTCAATACGACACAGCTATGATACAATGAGGAGCTGTGTATATCTATAGATCAGTAAATGATGTACCCCGCATATGCTTGCCTGCCTATCGCTAGTCAGAACTCAAAGCATCTCAGTCTTTAACACCGACTTGACTGTTTCAAATTCATTTTTCGTTTCGACTTTAAGTGGTTTGGAGAAAAGAAGGAAACTGTAGAAAACTTACAGTTGTATAAACTATATATTTTACCATTAAAATGAAAAGAATTGTAATGGGACAAACGGTAAATGCGCATGGTTTATGGAAACGCGTCTAAAAGGGGCTTAACTAGAACTAAAAACGTACCGCAAGCATTATCGCTTGAGCTATCTCTTGGACCAAACAAAGGAGAAATATAAATAAATATCAAAGTTATGATCATATTTATTTGTCTTTATTTGAAATCAGCATGTAAAACTTTCTTTTTGTTAACACTTTCCAACATAGTTGTAAAGTGCTTAGGACTTTGTTTGTTCATTCTGTCTGTCTGTCTGTCTGTCTGTTCGTTCGCCCGATAACTGCCTTAAAAATGACTTTATCAAAATGAAATTTTAATATGTTGTTGAGACGGTCAGTGGGACGTATGGGAATGTAAAAGAATAACACCCAATTAGTTTTGGATTTAAGCCGAGTTGAAGAAATGAAATACATTGAACAATATGGGACCTAATTTTTCAAATATTTTTTAAGCAGAGTTAAAATTCACATATTGTTTTGAAAATTTTGGGAAATATTCAAATTATCGCGTAAAATGTGTAAAATAAAATTCATCAAAATATGTTAAGTAGTATTTCAAATAAAAATTGAAATAATAATTACACCCATATTATACAAAGAGATCCATAAATCCGTCCTAAAACCGCTTTATTTTTGCATATTATCTGTGCATCTAAATTCTGTGCCTACGCAATTACAATATTTTTTATTTTAAATGATCACTTATTTCTACAACAAAGCCTAATTTTAATGTATACAGAATGTAAACAAATCAAGCGTAAGATGAGTTGTATAAGAATTGAATTTTTCTTAAACAAAATTATTTAGCTCTAGATTCTGGAATATAAGTGATATGAATGAAATATTCATTGATTTTACATAAAGAAGCAGACGATTTTATAGTGTTACCTTTTTGAAGAAGTTTTAAGTTACCGGGTAAAATAAATTATTGTACTACTGCGATGATTTAAAAAATATCACCGCTGAATGCATCGCATTTTAGAGATGTTTATATAAAATTGCATTTTAGTTGGAAAGTGTTTCATAATCAATGCTTTATGCAGGATATATATTTCTTGTTTTAGCTACCGTTATAGCTACAGGATAGATACGGGATGTTCATATTCAATGAAATGCACTTTAAAAAATTATAGATTTTGAGAATAAAATTTTTGTGCAACAGATAGAATATACCTTAAAAGACTTTATAAAAAAAACATCACCATTAAAAAAATATATAGTCATTTTTAAAAAATGTTAATATTAAATTGCCAAGCTTTTGCTTTTTTAACTCTGATACACTCAGCGCTTAGCAACCATATTTTCATGTTTTAAATAAATTTTATATCAGTGCTATAAAACATTATGTGCAATTTAATTGTATCAATTTTTGCCCCAGACATTTCCGCAAAGCAAGCTCTACTATTTATTTATTTTATTGAATGTAGAAATTGGCAATTTAAGATGGTTATAAAAGATAATTATATTATTATTTTATTTCAGTTTTTATTTACTTCATTTATTTATTAATTTATTTTCTTATTTATTTATTTATTTATTTATTTATTTATTTATTTATTTATTTACTTATTGAAAAAATAAGCGCAGAATCTCCAGAATTTAAGAAGTGAAAGCTTTGTAATTTGATATCACAATATTTTTAGATATAAACTAGCAGCATACCCGTTCTTCGTACGGAGTATATAATATAAAGAAACTTGAAATTCATAATCATGCCCAAATTCTTATAGTATACTAAATGACATGTTTAATCAAAATATTCTGTTAAAATATTTAATATAATGCTCCTAAAAAGAAGTTTAAGAATCTCTGTTCTCGCTATATAAAATTATCTTCATGGATATATCTGAGGAATAAAACATCTTGGACCCCTTATGTAAGCAAATATAAAAAAAAATATGAAATTGAATCAATATATGCAAAATAAAAGCGTCAAAATTGTATGGGACCCGTACTAATTATATACGCGAATATTAGAAAATATAACCTGTATTAGTAGATTACATGTATAAATTGAAAATACCAATAAACCCGTAATCTTTAAATCTGAAGACAGTCATTTATTCCAATATATGTCAAAATTAAAGTGCTAAAATTATATGGGAAGATATACACGTACTACTTATAATGTCCGATTATTAGTAGAAGATCACCCGTTTTGCAATATGAGTCACAAATGTTTTTTGGTAAAATACAACAGACGACGTAATAAATTGAATATATAATTAATCCCCTTAATCTTCATACCAGAAGACTGTACTTGATTCCAATATATATGCCTATATATGTCAAAATATATGCCAATATACCTGTACTACTTATATTCTCGTAGGTTAGAAGATATACCCGTGCATTCCTAGAAGATTACTCGTACAACGTACAATATGCGTGTGTCAGCAATTTTTGCCGCAATAAAACAATGGCGTAATAACTTAAAAATATTAATAATCCCTGAATCAATAATTCCGGAAAATATCAATAATAATAATGTTTAAACCTGAAGAGTATAATTGATATTATCCAGTCCAAAATGAAATGGCAATGAAATTTATTTTATATACATATCTTCATTATTCAAATCGGAAAGGATTTAATAAAAATCGTCTGCCGCATAAACACATTGGATTTAAATCCGTTGCTAAGCGACATGATATCATTTGCTTCAAATAAATTGGTAGAAAAAATATCGTCTAAATAGTTATATTTCTATGGAACATTTGGCGACAGTTTCGTCAAATTAGCGACATTTTAAAAAATCGCCAAATTTATCGCCAAGTGGGACGGTAGAACTGACAGTTCCACTTTGCGACAAATTGACGAAATATCATCACAATACTATCCCCTAACAAAAAACAATTAATATCATTTATGTAGCGCAATTTTATCAATTTCAAGATATTTTTATAGATTTGAAAACATTTTTATCAATTTGGTGACATTTTAAAAATTCGCTAAATGTATTACTAAGTAGGATGGTTGGTCTGACAGATAAATGCTAACCAAACATCATTTCAGTACTCTCTTCTAACAAAACAAAAAAAAATTTCATTGATATGTAGAAGACCCAAGCCACACGACCAACCCGAAGGTTTATGGCAGCTGTTTGTGTGCCGTTTATATCAATTTGGCGACATTTCCGTCAATTTAGCCAAGTTTAAGAAAAGTTGTCAAATTAGCGATATCCCTCCAAATTCGTAGCTTTGAATTTGCAGATCTGAATGAAACATTCTTATCCCGTTTCAATATACTAAATGAAAACACTACAATTGTATTAGAAGATATACCCGCTCTACTCTTTTTCTGTTTCAACAATCGGCTATATGAATTTATTGGCTAAACACAATATATGAGTTTAGTAGCTAAATACGATATAAGCTTGAAAACTCTTTGCCAAAATAAATGAAATTGATGTACGCAGTCAGCAATTAATATAATTAAAAGAAAAATCAAACCGTCCATTCATAAGATATACTTTTATATCCATTTATTTATTATTTAAATCGAAAAAAATAATAAAAACATTAACAAACACATTTAATTTAATTGCGATGCCGAGCAACATGATATATCCTCCTAAAATGTTAAAATTTATTAACCACTAACAGCACACCCGTTATTCGTACGGAGTGTATAATTTAAAGAAACTTAAAGTTCGCAATCATGTGCAAATTCTGTTAAAATATTAAATTTATTGCTCCTAAAGAGAAGTTTAAGAATATATGTTCTCACTATGCAAAATTATCTTCACGATCAGATCTGAAGAATAAAACATCTTGGCCCCTTTTGTAAGCAAATTTACAGAAGAAAAAATAGGAATTGAATGAATATATGCAACCCCGTACTAATTATATTGTTGCAGATCACAAAATATGCCAATGTGTTAGTAGAAGATTACCCGTATTACAATATGCGTCTCAAAAATATTTGCCAAAATAAAAGAGATGACGTAATAAATTGAAAACATCAATAATATCCGTACTCTTTATACCAGAAGGTCGTAATTGATTCCAATATATGCCAATATATATCAAAACATGTATCAATATACCTGTACTACTTATATTCTCGTAGATTAAAAGATATACACCTGTATTTGTAGAAGATTCGTACAACATACAATATATGAGTTTAAACAATTTTTGTCATAATAAAATAATTGCATAATAACTTGAAAATATCAATAATCCTTGAATCAATAATCCCCGAAAATATAAATAATAATAATTTTTAAACCTGAAGACCGTAATTGATATTATCCAGTCAAAAATGCTATAAGAAAAATCAAATCGTTCTTTTCTAAAATATATTTTTATATCCATTTATTTATTATTCAAATCGAAAAAATAATTATTAAAATTAACAGACAGACTTAATTTAATTGCGTTTCTGAGTAACATGATATAAGATAGAATCTTATAACATGTTAAATATGTCATGTTTTATAACATAAACTGCGAAATTAAATAACGATTTTGATTTCTCTATACTTCTCATTGTTCCGTAAAAGCTTGTTTTAAATAAACCATGAACCATGGAGATAGATTTCCCCTTTAAATCATGTTTCAAACAATTCATGTTTTCAGAAAGTGACTAATTAACGCAAAAAATCTCCCATCAAACTCAGAGATTAAATTTTAATTCACTTTCAAACGATTTTCAAGCTTTTCGTTTGGATAAACCACGGAGTTAGGGAGTAGAACTCCTAGGAAAAAGTTCCGTTTTTCATTAATATCTCGACAACCCCAGGTCTTAGAAAATCGAAACTTAGACAAAAGTTATGGGGTGATATTTCAAGGCTATTCACCAAATTTCATTAAATTCGGTTCAGCCGTTTTTCCGTGATGATGAGACAAACGAAAATTTCGTTTTTTACTAATATCTCGAGAACCACTGGTCGTAGAAACTCAAAACACGGATATAATTTTAAGTGGGGCTATTTCTGGGTTACCCACAAAATTTCATCAAATTCGGTTCAGCCGTTCTCCCGTGATGGTGTGACAAACAGACAGACAGACAGACAGACAGACAGATTTTCATTTTTATTTATATAGATTTCTATTTTATTTTAATGGAAATGTTTTTTTGCTTAGCTGTGTTTTTTACTTTTTAACAGTTTTTTGGGGGGATATCAGTGCTTTCTTTTAAACGGTAATTAATTTTTTACCCTCGCGCTTATTTAAAGCGTATCAAAAAAACGAACTGCCTCATTGTTCGTTCGTAGTTGGCAGTTCGTTCTCTTAGCAGTTAAAGTTCGTTCTTAGAAGTTAAAGACGCATATTATTCTTTTGTCCGGAGAAGGGGACTCTAAACGTCCCTTGAAACAATTGTCGTCGCCTAGCTAACATATGCCTGCCATCTTCAAGGAAGTTTTATATGTTATTTACAGGAATTTTCATATGTTCCCTAAGCTGAAGGGGAAAAGTCCCTGGACCTTCAATTGCAGAATGCTTACGACGGAAGGCTCCTATGCGTCCGCCTTTGCCCTCACCCCTGACGAGTTCCCAAAACTTCCTTCAAAATCGAAAGCCCCTCCCCCCCACACACACAATCCTACCCCCCACATTAAAAGGGGTCCAAAAATATCTCCTCCAATGAGAGGTGAAATGCGATGGGCTTTTAGTTCTTCGTTTTAAAACGCTTTCCCTGAACTTCGAAAAGTTGCTTATTAAATAGATGGGGTTTACATTTTACATTTTATATGAGAGTATGGTTATATTATTTTCACAGGGTGGAATTGTCCAGGGTATAATTGTCTCTGATTTGTCCGCGATCCTCCTCATTTGATGTTTTTTTTTCGCCCCTCCCTCTTTAGTCCTGGTGTTGTTCAGTACGTCGCTGCTCACGAAACAAGGTTCGAATTCTTCGGAGCACTGCACTGTTACACCCTTTTAGCCCCCTTTCTTTCTGACTCCATTTGAACTGAATTATTTTTCCCAATCTGAGATCCTGTGGACTTGTGTTAGGACACTGTCTCGAATGACCCCTCATATTCCTTGACTTCTCCTTTCCTTAAGGAAAATCCTCTTTTATTAAATTCCTATCTTAAGATTCTCGTGTTCCTTCAAAAAATCTCCTTTTATTAAATTCCTATCTTAAGATCCCTGTGTTCCTTCAAGAAAATCTCCTTTTATTAAATTCCTATCTTAAGATCCCCGTGTTCCTTCAAGAAAATCCCTTTTTATTAAAATCCCCATGACCGATTTATTTTGGAGATTATGGGTAACATTTGAGTTGACCTAGGCGCTCCATAACGTTCCATTACAAATTTCCTGAGTTGATTTTTCTGACCATGAGAAATACTAGAACCTTATATAAGCAGCACCTCTACAGACTGAAATGTCAAAAGAGTCCATCAGATATTGTTATAAAGAGTTCAATCTCGCAAATGCCGACTTTATGAGAATTTATAACCTCAATTCGTATTCTTTCCTTTCAACCCGAGTGATGATATATGTAGATGAAGTACCTATGCTTCTGTTTTCAAACAAATGCGCATTTTGAATACCATTGTTTTTATTCCCATTATGTTAGATATCTTGCAATGTCCATCCACATTTTGCGTCACCCCAACGTATTATTTTTCACATTTTACGCGCCTTACAATGAATGTTTCTCTACGACTTATCAAGGAGATTACGAGGGTATATTTTCTCCCCCCCCCCCGCCTCTTGTTTTTTATTTTCTATTTTTATTAAATATGGGCTTTAAATACATCGTTTCCATCGGCTGTAATTAATCTGTTTTGGATTTTCAACAATTATCTTATGCTGTCATTAACGAAATACTTTTAATTTCAGTTTATTTGACATTTCTACTTTCCTTATATACACATAGTATAATGTATAAGGAAAGTACTGTGACGGGATCGAAAACTCGAATCCGAGTTTTCGACGGGAGAGAACGTTTCAAGCATCCCTGATCACGAATCGAACATTTTTTAGGTGATGCCTATGTGTGTGTGTGTGTGTGTGTGTGTGTGTGTGTGTGTGTGTATCAGTGAGTCTGTGGAGACGATATCTCACGAACGAATGAAGTGACTCGAATGGAATTTGGTACAAAAATTACAATCCGTGAATACTAGAAGCCTGTTGTTTTTAAACACAATCGAATGTTCAGAACCCCCTAAATTTTCGAGTGAAATTTTGAAAAAATCATCAAAAAATTAAAACCGTTAATAAAGTTACGCAAATAGACAATTCTTACCGATTGACATAAACTTTAGAACGCTAGCATGAGCCGTTCTCGAGATATTGCACATTTTTCAAATAAATTTATCAAAAAATTTCATAAATGAAAACAAAATATTAACTGTTGAGAAATATGTTCACTTTTCATATGTAATATCATGCGATAAATTGGGTAACATCATTCTCGTGGATCTAGCTCGGTTCATTCTAACGCTTGGCGAGATTTTAGCAACGAATTTGGTGGAATGTCGCCAACTTGACGACGTTTTTAAATGTTGTCAAATTAACAAAAATCTTCCCTAATGGATAAAAATGACGCTAAATCAATGAAAATGACGATTCATTGACGAAAGTTCAATATGTTAGAAAGTATATTATCTACTATAAGAATAACCTATATTTTTTACTTTACTGTTAAAGTAGCAAATTCATTGCATTATATAAGAAAAGTCATATGATACCCACATCAGATTTTGAAGATGATATTAATAAAATTTATTTTTCTTTTAGTCATTTTAAATGAACAGCACACATAGAATTTAATATATTTACTAATGTTCGTTTTGTACTTATTACTATTACTAGTATTTAAGACGGGGAAACAAAGACATGGAAGCTGTCATTCTTAATGACATAAGCTGGAACTTTTAAATGCGTTTTATTTTGTTTGACTCTGGCGTTTAGCGTTGGAAAAAGTCGTCTTTATCGAAAATTGGCTTAGTTTGGTTTTGTTCCGTGGTCGACACTGAAGATGTGCAAATATTCAGATTTCTAGGTCACCTTGAAAGCTTCTGGTGGATTTGGTGGGTTTTGAAATTCTCATATTTTCTTCACCCCGAGCTAAAATCCGGCTGTGTTATATTCTGTCCCGTAATCGATACTATATGTGTGTACAGTTTAATCTTATTAGGTGAATGTGCTTCTGGAGTATTTGGAAAGATAAAAATACGTTAGAAAACTGATTTTAGAAATTATAGTTTAGACTTCGATAGGAGTCCTAAAATAATATGTAATAACACTCTCAAATTTAAATGCATCTTATTCATCGACAGTGACTGGGACAAGTTTCCAACTTGTTGAAACAAATTTAAGTAAATTTTACAATATATTTGTTTAGAACATTTCTTGTAATGATATAATTATTTCATTCTGGTAGTTATTAAGATAGAAGTGGAACTGAACCAGAATTCAGCTGAAATCTATATCATGAATTAACAGCCCACAAACTGACGAAAGTAGAAACTTGAAATTTTGTATATACGTTTGACTGACTTAAATCATGAGAAAAATCAAAAGTTCTGAAATGTCGTTCGGAAATTTTATAAATCTGGGATTTTTTTTTCCGATATTCTTCCAGCAATAACTCAGAAACAGCTAGACAGTCAGATTTCGATTGTATACCATCCTACGTAGAAAAAAATATATATTTAATTTTCTTAATTAACTCTAGGAGTGACAACCAATCTAAGGGAACAACCATCACATCTTGAGATATTTTAACTTATATTCACAGAAGACGATTATTTTTATATTTTATAATTCAATATTTTATAGAATTTTTGAATTCATTTATACCCATAGTAACAGAGTGATGTATACCATGGAGAAATCGTTTGCTGACTTTTCTGCCGATCACACTATTGAAAATATTTTTCTATTTATGATTTACATTTAAATTAGACTCTGAAAATCGAAGATGAAATATTGTTTTGCATACCACCCTTTCATGTAAACTGAGCTATAAAATAGGCACCATTTTTATGCATTCATTTGAAACGGGTTTTGATGTTTGGAACTTTTATTAAATGTGCCATTAAGCAGGGACGTCCGGAGGGTCAAACAGCTAAAAAGCGGCCGCATGGGGCCTCCTGTTTGCAGAGGGTCTCAAAATTTTGTACATTATTATTGGAAGTATCTTGCATTTTTACTTACCCTGCAATACATGTTAATGTATAGGGAAAGTATTGGAATCATGCCGAAAATCGCAACTCGAGTTTTCGACGGATCTATACGTCTCAAGACCTCTAGAATACGAAAAACTATTTTTAGCGCGACGTCTGTGTGTGTGTCTGTCTGTGTGTCTGTCTGTGTGTCTGTCTGTGTGTCTGTGTGTCTGTCTGTGTGTCTGTCTGTGTGTCTGTCTGTGTGTCTGTGCAATGTATGTATCCACTCTAACTAAAAAACTAATGGACCGAATTTCATAAAATTTGGTAGGTAAGTCACTTGAGTGGGACCCTGGTGCTGATTAGTTTTTGGTAGGATTCGTAAAAACAGAACCCACCTTTTTTTGCGGAATGGTCCGTAAAAATGCCATGTATCCACTCTAGCTAAAATGCTAATTGACCAAATTTCACAAAATTTGGTAGATAAGTTACTTGTAGGATAACTCTGGTGCTAATTAGATTTTGGTATGATTCGGAAAAGAACAACCTTCCTTTTTTTGCAAAATGACCCGTAAAAATCGTCAAAATCTAATTAGAAAAACTACGTATGCTCAAATATATCCATTAAATGCTTGTTTTATACATTTTTAACGAAGAAATGAATAAGATCAACCCCATTACACTAGGACTAGCCGTTCTCGATATATTTTAGTTTTTTCGTTTTTTCTCTACGCCACCTTTGAAAATGAGTTCATTTACCAAATGAGAACGAAATTTGAATTAAAAGTAAATTAAATTAAAGTAAAATAAAGAGAACGTGTATATAAGTCTGCAGGGAAAGTTATGTGCTGCCCACATCAGATTTTTAAGACTTTTTAGCATACAGTCTTTCAGGACTCTTTTGTCGGGGGCCAAGTTTTCTGTTTGCCATATATAAATATTTTATAAATGCTGCCACATAAATAGAACAAGCCACATAATAGAAAAGTTAATTTAAAATGTCTCCAGAGGGACTTCGTCCCCCCTCCCCCACTGAATGTATGCCTGAAAGAAATGCCGCTCGTTAGTGCATTATACATTATTCCTAATCCAACGTTTTCATGGTATTTTATATACAGCATTTTATCATTAGACATTTGTCTATCAGTTTATAGTGTTCTTTACAACGTTTTTGACTACAACATGTTTATCGAATTGTATTTCATATTAAGATCATGGTATAATTCCCATGGTGCGCCTTGTTATATAACCAGGGTTTGATCATCCATTGGGGAAAGGTAGTTTCGATCCCGGAAATATTTTATATCATACAATGTACCCCGAACTCTCGTTAACCCGGGGGCCTAAAGTTCTAACATGTTAGTCTTTTAATAAATCTGTTTATTTGTTTTTTAACTTGTAAAAGCAACATAAATAAACTGTCGAATAATCGATTTTTCAAATTACTTATTTTCTGATGTGTAAGGTTTTACTATGTTTTTTGTTCCGATGAAGCCTTTTTTATGAAAGTTCGGTCGGGGCCTTACAAAACCTCGATGATTCATTTCGGCCGCTTGAAGCGTGAAGAGCAAACTTGTATAAACTATGAATGGAAGAACCGGGAAAATATCTTTAGTTTACGACTTATTATTACAAGCATACATGATTGTCAAAAAATGCGATAGTCGAATTGAATGAGACAATGTATTATAGAAGCTGAGATAACACGAAGAGTTACTTTATGAATTTTGTATGTCGCATTCGTATTCCTTTTTCGGGGGGTACGCAAATGAAGCGGTTTCGATGCGTCTCTTTGTGAATAGACTTAGCTTGCGTCAGCCATTCTCTTATTTTCTATGTGTTTTCAATGTCCATCCCAATGTCACATCATCACAGCGTCATGTCGAGATTTTTCGTGTCTCTCTCTTTTATTTATTTATTTATTTTATTTTATTTATTCATTTTTATTTTTATTTATTCATTTTTTTTTTAGTAATCCATGCATTTGGTCCCAACGAAATGGCGAATGCAATAATATATTTGCGCCATTGTTCCCGCTCAGTCCTAAATTTAAAATTGAAAGATCAAAATTTTAAGGATTTATAAATCATGAACGCTTTGCGTAAAATATATGTAATTAGCTGCTTAAAATATTCATTTATTGGACACAATAGCGAGTGATTGGCTCTCCTATATAGAAATGATATAATAAATAACACGTCAACAGAAATGTAGTGTAGAGCCTGTTTCAAATGGACACCGTCAGTGAGAATGCGTATTTGAATTCGAGAAAGAATAGGACCGAGTATTTGGACAAACATTGTAGGTGTCGCCGTGTTAGAAGCCCCGATGATATAAATTTTTAGCAGATATTTATTTATTGCCTTCTGCGTGCGCGTTTCTTTCGTTCCAGATGACAATTCTATTCATTAGACAATGCTCTACAACTTTGTAATGAGCTTTCTTCTCCTAGTTCGCTTTGCTGCGGAGTTCGTATTCCTATCTTTTCAAATGCTCCGCTAGAGACGCTGCAATCCTTCTCATTCGATTGGGCATAGTCACTTTACTGTAGATAGACAGAATATACTATAGACAGAACTAACGTACGTGTACCTGACCTTTTCTTGCAAAGTTATCGGTGTGCTAAAGGACTCGGTCAATACTATTATTTATTATACACTTCCCAATAAAATGCAAAGTTCCATAGATCCTGTAACAAAAGGGGCTTCTTTCACGAACACTTCAGTAAACGTGCCACTGTCTTTGAAAAGGCACTTCTAAGCTTACCCTTAGATGCAAACGCCTTGTCTGTCAGCATAGAGACATTTTACAGCATACAGACATTCACAGTAGAAAAACCAAGTCACAAGGAAATTACAAGAAATTTTTGAAATAGCCTTCATAGGGTAGCAAGTGGTGTTTGCACTTCATTTTCGACGAAACTATAGTTTCGTAGAATTTTACAAAAATACAGTAAAATTTATAGTGTAAAACACTATAAAAGTACAGTAAAATGTGCAGTAGAAGAGTACTGTAAAATATACAGTATAAAACAATGTAATGAATACAATAAAATGCGCAGTAGAATTTTACGGGAGTACCGTAGAAAATACAGTAGAGCACTGTAAAAATTTACCATTTTTTGTAAAATTTACGGTGTAAAACGCTGTAAAAAATACAGCAAAAAATGCAGTAGAATTTTACAGAAGTACCTTAGAATATATAGATCAAAGTATTGTAAAAAATACAGTAAAATCTGCCGTTAAAATTACAATTCTTTGCAAAATTTACAGTATTAAACACTGTAAAAATTACAGCAAAATGTGTAGCGGAATTTTACAGTAGTACTGTAAAATTTACAGCAAAACGTCCTGGCGCCCAAATTATCAGGACTTTTTACTGTAAAATTGACAATGCTTTTTTTTACAGTGTACAAAGTACGTTTATACCAGTTTATACACTTATTTCGTACAAATCGAATTTTCGAATAATCCGGAAGTGATATCTCCAAAGCTAGAGGAAAAATTTTTATTGAGGTCCCATTCCTCCTCCGAAATTCGATGTTGAATCCATATCAATCATCACCTAAGCTCTATCTGTGGCCAATCCTGAGAAATAGAGGTAGCAAAAAAAATATAAATTTTAATAAGAAGGGGCTTCTCTAGAACCAGAAGGGGAAAACAGCCGAATACCTGTTGAAAATCAACAATCTCGAAATAATTTACCACCGAATAAGACAAATTTTTTGATTAATTTGCGTTTCACGTTTATTCGGCAATTCAAATATTTTGGTGTGCAGAACCCCGTAAAGGAAAAAGTATTGGTAAACTTGAAATGCCCACTTCTTCCTTTCGAAGTACATCAAATTAAAGACTCTATCTCATCAAAAATCATGCTATTTTATCATTTCCCTTTTCGAACTTTTTTCTGTGGAGCACACCCATAAATGAACATTTTTGAAAACTCCATTTGTCTTCGGTTTTTTATCAGATGATTGGCCCATATACCACATATCAAGCCTCTATCACATTTAAAAGACAAGTGTCTCATTTATTCGGAAAATCGAACATTTTGGTGTGCAGTACCCCCTAAAGTAGCAAATATTGGAAATCTGAAATTGTACACATTCTTTCTTTCCGACTATCTACCCGTACACTAAATTTGAAATTTCTATCTCATCCCGATTCCTGTCTTTTTATCAGTTCACCTTTCGAACGTTTCTCTCTGGAGCACCTCTTAAACGAACAGCTTTGAAAAACTATATTCGTCTTAAGTGTTTTCATCAAATGTGCCCATATACCAAATGTGTCCATATATCAAGTGTGCCCATATACCAAATTTCAAGCCTCTATCAAATTTTAAAGAAGCTTTTATTCATTTATTCCCAAATCGAACATTTTGGTTTGTGGCACAACTTACGTAGAAAATATTGGAAATCTGAAATTGCACACTTTTTCCTTTCGAACGATTTACCCATACATCAAATTTGAAGTCTCCTCATTACAAAGTACGCTTTTCTATCTTTTCACTTTTCGAAAGTTTTGGTGTGGAGCAATCCTTCTACAGAACATTTTCGAAAAATTCGATTTTTCCAGGAGGGTTTCATCGAACGATGGACCCGTGTACCAGATTGCAAGTCTCCATCTATTCGAGAAGTGCCTAAAAAAAGCGTGACAGACAGACGGACACTTGGCAATTAGTATACAGGGTGTCCCAAGAAGATTGAAACGGGCTTTAATTCTTTACCTGTTGGAGATAAGTGGGCAATATAAATTGCAAAAATGCTGAAAGTAAAGTAGGAAATAAGACTGCGTTAATGAAATAGTCCTCCTATTCATTTTCAAAAAGTTACACTTTTAAAATTCTGAATAATGTAAATTTTTTAATAATTCTCGTTTCTCCTTTACTCCGAAAATCGAACATTTGGTGTGCGGCACCCCCTACAGTAGAAAATTTTGAGAAATTGAAATTGTACACTTTCTTTCTTCCAAACTATCTACCCGTATACCAAATTACCACCCGTATACGAAATCTGTATTTCATCCCGAAGCATGTGTTTTTTTTCTGTCAATTCACTTTCGAACGCTTTTCTATGGAACACCTCCTTAAACGAACATTCTTGAAAAACTATATTCGTCTTGGGTGTTTTTATCAAATGATTAGCTCATATACCAAATTTCAAGCCTCCATCAAATTTTAAAGGAGCCGTTTCTCATTTATTTAGCAAATCGAACATTTTGGTGAGCGGCTCCCCCTTAAGTAGAAAATAATGGAAATATGAAATTGCACACTTCTTCCTTACGAACGATTTACATATACCCAAAATTTGAAGTCTCTATCTCAGTGCAAAGCATGTTTTCCCATCATTTCACTTTCGAACATTTTAGTGTGGAGTACACCCTCTGCAGAACATTTTCGAAAAATTCGTTTTTTCCAGTGGTTTTTATCGAACGGTCGACCAATGTACCAAATTGCAAATCTCTATCTATTCGGGAAGTGCCTAAAAAAAGCGTGACAGACGGACACTTGGCAATTAGTATATATAATAGATAGATTCTCAATGAAATTCCTACCCCGATCACAACTTGATCATCCAAGCTTTATCCATACTCGATTATAACAAACAAAAAATCTGATGTGGGCAGCACATGACTTTCCTTATATAATGCAATGAATTTACTACTTTTACAGCAAAAAAATAGATTGTTTTTATAGTAGATACTTATATTCTTTCCAAGATATTGAATTTTCTTCAATGAGTCGTCATTTTCATTGATTTAGCGTCATTTCTATCCATTTGGTGAGATTTTCGTTAATTTGGCAACATTTAAAAAAGTCGTCAAGTTGGCGACATTCCGCCAAATTCGTCGCCAAAATCTTGCCAAGCGTTATGGACGGTGAAATAAGTTATTTTTACAGCAAATAAATGACTATTGACGTTCAAATACAAAAGAACTATTCAAAGTATCTTTTCTCATAAAAGGAACGAGCTAGATCCACGAGAATGGTATTACAAAATTTATCGCATGATATTACATATGAGAAGTGGACATGTTTCTCTCAGTAAATATTTTCTTTTAATTTATAGGAATTTTTGATAAATTAATTTGAAAAATGAGCAATATCTCGAGAACGGTTCATGCTAGCGTTCGAAAGGTCAATCGTTGAAAGGTCAATCGTTGTGTCAATCGTTTTCTAAGGAAAAATTGCTTAAGAAATGACTATTTGTGTAACTTTACTAAACGTTTTGATTTTTTGATGAATTTTTCAAAATTTCACTCGAAAATTTAGGGGATTCCTGAACATTCGATTGTGTTTAAAAACAATAGGCTTCTAGTATTCACGGATTGCGATTTTTGTTATTGGATTTTGTATATATATATATATATATATATATATATATATATATATATATATATATATATATATATATATATATATATATATATATATATATATATATATATATTTATATATATATATATATATATATATATATATATATTTTATATATATATATATATATATATATATATATTATATATATATATATATATATATATATATATTATATATATATATATATATATATATATATATATATTATATATATATATATATATATATATATATATATATATATATATTAAATTTCATTCGAATCGCTCCATTCGTTCGTGAGATATCGTCTCCACAGACTCACTGACACACACACACACAGACATCACCTCAAAAATGTTCGATTCGTGATCAGGGATGCTTGAAACGTGCTCTCCTGTAGGAAACTCGAATTCGAATTTTCGACCCCGTCACAATACTTTCCTTATACATTATGTATATAAAGAAAGTAATATTTCAATGAAAAAAAAATATTGAATCATAAATAGGGGGAAAAATCAAAATTGGAAATCTTTACACTTACATACACACAGAATTTAATGTTACATCCACATCGGTCGTCATCTGAGCTCTACCATCAAACCTACAAAAAAGATGTTGCAAAAAAAATGCATATTTTTTTAAATCAGAAATGGAAAAAGAAATGGAAGTAGAAATCCTTAATGAAAGTCTTTTGAAATTGGATGCAAAATATATTTTCAATAAAAATATTTTAAGCCATCTATTTTTCAAAATATGTCTCAGATGGTTGCAGGATAGATCCGAAGGGAAACAATATTGATATAAACAATGATATTGCAAAGGTTTTACCACCAATCACAGTATAGTATATTTGGCAAAGTTAAATTAACGGTAATGAGACGTATAACAAACGATAAACCACCACTAATGTAAATTATAAAGTTAACACTCTAATTAGTAAAAATTAAAATGCTGTATTATGAGTTCGAGTCAACCGATTTCTATCATTAAAAGTCAATATATTATATTCATATATTTTTCATACTTAACAAGAAAAGGCATTCTAAACAATTTTAGCGAAACGATCCATTCATTTGTGATTTATCGCTTTCACGGACACACACACACTAGCAAACACACACACACTTGCATACACACACACACTAGCATACACACACACTTGCATACACACACACACTAGCATACACACACTAACATATATACCTACACACTAACATAAACACACGCACTAACTAACATACATACACTCGCCTTAACTAGTAAACATACACATGCACTAACGCACAGCACACACACATTAACATACATACACACACACTAACATACACACTAACATACATTCTCACTAAGATACATACACACGCACTAATATACACACTGACATGCATACACACAAACATACACATACTGACATATATAACCACACACTAACATGCATACTAGGATACATACTAACTTACAAACTAACCTACACACTGACATACATGCACTAACATATATACACGCATAATAACCTACACACTAACATGCAAATACACACAATAACCTATAGAACTAACATGCATATACACAAACATATATACACACACTAACATAAATATGCACACACTAACATAAACACACACTAACATACACACATTAAAATGCACAATAATATACATACAAAAATGCACACTAACTCACATATACACACACACTAACCGCCGGCCACACATTTTGCTACCGTTAACCTTTGGGTTGGTCGAGTGGTCTGGGTCTTCAACACACACTAACCGATACACAAATATGCATACAAACTAAAACACACACTAGCATACATTCATACTATAGCATACATTCATGCACTACCATACATATATACACTAACATATATACACACTAACATGCACACACACACTAACATACATACACTAACATACATATACACACACTAACATACACACATTAGCATACACAATAACATACATACAAAACACACACAAACATACACACATTAGCATACACAATAACATACATACAAAAATACACACTAACTCACATATACACACACTAACCGACCCTTCCGAGAGGTTGGTGGTAGGGGAAGGAGGGTACGGTCCCTGTGGATGCCTCCCCCATTGGATTCCGGTCTAAATTGGGTGGCACTTCCCGGCCGTCCAAACTGTTACCTTACACTTTTCTGGTAGGTCGGACGGTCTGGGTCTCAACAACAACAACACACTAACCGACACACTAATATGCATACAAACTAAAACACACACTGACATGCATACACACAACCTACACACTGACATACATATATTCTAACTGTGATAAGGCTTTCACACCTCTGTGTTAAAATTGTATATTAAAGTATTGTTTTATTTCTGTGTGATTGAAAGTGTCAATTTCGAAATGTAAATGTCTTTTCTACATGTTTTCAATTACATTGACTTTTAAGGGAAGTGAACTCTAAAATCGCAAAAGTGTTTATGTTCCAGAAAAATAGTAATAGTTTTGTATTTTCGCTTCTCAGTCGCTAGTTGGGAACTTGCAGGTTTTGCGCACGCGCGCGTTTGAAAAAGGATTTTGGAAGCAGTGTGGAAGGAGTCGTGGAAAATTGTAGACGTGTGTGTTTGATTCGCGTATGATCGCGAATTTTAAGAAAAGGTGGATTAATTTTGAAAGTGGAAGGATGTGATTAAAATATGTAACATAGTTCGACAAGTTGTGCGTAGAGTCGTTTGGCTCGGTTCAGAGATGAGTCACTCGTGTTTTTAAATGAATCAGCCTGGTAGTAATGGAATAATGAGTCTTGTGAAAAGAGAAAATGGTTCTTTCACTGGTCGGCTTGAATCGCTAATAGGGCTAGAGGGAAAGCTCATTTCACAGCGATTTGTATTTGCCTGACTCCTCCTTGTGTCCTAAGGTACGAATCAACCAATCTCCGTAACCAACCAAGATGTCGAATTCCGCCAGCATGATGTTGTGTAGTCAAGTTTCCCGACCATTATGGATTTTGTTCTGCGCAAGAATCTCGATGAGTTTATGCCGAGAGTCCATCCTGATATCCTTTCCCATGGTACAGAATTGTAAATGTTATATTTAAAAGAGACGAGGTAAAGTTTTATATATATTTAGTCTTCCACCTAACGAATAGAGTGTTAATTGTCAAATCCTCGTGAGTATCAAGTCATTGATGATGTTATATGAAAATGTCGTATATGTTCAAAGTATACAAATGTGATATATAAATGTCAAGTATAATATGAGGAATATTGTGTTTATTTTATGTATCAGAAAATATGTGTATTCTCTTGGTTCCTCTTCCTCCAGGGGTGTTCTTAATGGTCACCCTACCGAGTGTAACTCTGAGTTATTGCGAGAAATGCTTGTACTCCACTGTTTTCGATCAACTGCCTTGTTATTTCATGTTTAATAAATGTGTTTGATTTCAAAACTTTGTCTTCTCTGTCGAGTATACCAAAACGTTCGCGACAGAATTGGTGCCGTTACTTTTCTCGGTGAGTGGGGAAGAGCTGAGAGAATTAAAATTTTTAAAAATTTTCTTAAGAATTGAAATTTTGAAGGTTAAAAATTACCGTTGTGCTAAAATGAGTGTTTTCTTAAGTAAACAGAGTTCCATGTTCTGTTTTCGGTATTCTCAAAAACGAGTGTTCTTGGAATTTGATATGTGCCATTTGATAAAAAAAATTGATTTGTTTGCATATTTATGTCATTTGATTTGATAAAAACTGGTTTTATTGTAAATACTGTTTAAGAACATTGCAATTGCATATTGTGTTAAACTATACGAGTATATTTGATTGTTATGCAAAATGGCTCCAATTACTAGAAACAAAAAAGTAAATGTCGGTAAGATGAGTAAAAATTCAAGTAAAAAATTAAATTCCTCCTTGAATTTGTCGCTTGATATTGCTACTGAGTCGGATACTGTTAATTCTAGAAGTAAAGTTAAAAATGTTAGCCACAAAGCTAAATCTAATGAGGAAAATATATCAGATAAATCGCCGGTATGTCTGAATTCTTCTTCTGGCACTTTGCCAAATCAAAACAGTGCTTCATCGGTAAATGATAACATGTTAAAATCATTCCATATTTTCACACCTAAGTTCGCACATCATATTCCAAAATTCTCGGGAAATTCAGAGCTTTCGTTGTCACAGTTTTTGGAAAAGTTAAATTTAGTAGCCACTCATGCAAACTGGAGTGAGTGTGACAAATTAGTTTGTTTGAGATTGAATTTAGAGGGGGAAGCAAATAGATTGATTGAAGAGAATCCAAAGCACAGAAATTGTAAAAATTTGCAGGAAATTATTCACATTTTGAAAGATCATTTTGAAGTGACCGAAAATGTTACTAAAAACATAATTTCACTCGTGAACTTTACACAGAGACCAAATGAGTCGGTTAAACAGTTTTCGATGAGAATCGAAGCTGCTTCATTTAAGGTTGTTCCGGAAGATGTAGATTCCGAAAGTGAGAATAAAATCAGGCAAACACTTTTAAAAACTTCATTTATTAATGGTTTATATCCGGAACTAAAAAGATTGGTGTTGTCACAAAACCCTAGAGATTTTTATTCGGCTAGAAAACTTGCAATTCTTGAGGAATCTATTTTAAATGAAAATAATGCTATGTACTTGACTAATCCGGTACTTACAAAAAAAGGTGTTCTCACACCAGAAAAATATGTTCTCACACCAGATCAAAGTGAAAGTATGTCAGATTTAAAAAGAAAAGTGTTAGAACAGGAAAGGGACATTGAATTTCTTAGGGGTAAAATAGAAAAATTTAAGTTTAATTCAGATAAAGTTAACGAAAAGCGTTCACCGCGTCCAAAGTGTGACAAATGTGGTAAATTAGGTCACGTTCAAGAACAGTGTTGGAAAAAGGTTTTTCAAAAAAGAGATGTGTACGGTATAAAATGTAGGAAAATTTATACCAGTCCTGGAACTAGGTATCACCAGGGTGAAAGACACAGAGGGCAAATGTCTGCAAATGAGTGGAAGTATAGAAAGCAAGGAACGCAAAATTATAAAAATAAGGAGTCATATAAATCTTTGCAAAATTCCAAAAATCATTCTTCTGGGAATCAGAGTAGATATCCCATGCACAATTATAATAATGGAAAAACTTTTGATAGGCAAGCATCACATTTTGAGGAAAATAATATTTGTCATAATATTACAAATTCTTTGTCATCTTCTTCTATTATAAAAGGAAAATTAGTGAGCAGTGAAGTGTCAATATTGATTGATACGGGTAGTTCAATTAATTTAGTGTACGAGGAAGCTTTAAATACTATACCCATTGCACATATGTTGCTAACATACAAACCAACAATTTTGCGTAGCTTTAGTTCACAAGATACTAAAGTTGAATGTTTAGCCACTATTTCACTAAATTTGGGAAAAGAAAGATTCCCTACCGAATTTTTTGTGTTAAAATCACCAGCTCCTATTTCATATAATGTAATCCTTGGTAACAAGTTTTTACATAAACATAATGCTATTATAGATTATAATCACTTCTGTTTTAAGTTTTCAAACTTTTCCATTCCTGTTGTTGGTTATCAATGTACGAATAATTTACTTTCGATTTCAAATCATGAACCGGCAAATGAGTCGGAAATTGCAGACTCAAACCTAAGTAGTGTCGCAAAGCGTATTGCTGTGCCTGACTCGCAGATGAGTAGTGGAAAAAATGTTCGTGTGGTAGAGGACTGTAAACCGAAAGAGTTCCATACGAATGCATGTGCCAAATGCAAAGCAGATCTAGCACCGGTAGTGAATGAGTCTCAGGTCATTCGGGAAGAGTATGTGAGCAGAAATTTTTCGGAAAATAATGTAGTGCCACATTTGGGTAGTGAAGAGGTACATATTAACGATTTGGAAAATGGAAGCAAATCTTTTAGAGATTTGGTAGTAAATGCACAGAATGTTACTTTGCATATGGGGGAAAAGCAAAATCATGTTAGAGGTGGTACTGAAGAAGTGGCACAGCATAAGAACTTAAACATTAAAACTGTTAATAACTTATGTAGAGTAAAAGAAACTCTAAATACAAAAATTAAAGAGCCAATTATTGTGAAAAATTCACAAAAATGTATAATTCCTCCTTTATCTGAATCATTTATTAAAATCAAACTTTCAGAAGGGTTTCCGGAAAATTCCACCTTGCTTCTGGAATCAGAGAAAAATGACCACATCTTCATTGCTAGAGCTGTATATAGAGCTCCTAAGGATGGAATTATTTGGGTTCGTGTTGCTAACCCAGAGGAAAAACCTTATCATTTGAATAAGGGTAGAAAAGTGGCTCATGTTCAGGAAATTCAGGTGTCTGAGGAGGTTGAAGTTAATGTAGTGAGTGAGGGAGAGTTGGACTCCAGTGAACCTTTGGAGCCTTTTGAAAGTTGGGGAGGAGATTTTGACCTGAGTCATCTCCAAAAAGATCAAAAACATAAATTATCAACTTTGTTGAATAAATATAGACAAGTTTTTGCAAAGAATGTTGCTGAGTTGTCTGGTTGTAAAACCATATTACATGAGATAAATTTGGAAACATCTGTCCCTGTTTATCAGAAACCATACAAAGTTCCACATCATTTACAAGGGGAACTCAATAGACAAGTCACAGAATTATTAGAAGCTAAAATAATTAAACCTAGTTTTTCACCTTACAATACGCCAGTACTGTTTGTAAGGAAACCGGATGGTTCTTATAGATTATGTTGTGATTTTCGCAAGTTAAACAAACTTACTATTACAGAAAATTTTCCAATTCCTAACATTAGTGAATTGATTGATAATTTAGCAGGTGCTACATTTTTCTCAACTTTGGACTTAACTTCAGGATTCTACCAATTGCATTTGAATCCACAGGATTCACACAAAACAGCTTTTTCCACGCCCACCGGTCACTACGAATGGTGTAGGACCCCTTTTGGTCTAAAAAACGCACCAGCGTCTTTTCAGAGATTAATGTCTCTTGTACTGGCAGGGTTATCAGGAATATACATAGATGATGTTATCATCTCATCAAAAACTTTTGAAGAACACATGATGAAATTAGAAGAAGTTTTTATTAAATTATCTCAACATGGTCTTAGGTTAAAGCCATCAAAATGCTTCTTTTTCAGAAAGACAATAAAGTACTTAGGTTTCAGAGTGTCTGAGGGAAAAGTTCAGCCAGACCCTCATAACATTGATTTAGTGCAAAAATTTAAAGTACCCACCTGTGTCAAGAATATCAGACAATTTTTGGGTTTGACAGGCTTTTATAGGAAGTTTGTACCAGATTATGCAAAGATTACTCTTCCACTAACTAATCTTTTAAAATCAAAGCAGAAAAAGTTTGTGTGGAGTCAGGAGGCTCAGGAAGCTTTTGAAATACTTAAGAACAAGCTTATTCAAGAACCAATTTTAAAATTACCAAATTTTAATTTGCCCTTTACTTTGCATACAGATGCCTCTAATTACGCTTTGGGATCAGTTCTTTCGCAATTGGATGAAAATGGGTTATCTCACCCAGTTTCCTTTGCTAGTCGAAAATTACAAGGTGCTGAAGTGAATTACAGTGTAGTCGAGAAAGAAGCTTTGGCTGTGGTTTGGGCTACCCAGCAATTTAAGCACTATCTCTTAGGCAAACATTTCAAAATTTACTGTGATCAAGCATCCTTATCGTTCATTTTCAAATTAAGAGATCCTACTTCGCGCATAGCTCGCTGGATCGTTTCATTGCAGGCTTTTGATTATGAAATCATTCATAAACCGGGGAAACATAATGTTGTAGCTGACTATTTTTCGAGATGTATTGATGAGTCTTCTTCAAAGAAATCTCAAAACACTCAGAAACAAACTGTTCCTAAAAGTATTGTAGAATCTGTCCCTACGAAAATTTCTGGAAGAGTAGTGGTACAGAATAATGATAGTAGTGAAAACATAAATGCAATCGTTGAAAATTCTCAAGATCAAGTACAGACTACTGTGGAAGCTTCTCTGGTAACTAGGATAGCTATTGGTCAATTGAAAGATCCTAGATGTATAAAAATCAAAAATCTTCTGGAAAAAGGTGTAAAACCATACCCACAAAAACTTTCATTTTTCATGAAAAATGGTATGTTACATTGCATACACAAAAATCCAAAGCAGAGACAGCAATATAATGAGAGAGTAGTTATTCCTCAAGACTTAGTCTCAGAAATTCTATGGCTTTGCCATGATTCTCCTGTTGCTGCACATTGTGGTTTTCAAAGAACTCTGGCAAAAATTTCAGTTAACTATTATTGGCCAGACATGCATGCTCAGACTGAAAATTATGTGAAGTCGTGCACAACTTGTGTAAAAAACAGAGGTTTTCGTAACAACAAGGCTCCAATACAGAAATTTCCTATTACAACTACCTTTTGAACGTGTGGCTATGGATGTAGTCGGCCCACTACCTATCTCGAATTCTGGGATGAAGTACATTCTTGTCATTACAGATTACTTCACTAGATGGCCAGAGGCTTATCCACTTGCTACAGTTAAAACTGAGGATATTCTCGCTTGTTTAGAGAGATTTATAAGTATTCATGGAATTCCTGCTCACTTAATTACGGATCAAGGTAGTAACTTCATTTCTGAAGCTGCCAACAATCTATACAAGAAATTAGGCATAAAAAAACATAATACTTCAGCGTACCATCCCCAGTCAGACGGGCTAGTCGAAAGACTGAACGGTACGTTAGTTAGATCCTTAAAGAATCTGGTCTATTCTGATAAGGGCGATTGGGATCGAATGATTCAATTTGCTTTAATGGCTCATAGAACGTCAGTACATGCCTCAACAGGCGAGTCCCCAGCACATCTTGTCTTTGGTCGAGACCCTGTGCTACCTGATGCTCTTTTAACAGGTGTAAAATATCCAGTTTACAAATCTACTCATGATTATTCAGATGACTTACAGGTTCGCTTAAAAAAGACCTTTGTAACTGTTAGGAAAAACCTTGAGGAAGCTCAGGAATCACAACAACTTCAACAACATAAATCTGCTAAAATGCCTAAGATTAAAGTTGGTGACTTGGTCTATCTTTACACACCTCATATTCGGCCAGGCCAATCAAAAAAACTCAGTTCTTTAAATCATGGTCCTTTTGAAGTTATCAA
This sequence comes from Amaurobius ferox, assembly GCA_951213105.1. Classification (NCBI taxonomy): domain Eukaryota; kingdom Metazoa; phylum Arthropoda; class Arachnida; order Araneae; family Amaurobiidae; genus Amaurobius; species Amaurobius ferox. The sequence goes on along the minus strand of OX578147.1, from coordinate 699,660 downwards.
GCAAACAACTGAAGTTAACTTTGTCATTCAACACAAAAACAATCCATGTAATCAGCAATTGGTCCACGTTAATAGATTAACTCCTTTACCTCCTAGACGTAGTGAATTGATTTCTAGCACATATAATGATAACATTGATAATTCTTCAACTCAAGAAACAAGACAATTTAAAAGTAGATATTTTCTAAACCATCAAAATAGGGTTAAAACTCAAAATGTTCCTAATTCACACAAGTATGACTTGCGCCCAAGAGGCCAATTTATTCATTAAAGTTACTTGTCAATTAAGGCAATATGTCAAGAGAGCAATTGGCTCAAAAGTAAAGTAAAATATTTAGATTGTGAAATTCTCACATTTTCAAAAAAAAAGACTGATACTGTTGTGAGATGGACAATTATGTTACATAATATTATATTTTCAATTGTTTCACAAAATGTTTTGCAAAACTGTATGCTATGTTAAAATGGATCCGATATTTCTGAACTTCTGTGTAATTTGCTTTATGTGTCAGTCAGCTGAATGTTCTGTACTGCAAGTTCTGTGCCAGTGCAGCTTTCTGAATGTGAGTGCCATGTTAATCAGGTTGAAGTAGTGTTTTAAAATTCTAAATACTTAAATAATAATTTTTTTTTGCTTTACTTTAATGATAAGCAGTAATGTTTTAAAGTAATTTTAAGATAATTAAGTACTTGATGGATTAGAGTTTTGGTAAGGATTTTTAAGGATAACTGATAATTTTTATCTCTGTTTTATTTTATGAATGTGTGAATGATTTTTTTTTTAATTTAAAGGTCTAGTAAATTTTAGAAATTTTTTTTGTCATTTGGTGTTTGTTGACTTATTGGTTGGGGGTACCGCCACCTCTAGGTTTGCAACTTTCTAATGAACTTGTTTCTTGCCTGGGTGCCTGATCAACATTCTTGGTTTGAAAATTTGTCTCATTTTCTAAATTAGTAATTTTTTTTAAATGTCTTTTAAAGTAATTTGTTGGCAAGGTTGGATAATAGTTAATAAATTGATTTCTGTGAAAAGTAAATTTATAGAATTTTAATTGTAAAATTTTTGAAGAAAGAAAACTTTTTGTTTAGTTAAACTTTTTGTGAGTTGAGTAAATTAAATTTTCATGTCTCTGTGGTACTCACCAGAAAATGTATTAGTGTTTAAGTTTTAAAAGGGGCAATTTCATCATTTGTGTCTTGTTAATTTGGTGTTGTCTTGTAAAGGTCTATGCTTGTATTGAGACTTATTTTTTTTGACTCACGAGTCAAACTTTAGGCCACTCTTGGATTTTGGTTATTATGCTGGTCATGATCTTGTTTGTTTTTGTTTTTTTCTTTGATGTACATGTACATCGCTCAAAATTTACACTAAATTCCTCTCAATGGAACATATGTCATTGGGAACTTAATGCAGGTATTTTCCTAGTATTGTGTGGAAAAATTCCCCGCTTTGCAGGAAATTTTTCTCCCGGGCCCCGAAGGAGTGTGATAAGGCTTTCACACCTCTGTGTTAAAATTGTATATTAAAGTATTGTTTTATTTCTGTGTGATTGAAAGTGTCAATTTCGAAATGTAAATGTCTTTTCTACATGTTTTCAATTACATTGACTTTTAAGGGAAGTGAACTCTAAAATCGCAAAAGTGTTTATGTTCCAGAAAAATAGTAATAGTTTTGTATTTTCGCTTCTCAGTCGCTAGTTGGGAACTTGCAGGTTTTGCGCACGCGCGCGTTTGAAAAAGGATTTTGGAAGCAGTGTGGAAGGAGTCGTGGAAAATTGTAGACGTGTGTGTTTGATTCGCGTATGATCGCGAATTTTAAGAAAAGGTGGATTAATTTTGAAAGTGGAAGGATGTGATTAAAATATGTAACATAGTTCGACAAGTTGTGCGTAGAGTCGTTTGGCTCGGTTCAGAGATGAGTCACTCGTGTTTTTAAATGAATCAGCCTGGTAGTAATGGAATAATGAGTCTTGTGAAAAGAGAAAATGGTTCTTTCACTGGTCGGCTTGAATCGCTAATAGGGCTAGAGGGAAAGCTCATTTCACAGCGATTTGTATTTGCCTGACTCCTCCTTGTGTCCTAAGGTACGAATCAACCAATCTCCGTAACCAACCAAGATGTCGAATTCCGCCAGCATGATGTTGTGTAGTCAAGTTTCCCGACCATTATGGATTTTGTTCTGCGCAAGAATCTCGATGAGTTTATGCCGAGAGTCCATCCTGATATCCTTTCCCATGGTACAGAATTGTAAATGTTATATTTAAAAGAGACGAGGTAAAGTTTTATATATATTTAGTCTTCCACCTAACGAATAGAGTGTTAATTGTCAAATCCTCGTGAGTATCAAGTCATTGATGATGTTATATGAAAATGTCGTATATGTTCAAAGTATACAAATGTGATATATAAATGTCAAGTATAATATGAGGAATATTGTGTTTATTTTATGTATCAGAAAATATGTGTATTCTCTTGGTTCCTCTTCCTCCAGGGGTGTTCTTAATGGTCACCCTACCGAGTGTAACTCTGAGTTATTGCGAGAAATGCTTGTACTCCACTGTTTTCGATCAACTGCCTTGTTATTTCATGTTTAATAAATGTGTTTGATTTCAAAACTTTGTCTTCTCTGTCGAGTATACCAAAACGTTCGCGACATAACATACATACTGATATGCATACACACTACCGTACATGCATATAGCATACATACATACACTAACATACATATATACACTAACACACATACACACTAACCCATGGGCCAACGGCCGTACCGTGCTGAAAACACCGGTTCTCGTTAGATCACCGAAGTCAAGCAGCATCGGGCGCGGTTAGTACTTGGTGGGTGACCACATCGGAACGCCGCGTGCTGTTGGCCATCTCGGGTGCGGTATCCCCGTGGTTTGCGCACTAGATTTGCACGCTGCCACAAATGCCGCCGTGTTCATGCGGAGTACGATCACGTTAAACATGTGGGTCCGTAAGTCCTTCCGAGAGGTTGGTGGTAGGGGAAGGAGGGTACGGTCCCTGTGGATGCCTCCCCCACTGGGATCCGGTCTAAATTGGGTGGCACTTCCCGGCCGTCCATACAGTTACCTTACACCTTTCTGGTAGGTCGGACGGTCTGGGTCTCAACAACAACAACATACACACTAACCCAATAACATTCATACAGACTGACATACACACACTAAAGAACCCAGACCGTGGGACTCATCCGCGGGTTTAGAGCTACTAATTAAACATACGCACAATAACATACATACACACTAGCATACATACACACACTAACATATACACACACTAACATGCACACTAACATACACACTAACTCACGCTCTAACATGAATACTAACCTACAAACTTTCATACATACATACTAACATACACACACTAACATACACACACTAGGATACACACACTAACATACATACACATACTAACCTAAACACTAACATGCATGCACACTAACATACACAATAACATATATACATGCTAAATTACACACTAACATACATACAAACTAACATACACACACTAAAATACATACACACAACATATATACACGCACATCATACACACACTAACATACATATTATTAGCATACATTCGAACAGTAACTGAGACACTAGCATACACACTAACCTATACACTAACGTACATACACACTAAAAAAGACACGCACTAACCTAAATTCTGACATACATACATACTAGCAAACACACACACACACTGATATACATACACAGATACACTGATATACATACACACACCCGTTAACTTATACACTAATATACACTCTTTTGCCTAAAAAACGGAGCACCATGAAAGAAGTGACTGTTTTTATTGAAATTAAATATGCGTACAGTTCATACACAGGTAATGAAATGATTACAAAATCAAGGCCGCAGGACCCATCAATGGTTTGCAATTGCTCATTGAATTTTCAAATCAGTAATTGGTGAAATCCCCCTTGATGGCAATGCATGCTTGTATGCGTTTAGGTAAGGAGTGATAAAGTTTCCTAATGTCATCTTGCGATACATTTTGCCAGGCATTCCTCATTTCCCTTGTTGCTCCAGATCTGCTACATTTCGGGGTATCCGAATCTGGCGACCTAGCATATCCCACACATGCTTCATTGCCGAAAGGTCTGGTGACCTGGCTGACCAAGGTACAGTATCAATGGCACGGAGATAGTCCTCAGATATGTGATCCGTATGTGGCGTGGCATTATCTTGTTGGAAAATGGCCCCAGAATGACGTGCCATGAAAGGCAAAGCAAACGACCTTAGGATTTCGTCAACATATCGTTGAGCTGTTATTGTATGCAGGATGACTAGGGGCGACCTACTGTCGTAAGAGATAGCACCCCACACCATCACACCAGAGGTAATGGCTGTGTACCTGTGTAAAACAAAGGCTGATTGGGGCCGTTGGCCCAGGCGCCTCCACACACGTACCCGATGGTCATCTGCTGAAAGACTAAAGAGTGATTCATCGCTGAACACTATGCGATGCCAATCTACTGGCAGCCATGATGCTCGGCTACGACACCACTCCAGACGACTCTGTTGATGTTGTAGGGTTATGGGCAGAAGTCTTAAAGGCCGCCGTGAGCGTAACCCACCTCAGCCAAGCGCCGTGAGAGAGTGGAAGGTACCACAGGTGGTATGGAAGAGGCTGTAGCAAGTTGGATGGCTGACAATGATGTCGTTGTGACAATTCGGGCCTGTCGCACAATCATCCGAACTTACCTCGCATTTGTGCACCTTGGTCATCCAGAGTCTTCATTCCGCCGATGAGTTCCTTGCAGTAACCATTGCTGCCAACACCTTTGCACAGCAGTGTCCGTTCCGTGCAGGTGGCGGCCTATTGATCGGTATGACCAGCCAGCTTCACGCATCCCGACTATACAACCATGTTCGAACTCGTCTGTCCAATTGCTTATAAGGTCTACGGCAACGTTGAAAAGGCATTATTAGTTGTGTCTCCACGGAACTGCAACGCCGATAACGAGTAAAGATAAACCACCCACATGTTTAACCTGTTTTATACGATGCTAGTTGCGCAGTAGAAACGCGCTTTATGACCGACGTTAACACTCACTGGCCTTGTAAATTTAATCATCTGCATATTTGGTATAAAGAAATTTGCATGCGAAATTTCGAGATAATCGGATTATTTTTTAGGGGTGCTTCGTTTTTTTTTTTTTTCAAAATAGTGTACATACAAATTAACTTACGCACTAACATACATACACATTAACTTCACACACACACTAACTCCCGGTCGTCCATTTTGTTGCTCTAAGTCCTCTGGACGAGCCGGACGGCCTGGGGCTTTCACACACACACTAACATATACACACTAGGATACACACGCTAACATGCATATACACACACTAACATACACACTAACATGCATACATACTAACATATATACACACTAACATATATATACACACTAACATACATACACACACACTACCACACATTAACCTACTATACACGCACACACCTACATACGCGCACACTAACATACATATACTCACACTAACACGCACACACACACTAACATACACACACTAAGATACACACGCTAACATATATATACACACACTAACCTACACACTAACATGCATACATACTAACATATATATACACACTAACATACATACACACACACTACCACACATTAACCTACTATACAGGCACACACCTACATACACGCACACTAACATACATATACACACACTAACACGCACACACACACTAACATTCACACACACACTAACATACACACACACTAACATACACACACACACACACACTAACATACACACACACACACACACTAACATACACACACACACACACTAACATACACACACACACTGAAATACTCTCACACTAACATACATACACAGACTCCAAAAGTGTTCAATTCGAGTTCAAAGGTGCTTGAAACTTCTATCGTGAACTCGAATTCGAATTTTCGACCTCGTTACATTTTCCTTATATATCATTTCCTTATACATTAAACTATGTACAAGAGATTAAGTTACTATAAGAACCATATATTGAGAATGACTCCCATATAGATGGAAACCATAATGAGCGTATGAAAATGAAACTGAATCTATAGACTGTTACTGCCTCCACAATGTTATCTTTGCCCGAAACATAATTATACTTAGCTAGAAATGAAGTCATTTGATCTCGGAATTCTAAAAAAAGTGACAACAGTCATTTCATTCGGTTGACAAATCGTAATTGTAATGTATTGTTTTCACTTTTGTCAATACAACACATTTGTAACGTATTTCAAAAAATAGGCTATTACTAAATAGATACAGAAAAGGTATAAACAAACATTGTATGTCACATTGTATAGTAATAGTTTAACTTATTCAGCGTAACACTTTTTTTACTCCAGTTGGAACATAGATTTATAGACAATGCATGCAAACGGATTTATTTCTGCATTAAAATCGTGCTCATTTCATTTTCCCTTGCAATTTCGCCATCATTCGTCTGCCGATGCGTAAATATTTAACCGTTTGCTTAAGGGAACGGTGGACGATGAAATTTTTGTTATTTATTTATTGACTTAGAAACGTGAAAAATTGTATAAATATTCCTCTTAACATTACTATATACAATACCGTTAAATATTTTTTCAATTTTGTTATAATTTTGTATTTTTTTTAATTTAATTTTTTTTAACGAAAATTTGAAAATGCTCCTTGCGTGCCATTTGTTCACATTTTTGATTAATTTTGCATTATGATCACTCAAAAACACATTATGAACAAATTTGGGTATTCATTTTTAAATCCCTTAGAAAAATAATTTTTTAAAAATATTTTTCTGCATTAAAACTTAATTTTCATCATTTAATTAGGTTCTTATTCAGTTTTAATTACTTTAATAAAGTCCAATTATAAAATGCATACCCAGTTTCATTAAAAAGTATAAGACGTATCTTCTTGTCAAATTCCATGCATCTCAGACAAAAATTAAGACGCATGGAGCATTTTAAAAATGTAAAACACTTTGAAAATTCCGTTTTGAAAGAAATGCATTCAACCTTTTGCTTACGGGTGGGACAGCGTCCATCCCAAACAAAGAACCTCCCAAAAGGACAGGTATTTGACATACCCTATCCCAAACAGTTCGACCTCCCTTTGCAGGCATTGGCGTCCATGGAAATCGCCGACAAAAACATTGCACCTGCTGCAGCGATTTCCATGGACGCCAATGCCTACAAAGGGAGGTCGAACTGTTTGGGATAGGGTATGTCAAATACCTGTCTTTTGGAGAGGTTCTTCGTTTGGGATGGACGCTGTCCCATCCGCAAGCAAATGTTAAATGCGTAAAATAATATTATATATTAAAACTTTTTTTAGTCGATTTTTGCTCATTTCAACGGCCACCGTCCCCTTAATGGTGGATTGAACCGTTTGGGATAGGGTATGTCAAATACCTGTCTTTTTGAGAGGTTCTTCGTTTTGGATGGACGCTGTCCCACCTGTAAGCAAAAGGTTAAATTAAATTTTGCATCTTAATACTGTTCATGTTTGGATAAACTAGATGCAGTAAAAGACTCCTCATGAAACAATATCATACAAACCTCATGATTTGATGATCCGAACCCTCAAGCTTTGACACCGTTCATCTGCCGATGAGCAAATATTTAAGCTAAACAGTACATCTGAATACTAGAGATGTGGCTCGAAAATTTTTCCCTGAAATGGAAAATTTTCCACTATCTATTTCCGGAAAATTCTCCTCTTCTTGTTCTCCCTAATTCATTTGAAAATGAAATGTAACATTCTTTCCACACTACTTTTCGCAATGTAGGTAACTTTACAAGGAGCCTTTGATTATTTAGTTTTTAACACTTTACAACAAAGTTGAAAAGTCTGTCCGTTAGCACGATAACTGCCGTAAAAATGACTTAATCAAAATGAAATTTTAGTATGTTGTTCAGACGGTCTGTAGGACCTATGGGAATATAAATGAATAATATCACCCAATTAGTTTTGGATTGAACCCGGGTTGAAAAAATGAAATACATTGAGCCTTATGGGACCTAATTTTTCAAACATTTTTTAAGCGGATTTAAAATTCACAAATTGCTTCGAAAATTTTAGGTAATATTCAATTTGTTCCATAAAATATATAAAAAAAAATTCAGTGAAATATATTCAGTAGTTTTTTAAATCAAAATTAAAATTTTAATTACACCTCTTATATGAAACGATCACGTGACCATGATATGAAACGATCACATGACCCACTTCAAAATGATATATGGCATCCATCTTGTTTCAAAATCGTGATTTTTTTAAGTTCTTTTTAATTCATATTGAGTGTTGTATCCGTCCTAAAACTACTTTATTTTTGCTTAAATTCTGTGCATCTACATACTGAAACAACGCAATGACAATAAATTTGAGTTTAAATGCTCATCTAAATTTGATTATTTCTACAACTAAGCCTATTTTTCACCTATGTAAAATGTAAACAGCAAAATATGTAGAATGAGTTGTATTAGAATTCCTGTATTTTTATAACACAAAATAATTTAGTCATATAGTTAGTTTATATCACAAATAAATCTGCTGCTTGTGAAAATAAACTTTTCCAATCCTTCCTATGATTGCTTTCTTTAAGAAAACAAGCATATGAAAGTTATATATTTAATAATGCATGTCTTACACCTGCAATAAACAGTAAATTACTTATGATTCAGAAGGGTCTAGCAGTTTTTATTTATTTTTAATATATTATTTATTTTGTGCATTATTTTAATTTAATGATTTTTTTTCTATTGTTTTAGATACAATATAATTATTTTATGACTTTACAAAGCATAGTTACTCAATGAAAATATTAAAATGGCAGCAGTTGACTTCAATATATATGTATTAGAAATTTTTGTGCTTACAATATTTTTATATATGTCTGAATTAAAACCCCTCTTTTAAACTATTTTATTTAATATACATATGACTGCAGCTGTAATGTTCATATTATTCTAGCTTACATGTAATATTTAAGAATAAATTCAAAATTTTCCAGAGAATTTTCCATTTGAAAATGTTCCGGAAAACCCACATCTCTACTTAATTCTGTTCTTGTTCGGATAAACTAAATACAGTAAAAGTCTTGAAAAATACGAACCTCATACATCTAGACAAGCTGATAATATAGATTTATTTTTTAAATCCCAAACACTATTTTTTTTATTTTCCTTGGTTTACTTTAGCCATTTGCGTTTTTACTTTCTAATTAAAATTGCAATTTCCCCCAAAATGGTATAATTATAGGTTTTGATGAAAGAGCACGTTTTAAAACATGCATTTCAATTAGTATTGGAAAGATTTTGATGAAAAAGCACGTTTTAAGACATGCATTTCAATGACTATTGGAAACATATATATGTGAGGTTTGCACTGTAACTGAAGAAAGAATGAAATTTTGTATATAGATACATTATGCATGGTTCCTAGGCATGCCATCAAGTACTTCACTCACTTTATAAAGAAAATTCCATGAGTGTGCAGAACATGTTAGGTCTGTCTCTTGGCAAGTGATCATGCTCAGTCAAAGAAAAGGAATTTCAGCGCTCTTAGCGGAAAATTTAAAAATTTAGGAAACAAACTTGTCAACAAATCGAGATATACAGAAAAAGCCAATTGCAAAGTTGTAGAGTATTGTCTAATGAGTAGGAAACTACCCTAAAACTGTTACAAAAGTCATTAACTGCACACAATTGGACTATTAGCGAATGATTGTTCTATTCAGGAATGCTGAAATAAACATTATTTATATATGTACTGAAATCTAATGTACAACCTGTTCAAAGTGCCCACCGTCAACAATCATGCACATTTTATTGACACAGAATAGAACAGTATGCTTTGACAAGCACTGCAGGTATTAACTTGTTACACTCCCTGATTATACGATTTCTGACATTTATGTATAGCCTTTCGTCTAAGCCTTTCGTTCGTTCATGGTATCGATTCCTACAAATTAGACAACATGTTACAGCTTTGTAATGGATATTTTCCTTCTCATTATCATAACTTTTTAAATTATCCCCTGTGGGTGCAACTCAATCCCTTTTATTCGACCGTGTCGAGTCACTTTAAGGTCGATAGACCTGTGTGATCCTTTCCTTACAAAGTTATTGGTGTGCTCAAGGACTTTAGTTTGAACCCCAGTATGATTGTATGATAAAGGAAAGTGTAAATTCATACTATTGCTAGGGCAAGTTGAAAACACGTACGGCGTGACTAAGAATACATCGCTTTAGCGTGTCATTCAAAGAATAAATAAAAGAATTGATCTGAGTGTCGTTTCCACTCGATTTGCGTTCACCTTGGCTGATGATTCAAACTTGATTGTTTTTCATGTTGTCATTAGTTGTTTTTTCGTGTCTGATAAATATGTATAGCAGGCCGTTAGCTATTCTTGATCCAATAAATCATCCGTTTCGAAATCTAACTGTATCCGCATCATTGATTCAAGCATACAAGAAATAAGAAAGTTTTAAAAATGTATACCCAGACAGTATTTTATTACTTTCCCTACATACATCGTTTAATGTATAAAGTATTGAGACGGGAACAAATTCGAGTTTTCCGCTATTTTAAGCATCTCTGAACGCAAATCCATCGCTTTTCAAATAATGTCTGTATATGTGTGTGTATGCTGCGAAGTTCACTTCGAGGATTAGAGCTTACGATTTCGTCCCAGTAACTCAAGAGTAGAGCGTCGTTTGGCCAGTTCGGAGATCCAGGGTTTGATTCTCGGTTGCGCAGCTAGGCTCTTTACAATGGCGCCCGAACAAATCAATCCTGTAGGCTAGTGCAAAGATGTCGGAGGTCTGTAGACCCCAGACCGTGCGACTCACATAGTGGGTTTAGAGTAACTAGCTGCACGCCCGCGAAAGGATACCTCCTGCACTCAGGAGGCACCCAAGGTCTACTATCCCGCCAAACGAACATTTATTTAGGTCAAAAAAGATAACAATGGATGACAAAATTGTGGATAAACAGACAGTTTTACATTATATTTGAACTTGACAAGTACGTCCATTTTTAAAAAATGGGAAAAGGGTTATTGAGAATATAGATAAAAAGATCATTGAAAAATAAAATTTAGAGTGAGGTATAATAACATAATGAAAAATAGATTAAAATTAAAGAAAGTAATAAAATTTTAAAAGTAAAATTTAGAAATTTTTTAAAAAGAAAATATATGAAAAAGAAAAAAAATTAGGCACATGAAAAACAAAACCAGAAATTTTGAATAAAATTTAGAAAAGAAAAATTAGTAAAAATACAAATAAAAAGGGTCAAAAGATAAAGAAAGAACAGAGAAAATAAGAACAGTTTACATAGTTTTTTTTTAAACAGAAAATATGGAGGGAACACAATAAGTTCATATAAGTTAATAAGAATGAAATAAAGGGATTCATTGATCAAAATTAATTGCGAGCAAAATCTACTCATAAGCTTAGGTCACTTTTTTAGAAATTTCCATGGCAACAAGAATTCAGTTTTAAGAATGGTCGGAGGTCTGAAAATGACCCTAGTACGCGCATTTAGTGGACTCAGGTAGATTGTGCGCCGATTTCAAATTGAGAGGATAACGACCACGCAGGATACTAATCTGGGTAAAAATAGTAGTAGCAAGAGGCTAACCTGAGGTAAAAATAGCAGAGGTGGTCAGTCAGATTGTCAATTGCCCGCCAATTTGACATTAAAGGGTGGACAATGCAGAATCCACTTCGACCATAAGATCTTATAATTTCCTCCCAGTAGCTCAACGGTAGAGCCTCAGCCGGACCCCTTTGATAGTCCTCCGTGGCACCATTGCAGCACAGCGGTACGTTGCCAACATTCTACGACTCGTTGTATTCCCATTCCTTCCGTGACACCCCGGGCTAACTTTTCTATTGCAAATATGAAACTAATTTTAATATTAAAAACAATAATGTCACAGATAATGAAGAAAGGATCAATAATGGTAAGAAATAGTATGGATGCGATAAATAGATTGCGTAATCAGCCCGTAAATATGATCTATAAGAGCTTTGACTTCAAAGATCTGTTCAATAACATAAAATTGGACGACCTCTTCGATATTATGATTGAAACCCATAACACCTACAATATGCAAAAATACATCGCACTGCACAAATTTAAGGCAATTTTGAATATTGTCTTGTATGAGAATATTCTACATAACGGTATTGATTTTTATCAAAAGAAGAGAGGTATTCCTATGGGACGAGGTTGCTCCTCTATGTTAGCGGATCTCTACCTTAACAAATACGAAGAAGGTACCCATATTCTGAACGAAATGCTATATTTCAGATTTGTGGATGACATCCTGATTGGTCAAATAAAACACACCAATATTTTCGACTTCAGCTTTTATCCTTCCTATTTGGAACTAATAGAAACTATTACGCTTAAAGATAACGAGATCAATTACCTTGACATCTGTATCAATTTCACTGAAAATTAAAAAATTATATACAAAACTTTATGACAAAAGAAATTACTTCGATATCAATATAACTTACATCATCGATTAGAAATCGAATTTGAACTCAACCATATTTCGCAATATCGTTAAGAATCATTTTATTCGAAACTCTAGAATGCATACTTTTAAGTGCGATTGTATAAAATGTAATAAAACATTTTTCCTGGCGGCAATACGACAGCACTATCCTGTAGGCTTTATCAAACACTATTATAATGCACTTCATTGCAAAGAAGGTGATGCTTTTTATAAAGATTTTGGTAACATCTTTATTAAATAATACATTTGGCAACGCATTTACTCGTATTTTGCGCTTCTCTCCCTTTTCACTGCAATGTCCAACTCCGTCCTTTTAAGTGACTATTACGTCTTCTCTTTCATTGGAATTCGCCAGGTTTTAACCCTTTCCATCTCTTTGTATGTCCACACGGTCTGTGTTTCCTTTCCTGGATTACGTCTTCTGCTTGGATATTTCATGTAAATTTTGCCACAGGCATATATTGGCTCCGGAAGTGTTTCCTTAGGAGTAAAAGTCGACTAGACCCGGGAACAAGGGGTCACAATCCCCCTTAGCCTTTTTATATTTCCCTGTTGGCTTTTTTCAAGTCTTGTTCTTTTTGACATTTATATATATTTATATATATATATATATATATATATATATATATATATATATATATAATTGTAAATCCAATGGTAGAATGTAAGTAGTAACTCATAATATACTATCTTAAAATTTGCCTACAAAATACAATGAAATAAAGGAAATTCGACCTTAAAGAGGAAATTATAAAACGTAATGCAGGTCATAAAGACAAAGATAATCAACAAATTTCAAAGGTGGGAATGAAAATAAAAAAATAAAAAAAATCAAGCAAAAAAGCTTGCACGTGGAAGAGCTCTCTCTATATATATATATCTCTATATATCTCTCGTTATACAACATAACGAGAAGAAAGGAAGAATATATATATATATATATATATATATATATATATATATATATATATATATATATATATACATATATACATATATATACATATATATACATATATATATATACAACATAAAGAGAAGAAAAAAAGAACGACAATGTATCAAAATTTCGCCGGGGAGATTGTGACCCCCACTTCCCATTTAAGCGAGCTTAATGTCATCACGACATTCCCGGAAGCAGATACACTGTCGAAAACCAAGTGCATCATACTTAAATCACAATATTTAAAATGAAAAAGGTGAAAGACCCATACTGACTATACCACAAAATCTGATTTTAGAAGTTCATTGCTACTAACATCCACACAAATTACAATATAAAATATCAAATAGACAGCAAGATAAACCAACCTCGTACATATCCCACTATCCAAGCTACTACATAGCAAATTGACTCAACCTTTTCGGAATCAAAACTTCCTTTAACTTTTCTACGATTACGCCTTTGTTAGCTGTTTGTCTTCTTCTGTTTAAACTGCAAGTGTTCCTTTATATAAAAATAAATTGTAACTTTCCATTACGGTTATGTTGTACAATTTTCTGATGATGTTGCTTAGAAAACGCAAAGGGTAACCCTTTGCAATAGCCTCATTCAGGTAACAGTGATCGCTTTTATAACGATCCATGTTACTGCTATTTAATCGTTTACTTCTGACCAAAAAGTTTAATATAATATTTCTGAATACATTACCATGTAAACTTGTATTCCATTTGACGATGCAATTTATATTAAAATTGAAATATTTTTTTATCATAAAGTCTAAAACCAACGTATCCATTCGACTGTATGTATATGGTCAATTCCAGGAAATTAATGCTTTGATCAAAATTACTTTCTGTTTCAATCAAGGTTAAGTTGGGTGAATAAAAAGAGAAGTCTAAGTTATATTGATTTTCAGGGTAAGCACACAAAATGTCATCCATATATCGAATAAATATTATTTCATTTCATATATGTGTTCCTTCCTCATATTTATTTAAGTAGATATTTGGAAGAATAGAGGAACAAGTCCCTCCCATTGGTATGCCATATCGTTGTTTGTAAAAATCTGATCCGTCGTATAATACTGTTTCGAATAGAACCATTTCAACTAAGCACTTAAAAACATGTCTTTTAATTAGATTTTGCATTTCGTACTTTTCATAAAACTCTATTAAAATATTAAATAAATCTTTTATATCAATATTACAGAAAAGGTCATGGAAATCGTAACTTTTGTACTGCAATTTTTCAGAAATATTCTTAAGTTTTTCTATAACTTCAAAACTATTTTTTATGAAATATGTTCCAGTATTTTTAATTTTTATCAAGATGTTCTTTAAAAGTTTCAAAAGTTTAACTTTAGCATATGTTAAATAAGTTTTATATCCATTTGTGACTGGTCTAAATTTTACTGGATTTTTATGTAGTTTTGGTATAAGTGTGATGTATGAGAATCTGACAGAATTTACACTGTAACTTAAAATTTTATATTTTGCTTTGATTCGATTTTCAATTTCAGTTTTAGATTGGTGTAGCTGTATATAAGCATTTTTATCTTGATAACCTGCGATAAGCATTTTTTTGTAATAATATTGGCATGTAAAAGCGTAATTTGATGTAACCTTATCAACATACGATATGACAAATTCTTGTTGCAGTTTTACCAGATTGTATTTGTTGTATTTCCCGGAACTTTCATATTTATTTGAAACTGAACGAATACGATTACCTAATGTAGTAACAGGAGAATGGACAGACTTAAACTTATGACAAGAATGAATCAGACAACGAAAAATCGCCGGGTGAAAAGGAAAAGTTGATTTATACGGTAAAAAGTTGGAAAAGAAGCAAGGTTAGTATTACAATTAATAAAATTATAGCGAATAATGGAAAATATATTATAAATAAACTAAAAAGAATAAGCGGTCTCACAGCCAAGGTTAAAGATAAATACAATTTCAGTAGCTAAAGACGAAATAAATGAACAAATGTTAAAAGCACGATTAAAATAAGAAATAAAGGTGGCTTTTCTAGAAGATATTGGGTGAGTGAAGTTAGCGAGAATACAAGAATTAGAGAACGTAAGTTCACGAAAAACAGAAGTATGAAAGTCAAGAGAGCCACGGAAAACTAGGACGTCCAAAAAAGACAAAGAAAAATTAGACTCATGTTCAACGGTAACCAACGGTAATGTTAACAATATCCAAAAGATAAAGGAGGTCGCCCAAACTATTTTTCCACTTTGCCACTGATAAAGGGCATAATAATACCGGAAAGCGCTATAGTTGGGAATTTTTGTGTACGATTTTAATTAGACTTTTAATATCAGACAATTCTTGGTTGTCTTTATGCTTTAAAAGCCTTGATGATTTGACGTGTTTTCCATACAATTATATATATATATATATATATATATAAATATATATATATATATATATATATATATATATATATATATATATATATATATATATATATATATATATATATATTTATATATATATATATATATATATATATATATATATATATATATATATATATATATATATTATAGCTATGCATATATTGCAGCATTTTACGTTGTAATATGCTTATGTATGTTGGGTACACAAAGTGTCGCTTTGTTTTCGTGTTGAGAACAGATTGTTCTTCTCTAGTGGTTCCATTCTTTTAATATAAAATAATAATGCACAAGCATTTGTTGGTATAATTAACCTATTTATTGTCTTTCTCCAAGTCTTTTCGAAAAAACGTGGAATATGAAAGTGCACTCTTTCATCAAAATATTATCAGCACCCTGTTATCCTAACAAATCGCTCATTTTCTTTGCAACAGTTTTCAAGATATTGTTGATACCAACTTCTACGTACGCGTACACACACACACACACACAAAGGGAAGGGAGAGAGAGAGAAAGAGAAAATATACAGGGCTAAAAATAGTGTATTCGTATTCTGGAGTATTTAAATCGTGTCAATCCGTGAAAAACTCTCTAATTTCAATTTTCAATTCCATTCCACTACTTTCCCTATACATTACAATATATGATAGGAAAAGTGAAAATCAGTCTGAACATCTTAAGCATTTATATGCAAGAAAATCGAGCCATTAGTCAGACACCCATCAACAACTGTCCAATT
The DNA here is from genome assembly GCA_951213105.1 of Amaurobius ferox. NCBI lineage: Eukaryota > Metazoa > Arthropoda > Arachnida > Araneae > Amaurobiidae > Amaurobius > Amaurobius ferox. Next base: position 682,963 of record OX578147.1, on the reverse strand, counting down.
GCTTGTCAGCCGTTTCCTACACATGACGTGCGAGAAATTTCCTGTTCAAATCTTCCTTTGAGCCGTTGGCCTACATATGACTGAAAGCGCTGAAACAACTGCATGTATAATTCTCCCACAGATGCCCCATCGCTGATCTATATGCATCCAGTCAATGTGGAATCTTGACCCTAAATGGGACAGGTTTCTGTCGCTTTTTATTTAGAATCAGAATATAAATAATCGCACTTTTTTCTCTATCTTGGTAGTGACCTTTCGTTCGAAGACGAATCCGGAGCACAATTCTGTTTCTAGAACATTTCATACTTTTCTTTCTTACAATGCATCGTATATGCATAGAAGTTTGAAATGGGGTGGAAAATTTGAATCCGAATTTGCAATGCGTTGACTCAAGTTCTGCACCGGCTCAAACCTGAGCCATATGCTCAGACTGGGTCGGGTTTGAATTCTCAAAATCGGCTTTGAGACGGCCCGGACTCTAGTTTAAACAGGGGTGGTTCTGACCTTAAGAAAATTAGACACATTCTATAGTCCCACAGAGCTCTGGGAGCCCGTCTTCAGGGCTCAGTGTATTTTTTTTTCTTTTATTATAAAAGTTTTTGGGACGTGGGTCTTGAATTTCCATTTGCCTAATAACCCATGAAAAGGTATTATTCGGGCCGGACAGGCCGTGCTGAATGTTATAAAAATTTAAAAATGAAATTATACAACCGCAGTGCGTTAAATTATTTTGTTGATTTCGACGATGTAAAGATAGATGTTTAAAAAACAATTTTTACTTTAATTTTTCGTACAAAAATTACGCACACTTATATGAAGCCAACGGCCCTACCGTGCTGAAAACACCGGTTCTCGTTATATCACCGAAGTCAAGCAGCATCGGGCGCGGTTAGTACTTGGGTGGGTGACCACCTGGGAACACCGCGTGCTGTTGGCACATTTCAGACGCGGTAGCCCGGTGGTTTGCGCGCTGGATTTGCACGCTACCACAACTGCCGCCGTGTTCATGCTGAGTACGATGACGTTAAACATGTGGGGTGACGTTAAACATGTACAGCAAACGCCAATATTATCTGTTATACAACAGAAGAAGAAGAAATAAGAATAACTTATTTCTGCGTCCATAACGCTTTTATATACTAAAAGATATACTAAGATCCCGTTTTTATATACTAAATAAAAACACTAAAATTGTATTAGAAGATATACCCGTTCTACTCATATTCTGTATCAACAATCGGCTAAATGAGTTTATTGGCTAAATACAATATATGAGCTTATTGGCTAAACACAATATATGAGATTATTGGCAAAACACAATATATAAGTTTGAAAACTCTTTTCCAAAATAAATGAAGGTGATGTACGCAGTCCGCAATTAATATGATTAAAAGAAAAATCCAACCGTTCATTTATAGGATATATTTTTATATCCATTTATTAACACTTTACAACAAAGTTGAAAGAGTATTCGTCCTAAAACCACTTTATTTTTGCCTGAATTCTGTGCATCTACATACTGAAACAACGCAATGACAATATATTTGAGTTTAAATGCTCATCCAAATTTGATTATTTCTACAACGAAGCCTATTTTTCACCTATGCAAAATGTAAACAGCAAAATATGTAGAATGAGTTGTATTAGAATTGCTGTATTTCTTTAACACAAAATGATTTAGCTCATGGAGTCTGCATAGCTGAGATAAATGAAACATTCATTGATTTTACAAAGAGCAAGACGATTTTTTTCGATGAAGTTTTACGCATAGAGTTTAATTACTTGTAGATCCATGGTCTTAATTTTTAAATAAAATAAATTATTATAGTATTGTGATGAATGACATGAATGGGAAATTATTTATGAATGAAATGCTGCTTTTATAGAGAGAGCCAGGCGTGTTATTTTTTCTATGACGTCATTTGAATGAATTTCAGTTGTTTTCGATGAAGTTTTCAAATATAATAAATTATCGTAGTATTATGATAATTCTAAAATTATTACCGAGGAATGTATCACATTTTAGAGATGTTTAAACCAGGCAATTTATATTTCTATGTCGTTATTTGAATGAAGTTCATTTTTTTTTATGAAGGTTTAAGTTTTCAAATATAACAAATTAATGTAGTATTATGATAAGTTTTAAAATATTACTTAGGAATGCATTTTAGAGATGTTTAAATAAAATTGCATTGAAGTTAGAAAGTATTTCATAATCAATGCTTTAAACATGATTGATCTTTTCTGTTTTTCTTGCAATGCCGCCTTTTTAAAATATGTCCAGTCACCTGATGAAAACGAAATCTGAATAAAAAGTGTAAATTCGGTATTATTTCAAATAAGTATCTGTGTTATTTTGAGCAATTAAACTCAATTTAATGCATTTTGAAAGAAGGAAAGAGAAAAGGAATTTGAGTCTGTAAAGGGAAAGTGTAACTTGCTCTGCAGTATCATCCTCGCATACAGAACAGGTCCTTTTCCTATTTGGAGCATTTTTGCAACTCATTGAAAGTCGGCATTGCTGGAGGGACGGACATCAGTATACGAAAACATGTCTTGCATTTTTGCCGTGTGTCGCAAAAGGCTCCTCGGTTTTTATAAGATCTCATCTCGATCTCTAAAAATATATTTGCTCTTTCCGCGTTGTATGTAAAACCAAGATGAAAGTTGGATAAAGAGATTGGGGAAATGCATGTTCGATGGGTATTAAATCTCTACTTGCTTTTACAGCCGTTGAAGAAAGAGCATGCAATACTGGCATAGAGATCAATGATCACGTAACTCATTTTTATCCTGGTTAAATGAATTTTATTTACACATTATACGGAGATTCTAGGAAAGTCTTTAATAACACAAATAACTTTGTGAGAAAAGGTCCACGTTAGGTCTATCTATAGTAAAAGGGATTGAAGGGAGTGCAGCATGAATGAAAGAGATTGCAACACACCCAACGAAGATTTTATAAAGTTGCAGAGTTCACTTCGACGATAAGAACTTGCAATTTCGTCCCAGTAGCTCAACGGTAGAGCGTCGACTAGCCAGTTCGAAGATCCCGGTTGGGGCAGCAAGGTTCTTTACAGATTCCTGAAATTCAAACGTGCATTGTTGCTGACGTATCGTTTATTTTAGCGTAACTGAATAAAACAACCATTTACCCATAACATTATTGTATGAAATCAATGTCTTCTTAAACAGTTTTAGAGTCGGTTCTTCTACGTATTGAATAAAACTTTGTCATTCGATATTATCGTATATCTCTCTTTGTTGCCGAGTTTATTATCCCCTGTTTTAAATTTTCTACTTGGAAAGCTTTAATCCATTTTATCCGATCGAACATGACTGCTTTACTATACATAAAACTAACGTGTACACTCATGGACTTTTTCTTACAAAGTTAGTGGGTTACATACAGGATTTTCTATGTACATTTGCTTTACACTATCTTTCATGGCTCGATTTATTAACATTGTCATTTCCCAATAATCACACATTTAAAATGCAAGCCTCTCTCTCTTCATTCTCTAAAATTAGTCATCTTTGTGCATTCTTAATAAGCTTATACACTTAATAAAGCCATTGAATATTTATTATATCCATAGTCTCTAGGGATGACAGCACATTGTTCACCCAATAGATTGCTACAGATTATACATATTTTAAACTCAAACCAATCATCTAAAATGTTGCTCAAAGCAGTTGCTTATGGTTGTTCGTGCAGTCAGGCTTTAATACTTATTACATGTCACATAAATATTGCGTTAGTTGCACTTACGCTAATCGCACTTACCCGAAGGTGTAAGATATCTGTTTGGACGGCAGGAAAGTGCCACCCAATTTAGACCGGAACCCAGTGGGGGCATCCATAGGGACCGTACCTTCCTTCCCCTACCACCAATCTCTCGGAAGGACTTACGGTCACAATTATTTAACTTACCCTACTTCGTGTGAATACGAAGACAGTTTCGGCAGAGACGGAATCGAACTCAAGTCGCCTCGAGGTCGTCAATCCATGAGTGCTAACCACTGAGATGTCCTACTCCTTGGGATTTCCACTTCGTATATTTCTAGAGCCTGTACCTCTAAGAACCTTCCTGCTCCAATCGGGAATCGAATCACGCGTCTTCGTACTGGCCAGCCGAAGCTCTACCGTTAAGCTACTAGGACGAAATTGCAAGCGCTTACTGTTGACGTGAATTCTACAAACCATGAATGTCACTGGACGGCTGCTTCCCATCTGTAGTAGCGCGGGTTGCCTGGTTTGTTTCTTTGCTGGCCGTTTCTGGCCTGCTGGTGGGGATTTCATTCGTCTCCGCCGGCGCTCCTCTCTGAGACTGGTGGCGGTTGGCTTCGCCCGATGGGACGGTGATCTGCTGTCTCCTTGATGTCCCGGTCGGTGCTTATGCTGTGTGTGTGAAGTCGGCAACTTTCTCTGTCTGGTGGGTTCAGGTGGCTCGTTGTTTCTGGTTTGTGCTGGGGTACGATTTCTTTCCCGGCAGGGGATCAAACTTCTTTATGGCACTCGTGGCAAGCGCTTCGATCAGGGTCTCCAGGCTGCTTCCCATCTCTGCTCAACATTCTCAGATCATCATCGTGTTAGCCAGGAATATCTAAAATCTCATTCTTGTCGAGACAACAAAATTGGGGTGGAATTGGCTCCATCTAGACCCTGACTCTCGATTTATGGCTTGGTGTTCTCGCCATTGGACGGCAAGATCTTCAGATGTCAGAGGCGCATCCAAACTCCTCCTCTATTTCTCTTAAGAATTGCCTGTTCTGTGTTATCTTAGCCCCTAAAGTACATTGTAAATAGGGGCATATAACTGTCAGAGCAAAATTCACTATGGCTAACTTCACACATCCTGGTGCCATCAGTTAAGCGCTGTCGAACATATTATGGCATCCCTATGTCAATGGCATTTTATAGCGCGTATCTTCTGTCCATGGGACTCAAAAAGTGTCTATATTCATGCGCAAGACATATTAATACCATGTTCTTATAATTTATATAGCATTTTCGTAACTAATGGATTGTATACATCAAAATAAAATGTTTGATATATGCATTGAGTGATTTCCCTGCATAATTCAATAATGTTATCGTTTTGTAACTAAATTATCACATTCGCGAAACAATGTGGTCTTAATAGATATAGCGAAATAGGTTCAGTTAGGTTCTGTTCCGTGGTCGATACTATAAATATGCAAAGTTTCAGCCTTCCAGCTCACAGTGGGCCTTCTTTATAATCTGTAAAGACTTTAGGGTCCCCTTCCTCTTCTGCCAGTCACGGGGATCAGAAATCAAAAATACGGTTCCGTTACGTTCTGTCCCCTGGACGATATTACAGTTGTACAAAGATTCAGCCTTCTAAGTCGCCTGAGTACTCTGGAGGATCAGAAAACTTGGAAAGTTTTAGGCCTCTCCTTATTTCGTGCATCTTCAAATTCGAAGGAGAAATCGAAAATCCGATTCTCTTAAGTTTTGTCCCGTGGTCAATACACTAGCTTTGCAAAGAGTCAATCACCTAAGTCAGCTAGAGAATCTGAAAAGACAAAAAGCACGTTAGACAATATTATTATATAAATTCTACTGTACTCGTGCACGAAAACTCTTATAAAAATGTTAATTTTTGGTTCTAATATTTGGATACTAGTGAACCTTAAATTATGGGGTATAAATGCGATAGAAATTCGATTCTAAATTTTCCTAAAAGACTTCGATATTCCAGATCTTGAAAATATTCACTTTCTTCAAAGTCTTTATTTTAGAAAAATGCGCAAAAACTTTCCCTACAGGAATGTGTATTCGCCGTCCTTTCTATTATCTCTTGCATGAAATCACAGTATCTGTATAAAGCTGCTAATGTTTTGTTTCATGCTGTTCTGATTCATGTCACTAAAAAAGAGCCACAAAGAGTTGAGCGGCATTCTTCCGCAGGGTCAAGTGACCACTCCCCATTGTTTTCACAGACACAGTCTGTTGCACCTCTAAAAGTTGTGTACCGAGAACCACAATAGGAAACGAATTCTAAAACTTGGACATGAAAGAAAAGACAACCGACCCCGTATGCTTCACTGGGAATTTCGTTGAATCAAGTATCCTTTATCAAAAATATTTTCTACCTCAACCTCGAAATCTTCGCAAAGACTGACAAACAGATGATTAGCTATCCAAACCAAAAAAGCTCTAAAAGATTTTAATACAAATTAAACTTCAGACTCACAGAACCCGCCTATAGGAGGCGTTCCCAGCACAGAACAGGGTCATAGATACTGTTATCTACAACTAGCATTTAAATCTATCATCAACAAAGAAACTCACTCTTAAAAAATTGTTGCAGCTTTATTTTAATAAGTTTTCTTTTTCTTTAACAATATAACATTTTATTCAGAAGGTCGTTTATTCTCCGTTAAGATCTATCCCGTGTCGATACTACAAATATGCAAAGTTTCTTTTATAAAACTGCAGCAATTTTCGACCCCCATTCTGTCAGTCAACGGGAGAGAAATCAAAATTTCAGTTCCGTTAGGTTCTGTCGTGTGGTCGATACTATAAGTATGCAAATACTTATCGTTCTAGGTCTCCCTGGAAAATTTCGGTGGGTCTATAATGACAAAAGATACTTTAGCGATTAATGTATATAAAAGCACAATCCTAATTTTAGAAACGCTCTGCGAATTCACTCAGTCAGAGCTCAATATTTATGAAATTGGACTCAAGCTGCATGATTGAATTCGTCAGTCTGCGCTCAGATTTGAAAAATTGTGGCACATCGCAAGTTTTCTGGATGTCATTGTAAGCATTGAGTATTCCATAAAACGAGTGAATTAAAAGCAAGCAACCGGTCCACGCTATTATCTGCAATGGCTACGCAATCCTTAGACACTGCAAGCAACCTGGTAGATTTGAAAAACGTGTAAGGTAAAAATAATACAAATTAAATGGTATTGAATGGATGATTGAAAGGAAAGATATTGGAGTTAACAGACAGATTGACTTTCGCACACTATTGTAAGAAAGTATTGTCTTCCCGAAATTATTCGAATTCGAGATTTGGACAAAGCTCTGAAAAACCTGGAAAGTTTCTACCACTTTTAAATGTGGAAACTCAAGAACGCCTTCGGGAAATTTTAAGTGTGGATAAATTATGTGTAGAAAATTATAATTTCAATTTCTACCTTACTTTAATTTTTTTATCATACATTGCTATCTACGATAAGAAAAGTAACAAATCTGATGTTGGCAGCACATGACTTTCCCTGCACACTTAAATTTATTTTCTCTCTCCATTTCTTTAATATTTATTAAATTGAGCTTTATTGCACAAAAAACACGCATACTTCTTTGAAATGACACTGAATTTGCACTTTTAATTCAATTTTCGCTTCCATTTGGTAACTGCACATATATGCGAAGGCAACGTAGCAAAACTGTGAAAAATCTAAAATATCTCGAGAACGGATATTGCTAGAGTTATGGACTGGTCTTATTCTTTTTATCGTCAAAAATTACGTACCAAACAAGCATTTAATGGATACATTTGAGAATACGTAGTCTTTCATTTTAGATTTTAATGATTTTTGCGGCCCATTTTGCAAAAAAAGCAGGCTATGTTTTTCCGAATCGTACCAAAATCTAGGCAACTCCAGGGTAATCTACAAATGACTAATCTACCAAATTTTATGAAATTTGGTAAATCAGTTTTTTTAGCTAGAATGAATACAGGTGATTTTTGCGAGTCATTTCTCAAAAAAAGCGGGTTCGTTTTTACCGAACCGTATCAAAATCTAATCAGCACCAGGGTCTCCCACAAGTAACATATCCACCAAGTTTTATGAAATGTGACCAAGATCCATTCTCACTGCAAGTAATTTTGCAGTGAGAATGGATACATACATTGTACAGACAGATACACACAGAGACACACAGACGTCACGCTAAAAGTATTTTTTTGTGTTCTAGAGGTCCCAAAACGTGTATATCCGTCGAGAACTCGAGTTGCGATTTTCGGTATGATTCCATTACTTCCCCTGTGCATTACCATGTATTGCAGGAAAAGTAAAAATTCTGATGTGGGCAGCATATGACTTTCGCTGCAGACTTATATCCACGTTCTCTTCATTTTAATTAAATTTGATTCACTATTAATTCAATTTTCGTTCTCATTTGGTAACTAGACTTATTTTCAAAGGTAGCGTAGAGAAAACATTAAAAAACTAAAATATCTCGAAAACGGCTAGTCCTAGTGTAATGGGGTTGGTCTTATTCTTTTCTTCGTGAAAAATTACGTATAAAACAAGCATTTAATGGATATATTTCAACATACGTAGTTTTTATTTTAGATTTTGAAGCATTTTGCGGGTCATTTCGCAAAAAAAGGCAGATTATTTTTTTCCGAATCGTACTCAAATCTTGTCAGCACCAAGGTGGCCCACAAGCGACTTATCTACCGAATTTTGCGAAACTCGGTCCATTAGTTTTTTGGTTAGAGTGAATACAGGCAATTTTTGCGGGTCATTTCTTAAAAGCGGCCGGTTCTTTTATCCCAAATCGTACCAAAAACTAATCAGCACCAGGGTCTCACCCAAGTGACATACCTACCAAATTTTATGAAATTGTGTCCGTTAGCTTTAGAGTGGATAGAGTTAGTCCATTAGAGTTAGAGTGGATACATACATTGCACAGACAGACACACAAAAACATAGACAGACACACTCAGAGACAGACGCAGACAGAGACCACACACACAGACGCCACTCTAAAAATAGTTTTTCGTATTCTAGAGGTCTCGAAACGTGTAGATCCGTCGAAAACTCGACTTGCGATTTTCGACATGATTTCAATGCTTTCCTTACACATTACCATGTATTGCAGGAAAAGTAAAAATGGTCACAAATCGCACAAATTTATTCCCTGTAACTAAAAAAAAAAAAAAAAAAAATCTGATGTGGGCAGCACATGACTTTCCCTGCAGACTCAAATTCATATTTTCTTTATTTCTTTAATAATTCATTAAATTGAGTTTAATTGAACCAAATAACACTGAATTTGCATTTTTAATTCAATTTTTGTTTTTATTTGGTAATTGGACATTTCTCCGAAATCGGCGTAACAAAAATGCAAGAAATCTCCAATATCTTGAGAACGGTTAGTCCTAAAGTATAATGGAGTGTGTTATATTATTTTCCTCTTTAAAAATTGCGTATAAAACAAGAATTTAATTGATACATTTGAGCATACACTACTTAGTTTTTTTAGATTTTGGCGATTTTGGCGGGTCATTCCGTGAAAAAAGGCAGGTTGTTCTTTTCCAAATTGTACCAAAATCTAATTAGCACCAGAGTATCCCACAAGTAACTGAACTACCAAAGTTTGTGAAAGTTGGTCAATTAGTATTTTAGCTAGAGTGGATACATGAAATTTCTGCAAGACATTTCTTAAAAAAAGACGGGTTCTTCTTTTCCGAATCGTACCAAATTCTAATTTGTACCAGATTATCCAACAAGTAACTTATCTACCAAATTTTGTGAAATTTGGTCAATTAGTATTTTAGCTAGAGCGGATACATGAAATTTTTATAGGCCATTTCGAAAAAAAAGGCAGGTTTTGTTCCTACGAATCGTACCAAAAACTAATCAGCACCAGAGTCACATCCAAGTGACTTACCTACCAACTTTTATGAAATTCGGTCCATTAGTTTTTGAGTTAGAGTGTATACATACATTGCACATACACACAGACAGACAGACAGACACACAGACGTCATGCTAAAAATAGTTTTTTCGTATTCTAGAGGCCTCGAAACGTGTAGATTAGTCGAAAACTCGAGTTGCGATTTTCTACATGATTCCAATAATTTCCCTATAGATTACCATGTATTGCAGGGAAAGTAACAAGATAATTTTCATATTGCTACTAGCTGGAACATTCTCCGTTAATAACTTTATCAACTATTTCAAGATGGTGCTCTTTTGCACGTGAGAAAAAAAATTATCATGTGTGTCATTCTTTGTTATTCTCCTTTTGATAAAGCTTTGCGGCATTATGCGGGACCACATCTAACTGAATGCCACGAGTGTTTTCAAAAAATATTCCACAAAATTATCACCCGATTCAAAATGCACCAAGGTTGTGAAAAAGAAAATGTTCAATACCCATAGGAAAGTATATTTGTAATGCTAATTTCCAGTATTGTTTTCTGGTTCGTAATTTTGTCAGGACAAGGTATTATGATGTCCACAGAGGGATAATTTAGTACCCATAAATGGCGCCATTATTCGTGCCGGTTTTACAATGGCTCAGTTGTTCGCGGGATGGCAACACAATGAACGCTTATAACGATGGAATAATGATGTTGAATCATCGTATGCACGCGATAAAGCTAACTTGCAATACCAAGGCCATTGGAAAAACTGTAAACATCTTCTAAAATAGAGTCAATCTATTAAATAGAAATTAATAATTAAAATCAAAAAATGTTATGTGTAAAATCAATGCTTAAAATCTGTATCTTCAATTGCTCAACATTCCTATAATTTTGACCACAGTTTTGAGGTTCCTTCAGCAGGGAACGTACAAAAATACATGTCGACCTGTATGATATAGACTGTTTTGAAGCTTTACATATTCAAAAAATTTCAGTAATTTAGTTAATGATTTGTTCAGTACTCAATTCTTTACTCCTCGATCTAGCGGTAAACCCTGTAATTTTTCTCATTTTCTTTATGTTTGTTCCATTTCTTTGCACTTGGGACTCTTATAAGTCGTTTTGACTTACTTTCTACTTTCTCTGTAATACATGGTAATGTATAGGGAAAGTATTGGAATCATACCGAAAATCACAACTCGAGTTTTCGACGGATCTGTACGTTTTAGGACCTCTAGAATACGAAAGTACTATTTTTAGCGTGACGTCTGTGTATATGTCTGTGTGTCTGTGTGTCTGTCTGTGTGTCTGTCTGTCTATCTATCTGTCTGTGCGTCTGTGTGTCTGTCTGTGCAATGTATGTATCCACTGTAACTCAAAAACTGATGGATCGAATTTCATAAAATTTGGTAGGTAAGTCCCTTAGGTGTGACCCTGGTGCTGAGAAGTTTTTGGTACGATTCAGAAAAAAATAACCCGCCTCTTTTTGCTTAAAGGTCCTAAAAAATCTCATGTATCCACTCTAACTAAAATTCTAATTGACCAAATTTCACAAAATTTGGTAGATAAGTCACGTATTGGATACTCTGGTGCTGATTAGATTTTAGTACTATTCGGAAAAGAACAACTTGTCTTTTTTTACGGAATGGCCCGCAGAAATCGCCAAAATCTAAAAAAAAAGATTACGTATGATCAAAAAAAGATTACGTATTATCAAATGTATCAATTAAATGCTTGTTTAATACGTATTTTTTGACGAGGAAAAGAATAATAGCAACTCTATTACTCTAGGACTAATCATTCTCGGAATATTTGAGATTTTTCGCATTTTTGTTACGCCGTCTTTGGAAGAATGTCCAATTACCAAATAAAAACAGAAATTGAATTAAAAATGCAAATTTAGTGTTATTTTGTGCAATTAAACTCAATTTAATGAATTCTTAAAGAAATAAAGAAAAAATGAATTTGAATCTGTACGGAAATTCATGTGCTGCCTACATCAGATTTTTGTAATTGTTGGGAGTCATTTATACTTGGTCGGGATTGCCTCGTCTGCTTGAAATACTTCTATTGTGTTTTAGCGAAAGTCAATCTTATGTGTTACTTCTCGTTATAGATTGGCTAGACTGTTCTTCATTCTCTTTTCTGATTGGCTGGACTATTCCTCATTCTGCTTTCTGATTGGCTCTCGCAAGTGGTCGGGTTTGTTGGTTCTCTAGAACTGACGAAGGAGATCCATAGTATCCTCGAAACAGCTATATTCTATTCTGTTATTTTATTTGTGCTTAAATACGTTGAAAAATTGAAATAATAATTACACCCATAATATATGAAAAGATCACGTGACTCATTGCAAACTATAATATGGCATCCATTTTTTTCAAATGTGTTTCAAATGTGTTTCAATTTATATTTAGTGCTGCATCCATCCTAAAACCGCTTTATTTCTGCATATAATCCGTATATCTAAATTATGTGCCTAAGCAATTACAATATTTTTAATTTTAAATGATCCTAAGCTTTGATTATTTCTACAATGAAGCCTAATTTTAACGTATGCAGAATGCGAACAAATCAAGCGATTTTAAGGTGAGTGGTACAAGAATTGCTGAATTTTTTTTTACACAAAATTATTTAGCTCTAGAGTCTGGAATATGAGTGATATGAATGAAATATTCATTGATTTTACATAGAGAAGCAGACGATTCATATTTCGATGAAGTTTTCAAGTATAATAAATTACTATAGTATTGTGATAATTTAAAATATATCAGCGCTGAATGTATCACATTTTAGAGATGTTTAAAAAAAATTTCATTTCAGTTGGAAAGTTTTTCATGAATACTTGATCTTTCTTGTTTTTTATTGAAAAGCTATAAAATATCAAGTTTCAATGTTTAAAAAATTCCTCTATTAAAAATATTTGAATTAGCTATAATTATAAGTATGGACCTTGTTTGTTGTCAGAAATACTTACTATACTATTATATATTATTGAGTCAAAGTTCATATACTACAAAACCCATTAATAATTAGCATATGTAAACTATTAGTTATTATTCAATTAATTCATCTAAATCTAATGTAAACTATTAGTTCTAATCCATTCATATAAATTACTTTTCAAAATTATTAGCAAATAGTTAATAATATAGTTACATTTGTAAGCCAATAGTTGACTATCAAAATCTATATAGCTAATATACTCCTACATCAATATTAATATACGCAACAATTAGAGCAGATGATAATTTAGCTATTAAAAATAGTAGCTAAACAGTTAATGGATAATGCAAAATCTTAACAACTTCCATATAAGTTAATTTTTATTTCATGATCTATAATAAGAGGTTCCGTATCAATACAAAAATACTCAAAATACTAATTTCTTAAAACTTTACAACAAAGTTGAAAAATGTTTAGAACTTTGTTCATTCTGTCTGTCTGTCTGTCTGTCTGTCCGTTAGCACGATAACTGCCGTAAAAATGTCTTAATCAAAATGAAATTTTAGTATGTTGTTCAGACGGTCTGAGAGACCTACCGGAATATAAATGAATAATATCACCCAATAAGTTTTGGATTGAACCCGGGTTGAAAACATTAAATACATTGAACCCTATGGGACCTGATTTCTCAAACATTTTTAAAGCGGATTTAAAATTCACAAATTGTTTCGAAAATTTTAGGTAATATTCAAATTATCCCATAAAATATACAAAAAAAATTTCAGCAAAATATATTCAGTAGTTTTTCAAATAAAATTTAAAATAATAATTACACCTCCTATATGAAGCGATCACGTGACCATTGGATGAAGGGATCACGTGACCCATTTGAAAATGAAATATGGCATCCATCTTGTCTCAAAATCGTGATTTTTAAAGTTCTTTTTAATTCATATTGAGTGTTGTATCTGTCCTAAAACCGCTTTATTTTTGCTCAAATTCTGTGCAACTACATACCGAAACAACGCAATTACAATATATTTGAGTTTAAATGATCATTTAATTTTGATTATTTCTACAACGAAGCCTATTTTTCACTTATGTAAAATGTAAACAGCAAAATATGTAGAATGAGTTGTATAAGAATTACTGCATTTCTTTAACGCAAAATTATTTAGATCATGGAGTCTGCATAGCTGATATGAATGAAATATTCATTGATTTTACAGATAGAAGGACGATTTCTTTCGATGAAGTTTTGAGCATAGACTTTTATTACTTGTTCCTCCATGGTCTTAAGTTTTTAAATAAAATAAATTATTATAGTATTGTGATGAATAAAATGAATGGGAAAATGTTATGAATGAAATGCTGTTTTTATAGAGAGAACCAGCCGTGTTATATTTTGATGACGTCATGTGAATAAAGTTCATTTGTTTTTGATGAAGTTTTCAAATATAATAAATTATTGTAGTATTATGATAATTTTAAAAATATTACCGAGGAATGCATCACATTTTAGATATGTTTGAACCAGGCAATTTATATTTCAATGCCGTCATTTGTATGAAGTTCATTTTTTTCGATGAGGGTTTAAGTTTTCAAATATAATAAATTAATGTAGTATTGAGATAAATTTTAAAATATTACCGAGGCAAACCAGGCAATTATAATTTCAATGCCGTCATTTTAATTTTAGAGATGTTTAAATAAAATTGCTTGAAAATGAAAAGTGTTTCATAATCAAAGCTTTAAGCATGATTGATCTTTCTTGTTTTTTTATTTTAAAATATTTTAAAATAAAATATGTAAGAAATTCAAAGTGATCATCAGTAAATCCACAAAATCCGTTAAACTAAATCTTACTTCTGTAAAATACGAAACAAAAAGTAATTTATTAACAAAAAATATCAATCATGCATAAAGCATTGATTATGAAACACTTTCCAACTTCAATGCAGTTTTATACAAATATCTCTAAAATACGATACATTCCTCGGTAATATTTTTAAAATTATCACAATACTACATTAATTTATTATATTTGAAAACTTCATCGAAGAAAATGAACTTCATTCAAATGACGGCATTGAAATATAAATTGCCTAGTTTACACATCTCTAAAATGCGATACATTCCTCGATGATATTTTTAAAATTATCATAACACAACAATAATTTATTATATTTGAAAACTTCATCGAAAACAAATAAACTTTATTCACATGACGTCATCAAAATATAAATCGCCTTTATAAAAGCAGCATTTCATTCATAAACATTTTTCCAATCGTTTCATTCATCACGATACTATAATAATTTATTTAATTTAAAAATTTGAAAAATTGTTATCTGCCATATTTATTTTTAAATGTGAAACCTTTCTCATATATAAAATAATTAAACTCTTAGAAAGATATTTATTTTATAATATATCTCTTTTTTCTTTCTGGAGGATATAACGAGAGTCATAATTTAATTGAATTTGTTTTTCTCCCTGTATTAAATAATATTTATTTAAAAATCTACATCACATATTTTACTGAAATTTTTTTTATATATTTTAAGGGATAATTTAAATATTTCCTAAAATTTTCGAAGCAACTTGTGAATTTTAAATTCGCTTAAAAAAATGTTTGAAACATTAGGTCGCATAGGGTTTAATGTATTTCATTTTTTCAACCAGGGTTCAATAAAAAACTAATTGGGTGATATTATTCATTTATATTCCCATAGGTCCCACAGACCGTCTGAAAAACATACTAAAATTTAATTTTGAGAAAGCCATTTTTACGGCAGTTATCGTGCTAACGGACAGACAGACAGACAGACAGACAGACGGAATGAACAAAGTCATAAACACTTTCAACTATGTTGCAAAGTGTTAAAAACAAGAAAGATCAATCAAGCATAAGGCATTGATTATGAAACACTTTCCAACTTCAATGTAATTTTATTTAAACATCTCTAAAATGCGATACATTCCTCGTTAATATTTTTTAAATTATCACAATACAACATTAATTTATTATATTTGAAAACTTAAAACTTCATCGAAAAAAATGAACTTCATTCAAATGACGACATTGAAATATAAATTGCCTGGTTTAAGCATATCTAAAATGCGATACATTCCTCGGTAATATTTTTTAAATTATCATGATACTGCAATAATCTATTATATTTGATAACTTCATCGAAAACAAATGAAATTTATTCAAATGACGTCATCGAAATATAACACACCCGGCTTTCTCTATAAAAGCAACATTTCATTCATTTCATTAATCACAATACTATAATAATTTATTTTATTCAAAAACTAAAGACCATGGAGATACAAATAATTAAACTCTATGTTTAAAACTTTATCGAAAAAATCGTCCTTCTCTGTTGTTGTTGTTGAGACCCAGACCGTCCGACCTACCAGAAAGGTTCGTCCTTCTCTGTGTAAAATCAATGAATATTTCATTCATATCAGCTATATTTCAGACCCCATGAGCTAAATAATTTTGCGTTAAAGAAATACAGCAATTCTAATACAACTCATTCTACATATTTTGTTGTTTACATTTTACATAAGTGAAAAATAGGCTTTGTTGCAGAAATAATCAAATTTGGATGATCATTTAAACTCAAATATATTCTAACTGCGTTGTTTCAGTATATAGATGCACAGAATTTGAGCAAAAATAAAGTGGTTTTAGGACGGATACAACACTCAATATGAATTAAAAAGAACTTTAAAAATCAATATTTTGAGACAAGATGGATGCCATATTTTATTTTGAAGCGGGTCACGTGCTTCATATAATGGTCACGTGATCGCTTCATATAAATGGTGTAATTATCATGTTAATTTTCATTTAAGAAACTACTGAATATATTTTGCTGAAATTTTTTTTATTTTTTATAAGATAATTTGAATATTTCCTAAAACTTTCGAAGTTATTTGTGAATTTTAAATATGCTTAAAAACTGTTTGGAAAATTAGATGCCATAGGGTTCAATGTATTTCATTTTTGCAACTCGAGTTCAATCCAAAATTAATTGGGGGTATTATTCATTTATATTCCCATAGGTCCCACAGACCGTCTGAACAACATACTAAAACTTCATTTTGATAAAGTCATTTTTACGGCAGTTATCTTGCTAACGGAGAGACAGAGAGACAGAATGAACAAACTCATAAACTCTTTTCAACTTTGTTGTAAAGTGTTGAAAACTAATTCTTTATGCAAATTTTGAATAAAATTACCTGTTATTACCAAAAACTTAATATTTCTTATAGAGGGTGTTGAGTGTAGTACCTCATGTAAGATTCATCCCCACTCTGGCTTCTGACTAGCTACGGCTCCTTTGAATAATATTCTTTATGTTTCAAAGAAATAATTCATGTTAAATTTAATTTACACGAATGTGTCCATTTCTTTCTTCTTCACCATATACAGTAGTGGCCAAATGTGGAAACCTTTTGGAAAAAGTGTATTTTTGAAGTTTGATGGCTCGTAAAACAATTTTTTTTCCACCAATAACATAAAACTATATATCAATGGAAGAATAATATAATGAAGATTGTAATGTAATAACATTTGTTTAATTATCTGTATTTTATCAAAAGTTACAGCCAAATAACCAGGAAAAAGAAGCACAACTTATTTAGGTTTAGTAGCTTTCCTTCATTTGAATGCAGCCGATTTAGTTGAATTCTGCCAAGGCTTCCCAGAAGAACTGACCGAAGAAGAAAGATCTCTGATGCGAGCTCGTTTAGCCCTTATGGAGTTAAACAACAAGAAGATGGCCACTTCTGCAGTTCCTGATTCCACGTGCAAGCTTTAATGCTTGATTATTTTGGTATTCTTTTTTCGATTTCTCTCCATTGACATCTGTTGATTATCTTTAGCTTTTTGAACTGTAATATGTATTATTATTTCCTCTTTATTGTTGAATTTCATTTTATTTCATTGTATTCTGTAAGCTTAAACATATTTTTAAGATAGCGTATTAAGAGTTACTTCTTCCATTCTACCATTGGATTTACTATTTTAATATTTTTTATTATATATATATATATATATGAATGGCAGCAGTAGATCATATCTTATTCCTTTGTGAATGGCATCACTGGTCACTTCATTCTGGGATCCCGAGATCGATAGATTCGTGTATTTTTTAAGTTAGTTTCCAGGTATCCTTTTTTCTTTTTATTTCTTCTTCTTTATGTATGTAGTCCAAGTAGAAATAGTTTATAGATATAATCTATCTATTTCTTCAGAAACATACATTTTTGTGTTTGCTTCTACAAGACACTTGGACTTGAAAAAGAGTTTTGAAGAAGTGAACAAATCCTGATTTAGGCCTAGACCTTGTCCACGTGTATGGCGTTTGTGCTTGAATTTCGTCTGTTTTTCTTTTATAGATTGCATGCCATTGTTTTTTGATACTTTTCTTGGACTTGATGATTCGAAATTTTTATTTTTTTTTCCATTTGCTTGAATATATGCTATTTTATACTTTGACTTTGTAAGGCTGTTAGAAAGTTAGGTTTTTCGAGTTACAGCTTCTCACTTTTCTTTCATTGGACCTTCAAACCTTTTTATTATCTATATATATATATATATATATATATATATATATATATATATATATATATATATATATATATATATATATATATATATATATATATATATATATATATATATATATGTATATAATTTTTATTTTATTTTTAATTGTATGTTTTTTATTATATATATATAATAGTAGTTTGAAAATCCAATGAACGGAAAGTACGAAGCTGAAACACAATAAACCTAACTTTCTAAAACACCCACAGAATAAAATATAAAACAGCAAATCAACAATCAAATGGAAAAAAATACAAAACACGAGTTATCAAGTTACAGAAAATCAACAAAATTCAAGTTACAGAAAATCAACAAAACACGAGTTATCAAGTTACAGAAAATCAACAAAATTCAAAGGTATGGAAACGAATACAGAAAAACTTAAAAATCAAGCTATATGGCTATACACGTGGAAAAGGAGTTAAGCCTAAAAAAATGGAAATGTTCACTTCGTAAAATTCGTTCTCAAGTCCAAGTATTTTGACGAAGCAGACACAAAATAAGTATGTTTCTGAAGAAATAGATAGATTATATCTATAAACTATTTCTACTTGGACGACATACATAAAGGAATAAAAGATAAAAAATGAATACCTGGAAAATGCACAGCATATGTACAAACGAGTCGAAACGGGGAAGTCTGAATGAAGAGACCAGTGTTGTCATTCGCAAAGAAAAATAAAAAACGATCTACTGTTGCCATTCGTAAGAATTGAAAAACAGTAAAGCGAAAAGGTAAGAAAAAGTAATAATATACAAAAAGAGCTACTAAAAGGAGGGGCTAATAATAGTAATGCTGACGTGGAAGAGGATGTTAAAATAAAAGTATTATAAATACAAGGGAATGAAGATGTCTGGCTAATATAAGATACTATGAATAGAATTATAAGATACTATGAAAAGAATTCTAAAAATCCAGCTATTCTAAATTTTTTAACAATACCATTTACTAAATAAGAGGAATATTTATATAAATTGCTGGTTATTTTGAGATTATTTATATGCATAGCATGAAATTTTTTATCAGATAATCTATAAATTCTAAAAAGCTGATTAAGTATAATATTTCTAAACAATTGAATCGAGTTACAGGAATTAAATGGTAAGATGTTATTAATATTAAAATTATAATAATATTTTTATCATATAAATTTGTAACAATTCTAATAGAAGGATAAATAAAAAGATTTAAATCCAAAAAATAAACATTACTACTAATAGT
Source organism: Amaurobius ferox (assembly GCA_951213105.1). Classification (NCBI taxonomy): domain Eukaryota; kingdom Metazoa; phylum Arthropoda; class Arachnida; order Araneae; family Amaurobiidae; genus Amaurobius; species Amaurobius ferox. Next base: position 663,522 of record OX578147.1, on the reverse strand, counting down.
AGCTTCATTAGGAATTAATTCCAAATTGTCTGGATAGAAATCTATATCTATGAGATAATTTTCTGTATGTACTAAGCAAATCAAATCACCAACATATCTGTAAAAAGTGTAATCTATTGAAGTAAAAGACTTTTCATAATGATAAAGGTATAAATTAGCTAGCATACTGCTACTGCAGCCACTCTGTAGAACTCCTGGGACTTGTAAGTATAATTTATTTCCTTGAAAATATAACTATTGAAAATAACAAAGTTTAGGAAAATTTATAAAATTAATTTGATTTGAAATATTAGTAATATAGGCATTATATAGAGCTAAAATTACATCATATAGATCAGATATCTTAATATTATTAAAAAGATCTTTAAAATCAAAAGTTTGAAATCCTATTATTTTTCTAAGAGATCTTAATTTATTCTTTAATTCTTTACTATTATTTGGAATAAGGTAATTATTGCTAGTCTGGCATAAAATATTATTTAAAGAATATAATATATATATATATATATATATATATATATATATATATATATATATATATATATATATATATATATATATATATATATATATATATAATATATATATATATATATATATATATATATATATATATATATAAATACATATATACATATATACATATATATAGTGTATGTGCAGAGAGAGAGAGACAGAGAGATAGGAGTGAAGCTGGAATGCCGAATTTATCTCTCTAGGATCCACCAAATGCTAATAGACTAAACTATGCTACTAGGCGGAGTTATGTTAAGCAGACCATCAATAAAATTGAAACAGACAGTCACAAATCGCTCATTACGAGGTAAAAGCAAACTTTTAAAAATAGGCTCAAAGGATTGATATTTCATCAAAAACAAACTTGTATAAAAAGTCAAGTTCTTCAGCTATACAAAAAGTGTCAGCCATAAAAATGATTGTTATAAAGAACGATCGCCAAGTTTATCAAACTTCGTGAATGAAAAGTTTAGAGAGGAAATGTTATTGGATGTATTTCGTAATAAAATTTATCTGGTAACGATATATAGGAATGCATACGCAGTTCAAGTGTTATCATCCCAACGCTTTTCAATTCATCTAATCATTGTAGCAAGAAACTGCTTTGGATCCAAGAAATAAATTTGCTAAGTTTATTACAAAATACATCCAATAACATTTTCTCTCTATACTTTACACTCATGAAATTTAATAGACAGGGCGATAGTTCTTCACCTTAATGATTTTTATGGCTGACACTTTTTGTAAATCTGACGAACTTGGGTTTTCTATACAATTTTATTTTTCATGAAGCTTTACTTACATGGATAATAGTCAAAACCTACCCGTGTTATTTTGTGCAATTAAACTCAATTCAATGCATTATGAGTACAGTTTTGTCAATTACTGCCCACATCAAGTATTTACTTTCCTTAAAATACATGGTAATGTATACGGAAAGTATTGTAAGAGAGTCGAAAATTAGAATTAGAATTTTCGACGAATCTACACGTTTTGGGGCACTCAAGAACACGAAGCAACTGTTTTTAGTGTGATATTTGTTAGTGTGTGTCTATCTATGTGTTTGTGCGTCTGTCTGTATATGGAGGGTGTTTGTGTGTTTTTGCAATGTATGTATCCACAAATCAAACAAAATTTACTAAAATTTAGTATTCAAGTCACTTGTAGGTTACCCTGGTACCGACTCGATTTTGGCGCAAATCGAAAAAAATTAGAACCTGGCCTTTTTTGTAAAAAGGCACTCAAAAATTGAAATAAAAGACTCAATCTCGGTATCATTAATATTAATTATGAAATGGTCGTTCTTTTTGATGACGAAACGAATGAAACCAGCCTCATAACTCGGGGATGAATGTATCTTCAGTTTTTTCGAAATTTTGCGAACTGGCGACGTTTAAAAGTCGCCCAATTAGAAAGAAAATGTTATAAAACTGCTAATTGGATATCATTTCAAATAAGTATCCATTTGATGTGTTATGTTGCACAATAAAAGAAATGCATTACGGAATATGAAGAAAAAAGAATTTGTCTGTAGCAAGGGATATCATATGCCGCGTAACATCCTATGTTTGTGAATTGCAGGCGCCTTCAAACACTTCCTATTCGCTTTTGCACTTGTTGCCCTTTCTTGAGCTGCGACATGCGATACCTTTCCCCGGAACAGCTCGAAGGTTCGGGTTTTTTCCGGAAGGCAGCCTGACCCGGAAGTGAATGTTACCATAGCAACCTCCCATCTCTATCCGAGGTCCCGGCGCTAACGCAGACGCACAAAAGACTGTGTCCTCCTGTTTCGCCGGAACCTCGCTAAACTGGCTAAAATCAACAGAAAAAATAATGGAACCCTTGCTTTAATTGGAGGATTTTATGGAATATTACTATTTGTGGCAACAGTTAACCGCCATAGAAGGAGGCTGGATATCGATCCATTCGTGGATGTGAGTGTGTGACTCGAAATTAAACCTCCAAAACAGATGGTGAAAATTATGGTAATGCCTGGTGCGGATGAACCACCACTTTGCAAATTAGTGTGACGGTTTGCAGTTAATTACGAAAGTGTGAAAAGTATTAGTTGTGGAGAGAGTCTTCATTAAACATTCAGTGGGCCGAATTTACTATTCAGTGAATCGATTTTATTCTGGGAATTGAATGCAAGAACTGGAGGTTATGTATGGTGCTAATATATCAATATAAAATGTTACCTGGAGTGATAATAACATCGCTTATATGTTTGGTGTCCACTAGAGAATGTTTAGAGGCTGCATGATGACCCACTCATTCTAAAATCGAACTTCAAAATCAACTCACAATTCGTTAAAAAATATATTGTGTGCTTCTGGTGACAGGTAAAAGGTTGAAGAGTATTCGAAATATTAAAATGATTAGCTCTATGTTGGAAAGCTTTACGGACTCACTTTCCAAATAACGCTTTAGTAAAGTATCTAAAGTGCAGTTTTATAAATTGGCAATATTTTTTCTTTTTCGTTAATGGTCGTAATATAGTTTAAACAACTAACATCAACTGGATATCAAATATAAATAATTTGTAAAATAAATAAAATGTGAATTGTACTTGACATTTTCATCCATTAGTTTAAAATATTTTTAAACAACCTTAAAATAGAATTATTTTTAAACAACCTTAAAATAGAATTATTTTTAACCCGAGCAATTGATATAAAAAATTGAAATATATAATAGGTTAGATAGTTTTTGATGGAACTTTTTCGACAGGCGATGAGGTTTTATAATGTGTATCTAATTTAGTCTTCTGAGATTGCACTATTTAGGCGGCATGGAAACACAGCTGAAAAATTATTAAAATATTTTATAGCCATGTTTCCTAGCATTGAAAAGAAATGCGTTAAAATGAAAACTCAATATTTTGCTACATATCTGTGCTGCATTTTGAGCTGCTCTGTTTTATCTCGCCGCTACCGCTCATGTGAGACAAATTAAGCGAATGGTATTATAGAAACACGGTTGTAGGTTATTGTACAAAGCTTAATTCAATGAAGCACAGCAAGTAAACCAAAACATGTTGAAATCATGAGAAAATTTGTATTAGAACTTGAGTGACAGATTTTGCTTGTAAAAAGAATTATCTGCTTGTCGGAAAATTAAGTGTGCTGCATGAATAATTGATATATAGATATTTACATTTTTAGGCGCTTATCCCTTTTGCATTAGGAGAAATTGCTAGTAACTTAAATTACGCCTTTTCTGCTTCGTAAAATGTAATTAATACTGTTAGAAATATCAGCAGTTTTAGCAAAATGAAAGCTTGGAATCATTCTACGGCAGTTTAAAGGGACATCCCTTTCATTCTTATTTTAAAAGATTTAAGTGTACAGCAATGTTTAATTGTCAGATTTAAAATTTAAAAAGTCATTCTAGATATTTCGTTACCATAAAATTAATTCAGTTAAATAATATAAATATTCTTTTTAAAAAAAGAGAAATAATCAGAGGACAATAGATCTTAAAACCATTTTTTTAAATAGGAAACGATGTTGAGAGAAAAATATGAATTTATCTTTCAATGAATTTCCCGCGGTTATGCTTTTCAATCCTGCAAATAAGTGAAAATTGAAGCTAGTTTTCATTTCCTAAAGATTTTGAGTCACGTAGTTGATTCGGCAATTTGACGCATCGAGTTTGATAATATTGTCTTCCTGAAAAACTGGGATGGATGTGGAGTCTTTCCCTTCTAAAACCGCATTTTGTTAAGAACTCATTCCATTTTATACAACTTCGAATCTAATTTAGCAAATGTGAGTCACCTTTCGTAATAACACTAACGTCAATATTGTAAAACAACGCGCAAAGAATCTAAGCGCAATTTCGTATCAGATGATCTCGAACAGTCTGACAATGCAATAATAGAACAGTCAGAACTTGTTTTAAGAAATTATATCCGATGCATCGGATTTAGTGTTGGATACTTACAGTACTGTCTCTTGAATTTCGCATTTTAAGAAGCTGTGTGTGTTCTATGACTTTACTGGTCTTCCTTCATTTTACTACCTCTACGGAGGCTTAGCAATGAGAACATCAAACGATTTTTAGTGCATTTTGAATAACCCCGTAATGGATTCATGGTATTCTCAAACTAAACTCATCATTTTTTGAAAAGAGATACGAGAAAGGTGATTCTTATTTTAGCCATTTTTCTCGAGCCAGCGTACAATCATGGACCCCTACAGGAAACGCCACCATTCTTTCAAGGAATCCAGCAAGGGTCCTTCTACGCCAGTCAGGAGGTTCTCAGTCTGGTAAGTGAATTCGCATACACTTATTACTTAAACTGACATACAGATGTTTTTGTAATAAATAGTAAGAGGCCAATTTACCCATAAACTGTGGCTAAATTCCTTAAGACTTTATTCCATTTGAAATTTTGCAAAGATCTCTCATTCGCAGCCAAGGATTGAACCGTGGATCGTCGAACTGGCCATCTAATACTCTAAGCGTCGAGTAACTGGGACAAGATTCCAAATTCGGCATTCAAGTGCCGACATGAATGAATCCGACCCCCCCCCCCCCCCCACCACCACCACCACCACCCCCGCCTTCTGTATGCTACTCCTTTATTATTCAGGCCAGCATCCTGTGCAGTTGTGATGCTGAAACAAGCCATTTAATACAGAAGGTCTACTGACAATTTGCAATTGGGCCTTTTCCCGATCCCTATCATCATTGCATCTGACCTGCAGGATTAATTTGTTCCGACGCCATTGGCAAAAGTCTCACTATGCCAACTGGAAATCGAACTGCCGATCTTTGAACTGTCCAGTGGCCAGTTCGAAGGCCAGCCGATACTCCTAATTAGTAAGCTGAGAACATTCTAAGTTCTTCTCGTTGACGTGGATCTTATAATTCTCACACATTTCTACGCAACTGAGTAAATGAATCCTTTATCTATATTTCCAAAAATGCTAAAAATCTGATGTGGGCAGCACATGACTTTTCATGCAGACTTAAATTCGTATTTCCTTTATTTCTTTAATAATTGATTATATTGAGTTTAATTGCATCAAATAACACTAAATTTGCATTTTTAATTCAATTTTTGCTTTTATTTGGTAACTGGACATTTTTCCGATAGCGGCGTAACAAAAATGCAAAAAATCTCGAATATCTCGAATATTTAGAGGTCTTGAAACGTGTAGATCAGTCGAAAACTCGAGTTGCGATTTTCGGCATGATTCCAATACTTTCCCTATACATTACCATGTATTGCAGGGAAAGTAAAAATCTACTATGGGCAGCACATGACTTTCCCTGCAGACTTATATTCACGTTCTCTTTATTTTAATTAGATTTAATTCACTTTTAATTCAATTTTCGTTCTCATTGGATAACTGGACTCAAAAGTGGCGTAGAGAAAATACAAAAAACTAAAATATCTCAAATATCTCGAGAACGGTTAGTCCTAGTGTAATGGGGTTGGTCTTATTCTTTTCTTCGTCAAAAATTACGTGTTAAACAAGTATTTAATGGATATATTTGAGCATACGTAGTGTTTTATTTTAGATTTTGGCGATTTTTGCGGGCCATTTTTCAAAAAAAGGCAGGTTATTTTTTTTTTAATCATACCAAAATCTAATCAGCACCAGATTGTCCCACAGGTAACTTATCAACCGAATTTTGTGAAATTCGGTCCATTAATTTTTCCTCTAGAGTGGATACAAGCTTTTGCGGGCCATTTCGCAAAAAGAGGCGGGTTCTTTTATCTCGAATCGTACCCAGAATTAATCAGCACCAGACTCGTCCACAAGTGACCTACGTACCATATTTTATGAAATTCGGTCCATTAGTTTTTTAGTTAGAGCGGATACAAAATCTGCACAGACAGACACACAGACAGACAGACACACAGACACACAGACACACAGACTCACAGACACACAGACACACACACAGACGTCACTCTAAAAATAGATTTTTCGTATTCTAGAGGTCTCGAAACGTGTAGATCCGTCGAAAACTCGAGTTGCGATTTTCGGCATGATTCCAATACTTTCCCTATACATTACCATGTAATGCAGGGAAAGTAAAAATCTGATGTGAGCAGCACATGACTTTCCCTGCAGACTTATATTAACGTTCTCTTTATTTTAATTAAATTTATTTCACTTTTAATTCAATTTTCGTTCTCATTCGATAACCGGACTTATTCTCATAGGTGGCGTAGGGAAAGTACGAAAAACTAAAATATCTCGAGAACGGCAAGTTCTAGTGTAATGGGGTTGGTCTTATTCTTTTCATCGTTAAAAATTACGTATTAAATCAGCATTTAATGGATATATTTGGGTATACCCAGTTTTTTATTTTAGATTTTGGCAATTTTTGCGGGCCATTTTGCAAAAAAAGGCAGGTTATTTTTTTCTGAATCGTACCAAAATCTAATCAGCACCAGGGTGACCTATACGTAACTCATCCACCGAATTTTGAGAAATTCGGTCCATTCGTGTTTCAGCTACAGTGGATACAAGCTTTTGCGGGCTATTTCACAAAAAAGGCGGGTTCTTTTATTCTGAATCGTACCCAAAACTAATCAGCACCAGCCCCGCCCACAAGTGACTTACCTACAAAATTTTGTGAAATTCGGTCCATTAGTTTTTTAGTTAGAGTGGATACAAAATCTGCACAGACAGACAGACAGACAGACAGACAGACACACAGACAGACAGACACACAGACACACACACAGACGTCACGTTAAAAATGGTATTTTCGTATTCTAGAGGTCTCGAAACGTGTAGATCCGTCGAAAACTCGAGTTGTGATTTTCGGCATGATTCCAATACTTTCCCTATACATTACCATGTATTGCAGGGAAAGTAAAAGTAAACAAAGCAATTTTGGCTTTCGGGATTCCTAAAACTTAATGGGTGGGTGCCCTCCATAAAAGTTTAGAAAAAAATATTTAAAATTAAAGCGGCAAAGATCTGTGTCTAAACGTCTATTTAACAGTACAGGAATGCCGCTATCATAAGTAGAGCCAACTTTGTTGGCCTACATAGGCATCTTTATCAAAAGGTTCCTATAGATCCTTGGTCCAAGGTCTAACAACCTCACAATCTTCGTCAAAAAAATGTTAATATTTAAAGGGGTTTATTGATGTCGATATTGAAAGAGGATTTCATAAAATGCTAGGCCTCTTCCTCCCCCCCCCCTCCTCTGACAAAGTCGTAATATATTTCATGAGAGCACAGGATGACATCATGGAGGGGCCCCTGAGACGAGCTGCCCCTGTGCATAGTACACAGGGTTTCTAAGAAAGTCCTTGAGTAACTCAATAACTTTGTAAGAAAATGTCCACGAGTGTACACTTTAGATTTATCTATAGCAGGGATGGGCAAACTTACAGAAAGGCTAAATGAAAAAGCAAAAACTTGGAGCGAGTCAAAGGCTTTTATTCATTATTTTTCATTAAAATTCATTTAAATTTTTTTTATTATATTCAGTATACAAATCAATGCTAGATACATACTGAATTGTTTTAAATTCCCTCAGAAGGTTTAAAATGGTGGTGTGTGAGTTGATTGAAACCGTGATTGAGCGTTAATCATTTTTTCATAATCTAGGTTAAATTGCAAAGAAGTGATTCTCATGAGAGAAGAAAGATGGTCAACAGTAAATCTACTTCAAGTAAAATCACTTTTTCCATGTTTCATGGTTAGAAACACGTGTCCACATGAATATAAGAATGCAAGCATTGCCATATATTTTTGATCATGATTTACAAAGTTTGAAATTGTTGAAAAATCCAATTTTGCTGTGTTAGCCATATTAAACACATCGGAGGGGGGGGCGCATTTACCCCGCATTTTACCCATCTCTGATAAATAGTATAAAGTGACCCTGTCCAATTAAATAAACATAGGCAGCACTCCTAGCCAAGAATTTATTAAGAAGGTTTAATCATGCATAAAGCATTGATTATGAAACACTTTTCAACTTCAATGCAATTTTATTTAATCATCTCTAAAATGTGATATATTCAGAGGTGATATTTTTTTAATTATTACAGTACAATAATTTATTTTACTTGGAAACTTAAAACTTCATCAAAAAAGGCAATGCTATGAAATCGTCTGCTTCTTAATCTAAGTAATATCAATGAACATTTCATTCATATCACTTATATTCCAGATTACAGAGCTAAATAATTTTGTGTTAAAAAAATTCAGCAATTATTATACAACTCATCTTACAATCGCTTGTTTTGTTTACATTTTGCATACAATAATATTAGACTTCGTTGTAAAAATAATCAAAGTTTAATGATCATTGAAAATTAAAAACACTGTAATTGCCTAGGCACAGAATTTAGATACACAGATTATAATAAAAAATAAAGCTGTTTTAGGAGGGATGCAACACTAAATGTAAATATAAGCGAACCTTAAAAAATCACTCTTTTCAGTAAGCTGAAAAAAAATGGATGCCATATATTTTATTTTGCAATGAGTCACGTGATCTCTTCATATAATATGGATGTAATTATTATTTCAATTGTTATTTAAAAAACTACTTAACATACTACTAATAAACTACATAACATTTTTTTCTTACACATTTTACGTGATAATTCAAATATTTTTTAAAATTTTCGAAGCAATTTGTAAATTTTAACTCCGCTAAAAATTTTTGAAAAATGAGGTTCCATAGAGTTCAATGTGTTTCATTTTTTCAATCCGGGTTCAATCCAAAACTAATTGGGTGATATTATACTTTGACATTTCTATATGTCCCACAGACCGTCTTTACAATATACTAAAATTTCAATTTGATAGAGTCATTTTTACAACAGTTATCTTGCGAACGGGCAGACAGACAGACAGAAAACAAAACTTTATCTTGAAAAGTGTTAAAAAGTTAGGATCAATAAAGCGAGATAGATAAAAAGAGCCATTAACAAAGTTGTTGAGCATTGTCTAATGTGTTGGAATCGACACCAGGAGCGATCGAAACGCGTGAAGGAAAAGCAGTAAGTACCTTTCAAAATGTCGTATCAACATTGTTTAGCCAGTAATGCTTGTCAAAGTACAAGATCCTACTATTTCTCGAATTCAAATATGCATTTCTTTCTGACAGAAATCATTTTGAACAAGTTATACATTAGATTCCTGTGCATGTAAGTGCTTAATTTAGTATTCCTGAATGGGGCTGCCATGCACAAATAATCATATCGTATCATAACCATATCGTATCAAATCTTCTGTTACAGTTCCTTTGCTTATCCTACTCAATAGGCAGTGGTTTTGAATTAGTTTTTTTCGTCTATCTCACATTCCTTTGTCGTCAAGTTCATCTTTAACACTTTCCAACTTAGTTGAAAAGGCTTTATGATTTTGGTCGTCTGTCTGTCCGTTCGCTCGATAACTGCCGTAAAAATGACTTTATCAAAATGAAATTTTAGTATGTTGTAGAGACGGTCTGTGGTACATATGGGAATGAACGTAATAAAATCACCTAATTAGTTTTAGATTTAAGCCGAGTTGAAGAAATGAAATATATTGAACCCAATGAGATATAATTTATCAAACATTTCTTTAAACAGAGTTAAAATTCACAAATTGCTTCGAAAATTTTAGGAAATATTCAAATTATCACGTAAAATGTGTAAAAAAAATTCAGCAAAATATGTTAGGCAATTTTTAAATAAAAATTGAAATAGTTACACACATATTATATGGTTAAAATAGTTACACACATATTATATGGCTCTACTAATATAATAGTTACACACATATTATATAGTTACACACATATTTTTAAATAAAAATTGAAATAGTTACACACATATTATATGGTTGAAATAGTTACACACATATTATATGGCTCCCGGCCATCCAAACGGTTGCTCTAAGTCCTTGGACGAGCCGGATGGTCTGGGCTTTCGACACATATTATATGGAGAGATCACGTGACTTATTTCAAAATAAAATATGTCATCCATCTTTATTTTCCTTATATACATAATGTATAAGGAAAGTATTGTGACGGGGTCGAAAATTCGAATTCGAGTTTTCGACGGAAGAGCACGTTTCAAGCATCCCTGATCACGAATCAAGCATTTTTGGGGTGATGTCTGTGTGTGTGTGTGTGAAAATATGTGTGTGTATGTGTCAGTGAGTCTGTGGAGACGATAACTGACGAACGAATGGACCGATTCGTACGAAATTAGGTACAAAAATCACAACCCGTGAATACTGGAAGCTTATTGCTTTCAAACGCAATCGAATGTTCAGAACCCCCCTAAATTTTCGAGTGAAATCAAAACCTTCAAAAAAGTTACGTAAATAGACATTTCTTATGTAATTTTTCCTTAGAAAACGATCAATATAAACTTTAGAACTCTAGCATGAACCGTTCTCGAGATATTGCACATTTTTCAGATAAATTTATAAAATAATCCCATAAATTAAAAATATATATATTAACTGTTGAGAAACATGTTCACTTTTCATATGTAATATCATGTGATAAGTTTGGTGACATCATTCTCGTGGATCTAGCTTGTTCCATTCATAAGAAAAGATACTTTGAGTAATACATTTGTATTTGAACGCCAATAGTCATTTATCTGCTATAAGAATAACTTATTTCTCCGTCCATAACATTTGTTGAGAGTTTGGCGACTAATTTGGCGGAATATCGCCAACTTGGCGACTTTTTTAAATGTTGACAAATTAACGAAAATCTCGCCAAATGGATAAAAATGACGCTAAATCGATGAAAATGATGACTAATTAACAAAAATTCAATATCTTGGAAAGAATATAAGTATCTACTATAAGAATAACCTATTTTTTTGCTGTAAAAGTAGTAAATTCACTGTATTATATAAGGAAGGTCATTTGCTGCCCACATCAGATTTTTTCCCCTGTGTAAAATCGTGATGTTTGAAGATCTTTTAAACTATCCGTCCTAAAACCGCTTTATTTTTGCATATTATCTGTGTATCTAAATTGTGTGCCAATGCAATTACAATATTTTTTATTTTAAATGATAATTAAACTTTGATTATTCCTACAATAAATCCTAATTTCTCTAGCATGCAGAATGTAAAGAAATCAAGCGATTGTAAGATGAGTTGTATAAGAATTGTTGAATTTTTTTCATGCAAAAGTATTTAGCTCTGGAGTCTGAAATATGAGTGATATGAATGAAATATTCACTGATTTTAAATAGAGAAGCAAACGATTTATAGCATTGCTTTTTCCGATGAAGTTAAGTTTTCAAGTTTAATAAATTATTGTAGTGCTGTGATAATTTAAAAAATCTGATGTGGGCAACACATGACTTTCCTTATATAATGTAATGAATTTACTACTTTTACAGTAAAAAAATAGGTTTTTCTTATAGTAGATACTAATATTCTTTCCAAGATATTGAATTTTCGACAATTAGTCGTCATTTTCATTGATTTAGCATCATTTTTATCCATTTGGCGAGATTTTCATTAATTTGGCAACATTTCAAAAAAGTCGCCAAGTTGGCGACATTCCGCCAAATTCGTCGCCAAAATCTCGCCAAGCGTTATGCACTAAGAAAAAAGTTATTCTTACAGCAGATAAATGACTATTGGCGTTCAAATACAAGAGTATTATTCAAAGTATATTTTTTCATGAATGGAACGAGCTAGATCCACGAGAATGATGTCACTCAATATATCGCATGGTATTACATATGAAAAGTGAACATGTTTCTCAATAGGAATTTTTTTTTATGTGACTTTTTCATAATTTTTTTTAAAAATGCACAATATCTCAAGAACGGTTCATGTTAGCGTTCTAAAATTTATGCCAATCGTTTTCTAATGAAAAATTACATAAGAAATGTCTATTTGCGTAACTTTATTAGCGGTTTTGATTTTTTGACGATTTTTTCAAAATTTCATTCGAAAATTCAGGGGGGTTCTGGACATTCGATTACGTATAAAAACAATAGGCTTCCAGTGTTTACGAATTGTGATTTTTGTGCCAAATTTGGTTCGAATAGGTCCATTAGTTCGTTAGTTATCGTCTCCACAGACTCACTGACACACACACACACACACACACACACACACATACTTTCACACACACACACACACACACACACATACACACACACAGACATCACCTCAAAAATGTTTGATTCGTGATCAGGGATGCTTGAAACGTGCTCTCCCGTCGAAAACTCGAATTCGAATTTTCGACCCCGTCACAATACTTTCCTTATACATTATGTATATAAGGAAAGTAAAAATATCAGTGCTTAATGTATTGCATTTTAGAGCTGTTAAAATAAAATTGCATTTCAGTTGGAAATTGTTTCATAATCAATGCTTATGCATGATTGACCTTTCTTAATTAAAATTAATATCATTAAAGGTTTTAACATGGTTTATTAATAAAAAAATGTATTTAAAAGTTAAACTTAGATAGATATTTGAGTGACATTTAAAATTTAAGCAGCGAAAGTTTAGAAAAATAGAAATTTTGAAGTAGAGAATTTTTGTAATGGCAAAGAATGCATTTGACAGTAATGGACATTACTTGCTCTCTGTCAACACCATTGCGTTGACAGATAATTGCTTTGACAGATAAATATTTTGAAAAATGATATCAAACAATAATTGAAGAAATGTCAAATACTTTCCATTTATTTTTACTTTCCTTATATACATAATGTATAAGGAAAGTATTGTGACGGGGTCGAAAATTCGAATTCGAGTTTTCGACAGGAGAGCACGTTTTAAGCATCCCTGATCGCGAATCAAACATTTTTGAAGTGATGTCTGTGTGTGTGTGTGTGAAAGTATGTGTGTGTGTGTGAAAGTATGTGTGTGTGTGTGTGTCAGGGAGTCTGTGGAAACGATAACTGACGAACGAATGGACCGATTCGAGCGAAATTTGGTATAAAAATCACAATCCGTAAACACTGGAAGCTTATTGTTTTTAAACGTAATCGAATGTTCAGAACCCCTAAATTTTTGAGTGAAATTTTGAAAAATCATAAAAAAATCAAAACCGCTAATAAAGTTACGCAAATAGACATTTATTATGTAATTTTTCATTAGAAAATGATTAACATACATTTTAGAACGCTAACATGAACCGTTCTCGATATATTGCACATTTTTCAAAAAAAATTATCAAAAAGTCATATAAAATAAAAAATATATATTTCCTATTGAGAAACATGCTCACTTTTCATATGTAATACCATGGGATAAATTTGGTGACATCATGGATCTAGCTCGTTCCATTCATGAGAAAAGATACTTAGAGTAATACTTTTGTATTTGAACGCCAATAGTCATTTATCTGCTATAAAAATAAATTATTTCTCCGTCAGTAAAGCTTGGCGATATTTTGGCGACAAATTAGGCGGAATGTCGCCAACTTGGCGACTTTTTGAATTGTTGTCAAATTAACGAAAATCTCGCCAAATATATTAAAATGACGCTAAATCAATGAAAATGACGACTAATTGTCGAAAATTCAAAATCTTGGATATAGTATAAGAAAATCTACTATAAGAAAAACCTATTATTTTACTGTAACAGTAGTAAATTCATTGCATTATATAAGGAAAGTCATGTGTTGCCCACATCAGAGTTTTCTTAATTATATCACATAAAAAAGGTAACGTATCATAGAACAAAAAAAAAATGTAACCTGTTTTTTGTTAACCATTTTATGAAAAACAAATAAATTAACACAAAACCATTACAAAATATACTTTCAGTAAACAGTGTTTTGATGAATTATTTGATAGTGATGAAGACATGACGCAAAGAATCACTAAAGCTCGTAGCTGTTTTAAAAAACTTTCCTTAAAAAACTCCCAAGTTTTTTAAGGAAATCTAACATGCCTCGGGACTCAAGAAGAGTTGATCATGATGATTACAAAACATATGCACTATGTTTGTTTGTAAGGCAGATGGAAAGCGAAAATGTTTGTCAAGTTTTAATATGAATACCATATATCTATGCTTGGAGTTTCTGTGGCGAAAAGCAAAGCCTTATGGAAAATGGAAACACTTTGGACACGTATACCTCTGAACCTAATAAAAAGAAATCTGATGTGGGCAGCACATGACTTTCCTTATATAATGCAATGAATTTACTAATGTTACAGTAAAAAACAAGAAAGATCAATCATGCTTAAAGCATTGATTATGAAACACTTTCCAACTTCAATGCAATTTTATTTAAACAAGTCTAAAATGCAATACATTCCTCGGTAATATTTTGAAACTTATCACAATACTGCATTAATTTATTATATTTGAAAACTTAAACCTTCATCGAAAAAAATGAACTTCATTCAAATGACGGCATTGAAATATAAATTGCCTGGTTTAAACATCTCTAAAATGTTATACATTCCTCGGTATTAGTTTTAGAATTACCATAATACTACGATAATTTATTATATTTGAAAACTTCATCGAAAACAACTGAAATTAATTCAAATGACGTCATAGAAAAAATAACACGCCTGGATCTCTCTATAAAAACAGGTTTTCATTCATAACTTTCTCCCATTCATTTCATTCATCACAATACTATAATAATTTATTTTATTTAAACATTTTATTTAAGGCCATGGAGCTACAAATAATTAAACTCTATGCTTAAAACTTCATCGAAAAAAATCGTCCTTCTCTTTATGAAATCAATTAATATTTCATTCATATCAGCCATGCAGACTCCATGGACTAAATTATTTTGTGTTAAAAAAATACAGGAATTCTAATACAACTCATTCTATATATTATGCTGTTTACATTTTACATAGGTGAAAAATAAGCTTAGTTGTAGAAATAATCAAATTTAGATGAGCGTTTAAACTCAAATATATTGTCATTGCATTGTTTCAGTATGTAGATGCACAGAATTTAAGCAAAAATAAAGTAGTTTTAGGACGGATACAACACTCAATATGAATTAAAAAGAACTTAAAAAAATCACGATTTTGAAACAAGATGGATGCCATATATCATTTTGAAGTGGGTCATGTGATCGTTTCATATCATGGTCACGTGATCGCTTCATATAAGAGGTGTAATTATTATTTTAATTTTTATTTAAAAAACTACTGAATATATTTCGCTGATTTTTTTTTATATATTTTATGGAACAATTTGAATATTACCTAAAATTCTCGAAGCAATATGTGAATTTTAAATCCGCTTAAAAAATGTTTGAAAAATTAGGTCCCATAGGGCTCAATGTATTTCATTTTTTCGACCCGGGTTCAATCCAAAACTAATTGGGTAATATTATTCATTTATATTCCCATAGGTTCTACAGACCGTCTGAACAACATACTAAAATTTCATTTTGATTAAGACATTTTTACGGCAGTTATCGGGCTAACGGACAGACAGACAGACAGAATGAATGAACAAAGTCATAAACACTTTTCAACTTTGTTGTAAAGTGTTAAAAAATAGATTATTTTTATAATAGATTATTATATTCTTTCCACGACATTGATATTTTATCAATGAGTCGTCATTTTCATTGATTTAAAGTCATTTTTATCCATTTAATGAGATTTTCGTTAATTTGGCAACATTTAAAAAAAACTTTCCGCCAAATTCGTCGCCAAAATCTCGCCAAGCGTTATAGACGGAGAAATAAGTTATTCTTATAACAGAAAAATGAATATTGGCGTTCAAATACAAAAGTATTACTCAAAGTATCTTTATTCATGAATGGAACGACCTGGATCCACTAGAGTGGTGTCACCAAATTTATCGCATAATATTACATATGAAAAGGGAACATGTTTCTCAACAGTTAATATTTTTTTTAATTTATGGGATTTTTTGATAAATTCATTTGAAAAATGTGCAATATCTCGAGAACGGGTCATGCTAGCGATCTAAAATTTATGTCAATCGTTTTCGAATGAAACATTCTATAAGAAATGACTACTTACGTAACTTTAGTAGAGATTTCAATTTTTTTTCTATTTCTTCAAAATTTCACTCAAAAATTTAGGGTGGTTCTGAACATTCGATTGCGTATAAAACAATAGGCTTCCAGTATTAATATTGTAATTTTTGCACCAAATTTTGTTCTAATCGCTCCATTCGTTCATCAGTTATCGTCTCCACAGACTCACTGACACACACACACACACGCACACACGCACACACATACTGTTTCACACACACACACACACAGATATCATCTCAAAAACGTCTGATTCGTGTTCAGGGATGCTTGAAACGGGCTCTCCCGTCGAAAACTCGAATTCTAATTTTCGACCCCGTCACAATAATTTCCTTATACATTATATGTATATAAGGAAAGTAAAAATATAAGTAATTTGCCTTGTTTTGTCAGAAATATAGTCCAGATTTTAAATATATAAAAATAATTTTAATATTTTAAACTGTCGTTTCGAAAAAACGTCTGACAGTATTTTTTTTTTCTTTTTTTTTTTTTCTTCTTGCTTTCACTCAAAATATCTTCGAAACTATAAAAGATAGATGTAAATAGTAAGCGACAAAACTATGTCGCATGCATTAGGTAAATAGCTTCTAAATCCATATTTATTTTATCACTCTTTACACTTATTCCTTGGTGAAATATGGATACACAAACAAGAGATATTTCATTTTGTTTAAATAATTAGCAGCTTAAATGAACTTAGGGATTCTAAAGATGTTTAAGGATTGATGAGTTTTGAACTGAATAAACGGATATATACGCATTTATGTGCCTCTAGGCAAATTTATAGAGAACCTTGAATCTAAAATCCTATCAGATATGCAATGAATTTAAATGATATGCCACCAAGCAAGTTAGTAAAATAATTTGATATTTTAAGGTGAAGTCTATTATCAAAGTATCCAGATGAAATCGGGGTGAAAACTGAAAGTGCCAGCTAGCTATAAACAGTTAGGGAGTAACTTGTAACGCTTTGAAAACCTATAAACGAAACATAGAGTCTGGAAAAAAAATCGAAATATACAATCGAAAGAGTTTTATTTTACAAAATGCTATTCACGAAAAGGGGTTTCGGTTCCAACAGACTAGAGCCACCATCAATTTTTATTAAAAGTAATTAACTTTATGTCGTCTCGCTACCATCAGTATAACCTGGATAGTTAGGTCTTCAAATATTTGAAAAGTGACAAATATACATATATGCAATATATACCCCATTTGAAGTTAAATAAAAAGTAGTAAAAGTGTAAACGAAAAGCATTACTACGCGATTAATTAGGATCTAAAGGTGCGATTTCCCACTGTTACGTGCGGGTTTGCAAAAATCGATATTTCTATCGCTGGGCATCAAATATGCCACTTCGAATGAATGCAAGACTTGGAAATTTGCATTTCCCTTGTAAAAGCTAACGAATGGCATAAATTTTGTCCAGCTAGTAAGTGAGTCGATGCGGTAAGTTGGGACAGAAAATACAAAATAAGTGAAAATTTTATTTTTGTACACCAATCGATTTGTTACATTAATTAACACTCAGAAAAAAAATTTTCATTTGTTTTCTTTACTTTCCTTATATACATAATATATAAGGAAAGTATTGTGAAGGGTTGAAAATTCGAATTCGAGTTTTCGGCGGGAGAGCACGTTTCAAGCATCCCTGATCACAATTCGAACATTTTTGAGGTGACGTCTGTATGTGTGTGTGTGTGTGTGTGTGTGTGTGTGTGTGTATGTGTGTGTGTGGAGACGATATCTCACAAACGAATGGAGCGATTCGAATGAAATTTGGTACAAAAATCCCAATCCGTGAATACTGCTGTTTTTAAATACCCTATTGTTTTTAAATACAATCGAATGTTCAGAACACCCCTAAATTTTCGAGTGACATTTTGAAAAAATTCTCTAAAAATCAAAACCTTTAATACAGTTACGCAAATAGACATTTCTTATGTAATTTTTCCTTAGAAAACGATTGACAAACTTTAGAACGCTAGCATGAACCGTTCTCGAGAAATTGAACATTTTTCAAAAAAATTTATCAAAAAATCATATAAATTAAAAAATATTAACTGTTAAGAAAAATGTTCACTTTTCATATGCAATATCATGCGATAAATTGGGTGACATCATTCTCGTGAATCTAATTCGTTCCATTCACGAGAGAAGATACTTTCAGTAATACTTTTGCAATTGAACGCCAATAGTCATTTATCTGCTGTAAGAATAACTTATTTCTCCGTCCATAACGCTTGGAGAG
The DNA here is from genome assembly GCA_951213105.1 of Amaurobius ferox. Classification (NCBI taxonomy): domain Eukaryota; kingdom Metazoa; phylum Arthropoda; class Arachnida; order Araneae; family Amaurobiidae; genus Amaurobius; species Amaurobius ferox. The sequence continues at coordinate 644,783 of OX578147.1, read as the reverse complement.
ATTTTGGCGACGAATTTAGAGGAAGGTCACCAACTTTGCGACATTTTTTAATGTTGCCAAATTAACGGAAATCTCGCCAAATGGATAAAAATGCCGTTAAAGTAATGAAAATGACAACTGATTGAAGAAAATTCAATATCTTGGAAAGAATATCTGCTATAAGAATAACATTTTTTTTAACTGTAAAAGTAGTAAATTCATTGCATTATATAAGAAAAGTCATGTACTGCCCACATCAGATTTTTTTTTTTTTTTGCGATGGAAACTTTTTAGCAGATAGCGACAGAAATTTGAACTTTTCCATGTTGATTTATCCCAAAAGATTTCCAGCTATATATTACTAAAATATGTGCTTATTGATATCTTCTTTTACTTTTATATATGTAGTAAGATAACCCAAAAGAAAATTCTGAAGTAAAGATTTTATATTTTGATATTTTAAAAAAAAATTTAATTTAAAATTTTGGTCGGGGAAAAAAATGAATTATAACCTACTAATTTTTTAACATGATCTTTAATACATAATGAATTTTACCTGTAAGTTTGTGAAGTATTGATATTCAAAGTTATATGACATGTAGCCTGCCACCTGTAATGCACCCAATGACTGCAGGAGTTTTTGGCCTGGGGGGGGGGGGCGAATTAAATTTTAAGGGGGGTAGCAAGTTTTATATCTAATATCTGTGTCATATAAATAGAAACTAGGTTAACATAAAATGTCCCTGGGTGTTCGACCCCCCCCCCCCCCCCCGAAGGTATGCCTGAAAGAAACACTGCTCATAAATTTGTTAATGGGACGTTAAAACCCATCATTTAACACCAACTTCATCCGCGTACTCGATGTGTCCAGTAGATGTCAATTTTAGCCTATTTCAAAAATACGCCCAGGGCAGAGGTCACCTGAGGAGACTGCCAGACTCACGGATCTCCGCTGATACCGCGAACTTTTACCACCTGCAATGCTCAAACCTTTTGTACTGGATAAATCAGAAAAATTGCTGCTGGCTCTCCGACTATCTCAAGATCTCAGGAACTCACTAAGGAGCGCCTAGGACAGACCAAGAATGGCTACCTTTAATCTCCAAATTAACAGGGTAGACAGAAATCGTATTAAAGAGTTTAGCATGTGTGTTTCTCGATGAGAACGAAAAGGTTGGCTCCGACATGGAGGAGGACTAGGAGGTCAATTGGGTTGCAATTTTGACACGTCCCGATATTATCCTTCATGCCAAATAATTTAGAAGAGTGAAAATAGTTTTTTCACAGGAAAGAAAGGGGTATTTAAAATGGTAAGTGCGTTCAAAAGAGCACTAAGGTTCTAATGCGTCTGTTTTCAGTTATTGGTGCTGCCATCTATGATAATATCGAAGAAAGAAATCGTTCCAAAGTATCTAACTTGCTGAATGAATTAGAAACGCTTTCTTTTAAGTGAGTAGAAACTTGAAATTTGATACATAGCTCAATCATTCGGTTAAATCCTTCAAAAAAATCATATTTTTAAAAAAGGCTCATTTGAAGAGGCGCCCCATATAAAAATGTTCAAAATATGAAATGACAGAGAGAAAGACAGACGTACTTCACTATATTCAGTTGACATTTGGTGTAAGAATAGATCAGTCAATAGTACATAGAAAGATAGTTTCAAGTATTTGAATAACTTATGTAAAATCAAATTATTCTAAAATCTACATTTAAGGGGGAGCTAGAAACGAAAACGTTCAAATTATGGATTACTTGAAATGCGCATGAAATAGATATTTGAAATTTAGTGTTTGGGTGGACCGTTCGATGGTAAGATTGGGAAAAATTGGAATTTTTCAATATTGTTAGCAAGCTGTACACCAAAATGTTCGATTTGCCAAAAAGAGGAGAAACATTCTCATTTAAGTAATGTGCATGGGCGCTCATAGAACTTTTCCCAGGACGGGGCAAACCACTGATGCCATTGGTTGGGGCTCAAGGATAAGATGTACAACATTGACTAGCCAATCTTGATACCCCCCCCCCCCCCAAGCACTCCTTCAGATGTAAATTCTTTCACATATGTTTCCTTTTTCGTATCTCTTTTCCTTTTCGTCCGGAGTTTAAAGGGGGGAATTCTTTCCCCTCCTGGGCACTCCGTAAAACCCCGTCCTTGAGACCTTGAGACCAAGCTTGATACCCAATTTTGTAACCTTAAACATACAGGGGAGAGCACATGCCCCCTCTTGCCGTATGGGCGTCCATGGCAATGTATATATATATATATATATATATAGGGATACATATATAGGGATATATATATAGGGATATATATATATATTAGGATACCTTCTTGTAATAATTCTTTTAAAGTTTTAAAATCAATTAATCTAGATCTTGATAAATATATATATAAATTAGCTTGTAAATACGCTCTGCCATTAGAGGCATTTAATATGTGGAAATTTACTATATTAGAATCAATTAAAAATGCTATTAGAGATATTAAATTGTCTAGATCTTTATATAATATTGATAATATTAAACATTCCATTAATGATTTACAAAGATCCTTTGTTATCACCTATGTTGATAAAGCCTCTAATAATTATGCTATTATCTGTAAAAAATTTTATATTCAATTTCTGTTAGATTATTTAAAAAATAATAGTCTTTTTAAACCTGATTTACATTCCATCAATAGTATTGAATTGAAAATTATCAATATGTATAGTGATTTAAATATTAAATATAAATATCTTAAATTTCCTTATATAGTGCTTATTCCAAAATTTCATAAAAATCCTATTAAATTTAGAACAGTTACTAGTGGCCATAATACTTACTCTACTACTGCGAGTAAATTATTACTAAATTCTTTAAATCTAATAAATAATAGTTTAAGCCAGACTAGCAATAATTACCATATTCTAAATAATAGTAAAGAATTAAAGAATAAATTAACATCTCTTAGAAAAATAATAGGATTTCAAACTTTTGATTTTAAAGATCTTTTTAATAATATTAAGATATCTGATCTATATGATGTTATTTTAGCTCTATATAATGCTTATATTACACCTCTTTCAAATCAAATTAAATTTATAAATTTTCCTAAACTTCTTCACTTTGTTATTTTCAATAATTATATTTTTCAAGGAAATAAATTATACTTACAAGTCTCAGGAGTTCCACAGGGTGGCTGCAGTAGCAGTATGCTAGCTAATTTATACCTTTATCATTATGAAAAGTCATTTACTTCAATAGATTATACTTTTTACAGATATGTTGATGATCTGATTTGCTTAGTACATACAGAAAATTATCTCATAGACATAGATTACTATCCAGACAATTTGGAATTAATTCCTAATGAAGCTACTATTAGTAAAAATGTTAATTTTTTGGATTTAAATCTTTTTATTGATCCTTCTAATAGAATTGTTACAAATTTATATGATAAAAAAGACTTTTATAATTTTAATATTAATAAAATCTTACCTTTTAATTCTTGTAACTCGATTCAATTGTTTAGAAATATTATACTCAATCAGCTTTTTAGAATTTATAGATTATCTGATAAAAAATTTCATGCTATGCATATCAATAAATACAAAATTACTAGTAATTTATATAAATATCCCTCTTATTTAGTAAATAGTATTGTTAAAAAATTTAAAATAGCTGGATTTTTATAATTCTTTTCATAGTATCATATAATTCTATTCATAGTATCTTATATTAGCCAGACATCTCCATTCTCTTTTTTTTTTTTTTTTTTTTTTTTTTTTTTTTTTTTTTCATTCACTTCCCACTTCAGCATTACTATTATTTGCCCCTCTTTTTAGTAGCTCTTTTTGTATATTAATACTTTTTCTTAACATTTCGCTTCACAGTTTTTCAATTCTTATGAATGGCAACAGTAAATGGTTTTTTATTTTTTTCTTTACGAATGGCAACACTGGTCTCTTCTATCAGTGTACCCTGTATTGACTCGATTGTGCATACGCTGTGCTTTTTCCAGGTATTCATTTTTTCTTTTTTATTCCTTCTTTATGTATGTCGTCCAAGTAGAAATAGTTTATAGATTTAATCTATCTATTTCTTCAGAAACATACATTTTTGTGTTTGCTTCTACAAAAAACTTGGACATGATTAGATTTTTGTAGAGGTTAACAATTCATGATTTAGGCTTAGAGCCTCGTCCACGTGTAATGCGTTTGTGCTTGATTTCGTTTGTTATACTTATTTCGATTCCATACCTTTATATTTTTCATTGACTTGTTGATTCGATATTTATTTTATTTATTTTTTTCCCATTTGCTTGAGGATTAGTTGATTTTTACTTTTGTTTTGTAAGCCTGTTAGATAGTTGAATTTAGCTTAAGTTTTTCTTTTTTTGTTTCCATACCTTTTAATTTGGTTGATTTTCTGTAACTTGATAGCTTGTGTTTTGTATTTTTTATCCATTTGATTGATGATTTGCTGTATTATATTTTATTCTGTGGGTGTTTTTAAAAAAGTTAGGTTTATCGTGTTACATCTTCTTACTTTTCGTTCATTGGATTTTCAAACTTCTATTATTATATATATATATATATATATATATTACTTTTTTGTAGCTATTTTCGTATATTATTACTTTTTCTTACCTTTTCGTATTACTGTTTTTCATTTCTTACGAATGGCAACAGTAGATCATTTCTTTTTTCTTTGCGAATGGCAACACTTGTCTCTTCATTCAGGGTTCCAGGGTTCGACTGGTTCGGGCATATGCTGTGCATTTTTGCATTTTCCAGGTATTCATGTTTCCTTTATTTTTCCTTCCTTATGTATGTTGTCCAAGTAGAAATAGTTTATAAATATAATCTATCTATTTTTTTAGAAACACACATTTTTCGTGTTTGCTTCGTCAAAATACTTGGACCCGAAGAAGAGTTTTGCGAAGTGAACATTTCCATTTTAAGGCCTAGCTCTTGTTCACGTGTACAGCAATAATGCTTGATTTTTTATGTTTTTCTATATTCGTTTCCATACCATTGAAATTTGTTGATTTTCTTTAACTTGAAGACTCGTAATTTGTATTTTTTTTTCCATTTGATTGAAGATTTGCTGTTTTATACTTTTATTTTGTGGGTATTTTAGAAAATTAGGCTTATCGAGTTGCAGTTTCTCACTCTTCTTTCATTGGACTTTCAAACTATTATATATATATATATATATATATATATATATATATATATATATATATATATATATATATATATATATATATATATATATATATATATATATATATATGTATTATTATTATTATTATTATTATTATTATTATTACTATTATTGTTACTTTACGACAACATGTGCAGCGTTTTCTCAGGTAAAATATCTTTGATTCCATTTTTATTGTTTAATCTTTAATCTTGTTGGCCCAGTAGACTGAGTTTATAGATATCATCTATATATACCTAGCATTTATCTAACTTTATACAATATTAAAACGACGAAATATACTAAGAATGACTTCCATTCAACTTAAGTAGTTTGCAAAGTAGACTTGGCTCTTTATATCGGCATCAATATGGCGAAGCATCCGTTTGCGTATTTGGGAATTTTAGAAAGAATAAGTCTGATGTCTCTTTTAAAATTCCATGTTACACGAGAATCTCAGTTAGATAAAACAAGAAAGATCAATCATGCTTAAAGCATTGATTATGAAACACTTTCCAACTTCAATGCAATTTTATTTAAAAAAGTCGAAAATGCAATACATTCCTCGGTAATATTTTAAAACTTATCACAATACTACATTAATTTATTATAATTGAAAACTTAAACCTTCATTGAAAAAAATGAACTTCATTCAAATGACGGCATTGAAATATAAATTGCCTGGTTTAAATATCTTTAAAATGCGATACATTCCACGGTAATATTTTTAAAACTATCATAATACGACGATAATTTATTATATTTGAAAACTTCATCGAAAACAACTGAAATTAATTCAAATGACGTCATAGAAAAAATAACACGCCTGGATCTCTCTATAAAAACAGGATTTCACTCATAACTTTCTCCCATTCATTTCATTCATCACAATACTATAATAATTTATTTTATTTAAAAATAAAATAAATTATTTTACACCATGGAGCTACAACTAATTAAACTCGATGCTTAAAACTTCATCGAAAAAAGTCGTCCTTATCTTTATGAAATCAATTAATATTTCATTCATATCAGCCATGCAGACTCCATGGACTAAATTATTTTGTTTTAAAGAAATAAAGCAATTCTAATACAACTCATTCTACATATTTTGCTGTTTACATTTTACATAGGTGAAAAATAGGCTTAATAGTAGAAATAATCAAATTTGGATAATCATTTAAACTCAAATATATTGTATTTGCGTTGTTTAAGTATGTAGATGCACAGAATTTAAGCAAAAATAAAGTAGTTTTAGGACGGGTACAACACTCAATATGAATTAAAAAGAACTTAAAAAAATCGCGAATTTGAAACAAGATGGATGCTATATATCATTTTGAAGTGGCAAACTCAAATATATTGTATTTGCGTTGTTTAAGTATGTAGATGCACAGAATTTAAGCAAAAATAAAGTAGTTTTAGGACGGATACAACACTCAATATGAATTAAAAAGAACTCAAAAAAATCGCAATTTTGAAACAAGATGGATGCCATATATCATTTTGAAGTGGGTCATGTGATCGTTTCATATCATGGTCACGTGATCGTTTCATATAAGAGGTGTAATTATTATTTTAATTTTTATTTAAAGAACTACTGAATATATTTCGCCGAATTTTTTTTATATATTTTATGGAACAATTTAAATATTACCTAAACTTTTCGAAGCAATTTGTGAATTTTAAATTTCCTTAAAAAATGTTTGAAAAATTAGTTCCCATAGGGCTCAATGTATTTCATTTTTTCAACCCGGGTTCAATCAAGAACTAATTGGGTGATATTATTTATTTATATTTCCGTAAGTCCTACAGACCGTCTGAACATCATACTAAAATTTCATTTTGATTAAGTCATTTTTACGGCAGTCATCGTGCTGACGGACAGACAGACAGACAGAATGAACAAAGTCATATACACTTTTCAACCTTGTTATAAAGTGTTAATAAAATTGAAAATCTGTCTGATTGTTTGTCCCATCATCACGGGAAAACGGCTGAACTGACTTTGATGAAATTTTGTGGGTAGCCTGAAAATAGTCCTACTTATAATTTAGTCTATGTTTGGAGTTTCTACGACTAGTGGTTCTCGAGATATTACTAAAAAACGAAATTTTCTTTTTTCTCATCATCACTTGAGAACGGCTGAACCGAATTTGATGAAATTCTGTGGATAGCCGTAAAATAGCACCCCATAAATTTAGCCTAATACCTCGTAAATTTAGCCTTTTACGGACAGACAGACAGTCAGGCAGAATGAATGAACCAAGTCATAAACACTTTTCAACTTTGTTGCAAAGTGTTAATAAAAAAGTGGTTGATAATTTTCTAGCGAATTCTTAGCATATTGTAATAAGATATTTTAAAGTTTTCATTGTACAGTATTTGTAAATAATTAATATACAATATTGTTTAAGGACATTGTTAACTGCCCTGATTTTCAACTAAGCTGATGTTTCAGATTTCTTTCAAATTTTAGTGCACTCTTTCATACATGGGGGCATGTAGGACGTTTTCCGAGGAGGAGCGACCATGACTTTATATGTAATAAATTGGTTGTAAAATTTCAACTCATTTAGAATTAAGGAAACATTTAAAATGTTATATTTTGTACATATTTTTCTTACATAGTAATATATTTTTAAATATCGTGCATTTCAGTCACTCTTAGCATTTTTGTGTTAAATTATTTTATTTTACTCACCAAGGAAATAAAGCGTATTCAACATGTGAATTCCAACATAAATTTCACTTATAGTACAAAATATTTTCTATGTTTAAACGCCAATCGCTCAGCCTCCCCAGTTAAAAATATCACTCTACGCTACTGATATATATATATAGAGAGAGAGAGAGAGAGTGGGTGAGGGGGGAGGGAGAGAGAGAGAGAGAGAGAGATCATTCAATAGTTTAAATATTTTGGTTATTGGTGCCCCTAAAATAATGAAATGTCGATTATTACATTTTTATTGTTATTTTTATACACGCATCTTACAAAATTTCATTTCTTTATCTTTTAATGTGAGTATCGAAGTTATTCCAGAAATTTGACTTTTCTTCCCGTATAACTTTATTAACTGGTTTAAAGTATTTTATTTTCCCGTCTATTTTGTCGAACTGATTACAAATCTTATTACAAATTTTTACCATCTTATTACCATCTGATTACAAATTTTTAAATAAATATCATTTAAAAATTGTATTTTGTGGGTGATTCTAACGTCACTTAACTTAGACACGCCTAAGAAATTCAAATGTTTTAAAATCCAAACCGCAATATATTTCCACTTTCGTTAATAAATGGCTTATCATTTTCCACAAAGTTTCTAACTCTTCGTGTTTCGTATTCAGTGTGTTCAGGAATTCAAAAATTTTGCTCCGAACTTCCCTTAATTACAAACATTTGAAAGCTATCATTTTTCGGTTTGTTCTAGCGGAAGGTCTATAGAGGTGGTGATAGTTTCAAATCTGTATGTCGCTTGAAAGTGAAAATCACTTGGAATGTATTTCAAAATTGGAACAGTGCTACTTCGTAGCACCACTTTAAACAAAATCATATTTCATATTTTATTTTGTCGAGCGATTTATCTATTAACCTGAATTTTAATATAACTCGAGTTCGCTTGAAATTTAAAATGTGAGTGTTTTAGTTTACGTCACACCTAAAATATTTCATTTTCCAAAGGAAAAGGTTTTTCGTTGTTATTATTGTGTAATGATCTGCTATAGACAATGTGAAGCTTCCATTTGAATTGTTTTTTAAATTCGAACGTTTCAGTCGACAGCATTCCCGTATGTGTATAAAATTGAAAATTTTTATTTTTCTGTTTAATGTATTTTAAGCTTTAAATTACTTGGAAGAGTGGGACACCTCCCTACATCTCCCTAAAATATGACACACCATGACACCTCCCTAAAATAATGAATGTCTAAAATCACCAATAATCTACCTTTGAACACAATTTCAAGTCCCTACCTCAATAAACTCTGAGTTTCACGTTCATTCAAGAACAATTCGAACATGTTCGCCCATGCTCCCTAAAATAATAAATATTAAAAACAGAAATTATTTAAATTTTATTATATGATCTAACTTTGTACCGAATTTTTATTCCCTAACTCAATAAACCTGGAATTTAACATCGACTCGAAGATTCGAAAAGTTTTGTTTAACAACACACCCTAAAATAATAGATGTTTAAAAGTATCAATTATCCATGTTGATTTTTTCGTATGACCTTTGCGCCCAATTTCAAGTCGATACGTCAATAAACCTGGAATTTCATTTTCATTCTACAATTCAAATATTTTGGCCAGTATCGGTAACTCCCTAAAATTTTAAATTTCATATTTTTGTAAACTATAAATTAACGGTAGAGTTTTGCCGGACCAGTGTATTAACTTTTAAGCCTTTATGAATTACGGTATTCTAAGACAAATTTTACGTTTGTAAAGAACGTTTAATGTTCGGAAATATTCCCAAAAACAATTGTGTCGGCTTTCAAACCTCCAGCGCTTCCTATTGGCCAGTTCAGTCTGTGCGTCAAATTTGGTCCAGCTCGTATGAACGGTGTGGATTTGTATAGCTAGAAAGACAGACAAACTTTAAAGACTATAATATAGATATGGAATATAAATATATGAGTATAGATGTGAAATATATAAATATGCGAGTCTTAGGCGGCGCCAGGCTTTCACAATTGGGGGGCTCACAATTGGCGGTGCTCATGCGAAGCATATATAATTTTAAAATAACAGATAATTTATTGTGGAACTTTAATTCACTATATTTTATCCACCGATTGCCGCACGATATAGCCATGGTCTTAATTCGTAAAAAATACTAAATAAAAAGAAATTTGAAAATTATGAACACTCTAGCACAGACGCCAATGGAATATTGTCCATGTTCTTTCTGCCAAACTCGATACGAAACTAAAGTCTCTGTATTCTTCCGCAATAGGCGAAAGTTCACGACAATTATATTTCTTTATTGAAGTCTTGCGCATGTGCAGTCATTTGGAACTGTGTCTGGACAAAAACCCTAAAAATATCTGATCTCAGATTTATAAATCCGTAAAAAAAAAAAAAGTTAAAAAAAAATCTGATGTGGGCAGCACATGACTTTCCTTATATAATGCAATGAATTTACTACTTTTACAGTAAAAAAAAAATAGAATATTTTCATAGTAGTTATTTATATTCTTTCTAAGATATTGAATTTTCGTCAATGAGTCGTCATTTCCATGTCGTCATCATCAATGAGTCGTCATTGATTTAGCGTTATTTTTATCCATTTGGCGAGTTTTCCCTTAATGTAGCAACATTTGAACAAGTTGGCGACATTCCACCAAATTCGTCGCCAAAATCTCGCCAAGCGTTGTAGACGAAGAAATGGGTTATTCTTACAACAGATAAATGACTATTGACGTTCAAATAGAATAAAATATTACTCAAAGTATCTTTTTTCATGAATGGAACGAGCTAGATCCACGAGAATGAAGTAACTAAATTTATCGCATGGTATTACATATGAAAAGTGAATATGTTTCTCAATAGGAAATTATTTTTTTTTATTTTATATGGCTCTTAGATAATTTTTTTGAAAAATGTGCAATATCTCGGGAACGGTTTATGTTAGCGTTCTAAAATTTATGTCAATCGTTTTCTATTGAAAAATTACATAAGAAATGGCTATTTGCGTAACTTTATTAACGGTTTTGATTTTTTGACGATTTTTTAAAAATTTTACTCGAAAATTTAAGGGGGTTCTGAACATTCGATTGCTTATAAAAACAATAGACTTCCAGTGTTTACGGATTGTGATTTTTGTACCAAATTTTGTTCGAATCGGTTCATTCGTTCGTCAGTTATCGTCTTCACAGACTCACTGTCACACACACACACACACAGACATCACTTCAAAAATGTTTGATTCGTGATCAGAGATGCTTGAAACTTGCTCTCCCGTTGAAAACTCGAATTCGAATTTTCAACCCCGTCACAATACTTATACATTATGTATATAAGGAAAGTAATAACGACTTAAAAGAAAGAGAGAGAGAGACTGAAAATTGTTGGAATAAAGGGCAGTTGTTAAGTAAAAGGGAGTGTTTGCGCAATTTGTAATGGGTCCTAGAACCCTCCCGTAGCGCCACCTATGATATGAGTGGAATTTCACATTACAAATAATTACATTTATATTTCGAATCCAATAAAAGAAAAAATATTTAAACTATTAATATTATATATGTCTTGTTGATATTGAATCCCCTTAACATGCTGGACACTATGATATACAACACTCCAATGACTTTGTTGAGAAAGTTCCCATTAGATCTATCTATAGTAGTGTGACCCTGCTCGATTGAATAAAAGAGATTGCTGCTTCCTTAGCGGAGAAATCAGAATGACAAACTCGGCAACATAGCGGAATTACCATGTTCCTATATTGTAAATAATGCTATGGAAATCTTAAAATTGGAATCGTTCAAGTTCTACTGATGAGAATAACTCAATGTTGTATCCACAGTTCTAGAATTTTGCATAATGTATCTACACATAAAATTGGATAGGGGTAAGTGCATTCATTCATGAGTGATTGTATCCACACCTCACGGACACACTGACGGACACCTTTCCTAAAGTGTTCGAAATGGATTCAGGTGCTCTTAAAACGTGCTCATCCATTAAAATTTCAAATTTGAAAAGGATCGGAAAAACAATATTTTCTTTATACAATATAGCATGAGAAAGTTAAAAGGTTTGTTCCATGTTCAGGCATGCCCAAAATGTATTTTAGACCTCATTCAAATTCGGTCCAGTTGGATATACTGTGTATTGTAGAGAAAGGAAAAATGCAATATCTTGATATCTTTGATATGGGGGTTCTCTAAAGCTCGATGGAATCGCCGTGGACATGTATATATATGCCAGACCGACATTAAAAAAGATGAAATGATCTTGCAGATCATCTGAATCCTTTATTTAGCCCATGCTGAAATTGAGGGAAGTCGGAATAGGAGTGACTCATGCCTTCATTAAAGTAAATCATCCTACTTGAGTTGCGAAGTCATTCCGGTCGAAGCCCACGCCGAAAATATCGTATGTTGATCACATATCTTTCGCTGCTAAGGATTAGCGAACGTTCGCCAATCCTTATACAGTAGCGTCCGGGGGTTTCCTGAGGTCCTGAGCAAGCTTTCATGAAAAGGTTTCATCTATTCTAAACAATAAATAAAGTAAAACGTCATACACCCGAAAATTGCTAATTCGAAAAATCGATTATCCGGCAATTTAATTATATTGTTTTTACAAGTTCAAAAAAAGAAAAAAAAATAAGGATTCATTAAAAGACTTAACATATACACTAGTCTTTTCATTTTTGGTTCTGGAATAGCATTTTGGGCGCCACGTCAACACTATTTTGGGGCCTTTGTATGATAAAATATTCTTAAACCCGAAACTACCTTGTCCCAATGGATAGATAATCCGGCCCTGGTTATATAATAAAGCGCACCATGGAAATTATACAGTATCATGATCTTAATATGCTCAATTATAATTCGATAAATAGGTTATAACCAAAACGTTGTTTATATAAAATTCCAAAAAAACGTCGGATTAGGTATAATGTACAATGCCCTAATGAGTGCTAAAAAAGGCAAAATTAATCCAATAAAAGTAATGTATATATATATATATATATATATATATATATATATATATATATATTAGGCCTTCTCAAGGGATACAATTTGGAGCGCCTAGCAAACCCGAAGGGTTAATCTTTGATCAAATTAAACAGATTTGAGAAATCATAGAAAAGTGAAGTTAACATGATAGGGATCCAGTGAAATCGTAGCGGTGCACGTTGGACAGAATTAAGACAAATCCCAATTAGGTCATGACGTGTCGCATAATTTGGAATAAGCAGAAGAAAATTTCTCCAAAGAAATAAAGGAGTCATTTGGAATAGGGATGTGTTCCGTGGAACACTGCCTTCAGACGAGAGTTGGAGTCTGGGGAGGAAAGGGTAGGAGCTACGGGGAAATGCTATTGCAAAAGGGATTAGAGATTCGGAGCACTCCAATAGAGCATGGGCACCACCGTAAATAAATGACCTGCGTAGTAGAATGTGTAGAAACGTAAGGGCAAAAGGGCATTATTTTTAACATAGCGTGTAATTGTAAACGGACGATAATGATGGTCAATAAAAATTGAAACTAAACCCATTAAGCATCGAAATTTATATTTGTGATGAAAATAAGTTATTTAGAATACTTGAATGTTTAATAATACCTAAATATATTTAAAGATTTCATTTGCTAAAGTGCGCTTTAAGTGATTTTAAGTGAATGTACACTACTACTCGTTTTTACCGTAGTTACTAGCTAGCGTTTTAAATATGTATACATTCACTAGCAAATTCTCAATGTATATGCGAGCGAGAGGGCAAAGATACCAAAAGATTTTTCTTAAAAAACTCTTATATATATTTTAATAAAAGTAAATAATATTTTATTTTCCGTTTAATTAAGAATATCCATCAAAGAAAATAAATTTAGATATATCCTACTAAAATGAGAGGTTAAACGATTATAAGTTTCTAAAATAACCGTTTTTAATGCAGAAATAATGAAAATTTCCAAACCGCTAAAAAAAAGCAAGTATTTTGTTTTGGAAACGTCCGTATAGCGTCACATGCCCATGCTCTGGTCCCTGTGGATGCCTCCCCCACTGGGTTCCGGTTTAAATTGAGTGGCACTTCCCGACCGTCCAAACAGTTACCTTACACCTTTCTGGTAGGTCGGACGGTCTGGGTTTCAACAACAACAACATGCCCATGCTCTGCAGGAAATGCTCTGAAGATAGCTGACTGGCTCTTGAAGTATGCTTTACATTTATTCTTTTGATTGTTTGGCTAGGTCACAAGTACTTTTGTACATTATAGTTTTTTTCTTTTTCTATTAGACCTTCTGCAAACATGAGGCCCAAGCAGTCGCTTGGACTGCTTGGCCCTCGGGTCGCCCCTGTTACATAACGTAACATGTAGGGAGAGTATTGTGATGGGGTCGAACATTAGAAGTCGAGAATTCACTTTTTTTAGCATCACTGAGCTCGACTGAACTATTTTAGAGTAAATAGAATGGATGCACGTCAACTTCAATAAATTGTTAAATTACAGACAGCCAACATAGGTTTAAAAAGTCATTTAATAAAACCACCTTCCTCCACGTAGATAAGTTTACAAAGCCAAAGCGCTTTCGGGCATCACCATGCCTTCATCAATGGCGAAATGAAAATTACAGTGCCAACAAATGCTTACATAGAGACCAAATCGGCAGGCAAAATTTACATATTATCCATTTACGTTTTCACAATAATTACATTATATTGTTTTATAAACAAGGTATTTAAGATTTAAATAATTATTCATTACAAAATGCAATAAAGAAGAAGGTACATGACCAAAAATTATGTCGACCAAATACAACTTACATCAAATGGCAAAGTCACAAAAAATTATGTAAAGGTTTGACATGCCACTGATGAAGTGATGAAGCCGGCCGTCCAAATGGTTGCTCAAGTCCTAGGATGAGTCGGACGGTCTGGGTCTTCAACGCCACTGATGAAGGGCATGGTAATGTCCGAAAACTCTTTGTAAACTTATGTTAGTTGTCTTTAATAGTTCATTAAAGTTGACTTGTATCAATTCTATTTATGGATTATAACTATTCGATGTCGACAAATTCTATAGATAGCGAAACTATGGGCACCCAACTGGACGTTCAAGGTCAGGTCAGTATATATTGAAAAGGGATTCTAGCAGCCAGCATGGGCGGAGCCGACGTGAAAAGGTTCCCCTTCACGACTGGGTTTCGCTCATGGGCACCCATAGAACTTTTTCCAGGATAGGGTAAACCCTCTACTACAGGCTGACTTATCAAGCATATTGAAGCCCATAGGATTCCATACTACAGTTACAGAAATTATAAAATAAGTGTTTAAATTAAATACTTTATATAAAAAAAGAAGTTTCAATTAGAATATTGTAGAACTTAGTTCGCACAAGCATGCTCCAGTATTTGGTATCCAATTATTTACTAGCCGTTGTTTTCTTCTTTCTTCGTTTCTAGGAAAGCGAAATAGCCTAAAACCCTTTTTTAAATGATTAGAGCACTTCGGCGCAGAACAACCACCCATAATTATTTCAATTATACTTACTAAATTAAAAATTCGAATAGAGCTAATGCTAGTGGATTGCGTATCCATCTAGGGTGGGCTTCAATATGCTTGACGAGTCAGCTCGTACATAGAGGAGCCTTAGGTAAACCACAGACGTCAGTGGGATAAACTTAAGATATATACAATATCGACTAGCTTGATGCCCAACTTTGTGATCTTGAACTGATGGGCGCCCATAGTTTCACTATCTATTGAATTTGTCGACATCGAATAGTTCATACATAAAATAGATACACGTCAACGTTAATGAACTATTAAATAAAAGACAACCAACATAGGTTTAAAAAGCCATTTAAACCGAAAGCGCTTTGGCTTTGTAAACTTATTTACGTTGAGGAAGGTGGTTTTATTAAATGACTTTTTAAACCTATGTGTTTGTCTTTAATTTAATAGTTTATTTTTAGAGTGTGCAATTCATGTATCCACTCCAGCTCTACAACTGGTCGTCCATTTGAACAAGAATACAACGTCTAGAGCCGGGCTGAAAGGATTAACAATTTCTATTCTCGACTTCTTATTTTTCAAGCAGTGTCTTCCCTGGGGAAAGAAGAGTCTAAATTTAAATAACAGCCGCGCAGATTGCGATCAGCAAGTGGAGCTGGCAACCGGATTATAAAAAGCAAAGTGCTAATCACGAGCGGAACGAGATGGTTCGAGTAGAATTCCAGGTGATACGAGTTAGTACGACGTAGAACATTGTGTGTGGATGCAAACAAAAGTGAACCATGTACATGCTGATTTATTATGTGTAATTTACATTAATGGAGTTTATGTTATGATTCCTGAAGTTCAAGAATAAACTTGTTGCTTTTATAAAAATATGTCTGCGTGTTCATTCCGACACCTTCACAGGGTACCTGCCTGAAATCGAAGCATTACGAAAATTATTAATACTCTTATACAGGGTGTCCCAAAAACACTGACCTCGGCTTTTATTCCTTAAATATTGATCTTAGACATATGTAATAAATTACAAAGTTGCGTAAAAAAAAGGTACACAATTTTATGAAATCGATTAAAATTTTCAAGGGAATTAAATTTTAAGAAATACAAAATTTAAATTTTTATTCGGTCCCCGTACAAAAACATTTCCAATGAGTAAAATGTGCCCCATACACTATAATAAGATGATGTACAAAATTTCAGCATTTTATCATAAAAAGTCCCAAAGATATGAAAAGACTAATGTGTTAACTTAAACCACTTTTCGATGCATCGACATGGGTTCTCAGAGGGGAAAAATCGTGTCGGCAGATCGCGTTTCAGGGGTCATACACAAATTACGAAAGAAAACAATGATTACATAAATAAACAATAATTTTGCTATTTATTGGTACAAAAGTATCTACACTGTGTTGAAATAATAACTTTTCACAAAAATTACAAAGCTTGTTCAAAATGTTTTCCATCCATGCCAATACAGAGCTGCATTCGCCTGATAACACTTCTGTGCACTCGATCAAGTTCTTGTTCGGTGATGTCACGACAACCATCTTGATTGCGTTGTTGGAACGCTACTTTATTTAAGGGAGGTGACAGATAAACAATTGTGAGTAAACAACCCCACAAAAAAAATCCATAGGCGATCTAAGCGGAAATTTAACTGGCCCATACAAGCCAATCCACTTGTCTGGAAACTCGTTATTTAACCAGTGTTTCACAACTATAGTATGGTGAGTTGGAGATCCGCCCTGTTGAAACCATACATGTGGAAGTACTGTTAGGAGTAGTTCATCCATAAAATCAGGAATAACCGCGCTCAGAATCTCATTAACATATCTGTCGCCCGTCAACGTACCATTATACAGTAGTACCATTATACCATTATACAGTAGTAATCCAATACTTTATGCCCCACTTAGGACTTTACAAACTTCCACTCAATTATCATGTACAATATGTACAACATAACATAAATATATTACAAAATCAGCTCAACCCTTAGCTGCAAACTTAACAAGTATCGATGCCCCATCGATACAAACACACATAATATAAAACCATATCAAACAAGAGCCATTTCAAGTAATTTAGCCACAATATGGCAAATTCCTATTCTAGCCCTTTTCAACTTCAAAAGTTCAACTTGAAGAAAATTCGGTGGAAAGTATTCCAATCTAGTGTCCTTCCAGAGCTCGCACGTGTATATACAGTGTACCATCGTTCCTTCCTCTTTTCCACAGAAACAAGTTGGATCTTTATGGAAACATCTGCTTTGGTGCGTCTTCCATACTTCATGCCCTGTAATCACTTGGTTTATATAAAAGTCCCCATAACAAGAGTTCGTATTTATTTTAGGTTTGTAGCCATACAAAACTTTTCTGTGGGCTCTCTGGTTCCACCTTTCCTGCCATTCTTTCACAATTTCCTTTTTAGCCAAGGACTTCAATTGAGTTTTACTCCATGGAAAACTGTACATAATACTGATCTCCAATTTTGCCTCCTTGGCTAGTACGTCCACTGCTTCGTTTTTTGTCATGCCCTGCATGAGCTTTTATCCAATAGAGTTGAATAATCCCATCAAAGTCACTTACAGCTTTCCTTATTTTCTTAACAATTTCTAAATTTGTACTATGCGCACTAAGTGCTTGAAGCGCCGACATACAATCACTATATATGTGCGCCAGCTTAATATCACTTCTGATTATATGGAAAATAGCAGAATATATTGCATAAAGTTCTGCGTTATACACCGTGCAATCATCGTTTAAACGAATCTTATAACCATATACCAAAACCCCATTATCATACATAATGAAGGCACATCCCACTTTTTCTTGGATTTTTGACCCATCTGTATAGATGGAGATATCAGACCTGTCCTGACTCAGACGATTCCATCTGAGTCTATGGTCGACCCATGGGGCTACTAAGTCCGAAGTATATTCCTCAATATCAGTACTCGCAATGATTGTATTTCCAAGCTGACAATCCTGCCTCCAATAGATTGCTTTATATATATTGATCTCATTCCTGAATTTAAGATCTAAAGGTGCGCATCTTACTAAGACTTGCACACTCTCAGTCGCTGTTGTTTTATAGCACTTAGTGATTGCAATAAGAGACATACGTTGTATTGTATGAAGCTGGGCATTCATTCTAATTGGTCCCTGTACCAAATTGGGGGTTCGTACCCAATAAGCTTCTCTGTAGCTCCCAGGTAAATACGCTTTTTAACAGTTGCTCTCAAGCCCCAGATAACTCTACATAGTCTAGATAGACCATCATGTAATCTACCAACTTCTCCCTTACTTCTCTCAGATGTGAGATGAAAGTTAAATTCACATCTATAAGTAATCCTAGATACTTCAAATTCTTGACGTATTTTATTCTCACTCCACCAGATTTAAATGCAGGAATATGAGTGATCTTCTTACATGAATAACAGTGAAACATGCTTTTTCTATGTTGATACTAAGGCTGTACATATTAACCCAATCCTCGATACAACTCATGATTTTAGTACCAATTACTCCCAATCTTGTGGAATTGGGTATACCTGCCATTGCCAATATATCATCTGCAAATGTCTGTATTTTGAAATTTTCAATGCCAAAATGGGTCTCCAGGATTCTATTCACAGGTCCAGAACTTGAACCTTGAGGTATTCCCACATTGTATTCAATGAAGGTCCCCTTTCCTTCAATATATGCTTTACGGTCCCTAAGAAAACCCTGCACTAATCTAATGTTATAATCTGGAAACTGGTAATATTTAAGTAAACTGACCACGTCACTTCACTTGACTCTATGATACGCATTTTTAATATCCACCGAAATGATGCCACAAATTCTTTGGCTGTTGCTCTGCATATTAATAAATTTTATCATATTACCCAGAGCATCTAATGTACTCATTGCTCTTCTGACCATACTGACTATTTGACAGTAGTTGGTTTGATTCTAGATGGTAATATATCCTTCTAGTCATCATCGTATCCAATATTTTTCCAAATACAGAAAGTAAGCATATGGGTCTATAAGATGAAGCCAATTGTGGATCTTTCCAATCCTTTTGTATAAGGATCACTCTGGCTTCTTTCCAACAAGATGGAAATATTCCTCTTTTTAGACAACTGTTGAAAACTTTCAACATCCATTCTTTGTTCGCATAGAATAACTCTTTTAATTATTTCTAATGTAAGCCCGTTTAATCCTGGAGACTTATTGGGTTTCATTTCCCCAACTGTTACTTCTAATTCATGGACCATGAAATTATTACTTCTAATTCATGGACCATGAATACTTCTAATTCATGGACCATGAATAGCTCAGTATTTTCACCGGATTCCCCTTCAATCTGCTGTACTTCATCTATAATATTTGGAAAGTGATTAGTCAATAATGCTTCGAATGCCTCCACATATGTATCTGTATACGTTCCATCATATTTCAAGATGCAATTTTTGATCTTGTTTAGATACTTATTCCTCTTTGCAATATCATAATGAGTGCCAAAAGCGTTATTCACCGTTATATTATCAATATAATCCTTAAAACAATCACGTTTCGCCTGCAATATCATCTTCTTATAACTGGTTGCTTCCTTTTTGTAGATTAGCATCATTTTATTTCTCTCCCCCGTATCCGCTGTTTTCTGGTATCTTCTACGAAGAGCTCTCACCTTGCTTCTCATAGTCTTAAGTTTTGGACTCCACCAAATTGTATTTTTATTTCCCCCATTTATTTGTTTCCGCTTGTTCCTAGAACAGATTTCGACCTTCTCAATAGTTTCAACATATTTATCCAAATTATTATGCTCATCCCAGTTTTGGTTCATTACTGTAGCCAACTCGTATATCGCAACTTTCACATCTATCCAATTTATATTGGATATTTTCCATCGTTTTCTTCCACTTTTAAAATCATAGGTATCTGCAATATTAAAAACCATATATCTATGGTCACTAACCGTGATAGTCTCTAAAATACTCCAATTAGTAATTCTACGTTCCTCCATATTTCTAATCATATAAATATCTATCCAGCTTTCTTCCAATGTACTTATGTATTTGGAGAGGCTATTGGGATTATTTACAACTTCTGTATCAAACTTATTTATGAATTTCAACATATCATTTCCTCTAGTATCTGTACTACGAGGTCCCCAAATATTGGACTTTGCGTTGAAGTCCTCACTAATTATCATTGCTTTATGACAGTTCCTGCTAATCAATATGTTCCGTTCGTTTAAAACTCCGTGTAAATCTTCAAATGTCGGGCAATAAGCTGCAACCACTATAATTTCCTCATTCTCAAAACTAATTATAATAGCCACGATATCTCTGGTATTGACCAGTATAGAGTAATGATACTTCTTTAGCAATATAATGCCAGATCTTGGTTTTCCCCTTTTATAGATAACATCATACCTATCAGAAAATCCCACATTTTGCTCTTCAAAATAATATGGTTCATTTATTAGGGCGATTTCTCTATGGTTAGAAACCATTTCCTGTGCTAATGTATAATTAGCAGCACGCGCATGGTTTAAGTTGATTTCAATCAGCCCAATGCCTTGTCTAATTGCCATAATTAATCTTTGTGGAAGCAATTACGATTTCTTTTTTATATATTTCACAAATCCGATCGTTATAACTATGATAGATACTATACTTGGTTTTAAATTTAGTATTATGTTCAACACAGTTATGACAAGACGTATCAGCGTTACAGCTATTAGATATGTGGTCTTTATTACCACAGTGAAAACAGGTTTCAGGATTTGGGCAATATTTACTTATATGACCATACTTCCAACACTTATAACAGACATTAGGTCTAATATACCCTTTGCAATCCAACCTATTCCAGCCCAATTTTAACTTTTTCCTGTCTATGAGTTTGTTAAAGGTATCTGGATCAACGGATACTGTCCAATTCTCACCTCTATTTCCTTTAAATGAGGTTCTGACCTCTAAGGTTGTTTCTTCCTCCTCGAGATCATTTTGGGTGAGTAGTTTGTTCCTCATCTCTTCCTTGCAACATCCCGGTTCCACTCCGTAGATAATAATTTGTGGCAATTTCTTTTTTGGTTTATCTATGATATAACTGCTCTTGAGCTCATTCTGTTCTGCAAATTCTTTGATTAACGTATCCAGTTCTTCTCCCTGAACTGTTTCCACAATAATACCACCCTTCCTTATTTTTCTGACTCCCTTAATGTTAACCTTAATCTTATGAGGATCGATAAGATTTTGGATATAACGCTTTGTCTGATCAGAACTTTGCTCAGTTTTAGGTAGGATAGTTACAACATGTGTAGTTCACCAATTAAAGGTTAATTGTTTTGTGATTCGACCCCAACTCGATTACTCCTCTAATTTCACTTGTGTCACGTAATACCAATTAAAGGCAAACGATTTGTAATTGTTTTGTGATTCGACCCCAACTCAATTACTCCTCTAATTTCAGTTGTGTCACATAATACCAATTAAAGGCAAACGATTTGTAATTGTTTTGTGATTCGACCCTAACTTGATTACTCCTCTAATTTAATTTCACTTGTGTCACGTAATACCAATTAAAGGTAAACGATTTGTAATTGTTTTGTGATTCGACCCCAACTCCATTACTCCTCTAATTTAATTTCACTTGTGTCACGTAATACCAATTAAAGGTAAACGATTTGTAATTATTTTGTGATTCGACCCCAACTCGATTACTCCTCTAATTTCACTTGCGTCACGTAATACACGTAATACCAATTAAATGTAAATGGCATTTTGACGGAGATTTTTGCCCGTGATTATAAAATCTTTTTTTTTTTTAGATAAAAGTGTCAATGAAAATATTTTTCCATAAATTCAACAGATTAGTTCTTCAGTATGTGGGGAAAATCTACCATTGCCCCCGTCCATTTTGTTTCTTGGGGATACCAACTCGCGAATCATTGACCATATCCGGTCCATAAAAGAAGATTGTGTCCAAGAACTTTAGAAACTAATTTCTTGATAAAAACATGAACTTGATTTTATTTGAAAGGATTCATTAGGGAGCCGCAACAACTCAGTGGTTAGCCCGCGGAGATTGCACTCGGACGATCCGCGTTCGATTCCCGCCTCTGCCCAAACTGTCACCGTGTCCACGCGGAGTACGATCACGTTAAAGATGTGGGTCCGTAAGTGCTTCTAAGATGTTGGTGGAAGGGGAAGGATGGTACGGTCCTTGTGGATATCTTCCCCACTGGGTTCCGGTTTAAATTTGGTGGCACTTCCCGGCCAAACAGATAACTTACACCTTCGGGTAGGTCGGACGGTCTGGGTCGAAGAAGAAGAAGAAAGTCCTTTAACACCTAAAATATGTCTAGAAGACCGAATTCATTTTTGGTACTAATGAATTGGTCTGTCTCGTAATTCAATGTGTTGAAAATCCAGACCACTCGACTGACCCAAAGGTTTACATTAGCCGTTTGAGTGGCCGGATAATTCAATGTGTTGAAGACCCAGACCGCCTGACTCACCCGAAAACATAGAGCATCCATTTGGACGGACGGCGGGTAATTTAATGTGTTGTTGTTGTTGAAACCCAGACCGTCCGACCTACCAGAAAGGTGTAAGGTAACTGTTTGGACGGTCGGGAAGTGGGGTAATTTAATGTGTGTACAACCTCAATGTATCAACAAAAATTGTTACGAATTTGATCTGATATATCTCTGTAAATTTTGCTCTTTAAAGATTCGAATTTATTTAAGTTTTGCCCATTAATGTATGAAAACATTTTTAATAATTGGAAAAATTGGGATTAAGGACTCGTATGTTTCAGACAAATATATGTGTCTCGGTTTAAAACTATTTTAAGATAAATTGTTGCCTTACTTCAAGCATTTTTGTAATTGGAAGTATGCATATATCTACGACTAACGGTTGAGGAAATAAATGTCTTGTAAGGACTTTTCGGGACACCCTGTATATTAAAACACTGTTTTATTGTGTAACTAAATATTAATGTAATATGATTCTTAGCGATAAGAAGTCTTACAATTTTGCAATCATAATTTTCCATGGCCATGGGTAGCAGAAAAATAGTTAAGAGAAAAATAGTTTAGAAAAAAATAACCCGCAAAGAAAGTTTCAACAAACATTTGGTCCGCTGGCTTACAGAAACTGTGCCAAGCTTCCGTTTAAACGAGACGCAATAGAGCATGGGCACGAAAGTAAATAAACAACCTGCGTAGTAGAATGCGCAGTAGCATAAGGGCCAAAGGGCATTATTTTTACCATACTGTGGAATAGTAAACGGACGATGATGGCAAGTAAAAATGGAAAATATATCCATTGAACAGCGAAATATATCTTTGTGATGAAAACAAGTTATTTAGAATGCTTTAATAACAACATATTTAGCGATTTCATTTGCTCCAACAATTTGATCAAACAGTAACGTCCCGAAGTTTTCTGTGGCCCTAAGCAAACTTCATGAGAGGTCCCCAAATAATTCCAATAGAGGGGGTCCGGTGGGTTCTCTCCCCCCCCCCCTCCCCCCAAATGAACTTTCTGGATTCATCCTTCCCTGTGCTCTCGTGTTTTCTCGTTCAATTGTAATCCAGTATCAATTTAGTCAAGTTTAATTAGTTTTTTTCAAACTTTTTTTTTAATTGAAAGTTCACTATACTTTGTACCCCCCCCCCTCTCCCCCCTCAAAAAAAAAAAAAATAAAACATGAAATTTCTGGAAACGTCCTTGACTATAGTTTCTCTATCTAATACCTAAATATCCTCTACTAATAGCTCAAGCAGAAGGAATAATGATTCTGCAAATCATTAAAAAAGCCAAATCATAAAGGGTATGTACACCGTGAGTATTATAGTATCATGGCCTCAATGTGCTGAACTACAATTCTATAATAAGGTCGTAAGCAAAACGTTCTAAAGATAACTGTAAACAGATATACAAATGACTAATTATAAAATGCAGAATTATATAAAATACAATTATAAGAAAACGTTGGATACAATTATAAGGCAAAAACGAAAACACGCGTCTAATGAAGTGAAGTACTTTATATCTATAATACTCTAATCAATCTTTAAAAAAAAGGGAAGAAAAATTCAATAAAAATAATGCACAAAATTTGAGGCCCTCTCCAAACATGAGGACGCCCCTGTCCTCAAAGGAAGTTTCAACAAACATTTGGCCCACTGGCTTACAGAAGCTGTGCATGCTTCGGTTTAAATGAGACGCAATAGGAAGTTGTTTCCGAAAGTTCTTCGACGGGGATTCTTCGACATCCCCGTCGAATTCCGCAGGAAGATGCCGCAACGAGTCCACTCTGTCCCAAAATAGGTAAAACCTCCAAACATCTGTTCCTGACGTCACCTCTTCACGGGGCCAACTTCACTTGTGGGGGCGACAGAGCAAGAAACAAAAAGAGAAAGCCAGAAAGTGAGATTTTGAAGCGAGTTCCGGCAATAGTACAGCGAAGGCCGCGCTTGTGTTACACGGTGTTATTGTCTCAAGTTCTGTTCATCATTCGTGCAGTGTTACTTCATTAGACGCGTGTTTTTGTTTCTTTCGCTAGACATCGATATTTTCAAGTTCTATGATGGATAAAAGTTTGAAAAAAAGTATGCTATTGTGGTTGTGTGAAGAGTCTGAGAATGGGTGATTTGTTTTTGATGTGTGTCCATCTTATTTACTTCTCATTGTGATCCGATGGCTACTGGGATGGATGTTATATTCAGTGCAACAATGCGTGTTTCTTGCGGATTTTAAGCATTTTATAAATTATTTTGCTGCTGTGGAACATAAAACGGCCCCATAGAAGCTGCTGGAAATGTTTAACGGAATTTCTTGGATTTACAATGTTTTGATTAAATGACCGATTACGAATTCAATATCTTATCATGATTACGATGGACCAGCTTATAGATTATTATCATACGACGTCAGGTCTGACGTAGTCACTGTACAAATGATAGAATAATATATGCAAAGGCAAATTGTGCGATCATGCTTTCTTTCATTATATCCATTGCGGCATCCTAGATTTTTGTCTGCCAAATGTAATTTTCATGTGACATCCTGCCTGACATAGCCGCTACATTACAGTAAGAACGGTATACCTATAAACACAGATTAAGTGGTCATGTCTGCTATCATATCTATAGATACTTTCCATACGACTTCAACAGCATGCGTAATCACTTACCGAATAGGAATATACACACAAAGGCAAACTTGTCGTCTTGCTTTCAGCCACTATATTTATATTTAGAACTCGGGGATAACTCTTTCTGGGACTCCTAGGCGTAAGTAAACACCAGGGTCCACCGTAAAACTTTTATAGTGAAAAAAGGTATAGTAAAAAAGACACGAAAAATGGGTCCCTATAGCTTCATAGGCCTCAGCATTTGCCAAATTCACCTATTGTCAAAAACGTAGAAGATTAAAATTGTGACATATATGTAAGCATTTATTGGAATAATCTGCAATATATCTGACCACTATGATGGCTAAAAACCATGTATACAAAAACAAACACAAAATTTAAACAGAATTACAAAGTTACATTTCTTGTTTGATGGCATAAAATTGCTTATAAACGTTATATTATGTACATGGGCCTTGCTATATATAGGTTTATAATTTTTAATACTCCTATAAGGAAATATATTAGTGTGATTTGGAGAATTGTATCAGAAACATGTTTTATTAACAGATATGAAGATTTATCTACTGATGTTTACGTGATATGAACTGTTTATGATTAAAAGAAAAGCTTTTTTCATTTCCCTGTTTAGTACGAAAAATTCAGACTTGACAAAAATATTATATCTGTCGCTTCACCAAAGGATTTTAAACGACTGTGTTTTATGTTTTTTCAAGAATATTTGAAGTGTGATATTCAGAAATAGTGAAGCTTTCTGCTTTGTTTAATGTGGACGGATTTTGCAATTTTTGAATATGTGTTGTTTTCAGCTTTAAAATCAAACTGTTTTTATACAGTTAAAGGTGTACATTTGTCAGTTTTTTTTCTCAGTTCATCTCAAGTAAAATATTAAAATATCCACATCTTTAATGAAAGAAATGATATTTTGAAAGATATTTTAATATCTCTGAACAAATTTTAAAAAGTTTGTGAATATACCCTTAATTCTAATATAGAAGTGCACCGATGCTTTTTAGTTTATTTGTTTCTATTTTATGGTAAACTCTATGAATTTTATAATACTTAGGATCTCATCTTTATTATTTCTTAAAAACATTTACCAGTATGGAAATAGGCGATAAATAAATTAAGTTATTCAACGAAGCAAACAAAAATGCCAACATTCGATGACGAGTTCTTGGTAATTAAATCACGTTTCAACATCTGGAAATGATTATATGAGAAATTATAATGCAATTATTGTTTAAATTAAGAAGGAGTTCTTCAATTTTTTCCATCGTATTAGATCTTTCAGATAAGCTGAAGTAGCGATTTTGCCTGCTTGAAAATTTTCTGCATATGGAAATAATACATTTTACTCCCTCTTCGGCCCATAATACCATTTCAATTAATTTGCGAGCTTTGTGCAAAGATTGAAATTTTTATTTATTTTTATTTTTATC
This sequence comes from Amaurobius ferox, assembly GCA_951213105.1. Classification (NCBI taxonomy): domain Eukaryota; kingdom Metazoa; phylum Arthropoda; class Arachnida; order Araneae; family Amaurobiidae; genus Amaurobius; species Amaurobius ferox. The sequence continues at coordinate 617,812 of OX578147.1, read as the reverse complement.
TTCTATTTTTAATTTATTTATTTAGTTATTTTGCAAAATATTGTTGAAATCTGAAATTGCAAATTAATATATAATTGATAGTGAAGAAAAAAATTGTTTTTGTGTAAAGAACTTATATTGTACATGACTACAGCCAAGTTCGTTTCATATATGGATTTTAATTATCGTTATTAAAATATATTAATAAATATCGTTCATATATATTTTAATTAACGGTCATATATATTTTAATTAACGTTCATATATATTTTAATTACTTCTCACCAATTGGAATTCAGTTTGAAATCGAAATTATTAAAAATAGGAGCAATATCAGCAGATAATTTAAGCATTGTTGATGTTGACTTTAAAATCATGAAAATATTTTTTACTAATTTTTTAAAACTTTAATTTCAATATGTATTCGTTATCGAAAACGTTTTAATATCTTTAAACACATACATGCATATGTGAGAATGTATGTTAAAATAAATCTATATGCCAATTCGTTCTTGCCTATGAAATAATTTTAAAACGTGTCTGCCATCTGCTATTTATGTATTCTCTTCTTGAATTAGTGTACTTATCGTCGAAACTATGCGATGAAATATTCAAAACAGATTAAGTGATAAAATCTCGGGCTATTTATCGTTTTAGAACATTGACCTAGAACAACATTTCGGAAGAGACATGCTTGTGTAAGAATTTCTTTCGAAGCATTTAAGATGCTGTTGTCACCATAATATTATATTAACGATTAGGAATCAACAAAATTCATATGCAGGATATTTTGTGCCCTGGTATTTATAAAATTTTGGTATTTATGACGTCTGCATTAATATATTTTTATTAATTAAACATTTGTTTTCTTTAGAAATATGTGAATCTTCACGATATGTATATTATTTAAGGGTGATTTAAGACAAATTTACAGAAAATGGCAATAATTTTATACTAATCTCGACATCAGAATTTATGCTGAAAAAATTACTGGTTTAATAATAGGGCAGACGATATTTGTATGAAATATGAAGGCATTGTGAATAATAGTTTTTCTGTTATGTAGTGGAAACTGTGATTTTATTATCTCCTATGTAGATTCTTATAACACTCTAAAAGTTTATAAGTAAAGTTTATTTTGTCTATTACTAAGTGAAAGAATAAGAAAGTATAAATGATCAAAATGTAAGAAAGTTCAGCCAATCCAGAAAATTATTTTATCACCAGAAAGTCAAGAATTCCATCTAAAACAGGGAGAAAGGTTTTGGAACTGTGAAAAAAATGTTGAAAAATACAAATGGAACTTTTTAGATTTTCTCATCCGATCGTTAATGTAATTCTAGAAAGAATTTTTATATTTCCGATATATTATGAGATCATTAAAAGTGTCCATTTGTGATTCTGCTCTCGATAGTACTACGTAAAAGATTTACTGAAAATGTTTCATTGAAGAAGATAATGAATGTTGATTGGTCATTTACATTTTGTGCATAACTTATTCTTTTGGATAATATTAATACAAACTGAACAAAGATGCTTTTGCATATGTTATTTATGTCACTCTTTCGAGATTCCATTTACTAGAACGTGCAAGTCTCCAGTTTCCGGAAGTACAAATTGTCTACATGTAAAAACGAATCTTAACATGTTCAAGGTTTTGATTCAGGCATCTGCATATTTTTCTACATCTGCATGAAATCGGCATATTTTTCAAGATACATTATACAGTGGAAATTACAGCCTATTATTCTTTCAAATGTAGTATCAAAATATTTCATGTGTATACCTGTATCCTATAAACTCTTCGTAGAGTGGTGAGTTGGCGTGCGAAGGTGAATTCAATATCAATCTGCAAGTAAAAGTGCTTCAAGAGTTGCAAATACGATAGAAACATGATGCATCCTACCAAAGAGGAGATGAACCAGGTTATACGGGAACTAGCCGCAAATTCTATGTTCAAAAAGTAAGTTTGATATCTTTATGTATATCTAATATAGAGGTTTAATGCATACCACACTTTAATGCATACCACATGCAGGCCAGTTTAATGCATACCACATGCATGCCAGTTTAATGCATTCCACATATGTGATAATTTCTATAAGTACAGAATAATCATTAGACTGCAGAGTCCATATCGACCCTAAGAGCTTGCAATTTCGTCCTGATAGCTCAACGGTAGAGGGTCGGCTGGCCAGTTCGGAGATCCAGGGTTCGATTCCCGGATGGAGCAGCAAGGTTCTTTACAATGGCCCCCGAACAAATGAACCCTGCAGGTTACTGCAAATATGTCGGAGGTCTGAAAACCCCAAACCTTGCGACTCATATAGTGGGTTTAGAGTATCTAGCTACACGGCCGGGAAAGGATACCTCCTGCACTCAGGAAGCACCCAAGGTCTACCATCCCGCCAAACGAACATTTATTTAGGTCTAAAAAGAAAATATTTGATGAAAAATATTGTGGTTAAACAGACAGTTTTACAATATATTTGAACTTGACAAGTACGTCCATTTTTCAAAAATGGGAAAAGGGTTATTACGAATATAGATAAAAAGATCACTGAAAAATAAAATTTAGAGTGAGGTATATTAACATAATGAAAAATAGATTAAAATTAAAGAAAACAATAAAATTTTAAAAGTAAAATTTAGAAAATAATATAAGAAAAGGAAAAAAAATTAGGCACATGGAAAATTAAAACAGAAATTTAGAATAAAATTTAGAAAAGAAAAATAAGAAAAAGTACAAATAAAAAGGGTCAAAATAAAAAGAAAGAACCGAGAAAATAAAAACAGATATAGCTTTTTTTTTTTTAAACAGAAAATATGGAGGGAACACAATAAGTCCCTTTAACGTTCTTCAGTGTGTAATATCCGATAACTTCATGTGCGTCAAGAAAACTCGCTATGCCGCCCTCTATGATGACCAACAAATTCAGTTATACCACGTAGTTGCGTTATTCTGCACTATATAGCGATAAAAAGTGCAAAACTAATCCACGAAGGGTGGAAACTACAATAGAAGCCTGAATTCTAGCTTTGGAATCACCCCCATTCAGCAGATTCTATGACTAATTTCCAAATCAGAGTAGACAATTTCAGTATTATTCCAAATGTACATAATTTAATCCCTTTATATACCAAATGTTTTATAGTTTTAACTAGGTATTTTAAAACTATAAAAAATTCATTTAAAATAACATACAGCACAAAAATAATAGTGTAAACCGGTTTTAAAGGCAAGAAACAGATTTTTTGTCAGGATTAACAAGAAACACAGCATTTTCTCGTCAGAGCATGATCGGTAACTGGTGCTAGAACAGCAAACGCAATTGAAGAACAGAAAGTCGGTCACGTTTGTTGTCCTAACATCATATTTACAGGTAGGTCTTAATCTAACGAGAAGGGCCTGCTTCTTGTTTGTCCTGATGAAGAAGGCTGCTTCTTGCCTTTGAAACCGGTCAACATTATTATTTTTGTGTTGTATGTTTCTTTCAACAAAGTTTAAATAGTTTTATTACATTAGCAGCAGTTTGAGATGCTCATGTATATTACTTCGTCTTCCTCTGAACGAGCTTCTCACAGATGAATTTAGTTAAAAAATTATCTCCGACGCAGCTACGAATGTCATCGTTTTCACTATTTTCAATCGCGAATAATGCTATAACATTGCAACGTCCCTTGCGAAAAATTTAAAAGTATGATGTGGGCAGCACATGACTTTCCCTGCAGATTCAAATTCATTTTCTCTTTATTTCTTTAATAATTTATTAAATTGAGTTTTATTGCACAAAATAGCACGTATAATTATTTGAAATGCCACTGAATTTGTGCTTTTAATTCAATTTATATTTCAATTGGTAACTGAACGTATTTTCAAAGACGGCGTAGCAAAAATTGAGAGAAAACTAAAATACCTCGAGAACGGCTAGACCTGGAATAATGGTGTTGCTCTTATTCTTTACAACGTTAAAAATTACGTACAAGAAAAGCATTTAATGGATACATTTGAGCATACGCAATCTTTTATTTTATATTTTGCAGGCCATTTTGCACAAAAAACGCATGTTCTGTTCTCTAAAATAGTACCAAAATTTAATCAGCACCAGGGTAACCTACAAGTAACTTATCTACCAAATTTTGTGAAATTTTGTAAATTAGTAGTTTAGCTAAAGTAGATACATTTAATTTTTGTGGGCCATTTCGCAGAAAAAAGCGGGTTCTTTTATCTCGAATCGTACCAAAATCTAATCAGCACCAGGGTCACCCACAAGTGACTTACCTGCCAAATTTTATGAAATTCGATCCATTAGTTTTTTAATTAGAGTGGATACATACTAGTAGCACAAACAGACACACATAAATAGGTCACGCTAAAAATAGTTTTTTTATATTCTAGAGGTCCCAAAATGTGTAGAAACGTGTATTTTAGGTATAATTCCAATACTTTCCCTATACATTACCATTTATTGCAAAGAAAGTAATAAGTGAAGATAATGGAACAACGCGAAGCAACAAAACGAAATTGATGAAAAAAGCCAATTACGCAGTTTTAGATCATTGTATAATGTCGACTCTAAGACCGTTATAGAGGAATTTATCGGACACAATAGAGTTTATAAACACAGAACACGACTGTAATGGGCATTCCCGAAATTCAGAACACACTCCCACTGTAGATACCAGCATCCACGAACCAGTTCGTAGATACTGATATCTGCACTGAAAGTGTCTTTCGAATGTTGAGAACGCCCCTTATAGGCGGGTTTTGTGTTTATGAACTTTGTTTTGTGGTTTCGTATGGCTTGAGCTCAGCTGTAAATGAATTTTATGCCGGCCACGTAGGACTGAAATTGTCAGTTCGACGAACGCATAATAAGCGCGAAACCGGTCCATTGAAACTGGTATCTTCAATGATAGTATCTTCCACATTAGAGATATCAAGAAAAGATATGCTAGTCATAAAGAAAGAGACGTTCATAAACAGAAGTAGTAGGCTGTGATGCAGCACTACCTTCTTCCACAGAAGGAGGAGGAGGGCGGTACAAAATCTGTGGAGGGAATGAGTCCTACCAGGAAGGAGGGATAACAGATATTTTCAGGAGATATCAGGCTTCTAAAATTTCCACGGATGGAGGTAAAAGTCGGAGTGAGATACCGTCATTGAAGTTTTATACATTTTGAACCTGTGGAAGAGGTTCAGAGGAGTAAAGACACGCAGAAAATTTTCATGAGAAGAGTGAAAGAGGCCATGGGAATGAGTAATATCCGTAGAAGCCCAGGGAAGGCGTTTGGAGCAGATAACGGACTGAGATAATTTTTACGCCATTTACAGGAAAGGGAAAGAGTCACGATTGTGGTAAAGGAAATGACTGATTTAGACAATTTTTCACAGAGGAAGGAATGTTTCATACATTTTAGAGGTGAAGACGTTTCTAGGAGTAAGTTTTTAACTCCTCCGATACACACGTACCCTCTGGTAGCCCAATGGGAAACTATTTAGCGAAAATTTTTTATTAAGTCGACTAGATAGTGAATTAGATTTATGTGTGTGTGTCGAGCGCGATATTTTGAACTCTAGGTAAAATATAACAAGCGGTTTTATCGGCTGCGCTGTTTCCAGCAAACTCACAGGCTCTTACTCAAACAACGACTTGTAAATGTATTAAATTCTGACGCGGTCAAAAAGAACACTCAGTTAACATTTATTTTCTTCCTTTTTCAAGAACTTTTTTGGACATGTCAGCGCTCATTAAAAACATCATATCTTAATTAACATGGACATGCAAAGATAATGATATTTTTAAAAATATATATGATACACATAAAATGAATATCATGTTTAAGGATTGCGTTTGACAAAACCACGGTGTCTTACCCCAACATAGACTCAAGAAAGTGTTTTATTCTTGCACAAGAGGATTGTGGCAAATTTTTACATTAAAAATTCTTACGCATTTTCAAATGTTTAAAATATATTGCAATCAAGTTTTTTTCTTAAATATTCGATCAACTATCGTGCCAATGATTTTTCCAACTGACTCACAGATGCTAACTGTAATATAAACTTCAGAATGATTCTTATACGGAAAATAGGACAATCATTTATCACAAGTTCCTGTATAGTACAAGGAAATAGCAGAATCATTTCCAATTGCTTAGGGTATTTCAAATTAAAGTTTTGCATATAAAAATTATATATATTATGAGATTATAACGATATATTAATTATATATAATTTTGTATAATAATTATATCCACATAATTAACATAAACTACACGGTAAAGACTATTACTTTCCTTATATACATAATGTATAAGGGAAGTATTGTGCCGGGGTCGAAAACCGTTCTTGAACCGTTCTTGAGATATTGCACATTTTTCAAAAAATTTTATCAAAAAGTCCCATAAATTAAAAAAAAAAATTAACTCTTAAGAAACATGTTCACTTTTCATATATAATACCATGCGATAAATTGGGTGACATCATTCTCGTGGATCTAGCTCGTTCCATTCATGAAAAAAGATACTTTGAGTAATACTTTTGTATTTGAACGCTAATAGTCATTTATCTGCTGTAAGGATAACTTATTTCTTCGTCCATAACGCTTGGCGAGATTTTGGCGACGAATTTGGGGGAATGTCTACAACTTGGCGGCATTTTAAATGTTGCTAAATTAACGAAAAACTCGCCAAATGGATAAAAATGGCGCTAAATCAATGATGACTCATTGATGATGACGACATGGAAAATGGCGACTCATCGAGGAAAATTCAATATCTTGGAAAGAATATAAATAACAACTATAAAAATAATCTATTTTTTTACTGTAAAAGTAGTAAATTCATTGCATTATATAAGGAAAGTCATGTGCTGCCCACATCAGATTTTTTTACTTACTATTTTTGCGAACTTTAAGGATTTTAAAATATAAGTTCCATTTTGCAAGTAACAGATTTTTATAGAGCTTGGTTTCATATTTACATTTACATTTTGTACTGCTAAGGATTTCATATATTTTATATCGTTAGATTTAGTGTTGAGTGGAATAACTCAAAAATAAAAAACCAACCAAAAATTGGATAATTAAAATGTCTTTAATAAAACACCTTTAATGACGTACTTGAAAATTACACAAACCAGAGCGCTTTCGGATATTTAAGTCCTTCATCAGTGGCATAATACGTGATGTGACAAACATAAGCTCTAATATACAAGCCACACACGAGAGACAAGGTTTGCCTATAGAACATTTTAAAATCGATACATTTAAAAAGTATAATTTAATTATAAACAAGAAAGATCAATCATACTTAAAGCATTGATTATGAAACACTTTCCAACTTCAATGCAGTTTTATTTAAACATGTCTAAAATGCAATACATTCCTCGGAAATATTTTAAAACTTATCACAATACTACATTAATTTATTACTTTCCTTATATACATAATGTATAAGGAAAGTATTGTGACGGGGTCGAAAATTCGAATTCGAGTTTTCGACGGGAGAGCACGTTTCAAGCATCCCTGATCACGAATCAAACATTTTTGAAGTGATGTCTGTGTGTGTGTGTGTGCGTGTATGTGAGTGAGAGAGAGAGTCTGTGAGTCTGTGGAGACGATAACTAACGAACGAATGGACCGATTCGAACGAAATTTGGTACAAAAATCACAATCCGTAAACACTGGAAGCTTATTGCTTTTAAACGTAATCGAATGTTCAGAACCCCCCTAAATTTTCGAGTGAAATTTTGAAAAAATCGTCAAAAAATCAAAACCGCTAATAAAGTTACGCAAATAGACATTTCTTATGTAATTTTTCATTAGAAAACGATTGACATAAATTGTAGAACGCTAATATGAACCGTTCTCGAGATATTGCACACTTTTCAAAAAAATTATCAAAAAGTCATATAAAATAAAAAAAAAAAAAAATTTCCTATTCAGAAACATGTTCACTTTTTAGATGTAATACCATGCGATAAATTGGGTGACATCATTCTCGTGAATCTAGAAAAGATACTTCGAGTCATACTTTTGTATTTGAACGCCAATAGTAATTTATCTGCTATAAGAATAACTTATTTCTCCGTCAGTAAAGCTTGGCGAGATTTTGGTGACGAATTTGGCGGAATGTCGCCAACTTGGCGCCTTTTTGAAATGTTGTCAAATTAACGAAAATCTCGCCAAATGGATTAAAATGACGATAAATCCATGAAAATGACGACTAATTGTCGAAAATTCAATATCTTGGAAAGAATATAAGTATTCACTATAAGAAAAACCTATTTTTTGTACTGTAAAAGTAGTAAATCCATTGCATTATATAAGGAAAGTCATGTGTTGTCCACATCAGATTTTTACATACAAAACCTATAAATTTTATACGGATATTTTTATCGAGGTAAAAATGAACACATATGCAGCTATTTTATCAAACGTTGATAAAATGTTTTGATTTGTATTGGAACAGATGAGGTATTAAAACAAGAAAGATCAATCATGCATAAAGCGGTAATTATGAAACACTTTCCAACTGAAATGCAATCTTATTCAAGTATCTCTAAAATGCGATGCATTCAGCGCTGGCATTTTAAAATTATCACAGTACTACAGTAATTTATTAGACTTGAAAACTTCAAACTTCATTGAAAAAGACAATGTTAGGTACACAAAATGAACTTTATTCAAATGACGTCATCGAAAGTATAATTTACGAAGTGTTTACGATACTTGTGCTGTTACTATTACGTCACAATTATAATATTTCATTATTGTAGAAGCTACATCGTTTGCTTAAATCATGTTGACTTAGTTCTTCGAAATTGTTGTAACCATGGAGTTAGTAAGAAGAAGACTAAATTCCTATGGATAAAGCACTTGAAAATGGCATATTGCTGATAAAATTGATAATTATATCTTGGTATCCAGCGATACCTAGATATATTATTAATAATTATATCTAGAAATTGCTAGTATTAGTAAAGTAGCCGCTATCGTTAGTTGATACAACAGAAATGTGTAGTATTTAGTAAATGTCTTTTTGATAACTTTGAAATTAAGGATTCTCTTATTATGAGCATAATTCACAAATACTTTTTCATAATAGTAGGATAAAGTACAGAATATATGAAGATAAATATAATAAATTGAAAGGTAAAATTATTGTCAAGACGTAGGAATATTCTTTATTGTTAAATTTCTACTTTATATTGCGCTAATAATTTACTTTTACAAAATTGACAGCTTAAAGAATATCTAAATATCTTATCCCAGCGCCACCTGAATGATTGACTCAAACGATATTGGCGTCTTCTTAATATAAAGTTTTAACTCCTTACTTTTACCTCCATGGTTGAAACAATGACAAGCCATTTCATTTTATAAATCGTCTGCTCTCTATTTAAAATCAATGAATGTTAAATTTAGGCTACGTTGAAAAAAGAAATTTTAGTGATCATTTGAAATAAAAAATATTGTAATTGAGCTGGCACAGAATTTAGATACACGGACAATACCTAGAAATAAAGCTGATGTTTTATGACGAATGCAATCTATATAAACAAGAAAGATCAATCATGCTTAAAGCATTGATTATGAAACACTTTCCAACTCCAATGCAATTTTATTTGAACATCTCTAAAATGCAATACATTCCTAAGTAATATTTTAACACTTATCACAATACTACATTAATTTATTATATTTGAAAACTTAAACCTTCATCGGAAAAAATGAACTTCATTCAAATGACGGCATTAAAATATAAATTGCCTGGTTTAAACATCTCTAAAATGCAATGCATTCCTCGGTAATATTTTTAAAACTATCATAATACTACGAAAATTTATTATATTTGAAAACTTCATCGAAAACAAATGAAATTCATTCAAATGACGTCATAGAAAAAATAACACGCCTGGATCTCTCTATAAAAACAGCATTTCATTCATAACATTTTCCCATTCATCACAATACTATAATAATTTATTTTATTTAAAAATTATGACCATGGAACTACAAATTATTAAACTCTATGCTTAAAACTTCTTCGAAAAAAATCGTCCTTCTCTGTATAAAATCAATGAATATTTCATTCATATCAACTATGCAGACTCCATGATCTAAATACTTTTGGGTTAAAAAAATACAGCAATTTTAATACAACTCATCCTACATATTTTGCTGTTTACATTTCACATAAGTGAAAAATAGGCTTCGTTATAGAAATAATCAAAGTTGGATGCTCATTTAAACTCAAATATATTGTCATTGCGTTGTTTCAGTATGTAGATGCACAGAATTTAAGCGAAAATAAAGAGGTTTTACGACGAATACAACACTCAATAGGAATTAAAAAGAACTTTAAAAATGACGATTTTGAGACAAGATGGATGCCGTATTATATTTAGAAATTGGTCACGTGATCGTTTCATATCATGGTCACGTGATCGCTTCATATAAGAGGTGTAATTGTTATTTTAATTTTTATTTAAAAAACTGCTGAATATATTTTGCTGAATTTTTTTTATATATTTTATGGAATAATTTGAATATTACCTAAAATTTTCGAAGCAATTTGTGAATTTTAAATCCGCTTAAAAAATGTTTGAAAAATTAGGTCCCATAGGGTTCAATGTATTTCATTTTTTCAACCCGGGTTCAATCCAAAACTAATTGGGTGATATTATTTATTTATATTTCCGTAAGTCCTACAGACCGTCTGAACATCATACTAAAATTTCATTTTGATTAAGTCATTTTTACGGCAGTTATCGTGCTGACGGACAGACAGACGGACAGACAGACAGACAGACAGACAGACAGAATGAACAAAGTCATAAACACTTTTCAACCTTGTTATAAAGTGTTAATAAAATTGAAAATCTGTCTGATTGTTTGTCCCATCATCACGGGAAAACGGCTGAACTGACTTTGATGAAATTTTGTGGGTAGCCTGAAAATAGTCCTACTTATAATTTAGTCTATGTTTGGAGTTTCTACGACTAGTGGTTCTCGAGATATTACTAAAAAACGAAATTTTCTTTTTTCTCATCATCACTTGAGAACGGCTGAACCGAATTTGATGAAATTCTGTGGATAGCCGTAAAATAGCACCCCATAAATTTAGCCTAAGTTTCGATTATCTAAGATCAGGGGTTGTCGAGATATTAATGAAAAACGAAACTGTTTCTTAGGAGTTCTACTTTCTAACTCCGTGGTTTATCCAAATGAAAAGCTTGAAAATCCTTTGAAAGTGAATTAAAATTTAATCTCTGAGTTTGATGGGAGATTTTTTGCGCTAATTAATCACTTTCTGAAAACGTGAATTGTTTGAAACATGATTTAAATGGGAAATCTATCTCCATGATTTATTTTAAACAAGCTTTTACTGAACAATGAAAAGTATAAAGAAATCAAAATGCTTATTTTATTTCGCAGTTTAGGAGGAAGATTCTATCTTATATCATGTTACTCAGAAACGCAATTAAATTAAATCTATCTGTTAATTTTAATAATTATTTGTTCGATTTGAACAATAAATAAATGGATATAAAAATATATTTTAGAAAAGAACGATTTGATTTTTCTTATAGCATTTTTGACTGGATAATATCAATTACGGTCTTCAGGTTTAAATATTATTATTATTGATATTTTCGGAGATTATTGATTCAGGGATTATTGATATTTTCAAGTTATTATGCCATTGTTTTATTATGACAAAAATTGTTTTAACTCATATATTGTACGTTGTACGAGTAATCTTCTACAAATACACGGGTATATCTTTTAATCTGCGAGAGTATAAGTAGTACAGGTATATTGGCATATGTTTTGATATATATTGGCATATATTGGAATCAATTACGACGTTCTGGTATAAAGAGTACGGGGATTATTGATATTTTCAATTTATTACGTCATCTCTTTCATTTTAGCAAATATTTTTTAGACTGATATTATAATACGGGTAATCTTCTACTAACACACATGCATATTTGCTAATCTGCGACAGTAATATAAGTAGTACGGGGTTGCATATATTAATTCAATTCCTTTTTTCTTTTTTTTTTTTGTAAATTTGCTTACAAAAGGAGCCAGGATGTTTTATTCTCCAGATCTGCCCGTGAAGATAATCTTGCATAGTGAGAACATATATTCTGAAACTTTTCTTTAGGAGCAATAAATTTAATATTTTAACGGAATTTTCACATGATTGCGAATTATAAGTTTTTTTATATTATATACTCCGTACGAAGAACGGGTATGCTGCTAGTACTAAATATAAATTTAAACGATCTTTAAACATCTACGGTATACACAGCGTGCAATGAGTTACGTGATCTCCTCATATAATGATTCATATAAAATGGGTGTAATTTTCCATTTTTATTTAAAATGCTACCCAACATATTTTGGTGAAATTTCATTTTACACATTTTACATGATAATTTAAATATTTCCTGAAATTTTTGAAGCCATTTATGAACTTTCACCCTGTTTAGAAAATGTTTGAATAATTAAGTCCCTCGGGGATCAATGCATTTCATTTTTTCAACCCGGGTTCAATCCGAAATTAATTGGGGGATATCATTCATTTTCATTCCCAAACATCCCACGGACCTCCTCAACAACACACTAAAATGACTTTTCAATAAAGTCACTTTTACGAAAGTTATCGTGCGAACGGGCAGACAGACGACCAAAATCATAAAAACTTTTCAACTAAGTTGGAAAGTGTTAAAGATGTACTTGAAGACAAAGGGATGTGAGATAGACGAAAGAAACTAATTACAAAATTGTAGACCCTCTGTCTATTGAGTAGGAATAAGCAACGGAACTGTTACATTAGATATTTATTTGACACGATATAGTTATTGGTGCATGGAAGCCCTGTTCAAGAATACTAAATTAAGCACTTACATGCACAGAAATCTAATGTACAACTTGTTCAAAATGATTTCTGTCAGAAAAAAATGCATATTTGAATTCGAGAAATAGTAGGATCTTGTACTTTGACAAGTATTGCTAACTAAACTGTGTTGATACGGCATTTTGAGAGGTATTTATTGCTTTTCCTAGACGCGTTTCGATCGCTCCTGGTGTCGATCCAAAGCATTAGGAAATGCTCAACAACTTTTTTTAATGGCTCTTTTTATCTATCTCGCTTTATTGATCCTAAGTTTTTAACACTTTCCAACATAGTTGTAAAGTGTTTATGACTTTGTTCATTCTATCTGTCTGTCTGTCCGTTCGAACGATAACTGTCGTAAAAACGACTCTATCAAATTGAAATTTTAGTATGGTGTTAAGATGGTGTGTGGGATATATAGGAATGTCAAATAATAATATCCCCCATTAATTTGTTTTGGATTGAAAAATGAAATACATTGGGACCTAATTTTTAATGGACCCTAACAGACGGAATGACCAAAATCAGAAACACTTTTAAACTATGTTGGAAAATGTTAACAAGAACAGCTACAAAAATCTAAAATCTAAATTTTTAAAACAGTTTTCGAATACTGTACGCATGTAATATATTTAGTATTAAGTTGAATGAAAGATGATATGTCCTATGATTATTCTTCTCTGAAAGTCATTTCACCTAAACACTGATTTGTTTCATCAAAATATTAAGATATTGCTTTCCTATCTTTACTTTCCTTATATGCATAGTACAATGCATATGGAAAATACCGGGTGGTCAGAATTAAAACACCCCTTCTCTGAGCTCTCTATAGATCGAATTACTCAGTGTAAAGGCTCCAAAATTGTTGAACATACTATTCAAGACATGGAGAAAGGGATTACGCGAAAAAAAATTAGTTCCAGAAACACCGACAGGTGGCGCTGTACAACAGAAAATATGCTGAAAAGACACAAAATACACATTTGTAACACATTTTATTCGAACGTACCAAACATTCATATCGCAAGGACCTCATCGATGCAGGGAATGCTGCTCAATATGGTTCCCTTCTTCAAGATGTAAAATCTGCAGTCTGTGGACAGACAGCTTGTTCAACTGCAGATCGTAATTGGTCAATTGAGATGCTTCTCACATGCATAGTGATACTGTCTTACAAATCTGTCAAGGTTACCAGACGTCCTCGATAAACAAGACTTTTTAAGTATCCCCACAGCCAAAAATCACAGGGATTAAGATCTGGAGAACGAGATGGCCGAGTTGTCAGAAACGTACGACTAATTACTCTACCATTAGTAAAATGTTGCCGAAGAAACTGCTGTACACAGAGTCCAGTGTGTGGAGGCGCTCCATCTTGCATAAAGGTAATTGAATCAAGACATTGGTGCTGTTGCAGTTGGGGTACAACAAAATTTTCGAGCATGTCTTTGTACCTCCTGGCCGTCACGGTGCATGTCACAGGGCCATTGGGAGTAACCTCTTCGAAAAAGAAAGGTCCAACAATGAATGTGGCTCTGAATCCACACCAGACTGTAACTTTCGGTGAGTGAAGCGGAATCTCTTGGAAGGTACGAGGGTTTTCCGTGTCCCAAATGCGACAGTTATGGGTGTTGACGATTCCACTTAGATGGCAATGCGCTTCATCGTTCCATAGAATCTGCCATGGCCACGACGCATCCACTTCAACTCTAGCCAGAAATGTCAATACAAAGGTCAGTCGCTTCTCCCTGTCGATGGTCAGCAAGTGTTGATTGTGACTAATTTTGTACTGGAAAAAATGCACTATGTTTCTCAGGACGTTCCACACTGTGCTGTAGGGAACACCCAAAGGTCGTGACACTCCACGTGCACTACTACAGCCTATAACGTTATCCATTGATTGTTCAACAATAGCGGTGGCAACATCGTCAACGACATCTGAACGAATCGGTTTGCGTCCTCGACCCGGCTGAACTCCAAGATGTCCAGTTTTCTCGAATCGAGCTATCATTCTCCTGAGAGCTTGTGGAAGTAATGGTCCTTTGAGCAAATTCTTAAGTCGACGAAACTCTCGAAGTGCAGCTGCAGCATGTCCTTTGTTTTCATAAAACAGCTTCACAAGCAAAGCGCGTTCTGGCAGTGTGACAGACATCACTGAAAAGAATGAAAATTTCCCAGTTTTATCCCCTTTTATGCCCAAAACATAGTAGCTGCAAACCTAGGGTTTATGCAAATTTTTGTGCTTACAGTGCGAAATTGCAGTTACAATGACAGTTTAAGTTTCTTCACTTTTTTATCTTCTTTTTTTCATATCAACAAAAGAAATTAAAATGGAAACATTCCATATCGCATGTGTTTTTTTTTTTTGTGATTATTTTGTGTCTTTTCAGCATATTTTCTGTTGTACAGCGCCACCTATCGGTGTTTCTGGGACTATTTTTTTTTTCGCGTAATCTCTTTCCCCATGTCTTGAATAGTAGGTTCAACAATTTTGGAGCCTTTACACTGAGTAGTTCGATGTATAGAGAGCTCAGAGTAGGGGTGTTTTAATTCTGACCATCCGGTATTGTGACGGGGTCGAAAATTCGAATTCGAGTATTCGAAGGGAGAGCACGTTTCAAACATCCCTGATGGAATATTTTTGAGGTGATGTTTGTATAAGTGTGTATGTGTGTGTGTGTGTGTGTGTGTCAGTGAGTCTGTGGAGATGATATCTTACGAACGAATGGAGTAATTCAAACGAAATTTGGTATAAAATATGCAATCCGTGAACACTGGAAGCTTATTGCTTCTAAACGCAATCGAATGTTCGAGTGAAATTTTTTCGAGTGAAAATTTGAAAAAATCGTCAAAAAATCAAAATCTTTAATACGCAAATCATCATTTCTTATATAATATTTTCATTAGAAAACGATTGACATAAACTTTAGAATGCTAGCATGAACCGTTCTCGAGATATTGCAAATTTTCCAAATAAATTTATCAAAAAATTACACAAAATAAAAAAAAACTATTGTACAATATATAACTATTGTACAATATGCTCACTTTTGATGTGTAACAGAATGCGATACATTTGTTGACATCATTCTCGTGAATCTAGTGCATTCCATTCATGAGAAAAGTTACTTTGGGTAATAGTTTTGTATTTGGACGCCAATAGTCATTTATCGACCATAGGAATAACTTTCTTCTCCATCCATAACGCTTGGCGAAACTTTCCCGACAAATTTGACGGAATGTCGCCAATTGGTGACTTTTAAAATGTTGCTAAATTAACGATAATGTCGCCACATTGATAAAAATGACGCTAAATCGATAAAATTGACGACTAATTGATGAAAATTCGATATCTCTAGCGGGAAGTCGCAGACTTGGCGACTTTTTGAATATAGCAAAATTAAACGAAAGTACAACAAAATTGATAAAAATATCGTCAAATTGATAAAAATGACGTTAAATGGGAGGTAATATTTTGTAAATTTTTAAATCCGTCATATAACGGGCACCCCGTATAGTAACTCTTATTAGAAAACTCTTCTTTCTATTTGTCTGCAGCACTTGGCGATACATTTAGCGAAGTTGGTGGATAATCTAATGACATATTGCCACCTTATCAATATTTAGCCCCAGATTGACAAACCTATCATCAAAAGTATAAAAATAACGCCAATTTAATGAAAATAACAACTAATTGATGAATTTGTTATTTACATATTTTAATATGTGGACTATATTGCTTATTGAGGATACAAAGAATATTAATAATCATTAATTTACAGTTGCGCGAAATATAAGTTAATTGGGCACGAAAAAGTTTTGCATGTTGTCATCCGGAAAAGCCACAAATGTACATTTCAACGTTAAATACAGTGTGTCATGAATCTTATACCTCCACTTCGACAATAAAAGCTTGCAATTTCGTCCCAGTAGCTCAACGATAGCGTGTCGACTTTCCAGTTCGTAGATCCAGGTTCTATTCCCGGCTGGGGCGAAGTTCTTTACAATCTGGTACATCAGTCTTTCACTGTGAAAGAACCAAATTCATCGCGTTATATGGAAAGTCATATGATGTACACTTCAGATTTTTTCATATGTACACAAAAATTTCCTATTCCCGTAACAAAAAATGTTCACCTATGTTAAAAGAGTTTTAAACGAGCTATATATTATTATTTGTTGTATCATACATTATCGATTTATTTTATTTAAATCTATTTATTAAAATTAAAATGTGAAATCAAATGCTTGTTGTGTACCAGAAATATTTATTTATGCTGAAACAATGTTTTATAACAAACGCATGTGCAAATAGTTTTGAGTTCAAAAGTTATATACATATCTTAATGGAAATGATATAACTAAGTGGACGAATTTACGAAGCGAAGATATTTTGAATACGTGATAATTTAGAGTAATGGGCTCCAGATATTTTATAGGGACGGTTAAATATGCTTTGATTCAAGGGAACGGTCACATACACGCCTTTGATGATAAGCGCTGTACCGACAGGTGTTGCATAAAGGAGGAGGCATGGACTGCCAAATCAGTGACAGAATATTGTCGAGGCAGGTGTGTATGGCTTCTTAAGTGGTGGTGTGTTGCTGTGACCGTGCTGAAACACCACAGAACTTAAGACATTTGCTTTGGCAGGAATCCTTACTTTAAAGGACACCTCTTCGATTGTAATCTGCAGCTTCGTAAACTTTTTATACTCGTTCACATACGCCGACACCCGGTGTTCGCTGCCGCTCAAAAACCACTGAAACTCGCTTTGAGAGCTCTTTTTCCCGCAAGACTCCGCTTCTTATTACTTTCCTTATATACATAGTATAATGTAGAAGGAAAGTATTGTGACGGGATCGAAAATTCAAATTCGAGTTTTCGACGGGAGAGCACTTTTCAAACATCCCTGATCACGAATCGAATATTAGTAGTATCTATACGCACGTCTGGGCACACATATTCTTTTTTACACTAAAAACATGATTTTATAGCTTATTTTATCTTTTTTTTTATAAAAAAAAAAGGTCTCGATACATATTAATATTAAAAACATGATTTTATAGCTAAAAAAGGTGTATATATACCTTTTTACATTTAAACCAAATATTAACAGTGAATTACTGAACTTTTTTAGTTAAAAAGCTAGACTATTAAAATAAATGCGTGAAAAAAGAGGACCTCCAAATGAATGGAAGTCCTCTAAATATACTAAAGCCTTTTTTATTAGTTAAAAAGTTAGACTATTAAAAGTATGATTTAAAACAAATGCGTGACCAAATGAATGGAAGTCCTCTAAATATACTAAAGCCTTTTTTATTAGTTAAAAAGCTAGACTATTAAAAGTATGATTTAAAACAAATGCGTGACCAGATGAATGGAAGTCCTCTAAATATACTAAAGCCTTTTTTATTAGTTAAAAAGCTAGACTATTAAATGTATTATTTAAAATAAATGCGTGCCAAATGAATGGATATTAAAAAATGTATACCTTTTAGTTAAAAAGCTAGACATATTAAAAGTGAATTATATAAAATAAATGCGTGAATGCCCTGTTTTTAAAGGGTGGGGTTGAGACCCCCCATTTATTTAACTAAACATAAAATGAAAATAATTATAAAAATATATTAAAAAATGATAATTACATTGGGGGGTGACGCCCCCCACTGAAAAATGATTAAACTCTCTCTAATTCATATTCATGTTTATCATCAATCATACCCGAATACTTAAATATATATCTTCCTTTATTGATTTTATTTATTGATTCATCAGAAAGTTTTCCATGTCTTTTTGCAAGGTAATACTCTTTTTCTTCATTTTTCAATCATCAAGTTTTTCATCAAGTTTGTCTACAACACTTCACCTAAAAACTCATTAGTTAAAAAAATTAACTGAAACGAGTTCTCTAAATAACGGCCCTAGTTTTCTGCGAAAACAATACCGTTGCCACCCTAAAAAGTTTCTAAACACCCCCTTCACTTAAGAACTCCATTAGTTAAAATTTTTTTGAAAAGAAATTCAAAGTTTATCCAAAGTAACCTCTCCCCAACGCACAAGATTACGAAAACAATACCGTTGCCACCCCCATAACAATTTCTGAAAAATTAAAACTAAAAAAAAATTTCCATTTTGAAAAAACACCCAAACAAGACTGCGAGATTCCAAGATGGCCGTCGGAGGGGGGATATGGACATTCCCCCTACCCCACATAACCGACTGCAGGTGAACTCTGCTTCCTATACTACTGACGCCAAATTGATGAAATAATTATTAAACTATTTTAATATAGTACTATATTACTTATTGAAGATGCTATCAATATTTATAATTTTCAATTTAGAGCCGTATCAAATGTAATTTAATTGAGTACTTCGAAATAGTTTTATGTGTTGTCTTCCGGAAAAGCACAAATGTTACACTTCAACGTTAAAAGACACTGTCCAGTGGATCTTATACATCATTTTTTCACTGTGAAAGAAGTAAATTCGTTGCATTACATAAGGAAAGTCATGTGCTATCCACATCATATTTTAAATATTGATTGAATTCGATGGATAATTGATTTATTTTCTCTTTCATTATTTCCAGCTTTGGCAAGCGGTCCCTCAGCGTCGGACGGAGGAGCGGATTCGATGAATCTGTGAGCATATCGCCTCTGGTGGATGTAAGTACCGTTTCTGTTGGTAAAATGCACGCTCTTTATTTCTATTAATGACTAGTGTTTAGGTCTGTAATGTCAAATACAGGGAAACTATCACGCTTGAAAAATTAAGTGAGAACTGTTTTGATATGAATAGCATCTATGCTTGGGAAATCGGAGAGTTACGAAAAATGTAAACACTTATTACGCTTATACCTCCAAACCTAATAGGTAAAAATATAAATAATTTTTCCTTGTTTTGCCAGAAATGGTATTTAGATTATGTATATATAAAAATAATTTCAATATTTTAATATTTTTAACTATTTTTTCAAAAAACTTAAAAGGTATCTATCCGAACTAAAGGTTTTTTTCATTTTTCTTACTGTTGCTCAAAATATCTTAGATATAAATAGTAAACGAATATACATTATGAAATTTAGTTCCTAAATATGTATTTATTTTTTTAAAAAGCTCTTATAGTTTTCAACTCATTGTCAAGTTGAAGAAGATTGAAATTGTTCCGTCTTTCATGTTTGTAATGCTCATATCTCAAGCAAGAATTTAGTCTTTGAAAGCCCTACAAGTGCATGTGATTGAATTTTTAATCGAGCTTTTAGTATAGGGATTATAATTCCGAATTTTTAATATTTTAACCTGAGTTTTCCAATGGATGGAAAAGGTGTACACTTTAATAAAAGCTGTAAAATAATTTTCCGATTGTTGCAGCTCAATCTGTTTACCTACTCTTTGGCAAAATATTGATGCATAAGCACAAGCTATTTTATTTTGTTCAAAAAATTTTAAGAGGTTAAATGAAGTTGGAAATTTTAAAGATGTGTAATGATTGGTGAGGTTTGACCAGAATAGATAAAAATATGCATGTGAAAGTTTATCTATGAACCGCCAGACACGTTTATAGATTAACTTGAAAATCTCGTCAGATAATTGTATTTGGATATTAACAGAATTTTAAGAAAGAATAGAAGTGATATAGAAATGACATACACTCTGGTGCAAAAGAAAAAAAAATATGCAGCCATAAGTAATTGAGCTACAGCCGCGAAACTGGACATGTATGTATCGCTTGAGGAGGTATAAAATGATTAGAATTTGGAAGCAAAAGAATGTTTTAATAAAAAAATGTTGAAAGCAAGAAGATGATATTTTAGTAAGTGGTAAATCTTCCCCTGACAGATATACAACTCGATATTCAGAGCGACATAGAATTAAGGGTGAGCGTCAGTAAATTTTCTGCCCTATCCGCGCTTTGTTAACTTTCGCGGCACACATATTTCGCCGAAATTCTGCTTAAACAGTTGCGAAATATTTTCTGAAAGATAAAATGCAATGCTTAGATTATATTAAAACTAAATTTAACGCCCCCAAAAACCTAAAATGTATTTTTTATTTTAATCCAAAATATTTTTGGTGCTGCCATCTGTTGTCGTAATTTAATTCATACCGAATATTTTTATTTTTTAATGAACATTTTTAAATATCTATTCCTTCTAATACAGTGTTAAATACAACAACAGATCATATATAATAATGCCACAATCACGGAAAGGTAATTTATCATTCTATAAATTTGATAAGGGACCTGAATGTGCATCACTGAGGACTGCAGTTTTGTCTTCAAGCCCAAGTTCAATTACGTTTCCGTGATTATGGCATTATATATGATCTGTTGTTGTATTTAATAGCGTATTAGAAGGAATAGACATTTAAAAATGTTCATTAAAAAATAAAAATAGTCGGTATGAATTAAATTACGACAACAGATGGCAGCACCAAAAATATTTTAAATTAAAATAAAACATATACTCTATGTTTTACTGGGTATTAAATTTAGTTTTAATATAATCTAAGCATAGCATTTTATCGATAAGAAAATATTTCACAACTGTTTGAGCAGAATTTCGGCGAAATATGTGTGCCGCGAAAGTTAACAAAGCGCGGATAGGGCAGAAAATTTACTGACGCTCACCCTTAAGTAAGTTTCTTATGTCCCTATGTGGAAAATTCTACCAAACGATGTCAGTTAATTCAGTAGTATTCAGATAAGGTTTCAACTAGTCAGCTAATTCAGTGGTAATCATATATGGTTGCAATTGCCGTTCCAACATATCCCAGACGTGTTCTATTTATAATAGGTCCGGTGACCTGGATAACTATGGGAGGGTATTACATCCTAAGATATTGTTGAGAAAGTTGTGTAGCATGTGGTCGAGCGTTGTCATGTTGGTAAATGGAACCTAGTTTATTAACACAGGCAGAACAATCGGATCGGTTGCAAAATATCGTCGATGTAAAAGCGAGCCATCAGATTGGCTTGCGGCACAACTAGAGGAGATAGACTGTCCCACAAGATGAATCCCCAGACTCTCATACCACGTATGAAGGCCGTGTGCCGCTTTTCTGTCTCCCCAAATTATTTTATCATGCTTATCGCCACTGATCCTGTCCTCCTCAAAATTAAACAAGAAAGATCAATCATGCATAAAGCATTGATTATGAAACACTTTCCAACTTCAATGCAATTTTATACAGACATCTCTAAAATGCGTTACATTCCTCGGTAATATTTTTAAAATTATCACAATACTACATTAATTTATTATATTTGAAAACTTCATCGAAGAAAATGAACTTCATTCAAATGACAGAATCTTCCTCATAAACTGCGAAATTAAATAACCATTTTGATTTCTTTATACTTTTCATTGTCCAGTAAAAGCTTGTTTAAAATAAACAATGAAGATAGATTTCCCATTTAAATCATGTTTCAAACAATTCACGTTTTCAAAAAGTGAATAATTAGAGCAAAAAATCTCCCATCAAACTGAGAGATTAAATTTTAATTCACTTTCAAGCGATTTTCAAGCTTTTCGTTTGGATAAACCACGGAGTTAGAGAGTAGAACTCCTAGGAAAAAGTTTCGTTTTTCATTAATATCTCGACAACCCCTGGTCTTAGATACTCGAAACTTAGGTTAAATTTATGGGAGGCTATTTCAAGGCTATCCACAAAATTTCATTAAATTCGGTTCAGCCGTTCTCCCATGATGATGAGACAAACGAAAATTTCGTTTTTTACTAATATCTCGAGAACCACTGATCGTAGAAACTCCAAATATAGACTAAATTTTAAATGGGACTATTTCCAGGCTACTCACAAAATTTCATCAAATTCGGTTCAGCCGTTCTCCCGTGATAACGGGACAAACAGAAAGACAGACAGACAGATTTTAAATTTTATTTATATAGATTTTGGAATGTACTATAAGGACCAGATTAAGGGATTATAGTGGGATCCATTGTTTATAAAATACAGTAGATGATATATTAGGTAAAGTTGTGGCACATTGTAACTATATACATGAATCCTGCAATACTATTTACTGATTGTCATTTGCAATTGTAGCAAAAAAAACATTAAAAACATAATCAAAATAGCTGAAATTCATGTGTGCATGCTTTAAATATGTTGTAGAAAACTTGAAAGCAAGAGAAACTGCAATTTAACACAAAATAATATTGATAATTCAAATTATTTTTAAAATACGAGCTAGATGAATTTACAATGAATCAGATGTTTTAAAATCCCCCTAATTCAAAGGAAAATATCCAGCTCGCTGAAATATTTAAAAAATTACAGTATGCACTCAAATATGAATCATAGTTTCAAAGAGTTTTGTAATGATACATATGTAAATAGAAAAAAACTAGCCGAATACCCATTGGAAATCAAAGGGTCTCACAATAAGCAACCTCAAATAATGTAAATTTTTGAATAATTCGCGTTTCACATTTATTCGGCAAATCGAAAATTTTGGTGTGCAGAACCCCCTAAAGAAGAAAATATTGGCAAACTGAAATTGAAGACTTTCTTCATTTCGAACTATCTACCTGTACATCAAATTAAAGTCTCTTATATCATCCCGAAGCATGCTATTTTTTATATCACCTTTCGAACGTTTTTCGGTGGAGCATCCCCTTAAATGAACATTTTGAAAAACTCTAGTCGCCTCGGGTTTTTTATCAGATGATTGGCACATATACCAAATATCAAGCCTTTATTACATTTAAAAGCAAGTCTGTCTCATTTATTCGGAAAATCGAACATTTCGATGTGCGACACCCCCTAAAGTAGAAAATATTGGAACTTTGAAATTGCACAATTCCTTACTTTCGAACTATCTACCCATACACTAAATTTAAAGTCTCTATTCTATAGCTAACCATGCTTTTTCTATCATTTCAACTTTCGAACGTTTTTCTGTGGAGCACTCCCTTAAATGAACATTTTTGAAAATCTGTATTCATCGTGGGTTTTTCATTAAAATGATTAGTCCCTATACCAAATTTCAAGCTTCTATCAAATTGTAAGGGCGGCGTTTCTCATTTTTTCGTCAAATCGAATATTTTGGTGCTCGGCACTCCCTACAATAGCAAATGTTGAAAAACTGAAATTAGACACTTTCTTCCTTTCCAACTCTCTACCCGTACACCAAATTTGAAGTCTCTATATCTTATCGCAAAGCATACTTATCGCAAAGGTATAAGTATGCTTTTTCTATACTTTCACCTTTAGAATGTTTCGTGTGGAGTACCCACCCCCTTAAATGAACATTTCTTATACACTCTATTCTTCATGAGTTTTCTATCAGATGATTAGTGCATATACTAAATATCAAGCCTGTATCACGTTTTAAAAAGGGTATTTCTCATTTATTCCTAAAATCGAACATTTGTATGTGTGGCACCCTCTAAGGTAAAAAATATTGGACAACTAAAATTGCACATACTCTTCCTTTCGAACTATCTACCCGTACACCAAATGTGAAGTCTCTATCCCATCCAGCAGCATAGTTTTTCGTCATTTCACCTTTCGAACGTTTCTTTCTGGAGCACCCTCTTAAACGAACATTTTATAAAAAATATTTTACCTGGGATTTTTTCATTAAATGGTTAGCTTATATAACAAATTTCAAGTCTCTATCAAATTTTAAAGCAGACGTTTCCCATTTGTTCGGCAAATCGAACATTATAGTGGGCGGCACCCCCTAAAGTAGCAAACATTGAAAATCTGAAATTGCACACTTTTTCTTTTTGTTGCTCCAAGTCCTCTGGACGAGCCGGACGGCCTGGGGCTTTCACACTTTTTCTTTTGGAACGGTTTACCCATACACCAAATTTGAAGTCTCTATCTCATTTCAAAGTATGCTTTCCTATCATTTAAGTTTTCGGACGTTTTGGTGTGAAGCACCCCCTGTACGGAACATTTTTTAAATATTCGATTTTTCCGGGGGGGGGGGTTATCGAACGATTGACCCATGTACCAAATTGCAAGTCTCTATCTACATGGGAAGTGCCTAAAAAAGCGTGACAGGCAGACAGACGGACACTTGGCGATTAATATATACTAGCTGAATGCAAGTTGAAAATCAACGGTCTCGCAATAAGCAACCCCTGAATGTAATTTTTTGAATAATTCGCGTTTCACTTTTATTCGGCAAATCGAATATTTTGGTGTGCAGAACCCCCTAAAGAAGAAAATAATGGAAAACTTAAATTGCGCACTTCTTCCTTTCAAACTATCTACCCGCGGTAGCGCAACAACTTGGATGCAGCGTGAGAGCTTGGCTGGGCCCCTATGTAATCCCTATATAATTAAGATTATAAACAATGAGATAATGGTTAGAACTCTTATAGATACTGGGTCTCATCTCTCCTATTTAAGCACAGGAATGATTAATAAGCTTGAACTGAAACCAAAACGAAAACAAAATCTCGTTCATAGCTTATTTGTGGGGAGAAAATCTAGACCTTGTTTACATGAAGAATATGAAATTGATATTGTCGATTTGCAAAATACCTTTTCTGTTAGTGCTGATGTTCTGTCAGAAGATAAAATATGTGGATTTGTTCCGAAAGCTAGAAGAGTTTTAACTTTGAAGGAGTTAAAATAAAATAACTTAATGATACCAGATTTGAATTTTCAAGATTATGAAATTGATTTACTTTTAGGAGCTAAAGTTGTTGGATTAATCGTGACTGGTAATTCTATTAAATTTAATTCAGGATTATCATTTTGTTTTAAAAGCAAAAGTGGGTTACACTTTGATGGGAAAAGTATATATTTCTGATAAATGTGAAGTTATACCCAAAGCGGATTCCATTGAAAGTAATTCATGTTGTAGTATATCTAGTGTTTTAACATTACATTCTATGAATTTTGTTATTCATATATGGGACCTTGATGTTATTAGTATAACGAATCCATGGCAAAATACTAAAAAGAAGTTCAATTTTTCTGATATTGTCAAGCAATTTCAAGATAATTTAACTATTTTTCCTGATGGAAGGTATGAGTTGTTATTACCCTTCAAATAATATACTCAGTTACTAGATAATAAGGACTTAGCTTTAAAAAGGCACCGAAATAGAAAAAGAAAACTTCTTAAAAGATTATGTGGAAGTGTTTAAAGAGTGGGAAAGATTGAGAATTATTGAAAAGGTTCCAGGAAAATAGATAAAAACTAGCCGAATACCCGTTCAACGGTCTCGCAGTAAGCAACCCCTGAATAATGTAAAATTTTTAATAATTCGCTTTTTACATTTATTCGACAAATCGAATATTTTGGTGTGCAGAACCCCCTAAAGGAGAAAATATTGGGAAACTTAATTTACGCATTTATTCCTTTTGAATTATCTACGCGTACACCACATTAAAGTCTAGCTCATCCCGAGGCAACCCAATTTTATTATTTCTAATTTCGAACTTTTTTCTGTGAAGTACACCCATAAATGAACATTTTTGAAATACAATGCACACGTACACCAAATTTGAAATCTCTATCCTATCGAGAAGCATGTTTTTCCGATCACTTCACTTTTTGAACGTTTTTCTGTGTAGCACCCTGTTAATGAATATTTTTGTCAAACAGTATTCATCTTTGGTTTTTTAGTCAAATGGTTAGCCCATATACTAAATTTCAAGCCTCTATCACATTGTAAAGGAGGCATTGTACATTTGTTCGGCAAATGGAATCTTTTAGTGAGCGGCACCCCCTACAATAGCAAATGTTAGAAAACTGAAATTGCACATTTTCTTCCTTTCCAAATTTTTATCCGTAAACCCAAGTTGAAGTCTATCCCATCGAAAACCATGCTTTTCCAGCATTTCACATTTCGAATGCTTTTGTGTGGAGTACCCACCCCCCTTAAATATACATTTTTGAAAAACTCTATTCTTTTTGTGATTTCTATCAGATGATTAGCCCACATACCCAATATCAAGCCGTTATCACGTTTTAAAAGGGGCGTTTTAGCTTCATTTCGAAAATCGAACATTTTTGTGTGGGGCACCCCCTTAAGTAGAAAATATTTGAAAACTGAAATTGTACACATTTTCCTTCCAAACTATCATCTACCCGAACTCCAAATTTGAAATCTCCATATCATTCCGAAGCATGCTTTTTTTATCAATTCACCTTTCGAACGTTTCCCTCTGGAGCACCCCCTTAAACGAACATTTTTGGAAAACTATATTCGTCTTGGGTGTCTGCATCAAATGATTAGTCCATATACCAAATTTCAAGCCTTTATTACATTTTAAAGGAGCCCTTTCTCATTTATTCGGAAAATCGAACATTTTGGTGTGCGGCACCCCCCTTAAGTAGAAAATATTGTAAATCTGCAATTGCACACTTTCTTCCTTTCGAACGGTTTACCCAGATACCAAATTTGAAGTCCCTCTCTTATCGCAAAGCATGCTTTCCTATCATTTCACTTTTCGAATGTTTTGATGTGGAGCACCCCTTCTAGAGGACGTTTTCGAAAAATTCGATTTTTCCAGGGGGTTTTATCGAACGACCGAGCCGTGTACCAAATTGTAAGTCTCTATCTATTCGGGAAGTGCCTAAAAAAAGTGACAGACAGACAGACGGACAGACAGACGGACACTTGGCAATTAGTATATGCTAGCAGAATACCCGTTGAAAATCAACAGTCTCGCAATAAACAACCCCTGAAAAATATAAATTTTTGAATAATTCGTGTTTCACATTTATTCGGCAAATCGAATATTTTAGCGTGCAGAAACTCCTAAATTGGAAAATGTAAGTTGCGCACGTCGTCCTTTCGAATTATCTACCAGTAAATTATCTACCACCAAATTAAAGTCTCTATCTCATCCCGAAGCATGCTATTTTATCATCTCCCCTTTCGAACGTTTTTCTTTGGAGCACCCCCATAAATGAACATTTTTGAAAAACTCTGTTCGTGTTGTGTTTTTTATCAGATGATTGGCCCATATACCAAATATCAAGCCTCTATCACATTTAAAAGCAAGAGTGTCTCATTTATTCCGAAAATCGAACATATTAGCGTGCGACACCCCCTAAACTAGCAAATATTGGAAATCTGAAATTTACACACTTTCTTCCTTTCAAAGAATCTACCAATACACCAAATTTGATGTCTCTATCCTATAGTGGAGAATGTTTTTCTATCACTTCATATTTCGAACGTTTTTACGTTTTTCTGTGTTGCACCCTCTTAAATGAACATTTTTGAAAAACCGTAATAATCTTAGGGATTTTTATCAAATGATTAGCCCATATACTAAATTTCATGCTTCTATCACACTCTAAAGGAGGCGTCTTTTAGTTGATCGCGAAATCGAACATTTTAGTGTGCGGCACCCCTACAATACCAAATGTTTGTAAACTGAAATTGCACACTTTCTTCCTTTCAAACTATATACCCGCATACCAAATTTGAAGTCTCTAACTCATCGCGAAGTATACTTTTTCTATCATTTCACCCTTCGAATGTTTTTCTGTGGAGTACCCACCCCCCTTAAATAAATATTTTTGAAAAACTCCATTCTTCTTGGGTTTTCTATCAAATGATTCGCCCATATACCAAATATCAAGTCTCTATCACATCCTAAAAGGGATATTTCTACTTCATTCCGAAAATCGAACATTTTTGTGTGCAACACCTAAAGTATAAAATATTGGAAAACAGAAATTGTACACTTTCTTCCTTCGAAACTATCTACCCGTACACCTAATTTCAAGTCTCTATCTCATCCCGAAGCATACTATTTTATCATCTCCCCTTTCGAACGTTTTTTTTTTTTGAGCACTTCCATAAATGATCATTTTTGAAAAATTCTGTTCGTGTTGTGTTTTTTATCAGATGATTGACCGATATACCAAATATCAAGCCTCTATCACATTTAAAAGCAAGAGTGTCTCATTTATTCCGAAAATCGATGTTTTCGCGTGCGACACCCCCTAAAGTAGCAAATATTGTAAATCTGAAATTTGCACACTTTCTTCCTTTCAAAGAATCTACCAGTACACCAAATTTGATGTCTCTATCCTATAGTGGAGAATGTTTTTCTATCACTTCATATTTCGAACGTTCTTACGTTTTCCTGTGTTGGACCCTCTTAAATAATCATTTTTGCAAAACCGTAATAATCTTAGGTTTTCTTTTATCAAATGATTAGCCCATATACTAAATTTCAAGCTTCTATCACACTCCAAAGGAGGCGTTTGCCAGTTGTTCGTGAAATCGAGCATGTTAGTGTGCGCCACCCCCTACAATAGCAAATGTTTGTAAACAGAAATTGCACACTCTCTTCCTTTCAAACTATATACCCGTATACCAAATTTGAAGTCTCTAACTCATCGCGAAGTATACTTTTTCTATCATTTCACCCTTCGAATGTTTTTCTGTGGAGTACCCATCCCTCTTAAATATATATTTTTGAAAAGCTCCATTCTTCTTGGGTTTTCTATCAAATGATTCGCCCATATACCAAATATCAAGCCTCTATCACGTTCTAAAAGGGATATTTCTACTTCATTCCTAAAATCGAACATTTTTGTGTGCAACACCCCCTAAAGTGTAAAATATTGGAAAACTGAAATTGTACACTTTCTTCCTTCCAAACTATCTACCCGTATACCAAATTTCAAATTTCTATCTCATCCCTCAGTATGTTTTCTTATCAATTCACCCGTCGAACGTTTTTCTCTAGAGCACCCCCTTAAACGAACGTTTTTGAAAAACTATATTCGTCTTGGGTGTTTTCATCAAATGATTAGTCCATATACCGAATTTCAAGCCGCTATCAAATTTTAAAGGAGACCTTTCTCATTTATTCGGTAAATCGAACATTTTGGTGTGCGGCACCCCCTTAAGTATAGAAAATATGGATTATCTGATATTGCACACTTTCTTCCTTTCGAACGATTTACCCATACACTAAATTTGAAGTCTCTATCTCATCAAAAACCATGCTTTCCCACCATTTCACTTTTCGAACATTTTGGTGTGCGGCACCCCCTTAAGTAGAAAATATTGGAAATGTGAAATTGAACACTTTCTTCCTTTCAAACGGTTTACCCATACACCAAATTTGAGATCTTTATCTCATCGCAAAGCATGCTTTCTTATCATTTAACTTTTCGAAAGTTTTGGTGTGCGGCACCCCCTAAGGTAGAAAATATTGGAAATATGAAATTGCACCCTTTCTTCCTTTCGAATGATTTACCTATACATCAAATTTAAAGTCTCTATCTCAGCGCAAAGTATGCTTATCCATCATTTCAGTTTTCGAACGTTTTGGTGTGGGGCACACCCTCTATAGAACGTTTTCGAAAAATTCGGTTTTTCCAAGGGGTTTTATCGAACGACCGAGTCGTGTACCAAATTGCAAGTCTCTATCTATTCGGGAAGTGCCTGAAAAAAGCGTGACAGACAAACAGACAGACGGACAGACGGACACTTGGCAATTAGTATATATATATAGATAGATAGATAGATAGATAGATAGATCGAATATTTTGGTGTGCAGAACCCCCAAAGAAGAAAATATTGGGAAACTAAATTTGCGCATTTCTTCCTCTGTTTGTCTTGTGTGTTTTTTTCAGATGATTGGCCCATATACTAAATATCAAGCCTCTATCACATTTAAAAGGCAGCGTGTCTCATTTATTCGGAAAATCGAACATATTAGTGTGCGCACCGCTTAAAGTAGCAAATATTGGGAAACTGAAATTTCACACTTTCTTCCTTTCAAACTATCTACCTTTACACCAAATTTGATATCTCTAGCTCATTTCGAAGCATGGTTTTTTATCAATTCACTTCTCTAACGTCTCATTCTGGATCACCCCTTTAAACGAACATTTTTGAAAAACTGTATACTTCTTGCGTGTTTCCGTCAAATGATTAGCCCATATACCAAATTTCAAGCCTCTGTCAAATTTTAAAGCAGCGTTTTCTCGTTCATTCTGTAAATCGAACATTTTGGTGTGCGGCATCCCCTTAAGTAGAAAATATTGGAAATCTGAAATTGCACACTTTCTTCCTTTTGAACGATTTACCCATACACCAAATTTGAAGTCTCTATCTCATCGCAAAGCATGCTTTCCTATCATTTCACTTTTCGAACGTTTTAGTGTGTGGCATCCCCTTAAGTAGAAAATATTGGAAATCTGAAATTGCACATTTTCTTCTTTTCGAACGATTTATCCTTACACCAAATTTGAAGTCTCTATCTCATCGCAAAGCTTTCTTTGCAAACATTTCACTTTTCGAATGTTTTAGTGTGCGGCACCCCCTTAAGTAGAAAATAAGCGAAATCTGAAATTGTACACTTTTTTCTTTCAAACGGTTTACTCATACACCAAATTTGAGGTCTCTATCTCATCGCAAAGTATGCTTTCCCATCATTTCACTTTTCGAACATTTTAGTGTGAAGCACCCCCTCCAAAGAACGTATTCGAAAAATTCGATTTTTTCAGGGGGTTTTATCGAACATCCGAACCGTGTACCAAATTACAAGTCTCTATCTATTCGGGAAGTGCCTAAAAAAGCGTGACAGACAGACGGACACTTGGCAATTAGTATATACTAGCCGAATACCCGTTAAAAATCAACGGTTTCGCAATAAGCAACCCCTGAATAATGTAAATTTTGGAATAATTCGCGTTTCACATTTATTCGGTAAATCGAATATTTTGGTGCACAGAACTCTTAAAGAAAACTGCCCACTTCTTCCTTTAGAGCTATCTAGCCGTACACCAAATTAAAGTCTCTATCTCACCCCGAAGCATGCTAATTTATCATTTCTCCATTCGAATGCTTTTCTGTGGAGCAGACCCATAAATGAACATTTCTGAAAAACTCTGTTCATCTTTAGTTTTTTTATCAGATGATTGGCCCACATACCAAATACCAAGCCTCTATCACATTTAAAAGGAAGAGTGTCTCATTTATTCGGAAAATCGAACATATTGGTGTACTGCACACCCTAAAGTTAGCAAATATTGGAAATTTGAAATTGCACACTTTCTTCCTTTCAAACTATTTCCTCGTACACCAAATTTGAAGTCATTATCCTATCGCGAAGCATGTTTTTCTATCACTTCACCATTCGAACGGTTTTCAGTGTAGCACCTCCTTAAATGAACAATTTCGGAAAACCTTATTCATCTTTGGTTTGTTCTTCAAATGATGAGCCCATATACTAAATTTCAAGCCTCTATCACATTGTAAAGAAGGCGTTTTCAATTTGTTTGACAAATCGAATATTTTAGTGAGCGCACCTCCCACAATAGCAAATGTTGGAAAACTGTAATTGCACACTTTCTACCTTTCCAACTATTTACCCCTACACCCTATTTGAAGTCTCTATCTCATTGCGAAGCATGCTTTTTCTATCAATTCTCCTTTCGAATGATTTTGTGTGCAGTACCCACCGCCTTAAATATGCATTCTTGAAAAAATCCATTTTCATTGAGTTTACTATCACATTATTCGCCCATATACAAAATTTCAAGCCTCTATCAAATTTTAAAGTAGCCGTTTCTCATTTATCCGGTAAATCGAATATTTTGGTGTGCGGCAACCATTGAAGTAGAAAATATTCGAAATCTGAAATTGTACACTGTCTTCCTTTCAAACGGGTTACCCATACACCAAATTTGAAGTCTCTATCTTATCGCAAAGCATATTTTCTTTTCATTTCATTTTTCGAACGTTTTGGTGTGGAACACCCCCTAAACGAACATTTTAGAAAACTATATTTATTTTGGGTGTTTTCTTCAAATGATTAGCCCATATACAAAATTTCAAGCCTCTATCAAATTTTAAAGTAGCCGTTTTTCATTTATACGGTAAATCGAACATTTTGGTTGCGGCACCCCCTTAAGTAGAAAATATTCGAAATCTGAAATTGTACACTTTTTCCCTTTCAAACGGTTTTCACATTCACCAAATTTGAAGTCTCTATCTCATCGCAAAGCATGCTTTCCCATCATTTCACGTTTCGAACGTTTTGGTGTGGGGCACCCCCCACGTTTTCGAAAAATTCGATTTCTCCAGGGGGTTTTATCGAGTGGCCGGGCCGTGTACCAAATTGCAAGCCTCTATCTATTCGGGAAGTGCCTAAAAAAAGCGTTACAAGCGGACAGACAGACAGACGGACACTTAGCAATTAGTATAGAGTAGCCAAATACCCGTTGAAAATCAACTGTGTCGCAATAAGCAACTCCTGAATAATGTAAATTTTTGAATAATTCGTGTATCATATTTATTCGGCAAATCGATAATTTTAGTGTGCAGAAGCCCCTAAAGAAGAAAATATTAGAAAATTTAAGTTGCGCACGTCGTCCTTTCGAATTATCTACCAGTACACCAAATTAAAGTCTCTATCTCATCCCGAAGCATACTATTTTATCATCTCACCTTTCGAACGTTTTTCTTTGGAGCACACCCATAAATGAACATTTTTGAAAAACTCTGTTCGTGTTGTGTCTTTTATCAGATGATTGGCCCATATACCAAATATCAAGCTTCTATCACATTTAAAAGCAAGAGTGTCTCATTTATTCCGAAAATCGAACATATTAGCGTACGACACCCCCTAAAATAGCAAATATTGGAAATCTGAAATTTGTACACTTTTTTGCTTTCAAAGAATCTACCAGTACACCAAATTTGATGTCTCTATCCTATTGTGGAGCATGTTTTTCTATCACTTAATATTTCGAACGTTTTTACGTTTTTCTGTGTTGCACCCCCTTAAATGATCATTTTTGAAAAACGGTAAGAATCTTATGTTTTTTTTTATCAAATGATTAGCTCGTATGCTAAATTTCAAGCTTCTATCACACTCTAAAGGAGGCGTCTTTTAGTTGATCGCGAAATCGAACATTTTAGTGTGCGGCACCCCTACAATAGCAAATGTTTGTAAAATGAAATTGCACGCTTTCTTCCTTTCAAACTATATACCCGTATACCAATTTTGAAGTATCTAATTCATTGCGAAGTATACTTTCACCCTTCGAATGTCATTTCACCCTTCGAATGTATTTCTGTGGAGTACCCACACCCTTAAATATATATTTTTGAAAAACTCCATTCTTCTTGGGTTTTCTATCAATTGATTCGTCCATATACCAAATATTAAGCCTCTATCACGTTCTGAAAGGGATATTTCTACTTCATTTCGAAAATCGAACATTTTTGGTGCAACACCCCCTAATGTATAAAATATTGGAGAACTGAAATTGTACACTTTCTTCCTTCTAAACTATCTACCCGTACACCAAATTTCAAATCTCTATCTCATCCAGCATTATGTTTTCTTATCAATTCACATTTCGAATGTTTTCCTCTAGAGCACCCCCTTAAACGAACGTTTTTGAAAAACTATATTCGTCTTGGGTGTTTTCATCAAATGATTAGTCCATATACCTAATTTCAAGCCTCTTTCAAATTTTAAAGCAGACGTTTCTCATTTATTCGGTACATCGAACATTTTGGTGTGCGGCACCCCCTTAAGTATAGAAAATATTGGTTATCTGATATTGCACACTTTCTTCCTTTCGGACGATTTAACCATACACCAAATTTGAAGTCTCTATCTCATCACAAAGCATGCTGTCCTATCATTTCACTTTTCGAAAGTTTTGGTGTGCGGCACCCCCTTAAGTAGAAAATATTGGAAATCTGAAATTGCACACTGTCTTCCTTTCAAACGATTTACCCATATACTAAATTTGAAGTCTCTATCTCATCTCAAAGCATGCTTTCCCATCATTTCACTTTTCGAAAGTTTTGGTGTGCGGTACCCCTAAGGTAGAAAATATTGGAAATCTGAAATTGCACAATTTCTTTTTTTCGAATGATTTACTTATACACCAAATTTGAAGTCTCTATCTCATTGCAAAATATGCTTTCATATCATTTCACTTTTCGAACGTTTTGGTGTGGTGCACCCCCTCTATAGAACGTTTTCGAAAAATTCGATTTCTCCATGGGGTTTTATCGAACGACCGAACCGTGTACCAAATTGCAAGTCTCTATCTTTTCGGGAAGTGCCTGAAAAAAGCGTGACAGACAGACAGACAGACAGACAGACGGTCAGACGGACAGACGGACATTTGGCAATTAGTATATACTAGCCGAATATCCGTTGTAAATCAACGGTCTCGAAATAAGCAACCCCTGACTAATGTAAATTTTATAATAATTCGCGTTTCACATTTATTCGACAAGTCGAATATTTTGGTGTGCAGCACCACCTAAAGAAGAAAATATTGGGAAACTAATTTTGCGCATTTCTTCCTCTGTTTGTCTTGTGTTTTTTATCAGATGATTGGCTCAAATACCAAATATCAAACCTTTATCACATTTAAAAAGAAACGTGCCTTATTTATTCGGAAAATCGAACATATTAGTGTGCGCACCTCTTAAAGTAGCAAATATTGGAAATTTGAAATTTCACACTTTCTTTCTTTCAAACTATTTACCCTTACACCAAATTTGATATCTCTATCTCATTCCGAAGAATGGCTTTGTATCAATTCACTTTTCGAACGTTTTACTCTGGAGCACCCCCTTAAACGAACATTTTTGAAAAACTATATTCGTCTTGCGTGTTTCCGTCAAATGACTAGCCCGTATATCAAATTTCAAGCCACTATTAAATTTTAACGGGGCGTGTTTTAATTTATTCCCTAAATGGAACATTTTGGAGGGCGGCAGCCCCTTAAGTAAAAAATATTGGAAATCTGAAATTGCACACTTTCTTCCTTTCGAACGGTTTACCCATACACCAAATTTGAAGTCTTTACCTCGTTGCAAAGCATACTTTCCTATCATTTCACTTTTCGAACGTTTTAGTGTGCGGCACCCCCTTAAGTAGAAAATATTGGAAATTTGAAATTGCACACTTTCTCCATTTTAAACGATTTACCCATACACCAAATTTGAAATCTCTATCTCATCTCAAAGCATGCTTTCTTATCATTTCACTTTTCGAACGTTTTCGTGTGGGGCACCCCTTCTATAGAACGTTTCCGAAAACTTCGATTTTTACAGGGGGTTTATTGAACGACCGAGCCGTGTACCAAATTGCAAGTCTCTATCTATTCGGGAAGTGCCTAAAAAACGTGTGACAAGCAGACAGACGGACAGACAGACAGACGGACACTTGGCAATTAGTATATACTAGCCGAATACCCGTTGAAAATCAACTGTATCGCAATAAGCAACCCCTGAGTAATGTAAATTTTATAATAATTCGCGTTTCACATTTATTCGACAGATGGAATATTTTGGTGTGCAGAACCCCCTAAAGAAGAAAATATTGGGAAACTAAATTTGCGAATTTCTTCCTCTGTTTGTCTTGTGTTTTTTATCAGATTATTGGTCCATATACCAAAACTCAAGCCTCTATCACATTTAAAAGGAAGAGCACCAAATTTGAAGTCTCTATCTCATAGCGAAGCATGCTTTTCTAGCATTTCACCTTTCGAAAACTTTAGTGCGGAGTGTCTACCCCCTTAAATACACATTTTTGAAAAACTTTATTCTTTTTGTGATTTCTATCAAATGATTGGCCCATATACCAAATATCAAGCCTCTATCACGTTTTAAAAGGAGCATTTCTCCTTTATTCGGAAAATCGAACATATTAGTGTGCGCACCCCTGAAAGTAACAAATATTGAAAATCTGAAATTTCACGCTTTCTTCCTTTCAAACTATCTACCCTTACACCAAATATATCAAATATACCAAATACACCAAATATATAATTGATATATCTGTCTCATTTCGAAACATGGTTTTTTAGCAATTCACTTTTCGAACGTTTCACTCTTTAGCACCCCCTTAAACGAACATTGTTGAAGAACTATATTCGTCTTGCGTGTTTCCGTCAAATGATTAGCCCATATACCAAATTTCAAGCCTCTATCAAATTTTAAAGGAGCGTATTCTCATTTTTTCTGTAAATCGAACATTTTGGTGTGCGGCATCCCCTTAAGTAGAAAATATTGGAAATCCGAAATTCCACACTTTCTTTGTTTCAAACGATTTACCCATACTCCAAATTTGAAGTCTCTATCTCATCGCAAAGCATGCTCTCCTATCATATCACTTTTCGAACGCTTTGGTGTGCTGAACCCCCCCCCCCCCCTTAAGGAGAAAATATTGGAAATCTGAAATTGCACACTTTCTTCCTTTCAAGTGATTTACCCATATACCAAATTTGAAGTCTATCTCATCGCAAAGCATGCTTTCCCGTCATTTCACTTTTCGAACGTTTTGGTGTGGGGCACCCCCTCTATAAAACGTTTTCGAAAAATTCGATTTTTCCAGGGGGTTTTATCGAACGACCGAGCCGTGTACCAAATTGCAAGTCTCTATCTATTCGGGAAGTGCCTAAAAAAGGCGTGACAGACAGACGGACAGACAGACGGACAGACAGACAGACGGACACTTGGCAATTAGCATATATAACTAGCCGAATACCCGTTGAAAATCAACGGTATCGCAATAAGCAACCCCTGAGTAATGTAAATTTTATAATAATTCGCGTTTCACATTTATTCGACAGATGGAATATTTTGGTGTGCAGAACCCCCTAAAGAAGAAAATATTGGGAAACTAAATTTGCGGATTTCTTCCTCTATTTGTCTTGTGTTTTTTATCAGATTATTGGTCCATATACCAAAACTCAAGCCTCTATCACATTTAAAAGGAAGAGCACCAAATTTGAAGTCTCTATCTCATAGCGAAGCATGCTTTTCTAGCATTTCACCTTTCGAAAACTTTAGTGCGGAGTGTCTACCCCCTTAAATACACATTTTTGAAAAACTTTATTCTTTTTGTGATTTCTATCAAATGATTGGCCCATATACCAAATATCAATCCTCTATCACGTTTTAAAAGGAGCATTTCTCCTTTATTCGGAAAATCGAACATATTAGTGTGCGCACCCCTGAAAGTAACAAATATTGAAAATCTGAAATTTCACGCTTTCTTCCTTTCAAACTATCTACCCTTACACCAAATATATCAAATATACCAAATACACCAAATATATAATTGATATATCTGTCTCATTTCGAAACATGGTTTTTTAGCAATTCACTTTTCGAACGTTTCACTCTTTAGCACCCCCTTAAACGAACATTGTTGAAGAACTATATTCGTCTTGCGTGTTTCCGTCAAATGATTAGCCCATATACCAAATTTCAAGCCTCTATCAATTTTTAAAGGAGCGTATTCTCATTTTTTCTGTAAATCGAACATTTTGGTGTGCGGCATCCCCTTAAGTAGAAAATATTGGAAATCCGAAATTCCACACTTTCTTTGTTTCAAACGATTTACCCATACTCCAAATTTGAAGTCTCTATCTCATCGCAAAGCATGCTCTCCTATCATATCACTTTTCGAACGTTTTGGTGTGCTGCACCCCCCCCCCCCTTAAGGAGAAAATATTGGAAATCTGAAATTGCACACTTTCTTCCTTTGGAGTGATTTACCCATATACCAAATTTGAAGTCTATCTCATCGCAAAGCATGCTTTCCCGTCATTTCACTTTTCGAACGTTTTGGTGTGGGGCACCCCCTCTATAAAACGTTTTCGAAAAATTCGATTTTTCCAGGGGGTTTTATCGAACGACCGAGCCGTGTACCAAATTGCAAGTCTCTATCTATTCGGGAAGTGCCTAAAAAAAGCGTGACAGACAGACGGGCAGACAGACAGACGAACACTTGGCATTTAGTATATACTAGCCGAATACTCGTTGAAAATCAACGGTATCGCAATAAGCAACCCCTGAGTAATGTAAATTTTATAATAATTCGCGTTTCACATTTATTCGACAGATGGAATATTTTGGTGTGGAGAACCCCCTAAAGAAGAAAATA
This sequence comes from Amaurobius ferox, assembly GCA_951213105.1. Taxonomy (NCBI): domain Eukaryota; kingdom Metazoa; phylum Arthropoda; class Arachnida; order Araneae; family Amaurobiidae; genus Amaurobius; species Amaurobius ferox. Next base: position 579,015 of record OX578147.1, on the reverse strand, counting down.
TTGGGAAACTAAATTTGCGGATTTCTTCCCCTGTTTGTCTTGTGTTTTTTATCAGATTATTGGTCCATATACCAAAAATCAAGCCTCTATCACATTTAAAAGGAAGAGCACCAAATTTGAAGTCTCTATCTCATAGCGAAGCATGCTTTTCTAGCATTTCACCTTTCGAAAACTTTAGTGCGGAGTGTCTACCCCCTTAAATACACATTTTTGAAAAACTTTATTCTTTTTGTGATTTCTATCAAATGATTGGCCCATATACCAAATATCAAGCCTCTATCACGTTTTAAAAGGAGCATTTCTCCTTTATTCGGAAAATCGAACATATTAGTGTGCGCACCCCTGAAAGTAACAAATATTGAAAATCTGAAATTTCACGCTTTCTTCCTTTCAAACTATCTACCCTTACACCAAATATATCAAATATACCAAATACACCAAATATATAATTGATATATCTGTCTCATTTCGAAACATGGTTTTTTAGCAATTCACTTTTAGAACGTTTCACTCTTTACCACCCCCTTAAACGAACATTGTTGAAGAACTATATTCGTCTTCCGTGTTTCCGTCAAATGATTAGCCCATATACCAAATTTCAAGCCTCTATCAAATTTTAAAGGAGCGTTTTCTCATTTTTTCTGTAAATCGAACATTTTGGTGTGCGGCACCCCCTTAAGTAGAAAATATTGGAAATCTAAAATTGCACGCTTTCTTCCTTTCGAACGATTTACCCATACACCAAATTTGAAGTCTCTACCTCATCGCAAAGCATTCTTTCCTATCATTTCACTTTTCGAACGTTTTAGTGTGCGGCACCCCCTTAAGTAGAAAATATTGGAAATCTGAAATTCCACACTTTCTTTGTTTCAAACGATTTACCCATACTCCAAATTTGAAGTCTCTATCTCATCGCAAAGCATGCTCTCCTATCATATCACTTTTCGAACGTTTTGGTGTGCTGCACCCCCCCTTAAGGAGAAAATATTGGAAATCTGAAATTGCACACTTTCTTCCTTTCGAGTGATTTACCCATATACCAAATTTGAAGTCTCTATCTCATCGCAAAGCATGCTTTCCCGTCATTTCACTTTTCGAACGTTTTGGTGTGGGGCACCTCCTCTATAGAACGTTTTCGAAAAATTCGATTTTTCCAGGGGGTTTTATCGAACGACCGAGCCGTGTACCAAATTGCAAGTCTCTATCTATTCGAGAAGTGCCTAAAAAAGGCGTGACAGGCAGACGGACAGACAGACGGACAGACAGACAGACGGACACTTGGCAATTAGCATATATAACTAGCCGAATACCCGTTGAAAATCAACGGTATCGCAATAAGCAACCCCTGAGTAATGTAAATTTTATAATAATTCGCGTTTCACATTTATTCGACAGATGGAATATTTTGGTGTGCAGAACCCCCTAAAGAAGAAAATATTGGGAAACTAAATTTGCGGATTTCTTCCTCTGTTTGTCTTGTGTTTTTTATCAGATTATTGGCCCATATACCAAAACTCAAGTCTCTATCACATTTAAAAGGAAGAGCACCAAATTTGAAGTCTCTATCTCATAGCGAAGCATGCTTTTCTTGCATTTCACCTTTCGAAAACTTTAGTGCGGAGTGTCTACCCCCTTAAATACACATTTTTGAAAAACTTTATTCTTTTTGTGATTTCTATCAAATGATTCGCCCATATACCAAATATCAAGCCTCTATCACGTTTTAAAAGGAGCATTTCTCCTTTATTCGGAAAATCGAACATATTAGTGTGCGCACCCCTGAAAGTAACAAATATTGAAAATCTGAAATTTCACGCTTTCTTCCTTTCAAACTATCTACCCTTACACCAAATATATCAAATATACCAAATACACCAAATATATAATTGATATATCTGTCTCATTTCGAAACATGGTTTTTTAGCAATTCACTTTTCGAACGTTTCACTCTTTAGCACCCCCTTAAACGAACATTGTTGAAGAACTATATTCGTCTTGCGTGCTTCCGTCAAATGATTAGCCCATATACCAAATTTCAAGCCTCTATCAAATTTTAAAGGAGCGTTTTCTCATTTTTTCTGTAAATCGAACATTTTGGTATGCGGCACCCCCTTAAGTAGAAAACATTGGAAATCTGAAATTGCACGCTTTCTTCCTTTCAAACTATCTACCCTTACACCACATTTGATATCCGTATCTCATTTCGAAGCATGGTTTTTATCAATTCTCTTTTCGAACGTTTCACTCTGAAGCACCCCCTTAAACGAACATTTTTGAAAAAAATTATTCTTCTTGCGTGTTTCCGTCAAATGATTAGCCCGTATACCAAATTTCAAGCCTCTATCAAATTTTAACGGAGCGTTTTCTCATTTATTCTGTAAATCGAACATTTTGGTATGCGGCACCCCCTTAAGTAGAAAACATTGGAAATCTGAAATTGCACGCTTTCTTCCTTTCAAACTATCTACCCTTACACCACATTTGATATCCCTATCTCATTTCGAAGCATGGTTTTTATCAATTCTCTTTTCGAACGTTTCACTCTGAAGCACCCCCTTAAACGAACATTTTTGAAAAAAATTATTCTTCTTGCGTGTTTCCGTCAAATGATTAGCCCGTATACCAAATTTCAAGCCTCTATCAAATTTTAACGGAGCGTTTTCTCATTTATTCTGTAAATCGAACATTTTGGTGTGCGGCACCCCCTTAAGTAGAAAATATTGGAAATCTGAAATTGCACGCTTTCTTCCTTTCGAACGATTTACCCATACACCAAATTTGAAGTCTCTACCTCATCGCAAAGCATTCTTTCCTATCATTTCACTTTTCGAACGTTTTAGTGTGCGGCACCCCCTTAAGTAGAAAATATTGGAAATCTGAAATTCCACACTTTCTTTGTTTCAAACAATTTACCCATACTCCAAACTTGAAGTCTCTATCTCATCGCAAAGCATGCTCTCCTATCATATCACTTTTCGAACGTTTTGATGTGCTGCATCCCCCCTTAAGGAGAAAATGTTGGAAATCTGAAATTGCACACTTTCCTCCTTTCGAGTGATTTACCCACATACCAAATTTGAAGTCTCTATCTCATCGCAAAGAAGGCTTTCCCGTCATTTCACTTTTCGAACGTTTTGGTGTGGGGCACCCCTTCTATAGAACGTTTTCGAAAAACTCGATTTTTCCAGGGGGTTTTATCGAACGACCGAGGCGTGTACCAAATTGCAAGTCTCTATCTATTCGGGAAGTGCCTAAAAAAGGCGTGACATACAGACGGACAGACAGACAGACGGACACTTGGCAATTAGTATATATAATAATAATAATAATAATAATAATAATAGACAGATAGGTAATGGGCATTATTTACCCCCATAGACCCGTGATCAAGGAATCGAGTCAGATTTTTAAAATTAGCTCTGTGTTTGACGCTTCTGCCAAAAACGGTAGGGGTCTTTTCTTGAATGACTGATTAAGGGACCTAATTTGATAGAATTAATTCCGGGCATAATTGACAGATTTAGATTATGTAACAATGGGCTCTCCGCAGACATAGAAAAGGCATTTTTACAGTTAAGTATCGCACCGGAACACCGAGATTTTTTACGATTCATCTTTCCTTCTGAAACTGAGGACTTTATTGTCTGTAGACATTGTAGAGTGATATTCGTTGACACCACCAGTGCATTCCTTTTAATGACATAATTGCATCATTTGTTTGAAAATGCCGCTGTAGAATATTATGACATAGTTTCAAATCTTCACAATTCTTTCATTGTCGATAACTATGTAACTAGAGTGTCTAGTTTGGAAGAATTATCTCATTTTGTATCTGAAACTCAAAAATTGTTGAAAAATGCATGTTTCAATTTGCAAGGATGGGAAGGTAATGTTTCCAGTCCCTATCTCTCCAATTCTACTAGTGATACTTCTCTTTTGGAAATGGTATGGAACCTAGATCAGGATATCTTAAAATGTAATGTTCCGACGAAGATAGATCCTGATCAAGATCAAACTAAGAGAACTAACTGTTTTATCTATTGTACAACGAATTTTCGACCCTCTTGATTTGTTATATCCAGCTACTCTGTTACCCAAGCTATTGTTACAAGATGCATGGAAGAGCAAATTACCTTGGGATGTTCTGTTGCCCCTTAGCATGCAAAAGGAATTTTAGTTGATGCAGGAAAATGACGATTTTTACTAAATTACAAATTCCTAGACACTTCGAAACAAACGAAACTCCAGAATTGCATATTTACGTTGATGCTTGCGAAAGATCATATGGAGCCTGTGTATTTGTAAAGTCGGTAGTTTCCGGTGAAATTAAAGTTCAACTTGTGAGAGCCAAAAGCAAGAGACGCACCGATGAAAGAAATGTCTGTAATCAATCTAGAACTCATGGCCTCTTGTGTAGGAACTGGATTAGTTCATTCAATTAGATTGGTATTTGATTTACTCAATATGAGTTTCACGTTCTGGAGTGATTCTAAGACTGCCATCTGGTGGATCAGAGAGCATAGTCCGTTTTTGTGTCCAATTGAATTAAAGAAATTCACAAGTTAACGTCTCCTGAACACTGGCGACATGTTCCGGGGAAAAGGAATCCTGAGGAACTTGTTTCCCGATGTTATACACCAGAAGGCACGATGTTGGAATGGACTCCAGTGGTTGTATAAGAGTTCAGAAAACTGGCCGTCCAATGAAATCTTTTGTGAGAAAGAAATTGAGTTAGAGAGACGTAAGGTCAATTTGAGTAATTTGAACTTAGAATCTGAAAATCCCCCGTGATATCCCGTGTGATTTTCCAGTTTTGAGTCAATCATTCGACTTACGGCATGGGTTCTGCGTTTCGCTAGTATTGTAAGAGTAACACTTTTACGGATGAAGGAGTTATCCGAGTAAAAACGCGGATTACCGAATGCGTTCATAAACCTTCTTTTATCTCTCCTATATTGTTACCTAGTAAATGTATACTGACTAAACGGTTGATTGAACAATATCATGAACTAAGTTGTCATGTAGGAACTCAGATTCTGTTAAGTATTTTGCGAGAAAAATTTGGATTGTCAAGGGAAGGAGAACTAGTTCATAGTACTGTAAATAATTGTATGAAGTGTAAACGTTTCAAAGAAAAATCACTACTTTCAGATCCAATATCATTGCCTACAGCTCAGGTCAAAGATGCCTGCGTTTTCGAAGTAATTGGCATAGAGCTGGATCCCCTATAGAAAATCCTTTAACTGGACCCCTATACATTAAGCGTGGAGATAAAGCATGGACAGTTTTATTTACCTGCGCGATTGACTTACAGAGCTGTGCACTTAGAGTTAGTGACATTTTTAAACACTGATACCTTTCTTCTCGCCTTTCGCTGTTTTGTTACTAGACGAGGCCGACCGAGGATTATCTACTCGGATAATGGTACACATTTTAAAGGTGCATGCAATAGCTAGCGTGAAATTGATTGGCACAAAGTTCTGAACGAAGCTGACTTGTATCGAATCTCCTGGAGATTCAATCGCTGCCTGGTGGGGTGGATGGTGGGAGAGGTTGATCAGAACCTTAAAATAACTTGTTAAAATAACTTTAGGAAGAGCTGTTTTATCCTATGAAAAACTGAACACAATTTTGTGCGACTGCGAATGTATCATAAACTCCCGTCCACTGACCTATCCATCTGAAAGCACCGAAGATTTATGTCCGCTTATACAGGTCATGTTTTACTTGAAAACTCACATTCCAAAGTAACCTATGTTAACTACAGGGGCGTCGGAAGTCGTTTTTCACTGTGGGTGCAATATTCCTAATAGAATTATATATATATATATATATATATATATATATATATATATATATACATATATATATATATATATATATATATATATATATAACGAACGTAATAAACAAACCTTATCGCATTGAAACATGGTCAAAAAGTTGCGTACATTATATTTTAAAATCTTATAATGTACTGAGAAATTGAAATAACTGAAATTTTTATGTGAAATGACACTAATAAACCCTCAAAAATATTTCGAAAATATCATCTGCTGTTTTTAATACGTCAAATTATAATTGCATATAATTTTGGTATCAATCGAAGAACCCGGAGAATTTTATTTAAAGCATTATTTCTTTAACCATTCTTATGTGAGTGTCACTGAATAGCTTCAGAAGAAATGCCCATGCTCTAAAATTCCTAATAATGCAACAATTATGTGGTACTAAGTAAAGAGTTTTCGAGAAACTGGATCTGTTTCAGACAAAGCGAGAAAAGGCAGACCTTCCAATTTAACTCAGAATAAAATGTTTTAAATAAAGACTGCGTTATTGAAGTTTTTCAACGAACTATTCAATGACACTCTTATAAGAATAGAAAAATATTGCTCTTAAATAACATTTCCTTCAAGCTATTGTAAAACACCATGTTCTTTGATGAGAAAGAGCTCTGTGCTGATCGTCCGATGTTTTAGAAACAACAGATGATGTATGTGAAAGCGTTATATTAGACTCTCCCACAAAATTAATATTTAAATTTTAAAATTCAGAAATAGCTATATTCTTAAATTAATTTGGAAACATTGTTTTGAGGATGTTTAAAAATGTTAAACTTCATGCTAGTGCTTAAAGTTATTGTAATTGCAAATATTATGGCAATATGCAATTTAGATATCCCCATGAAAAAATATTCAGTTTTGAAACTTGCTATTCAATCACTAAAATAAAAAATCTCCACTGAGTATGCACTATGTGTTTATTGATAAATAAACACAATCCCTGTGAATTTCAAACAACATTGTTCCTTATAACAGAGGAAAGAGGTTGGGGAAAAAGAATCGATTTATATTTTTCAAAGGATATAAACTGTTTGAACAACACTGAATACGAATCAAACATTTTGAAAATAGTATTTGTGCGTATTTATTTCGTGTTATCTGCTAAAATTAAAATTAAAAGTAGTGCAAAAAGTGATCGGCGCAACAATTTGTTATGAAGCATTTAAAAACAAGCTGCCGCTATAAACTGAGGTTCGACCCCAATAACTTGGATCTGACAAGAGTTATTTATTTTCCCGTACTCTGCGACCTAAGCGCATACTCATAGGAAAAATTTCGTTATCACATTGAAGACACCTTTACTTTGACAAATCGTATGCTATTTTAAAATACAAAAATATGTCTGACGACTGGTTCTGTTCATTAGATGGTTTAAAAAGAAACAGAGCTCATATTTTTTTTAAGAATATAGTTAGTTTTTCACCGTTATTTAATTTTTTATGTCACCACATAATACATGTGCTTTCTAAAAAAAAATAGATCATACAGCACACCACCGTGTTCGTGAGTTCATCCCCACTATTAAAACCCATCCATATACATGCTTGTCCCACTTATTACAAAACTCATACTTGGCTTAGGAATGCTTCTAATAGAAAATTTGAACATTTAATAGACTTTTCGTCATTTGCAAATAATCCCCTCAAAAAGCAGAAAAAGCCATCAAAATCTGTATCCCGCTTATAATAAAGTTAATAGTTGATCAAGGATCTTGTGAAGTTTTTTATAGGTGAGCTAATGACTATATTCCAAACATTAAAAATCCAAAAAATTTTATATATTTTTTAATTTACAATTTACAAAACCTCCTGAAAAAGATATGAACCCTGTGTCCGTCTATTACAAAGCTTAGAAGCTCATGTGTTTTTCTTCTTTTAAGTGTGCTAATGATCTGATCAGTTTTCCAAAACTTTCAAAAATTTCGACCTCCTGATTTGAAATCAGCGCCCACTGAATCCATGCTAGATATACTAGGGATACTTTCATACCCCTGGACATTATTGCACTAACCTTCAGGATTGATTTATTCGAGCGCCATTGTAAAAAACCTTGCTGCTCCAACCGGGGACCAAACCACTGATCTTCCTGCTGGTCAGACGATGCCTTTTTAACTACTAGGACTCAACTGCTCTTATCGTTGATGTGGACGCTGTTCTGCGCATTTACAGAAAACTTTCGAAAATTTGAAGAAAATATATTTTTTTTTATTATTTGCAAAAAATCTCTAAACAACCTCCCAAAACAGCAATTTCTCAAACATTATCCCTTTCGTTAATTTTTGCACTGAAATCCCCCCACCCCCGCCAACACCATCCTCTCCCTTTCTTTTAATGGAAGCTCTATATATGTAGAAATTTACAGATCATAGTGGAAAATTAAAAAATAATTAATAAATTTTTATTCAGATTTTAAAAAATACCGGGTGGTCAGAATTAAAACACCCCTACTCTGAGCTCTCTATAGATCGAACTACTCAGTGTAAAGGCTCCAAAATTGTTGAACATACTATTCAAGACATGGGGAAAGGGATTACGCGAAAAAAAATTAGTTCCAGAAACACCGATAGGTGGCGCTGTACAACAGAAAATATGCTGAAAAGACACAAAATACACATTTGTAACACATTTTATTCGAACGTACCAAACATTCATATCACAAGGACTTCATCGATGCAGGGAATGCTGCTCAATATGGTTCCCTTCTTCAAGATATAAAATCTGCAGTCTGTGGACAGCTTGTTCAACTGCAGATCGTAATTGGTCGATTGAGATGCTTCTCACATGCATAGTGATACTGTCTTTCAAATCTGCCAAGGTTACCAGACGTCCTCGATAAACAAGACTTTTTAAGTATCCCCACAGCCAAAAATCACAAGGATTAAGATCTGGAGAACGAGATGGCCGAGTTGTCAGAAACGTACGACTAATTACTCTACCATTAGTAAAATGTTGCCAAAGAAACTGCTGCACACAGAGTCCAGTGTGTGGAGGCGCTCGCTCCAACTGTAACTTTCGGTGAGTGAAGTGGAATCTCTTGGAAGGTACGAGAGTTTTCCGTGTCCCAAATGCGACAGTTATGGGTGTTGACTGTTCCACTTAGATGGCAATGCGCTTCATCGTTAAATAGAATCTGCCATGGCCACGATGCATCCACTTCAACTCTAGCCAGAAATGTCAATACAAAGGTCAGTCGCTTCTCCCTGTCGATGGTCAGCAAGTGGTGCTTGTGACTAATTTTGTACGGGAAAAAATGCACTATGTTTCTCAGTACGTTCCACACTATGCTGTAGGGAGTACCCAAGTGTCGTGACACTCCACGTGCACTACTACAGCCTATAACGTTATCCATTGATTGTTCAAAAATAGCGGTGGCAACATCGTCAACGACATCTGAACGAGTCGATTTGCGTCCTCAACCCGGCTGAACTCCAAGATGTCCGGTTTTCTCGAATCAAGCGATCATTCTCCTGAGAACTTGTGGAAGTAATGGTCCTTTGCGTAAATTCTGAAGTCGACGAAACTCTCGAAGTGCAGCTGCAGCATGTCCTTTGTTTTCATAAAACAGCTTCACAAGCAAAGCGCGTTCTGGCAGTGTGACAGCCATCGCTGAAAAGAATGAAAATTTCCTAGTTTTATCCCCTTTTATGCCCAGAACATAGTAGCTGCAAACCTAGGGTTTATGCAAATTTTTGCGCTTACAGTGCGAAATTGCAGTTACAATGACAGTTTAAGTTTCTTCACTTTTTTATCTTCTTTTTTTCATATCAACAAAAGAAATTAAAAAGGAAAAATTCCATATCGCATGTGTTTGTTTGTTTTTTTGTGATTATTTTGAGTCTTTTCAGAGTATTTTCTGTTGTACAGCGCCACCTATCGGTGTTTCTGGAACTATTTTTTTTCACGTAATTTCTTTTCTCATGTCTTGAGTAGTAGGTTCAACAATTTTGGAGCCTTTACACTGAGTAGTTCAATGTATAGAGAGCTCAGAGTAGGGGTGTTTTAATTCTGACCACCCGGTAGATAAAGTATTGAAAATTTATGTCTCACTTATTACAAAGCTAATTTGGAAATTTTTTAAATGAACAAATGAATTGAATTTTTGCAGAACACTTTCAAAAATTAGAAAAAATAAAATAGATGTTTAATTATTTGCAAAAATTTTCTAAAAAATCCTCGAAACGATAGACGACTCCTCTAACGATTGCTCCTCATTAATTTTTGCACCGGTCTCTCGCATTTTCTCTTTTAAAAGGGAAGCTAAATATGTGGAAATTTGGTAGAAAAATCAATATATTTTATTTTATACAGATTTCTTAAGATGAAAAAAATATGGCCAGAACCACATTGTTATTGTCTGGGACAAAACAATTGACAAAATATTTTATTATTTATTATTGTTATCGTTTATCAATGAACAGAGGATAATTTTTCTCCGACTATGTTTAGGCACAGAGTAGCTTAAATTTAGAGATTTTGTAAATTCGTGGATTTTAAAGATAAGGTTTAAAATTTTAAAACTTACTATTATTTTAAAATTAGAATTTTTTTTCACCGAAAAATGCACGAATCAGTGAATTTTATGGCTCTACGGAGTTTCATAAATACGTGTATATGGAATTATTGAGAGGAAACTGCAAATACCTGCTCTATCGACTGGTCCACCAACTAACTTGAGAGGAAAACAACTCACTTTATCCTCCAACTAATTTAAGAGTTCTTTTAGTTTTTCCCTCTATTACAATACACCAGTTATTTTGAAACTGCTTAATTATTTGTATCGTTTCAGAGGATCAACTGAATGATACGTAGGTTAATTACATAGTGAGTTTATTTTACTTTTTATAAATTTTTCCATTTTACTTTTACAATAAAATATAATTATTATATCTTTTTGCAACGTTTTTTTCTCAATTTTGGAAACAAAAATTATTCTCAAAATTAAGGGCTTCTTATTTGTCAGTTCATTCCGCAGATCAATAGACTTCTGGCGTTTCCCGATTGAAATAATTGTACCACATTTTATTCGATGTTCAAAAGATATCGCGTCTGCAGAAAGACATAGAAAAAATGGTTGAGTCATATTCAGGGATGCTCAAAACACGTAGATCCACCAAAATATGAGATTCTGATTTTTTGCTGCATCCCAATGAGTAACATTCTAAAAAATATTTCATTCTTCTGTGCAAGTTAGCCCTAGCACAAATTGTATGCAATACATAAAAACTATTTAATAAAATTTAATAAAAGAAAATAAATACACTTAGCGAAAATTGACATTAAAAAAAAGTTGAACTTCATATACTATAGAGACTCACGCTCTGATAGCCCGACTTTATGAATTCTCTTCAGCCCGATTTCTGACGTAAACACCATAAAAAGTAACAACCGGTTTCAAAGGTAAAACCTTTTCTTCAGGATAGACAGATGTCAACCGCACCAGCAAAGAATATGTTGTTATTGTTCACAAATGCCGGTCGTTTGGCCGCTAGGCCATTAGACAGCGATCTTTCCCGTATTTCTCTATTGATGAACTAAACATCATTAGACAGGGCACTCGTCTAAATCTGCAAAGAATAGAAAAATATATAGAAAGCAATATGAGAATTCGTCAGTTTAAACACTAATCAGGCGCGTTCTTGCCCTTCCTGATGCGGCTACTGTGTCCCTCTATCCTGCAAAAGGATGCTGCCTTTTGCTTCCGAAACCTATTGATGCTTTCAATCATCTTTTTGCTGTTATTAACGAAAGAACAAAGTGTTTTTATTGCATTTTCATTTTCCATGATTAGGCGTTAGACGGTCTTGTACTCAATGTTTGGAATGTTACAGTAAACATAGGCAGGTGTAAGTCTCCCCCCCCCCCCCACACACACACACAGATTACATCCAAAGTCCCATATTTGTATATAATTGAATTAAAATAAATATAACAATTCTCATTAAGTTTTAATAATAATTTTTATGAAACATTTATTTTACATAACGTCTGCATAAACTCCAATCCATGTTCCAATCTATAGTTCTTAAAATGTGCATTTTTTACGAAATTAGCTCCAGTTTAGAGAATGGTGTTTTGCCTAACATTTTTTTGCTTATTCCTGCCCAATGTCAAAAGCTTCATAACTCCTGTTTTAGTTATTTTATGCACAAAATGTGTTTGCACTTTTTCATGTACTATAGAAATGGAAAGGTTTATCAGTATTATTATTTTCTTGTGGGATACTGCTTCCACTGAATAAATAGAAAAGAATTTTAACGCATGAAAATTTTCAAGCCAAGCTCTTGGTTATCCTATATTATACAAATATTTAACACTTGCATTTTGAAATTTGTGCCTATAAATATTATTCTTGCACCCACTGAAACGGAATAGTATAATTGTCCTCAACAATAAAGTTATTTGCTCAGAATTTTGCAGCGAGTGCAAGGCACCCATAGCAGATTTATTTGGTAATTATCACCAATACCCTCGAATTATCAAAAATACTCTCGAATTTGTTACAACTTATTTTAAGCAGGATTATCTTAGATATGATAATGCACCCATAGTAACCATAGTCGAGCAAATAATACTGCCATTGTCCGAACAGTTAGCCACGAGTGTGTGGGACCTAACTTTTTAACAACTCTATTTTTTGACCCGACTACCAACTCCACCAACCTTCTGAAGTCAAACACCCTAGGGTTCGAAGTCAAAGGGAGTTAGTGGTAAGTAATTGTTCAGTCTAAATAATAATTCACACCTGTGTTTCTGAGCTTGGAATGTTCACTCACGTCATTTTTACTTGGATATTTTTTTCAGAAAAATATCATTCCAATATCGTTTAAAGATGATTAGCAATAAAAAAAAATTAAATTTTTTCCAAATTTCTGTGTGTGCGCTGCACCCACAGACAAAAATCTGTGGGTGCAAGTTGCACCCATGCACCCATGGGTTCCGACGCCAGTGGTTGACTAAGTCGATGCGAAACACTATCGCAAAAGAATAAGATACCGAATGAAACTCTTAGAAGAATTGAGAAGACGCTTTCGACAAGAATATCTTAGTCAGCTGATTCAGAGACAGATTCAAAAGGATTAACATCCCAGCGTAAAGTTAGGGAAAATAGTGTTAATTGGAGACGACTGTAAAAAACGTTTAAATTGGCTACTTTTCAAGATAATGCAGTTGATACCTAGCATGGATGGTAAAGTACGAACTGTTATACTAAAAACTCTGAATGGTGTTCTTACGAGACCTATTCAAAGAAGGTATCCCCTTGAGTTGCATTTTAACGATTCTTCAGATTCTTTTTCGCAGGTTACTAAGGAGATTGCCAGGGACCATCCTATGAAGGGTATAGGGGGGTGCGTCATCCCCCACTAATTTCTGAGTCGGCAAATCGTCACATTGAAAACAATATTTAATCCTTTCTTTGATCGGCTGAACAATTTTACGTACAAAAAAATAAATCTGATGTGGGCAGCACATGACTTCCCCCTGCAGGCTTATATTTACTTTCTCTTTATTTTAAATACATTTAATTCACTTTTAATTCAATTTTCGTTCTCATTTGGTAATTGGACTTATTTTAAAAGGTGGCGCAGAGAAAATACAAAAAACTAAAATATCTCGAGAACGGCTAGTCCTAATGTAATGGGGTTGGTCTTCTTCTGTTCAGCATTAAAAATCACGTATAAAACAAGCATTTAATGGATATATTTAAGCATACATAGTTTTTATTTTAGATTTTAACGATTTTGCGAACCATTTCGCAGAAAAGGGCAGGTTATTTTTTTTCCAAATCGTACCAAAATCTACTCAGCACCAGGGTGACCCACACCTGACTTATTTACCGAATTTAGTAAAATTTGATCTATTAGTTATTCAGCTAGAGTGGATACAGGCAATTTTTGTGGACCATTTCGCAGAAAACGGCGTTTTTTTTTTATCCCGAATCGTAACCAAAACTAATCAGCACCAAATTCACCCACAAGTGACTTACCTACCAAATTTTATGAAATTCAGTCAATTAGTTTTCTAGTTAGAATGGATACAAAATCTGCACAGACAGACAGACAGACTGACACACAGACGTCAGACTAAAAATGGTTTTATCGTATTCTAGATGTCCCAAAACGTGTAGATCCGTCGAAAACTCGAGTTGCGATTTTCGGTATGATTCCAATACTTTCCTTATACGTTACCATATATTGCAGGGAAAGTAAAAACGCAACAGAGACAGAATTTACGTTGCATTCCTTTTATCGGCGAGAATTTTCAGCTGTTTCAGAAACATTAACAAAGGAAAATTTAAAGAAATGTTTCAATGAAATAAGCCCATTATATAATTTATTTGGTCCACCAATGTCAAGAGAAACATGCAGCATTGCATACATTGAAGAGGCATCTCAAATATTTCCTCTAGGTTGCAGAGACCGACCGTATCACAGATTTACAAGCTCTACAAGCTGAGTTGGAAATTCTTGCGAATCACTGTAAAGATACAGATTCCTTAACTTCAATAAAGGATAAGGCCGATGGATTCAAACACATACTTCCTTTAGCAAATATTTTTTGCTGATTTTCACTTACGGCTCCAGTAACGGTGGCCTCAAGTGAAAGATTTTTCAGTAAACTGAAACTAATAAAAACGTATTTGCATTCCAAAATGTCTGATGGCAGATTAGACTCTATGCTGTTATTGAATAGTGAAAAAGAATTTGTTGACAGCATTGAACTCAATTCTGTTGTAAAAAGATGGAAAACATTGAAAGGTCGAAGAATTTACTTGAAATAAAATAAATTTAGAACGTTTAGCAATTGTAACCTTTTAAAGGGAGCCTTCCAAATGTTGAACTAGTAGCTAGTACTATGTAATAATGCAAGATATACTGATGCTGATTTCTCTACTTAAGACCAATCGATTTTCTCCAAACTTGGTACGATAATGAAGCTTATTAAGGGTTATGATATGGCTACAACATTAAATCATTTAGAACCCCCGATCATGTACTTAAGAACCTATCCCAGAAGGATTTGACCCTCTCAGCACCCCCCTTGGAGTCTTGTGGGGCATTTGGTATATGACGTTTTATACCCGAGATCAAATCTTCGCATTAACCGCATAAACTCTTCCTCATTTCTTGTCGTTTTCGAGAAAAGTGCATATGAAATTTGGTATTTTGACGAATTATTGTGATGAAACTGTACCTCTATTTTAGGGGTAATTTTTACTCTGTTCAGCATAGAATTGTAACCAGAAATCAGGCGGAGATTTAGGATGGTGGCCCATGGTGCCTTCCTTTTGTATAGAAAAATAACATTAGCTCTATGGGGAACAAAGGTGAAGGTTGGGCTCCTCCTTTTAAAACATCTGTTGGCAGCCACTGCCAGAAACGAAAGAGTCAAAATTTAGGAGTTGGACAAACACCGTGCCTATCCGCTCGTGTCCTTCTTATAACGAATTTGAGACTTTAATGAATTTTTCCTATTTTTATTAGCTTATTATAATTAGTTTAATACTAATAATTAGCTAAATGAGTTGGAAAATTTCAATTTGCAGTCGACAATATTCAGACGTACACCCCCGACGAAAATTACCTCGGATCGTCACTGAAGGTTGCTCCCTGCATCAGCTACTCTGATGGAGAAGGGTCCAAAATCTGAACAGCCTGTAACCTTACCTCGTGTTTGTCGAACTGGTCGTGTCATCAAGAGCCCCCAGAGACAAGACCTTCAGAATTCTATTGAGGTTTTGAGTCATCCAGGGTCAACTCAAAAGGTGGAAGGATGTTGTAAATAATAGTATTTCTTTGTTACTGTCACGATAACTTTCTGCTAGATAGCATCACCAAACAATCACTCTTGGAGTATTTTCGAAAGGACAGAACTGAAATGAAAAAAAGACTTGCGTATGGACTAATTGCATTTTTCCCGATGTCTTACATCCGCTTTAAGAGTTTATTATTGTATGGCAACACTATAATGAAAATGTTAATGGGAAATGTTTTTGAATTTCGGATCGCCTTTTGAGAAATGAGCATTGCAACTTTCGTTTTGTGTATTAAGGTGAATTTCGGCTTTTTTCCATCCATGTTAAAGTATAAGCGATTTCTTTTACAACAACCGCAAAAGAACGGGTGTTCAAATCCTTTTGGAATTTGTACGAGTGATAGAATAATATGTGTAGTATCTTGTGTAGTCAGAAAATTCGTATAATATTAATAAATTAATTATCTATTAATAAAAAACTCAAACAAGATAATTAATTTTTAGTTTAACAGCTCTGCACTAGATGGCGCTATAGAGGCGTCGCATAGCTATCGGGGTACTTTAAAAGCCGTTTTCTTATTTACTGCACCGAATTTTTTACATTTTCTGACTACACAAGGAAATTGAGCTACAGCTTTATCATATACACCCAAGTTTTTTACATTTTATGCAGTAATTTGTCCGTTTATGTTGTAATACGATTTACAGTAGCAGGTGAACATTCGGCCATTTATGCAGTCAATGCTTGGCAATATTGGCGTAAGGCTAGTAGCACAGCAACCCTAGCTGTGAACGTAAATTGAAAGTTTTATTCTATGTCGCTTTGGGGGAAAATATTTAATTAAATGTAAATAAGGGTAAACATTGTATTTGATACAATTCTAGCACAACTCTATTATTCCAATTTATGTCTCAGTATAAAGATCAAAATTGTAATTATTATAATGCTTCTGCTTATTTATTAGGTTTGGTTCACCGGTCAATTGACAATACAAAATAGATATTTTTTTTCTTTATTTGATGTTGTAAGCTAGAAAATTTCACAACAGATTTACACCTTATCAGTAAATGCATTGAAATGTAACTTATGTTGCAAACAGCTTATGTTAGATGATAATAAATGTGTACAATACACATTTTTTTTAAAAATAGGTAATATTGCATGAAAACATTGGAAAATTTGTAAATCGGCGTTCCCAAAATTGTGATTTATGAATACAAATATTCTAAAGTATAAATAAGTGCAGGCTGGTAGTGTACTTTCGTATCATTTCTTTAAGATTTTGAAAATATTTATGAATGAAAAATTAATTTATAGTTATTTGACTACAATGATTAAATATTTTACAGTGAAACAACTGATTAAAGAATTCAAATTGAAACAACGGGTTAACAAATTAAACGAAAAACAAGGGCTACATTCGAAAATTGCACCTTTTTTATATTCTGAGCAATCAAGATGCACAGTCTCTCAGTACCATCTTAGCCGGGAGATTGAACCTTGTAGGATAATATCCATAATAAACATCAATCAAAAATACGTACATCACTTTTCTCAGAATCCTGCTATCATCACCCTGGAAAGCATTTTAATGCATTATTTGGCCAAATCATTATTTATAAACAATTATTTGGCCTTATGTAAAACACGACATTAAAATGTAATTCGGAAAGGACATCTTGAAGTTTTTTGCTCCAGGGTGCCAAAACCCTAGTTATGCTACTGTTGCCTCACTGTTTCGATTATTTGTTATGCGGTACACAACTCCTACTCTAAGCCAGTGATTCCGAACTTTTTGAGGTAAAGAACATCTATGGTTGAGGTATCTCTGGTTAAAATCGGTGTGTATACCTCTGAACCTAATAGATAAAGTAAAAAAAAAATGTTTTGTTGGAAATATGATTCTATTTAGAAATATAAAATTAATTTTAATATTTTAAACTTTTTTTTTCCCAAAACTAAAAATTTTTTGCATATTTTGTTTTCCTACTTTCACTCAAAATATCTTCTATAAAACATAGATATGAATAGTAAGTGACAAAATGTTTCAGTAGGAAATTCATTTTGTATATTAATAATCTGATTTTAAGAAGCTTTTATAGTGTTCAAGGAATCAGCTTGTCAAATTCAAGAAGATTGAAAATTCTTCATTTTTTAAGTTTATAATGTTTATATCTCGAAAACTAAAAGTTTTAACTATAAACTATAAGAAGTAATTTGTAATCCTTTGAGAGCCCTATAATGATATATAGTTAATTTGATATCAGATCAGGATTTTAGTTTCCAAAATATTGTTGTTATAATTTCGATATTTTAATATATTTTGAAAAGGTGGTTTTAACTTCGATATTTCAATATTTTGATAAAATGGTTCTGATTTTAATATTTTGAAAATATCTCAAGAAGTCAAACTAGATGTTATTCATGCAAAACCCTTTCGGCTATATCGGACTTTGGCAACTGCGGATTAATTTTGTTTAGAGAAAAAATACCGTGAAATGTTTCATAAAATTTTCCGGGAAACCCTACCTGGTTGACACATTAGGCAAGATGCTCATTATTTTGAAAAGATATTCCTGAATGATAATTTTATTTGCTTCATGTATTTTATTTTCGACAACCGCTAAAGCATCGGTTAGATGCACAAGAGCCTCAAATTGCTTCGGTTTCTAACAATATGTGTACACGACTTATATCCACTTGTGCACCCTGGCACGAAACAACATCTACTCTTCTTTGATCTCTTTCTAGAACCATGAGCCATTTCCCATCTTATGTCCGTGAAAAGAAACTCAACGTAAATTTTCAAAATCACGAACCGCGAAACAATGATAAACACTGGTCCAACGAGAGCAGTTGTTTGCGACTGTTTCAGCATCTCCTTGCGATTCTTCAAAAAGGGTTAAAATCCAAATCCAAATCACTCTCTCACAAAGAGAGAGGAAAGCATGAGGCTTAGCACTAAGCCTTTTGCCTCGAGGGAACAAAAGCATAAGAAAATTGAAACCAGCGTACAACTCTCTCCAAACTATGGGGAGAGAAAAATCAATCCAACAGTACGTCTAAAACATAGTACGAGCTTACAAATTTCAAACATATGATACGAAAAATAACAGTACTAGAAGTAAGAATAAACTAGGAACAGTCTATTTGCTGCTCCAGGAACGAGGTTGGGTTTCAACCCTCTCAGTCGCACTTCCGCAATGGGGGACCTTGACACTCAACGAAACAGCATTCTCCTGTGAGGGGATGCCGATTTTAATGGTCTTAAGGACATTAACCAGGGGGTTGTTCATGTATTTCAGAGTGGCACTTCTTATTTGCTCATTATTTTTTATCATCTCATTTATATCTCTCTCAATTTGACTTTCCATTTTTTCTGTTTCCTTTCCTTTTCCCCGTGTGGGGAAGTTGGCTCCACTGGTCCGAGGGACGTTAACCAGGGGCTTGTTAAGAGTACCAGATTGGTACTTCTTTTTGGTCAGTTATTTTTTCTTTCTTATCATTTTCGATCTCAGTTCTTTTTTTGTTCATCTTCCTCTGAGCTGCTTTCCTCCATGTCACTTTCGTTTGTGTTTTGGTTACTTGGTTTTCCGTTTTTTCCACTTCCATCGCTTTCGTTAGCTGATTCATCATCACTTGTTTTGTTTTCTTCCATATCCATTTCAGTTTCATTTTTGTTTTTTAGAGCTTTTACCAATTCTTCAAGTTTCTTTGCGATTAAACATATGTTTTTGTCTAGCTTTGTGAGGTATTGCCGAATCCACTCATCTCGGATCTCTTCCGTCTTTGGCTTTTCCAGGTCTGTTACCACTGCATTTATTTTCTTGATGATTTCTGTGAGTTCCGGTTGCTTTTGTTTCTTTTCGTATTCTTCCTTCACTTCTTCTTCCGATTTTTGTTTTCCTCTGCATACTGTAGCATATTCTAATTTTTTATTTATTCTTTTTTTTTGCTTCACCATAAGAGATGTTCTTAGCTTTTATAGTTGTCTGTATCTCCGTTTGTTTTTTTATTTCCTGGCATTGTTTACTTGTCGCCATGTGCTTTCCCCCACATCGAAAGCATTTTGGGTGTTCCGCTAAGCACTCTGCAACTTCATGTTGATCTCCACATTTATAGCACGTTGTACTTTTACTTTCACATTCGTGTTTGTAATGGTTAAATTTTAAGCATTTTAGACATATTTTTGGGCTTTCTATATATGGGAGAGTTTTATATCTTGTATAGCCAATATTCACATGATTTCTGCTTGTTTTGCTTAGTTCATGTAATAGAACTATTGGTATTTTTTCTGTACTTTTAGGCTTAGTGAATCGGGTTAATTCGCTCCAATTTATCTCTTGTTCCCTGAGTTCTTCAGAAATTTCTTCCAGGTTCACTTCTGGATGTATGTCTCGTATTATCCATTTAGTAGAGATAAACTCTTCAATTATTCTCGCACTGATAGGTACTTCACAAAAACTTTTCTTCTCCAATATTCGGGCAGCGCTTTCGCTTGTTTTGACTACAACTGCTACGTTGTCGTTTCTTGTTACGAATATATTTTTTATATCTTTATGAATATCTTCTTGTTGCAATTCTTTTTTGCACAGAATTGGGTGAAATGGAATCTTTTTCGCTGTCCCCGTTAAGACTATTTTTGCTTCAGTAGCTCCATTTTGGAAAGCAATTTCGATTTTTTCTCTGTCAGATAGGTTGTTACCTCTCCAAAGGCCAGCGTCACTAAAAATTTTTCGCCGACTTACCTCCGGCACTTCGTTGTTAGTTCCCTTCCGTTTTCCCGCACAACTAGGAGGTTTCGCCATACCTCCCAAAAATAACACTCACAATATAGAAAAATAAATTTACATTATTCCCACTCTCTAAAATTTCTACAAAAAACTATACGAAAAACTACATATATCTGTTTACAAATCGCTTGAGTAAACTCAGTGGCGGCCATTGGGGGGCCGCGAGTACGCGCGACACCATTGAGTAAACACCCCAAATTATTTTTTTAGTTGTACAGATTTATTACAATTTCTATTGAAAAAATCTGAATTTTTGGTTCAATTAAATCGAGAATTATTAAAAATAAGTTATGAAAAAAGTCACTAGATGGCAGCACTACACCTTTCTTCGGAGAAAGTCGACTCACGAAAGCTGTATTGCACAGAATTTTCAACACATAGGGGAAAATACAGGGATATTTTTAAAGCCGCGTCCCTGCGATCGGAATCTCCTGAGTGAAAGAATGGTATAGGAGCAATATTAGAAATTTGGCGTGAAAAAAAACCAGACATTGCAGATTGTGTCGCGGGACTGAGCGCGCCCCCAGCCAAAAAAAACAGAAGAGTTGAAAAACACGAAGAGGGACTTCTCAAATTGGCTCAGTTTCGCTAATTTGGCTTCAATATGTGTTTGTTCTTATTCACGTCCTTGTTATAAATTTGGAAGTTTAAATAAACATTTGAGAACAAATGAGAGAATTAAGTGTACGTGTGTGGTGATGGGAAGGGGGGGGGTTATGATATTTTAGGGGTTTCTGGCTATCGTGAATAAAGTGCCTTGTTTAGGACACTCAGTTTGAGGGATCGCTTGACCCACCCATCTGTCTTAATTTTTGAAGTTGTTTCGCATTTCGTCATTTCTGATGTAGTTTGTCTGTTGTTATGTTCTTCCGGATGGGATTTATTTCTATGCTCTGGTTGATCTGCTGGTGACGAATTTCAATATGTTTGACTTCAAAATAATTCTTTAAACGTCACGAGTTTCCAATTTTTGGCACACTTTGACATATAGGCTATTTTTAGTGACACTTTCATAAATGTGTTGTTTCGGATATTTAGTTTGAATTGACTTACCCAGCTGTCTTACTTTTTCAGCTATTTAACATTAAAAAATGCCTAAAAATTAAGAAATTCTAAGTACTTGTTAAAAAACTTAAAAATTAAATTTTCAACATGATCCTTTTATCTGAAGTCGTTTTTCTGGAAATTTTGGCCCGACCGCTGGCGACTATATTGGTAGCCCCCAAATTGGCTCTAGACTTATAATATTGGCCCTAGGCTTATATTTAAATTGAGGTAGCCCACAAATTTCTTATCTCGGCTTCTAATTCAGCGAGTTTGATTCTAATCATGGTTATAGTCTCCGCACCATCTGTACGTGTCACCTGAATATATATTTTGTGCCAACCCCCTGGAAGTAACTTTTAGCTTAGCTCCCTCAATTTTACATCTCGTTTCCTAACTGAGAGATTTTGGTTCTGCTAGTGGCTATAGCCTCTGCACCATTTGTACATGTCACCTGGATATGCATCGTTGTGAGAAATCCCTGAGATTAACTTTTACTTCAGTTACGTCCCCCCCCTCCAATTTCCCATCTCACCTCCTAATTGAGCGATTTTGATTTTACTGATGGCTATAGTCTCTGCACCATCTGTATCACCTTGATATACATATTTGATGGATATAATATACATACGTTTCTTATGTCAACCCCTGGGCGTAACTTTTATCCACCACAATTTTACATCGCTGTTCCTAATTGAGCGATTTTGGTTCTGCTAGTAGCTATAGTCTCAGCACCATTAGCACATGTCACCTGGATCTGCATCTTTATAGTGATAAACCTCTGAGTGTAACTTTTACTTCAAATAGCACCCCCCCACACACACACTTATCCATCTCGACTCCTAATAAAGCGATTTTGATTCAGATAGTGACTATAGTCTCTGACCCACATGTACGTATGAAATTGATATGCATATTTGATGGATATAATATACATACGTTTTTTGCGTCAACCCCTGGGCTTTCAGTTTAACTAGTCCCCATAATTTTACATTTCAATTCCTAATTGAGCGGTTTTGATTCTGCTGGTGACTATATAGTCTGAGCAACATTTGTACATTTCACTTGGATACACATATTTTGTGTCAACCCTTGGGTATAACTTTTAGTTTAACTAACTAGTCCCCATAATTTTACATATCTGCTCCTAATTGAGCGATTTTGGTTCGGCTTGTCGCTATAGTAAGTCTCTCTACCATTTGTACATGTCACCTGGATATGCAACTTTAATATGGCAAATCCACGAGCGTAACTCTTACTTTGGTTACCCCTCCCCCCCCCCAATTTTCTATCTCACCTCCTAATCCACCGATTTTGATTTTACGGGTGGCTATAGTGTCTGAACCATCGGTACGTATTGCCAGAATATGCATATTTTTTAGTCAACTCCCTGGGCTAGCCCCTACAATTTTACTTTAATGTAAATTAGGACTATGTAATGTTTTTCACTAGGAAAGATACGTTCCATGTGTCCAGGATTTTTATAAACGAGCGAGCAGGTGGGAGGTACGTTATTTTACATCCGTCGTTTATATTTTTAATACTCCTGTTGCTATGCCCAAAATACGTATATGTATATACATATGCTTTATATATGCATATATATATATATAATATATAATATATATATATATATATATATATATATTACTAACATATATATAGGCATAAATACATAGATGAGCGCCCCCCTCTACATGTCGCTCACGAGCCGCCACTGATCCAGAGCACGAAAATACCAGATCAAAGCAATGCGCGGTTGATAGATAATATAATATATCCACTATAACCAAAGCAATTTGACATTGTTTTCGTTATTTTGTAGACACCAAATCGGTGAAGAAGTTGTATCTGCTCAAATTTACATTTTCTCTCATGGTTATTCTAATGATATCGATCGCATGTTACTGGTAACTTACGTATCAAAATTTAAAATACACACTAGATATATTTTCTTTATTTTAATCTCCATGGAACAAGAAGTGATCAAATAACAACTCAACACCACTTTAAGCAGACGCTTATTTTGGCGAACTATCGTCTTTCTTTTTTTGTTGTAGCCAGGCCTTGTTGCTAGTGTAGGATGTGGTTTGGCGATAAATTTGGCATTGAATTTTAACTTCAAAACATAGCAAACATAATTGTCAATGGAACAACATAACAGCAAAGTGTTGATGTTTTCAATGGAGTGTGGAAGCTGGTTTCATTCGTTTTCTTTTTTTGCAATATTGGCGTATGTGTGATAATTTAAAAAATATATATTAATTAAACAGACTCGTTTGATAAGTAAAAATGTAATACTTTACTTCTATGGATGCATCTAAATTATATTATTTGCATATCTTGTTTCTAAAACATAAAGAAATTTAGTATTGATGATGCACTGAGTACTAATGTGATACAATTTACTAATTCTTGCCTTGCAAACTCTGTATAATTATAAAATAATTATTCACGAAGGATAATTTAAAATTTTTGTACAAGGATGCATTTCTAAGGATACTGTGCGCGTTTTGCATTTTGTTTTGGGAATATACAAATATGAATTTCCCGTGAGTACATTTATTATTATCATTTTTAATTTAAATGTATGTACTTTCTTCAAAAAATTAATTTACTCATGTATATTTATATGCAGCTTCTAAATGTCGGACTTTTTCTACTCTAATATCTATATTTAAATGACACACTTCCTTTAACTTCGATTTCTTCTCATATCAGTTTTAGAATTTTCTTATTGTAGGCTAAAGACATTTCCAGTTTTATACAGCAGGATGTATTAAAACGACCGTTTCAACAAAAAAAGTGAATTTTAGTGTTGTGTAGAGGAAAATAAAAGTCTTGCGTGCATAAATGTTAAAATAAAATGTGCAGCAAACTTATAGAGTGTACGACAACAATAAAATAATTAACCAAAGAAATTGCTAAAACAAATAATTATTGCACCATTATTGGATTAAACTTGAAAAAAAAAAAATTGTCCTAATCGTAGGATGCAGCAATAGAAGAGCTAAATCCATATTTTATCAGAAAATAATAAACAAAATTAGCTAATCCTTGCAAAGCTTGTATATGCATGTATATCTACTTTCATAGCTCTGAGGTTACTCACATTGTACTTATGGAAATAAATGGAAGTAGAAAACTATGTTCGGAGGAATTGTAAATTGGGAATATGCATTCTATATTGAATGTGCATTAAATACTTCCTCTGTTATCAATTAGGGACTGGGCATATGAAAGAGGGAATTGGGGAAATCTTGATTCTCCCAAGCTGAAAATATATAGGCAAATCACACTGTAAATCAGCATATTATGTTTTCTTTAGATGACCTCTACCCCAACTCAAACACCAGTTAAAATACATAGCAACAAAAGTAATCCTTATCAATACTTGAAAATACAACAAATCCCAAATTAGCATCAATTCTCAAATTCATATCCCTCAAAATCTGGACAATTTTGGATTAAAGATCATTAATATAAATAGCAAATTATATATTTTATTAAAAAATCTGAAAAATAAGTAGGCTTTGTTAGACAACAGTATATAAAGATTGAATAAGGTATTACAGTTTCTAAGAAAACATAAAAACTTTCACTAAGATAAATCAGATCTAGACTTCATCCTGACGAAGACACTTTTTTGTATTTGAGACTGGTTGATACCTTATTCAACAGTTATATCTGATTACAAAGAAAGGGTGTGCTGTGAAAGTGCATGGTTGTGTTGCGAGAAAAACAATAAAAATATATTTTTAATGATGTTATTTATTAATATGTGGTGAGTGTTGACCACTTTATATACATTCTCTCAGCTAGGGTTTGAGATGTTTTGCTAATCGCAATTTGCCTAATTCACCGTAAGAACCTTGTTTAATAGGAGCTAAGCCTATGAATTCTAAGGATACACCAGGATACGAAATTTCCACTCACCAACAGCGAGTAGATTTTTTTATATGAAGATTAAAACAAAATTCTGCATTTTATATAAGTTTTTTTCATTTTTTTGCTGTTCTAAAAAACTTCTACAACATTTGTAAAATTGAATCCTTCAATGATTCACCCAATCGCTGCTTTGAAACACTTTCTAATATGATTCATCGCCATGCTCAGTATAATATAATTGCTGTACAGGAGATTCTATTAATGGTTTAACTGTGTCATGAAACTCCATGTGCACTTAACGTGGCTGCTACTAATATAACTGACAGCTGTGTAACCAGCTATGGCTGTGGCCACGGGATATGTACATGTGCAATCTCTTAATCACTCATATGTTATGTGCCTAATTTATGTAATTTTTTTACATAATTATTACATAATTACTGATAAATTTTACTGCAGTTATTTTTTTTTTCAAGAAGAAATGCCAAAAGTGTTATGCAATATTGCAATATCATTATATTTATATAATATACTGCCGAGTGAAGAAATTTTTGATGAATAAACTCTGAGCTGAAGTTTCTTACACTGGATATGCTATAATAATCTTAGTATCCTATATTGAAAGGATCCAATAAAGTTTCCGGTAGGAGTAATGAACTGCAAGTTAAAAATGTTTGAGAATCACTGCTCTATATTCCATGCCGTTGAGTGTTGACTGATGTTTTTACTTTTCAGATTCTCAAAGCAATTAAAGCGAAAAAATGTTAAAACAAGTATACTTTTTCAATAAAAGTAATAAAATAGACAAAAAAAGTAATCACTATGTTTCAAAGTAATTGGCATTGAAATGTAGCATTTATATCATATATATGCTGCTTCTTCAGTCTGAAATTTTTAACAAACAATTCATCTAAAAAATAATTGCTTTGTAGCACAGCATACAAAGTTGAATAAAGGTATAAGACCCTTCCTCAGTACTAATGAGACTGAGCACCAGTATTAACAAATGCAAGAACACATCTGTCTTTTTAGTACAGACTATCAGTATATCCATTGTTCATACGGAGCTATATAATAGTATAGAGAAACTTAAAATTCACAATTATGTGCAAACTCCAATAGTATTATAAATGACATTGTCATTTCAAATATTCCATTAAAATGTTTAATTTAATTCTCACAAAAATAAGTATAAGATTTTTATTCTTGCTATATAAAACTATCTTCACAGGCACTTCTGAAAAATAAAATATCCTGGTCCCATTTGATAACAAATTTACAAAAAATATAAAAATTGAAATACTTAATTTAATTGGCTTATAAAGAAGTATAAGTATATCACTGTTTTTGTTATACAAAATTATCCTTGTGTGCAAATTTGAAGATAAAAACATTCTGATCCCATGTGTTGTTGTTGTTGTTGAGACCCAGACCGTCCGACCTACCAGAAAGGTGTAAGGTAACTGTATGGACGGCCGGGAAGTGCCACCCAATTTAGACCGGAACCCAGTGGGGGAGGCATCCACAGGGACCGTACCCTCCTTCCCCTACCACCAACCTCTCGGAAGGACGTCTGATCCCATGTGTAAACAAATTTATAAAACATATGAAATTGGATCTACATATGTAAAAATGAAAATGTTAAAATAGTATTTGAAGATGTAAATGTACTACTTTTATTCTGTTTCAGCAATATATATGAATTTAAAAAATCTTTGCCAAAATGAAACAGATGACATAAGAAATTGAAAATATGGATAATTTTCCTGTAATCTAAATCTGAAAACCTTAATTTATATAATCCAGTCCAAAATGTAATTCCAAAAAAATTTATTTTTATATACATTTTTTATATTTAAATGTGAAAGAATTTAATAAAATCACCTGGCTGTATAAACACATTGGATTTAATTTCGTTGCTAAGCAACACGATATATTTTTCTTCAAAAAAGTAGCATTGTGTAACAATAAAAATATCATAAGCATAATGTTATCTCTATGGGAGGTTCATTTTTAACACTTTACAACATAGTTGAAAAGTGTTTATGACTTTGTTCATTCTGTCTGTCTGTCCGCACGATAACTGCCATAAAAATGACTAATTTTATTTTGTTGTTTAGACGGTCTGTGGAACTTATGGAATTATATCATCCAATTAGTTTTGGATTGAACCCGGGTGTTATAAAAATGAAATACATTGAACCCTATGGGACCTAATTTTTTAAACATTTTTAAGCGAATTTAAAACTCACAAATTGCTTCAAAAGTTTAAGGAAATATTCAAATTATCCCGTAAAATATATAAAAAAATTTCAGCAAAATATATTCAGTAGTTTTTTTAAAAAAATTTAAATAATTACAACCTTTATATGAAGAGGTGATCCATTTTCACGTGATCCACTTCAAAATAAAATATGGCATCCCTCTTGTGTCAAAATCGTGATTTTTAAAGTTATTTTTAATTCATAATTAGTGTTAGTATCCATCCTAAAACCACTTTATTTTTGCTTAAATTCTGTGCATCTACATACTGAAGCAATGCAATTACAATATATTTGAGTTTAAATGATCATCAAACTTTGATTATTTCTACAACGAAGCCTTTTTTCACTTATAGAGAATGTAGAGTTGTATAAGAATTGCTGCATTTCTTTAACACAAAATGTTTAGCTCATGGAGTCTGCAATATAGCTGATATGAATGAAACATTCATTGATTTTACACAGAGAAGAAGACTATTTTTTCGATGAAGTTTTAAGCATAGCTTTAAATTACTTGTACCTCCATGATTTTAAGTTTTTAAATAAAATAAATTATTATAGTATTGTGATGAATCAAAGGAATGGAAAAAAAAAATTATGAATGAAATGCTGTTTTTATAGAGAGAGAGCCAGGCGATTTATATTTCGATGACGTCATTTGAATAAAGTTTATTTGTTTTCAATGAAGTTTTCAAATATAATAAATTATTGTAGTATTATGATAATTTTGAAAATATTACCGAGAAATGTATCACATTTTAGAGACCCAACAACCAGGCAATCTATATTTCAATGCCATCATTTGAATGAAGTTCATTTTTTTCCGATGAAGTTTCAAATTTTCAAATATAATAAATTAATGTAATATTGTGATAATTTTAAAAATATTATCGAGGAATGTATCGTATTTTAGAGATGTTTAAATAAAATTGCATTGAAGTTGGGAAGTGTATCATAATTGATGTTTTATGCATGATTGATCTTTCTTGTATTTCTTATCATTTAAAAACTTTTATTTATATAACACAACTCAGTAAACAAACTCAACAAAAGTAAAAAGCTTTCTTGCTTGTTTTTTGTTTATTACTTATAAGGCAGAATGCCCACGGCACTAGTATCATAATAAGAAGATAGAATCTGAGATTTTGACAAACACAAAATCGGATAGCATTCTGAAACATGGGAACAAGCTAACTCTCTTGTTAATTTATATTTAGTGTTGCTTTCATCCTAAAAGCGCTTTATTTTTTATTTTTCTCTGTGCATTTATATATTGTGCCAACACAATTACAATATTTTTTAGTTTGAAATGATCATCCAGCTTTCATTATTTCTACAACGAAGCCTGATTTTCATGTATAGAGAATGTAAACACATCAAGCTGTAAGATGAGTTGTATAAGGATTACTGATTTCTTTAACACAAAATTATTTAGCTCTGGAGTCTGCAATATAGCTTATATGAATAAAACATTCATTAATTTTACATAGAGAAGCAGACGTGTCTATATTGCTTTTCCGATGAAGTTTTAAGCATGGAGTTAGAAAGTACTTTTACTTCCGTGGTTTTATGTTTTTAAGTAAAATAAATTATTGTAATATTGTGATAATTTTAAATATATTGCCGCTGAATGAAAGGAATGGAAAAAAGTTTATGAATGAAATATTCACTGTTTTATGTAGAGAGCCAGGCTACTTATATTTCGATGAAGTTATTTGAATAAAGTTCATTTGTTTTCAATTAAGTTTTCAAATATAATAAATTATTGTAGTATTGTGATAATTTTAAAAATATCACCGCTGAATGTATTGCATTTTAGAAATGTTTAAATAAAATTGCATTGCAGTTGGAAAGTGTTTTATACTCAAATGTTTTATGCATGATTGATCTTTCTTGTTTTATTAATATCTTGATAACTCTAGTTTTAGAAACTCAAAACACATGGACTAAATTTTAGTGGGGCTATTTCATAGCTACCCACAAAATTTCATTAAATTTGGTGCAGCCATTCATTCTCTCCCTTGATGATTAGACAAACACACACATACAGACAGATAAATTTTCAATTTTATTTATATAGTAGATAGAGCTCTGTCTCATTTCTCCTGGAGCGGGGACAGATTTGTAAAGAGAGGTAATTTATTCATATTTAGTTACTGTAGGTCAAATGTAGTAGTTTACAATTTATTTAAACTGATAGATTTTAAATCCTCAATTCACTGCAAATGTTCTTTTGAATACAATTTCCTCTTATGGAGCACATCAAGTTGTTGAATGTTAATGTACACAGTTTGCTGTAATCTGGATACCTTCCAAATTTTAGTTAATATTGCAGATACTTTTCAGACAGAATATGAATCTAGCCGTTATATTGCTGTGTGATTAGGCTTACCATGTAAATTGTTTTCCAAACTGGGGCAAAATAAAAAACTAAATAAGTGAAATTATTTATTGAATATAGAAAAAAAAAACTGGAAGCTGAAGCATAAGACATTACTAATTTGTTTTCGACCATTCGTATACTTGTCGCTATCGTGAATTTTTTAACAGAATCCTTGTCATTTTGAATTTTCTTTTAAAAGTTTGAACATTTTATATCTATATTATTATACAGATCATTAGACTTAATATTATACTTGCATTAAACCTAGTTGATTTAACAGTTTTATCTCATTTTTCAGACCAAACATTGTTCATAATAGAATCATTTCACATCAAATCAACATGCCCCACAACCCGACCTCTCCGGATTTTTTTAAAATTTGGCGATTTTGTTGTTTACCCAACTCATAGCAAATAGATACCCCAACTCATAGGTACTATGCAAAATCCTGACACTTTTCATTAATTTTGCTTCATCTTGCATTAATTTTTTATTTATAAAAATTTGAAGTTTGAAAATCTAGTAAATTTTTCACAATTTCTTGTATTTGCTGATATAATGTACCGATTGCTTTTAAATACTTTTTGTAGTTTAATGTAAGACGTTTCTTATGATATGTTACATGACTATGATGTTTTTAATTTTAAGGTCATCCAATTTGACCTTTAACTGCAAAAAAAAACAAATTATACTTTTTAAAATTTTGAAATTTTGTTTTTTGCATACTTAATTGCTGTACATGTTCAAACATTTGGCCAGGTATCACCAATTTGGTGATTTTTTTTTAATGTTGCCAAATTGATAAAAATGACACAATCAAAGAAATGGATGGTGCCACAGAGGTGCATGAAAATTTCTCTATCTGTCTGTAATGTTTGACAAAAAATGTGATGACGATTTTGTCAGGATATCACCAACTTGGCAACTTTATTTTAAATGTTGTCAAATTGCTGAAAATGTCATCAAATTGATAAAAATTTCGCCTTGATAAAAATGATGCCTAATTGAATAAAATTTAATATCTTTGAAAGATAAGCTCAATTTCTTTGATAATTCCTAGCAGTTTGCTTTTTGTTAGCAGATGATATAGCATGTATGTTTTGATAGAAACTCATATAGGAAATAATAATATTGATTGGGAGAGGTGCATGGTTCGCATATTTCTGAGGATAGTAGGAGCAGCAAGTGGTGCCGGAGGGTGGATGGGAGGCTTTACAAATTTTTGCATTCCGTCATATGGCAGGCATATCTTCTAGTAACCGTAGTATATAACAATAACAGTTTGAAAGTTTCAATGCTTGTAATAAATTGCAAATAGTTATGAACAAAAATTCTTTTACTAAAGTTTCTCCCCCCCCCCCTTTTTTTGTGAGGAAGTGTAACTTTTCAAGCTTGAAAAATCTTTTAAAATAATGAAATTTATTTCTTGCATGCAAAGTAAGTGGTGTATTTCTTACTTCATTGTAAATTGAACTTAATGTATTATTTTTATCAAATTCTTCTACTATTGAATCAATTTTTATAACTAAAGATCCCATTTTTGTCCCAACTTAAGACTACTCTCATAATTGACAGCAATGTAACAGCTGCAAATAGTATTTTCTCTAGCAAAATTAAAGTACCTAACACATTTTTTAAAATTCAAGGTCAAAGGTTAAAATTGGATGATCTTGAAATGAAAAACGTCATTAATGGGGATCATGTAACATATTATCAGAAAGGCCTTACATTAAACTACAAAATAAGCCTTATTTCAACACAATCAGTACATTAGGTCAGCAGATACAAGCTTTTAAACATGTCTAGAATTGTGTTAAAATGTACCAAATTTTCAAATTTCAAATTTTTATAAATTAAAAACTAATGTAAATTGAAGGCTAAGATTTGCATGGTATCTTATATAGGAGTGAACAATTCAATAGCCAAAGTTTCAATAAAATTGGGAAGGTTCGGTTGAAAATGTCGCCTTTTCATGTTAAATTTGATATGGAATAACCCAATAGACAACACCTTTTCAAGAGGAGCGGGAGTATCTAGTAGACAAAAAATATACCCCATAACTGTGATATTCGATATTAAAAATTTTTTATCTTTGAAATTCTTCAAAATTTAATCTTTACAATTTCTTTTCATTATTTTCTATATGTTACATTTTGAAGACTACAATTTTTTAGCAATCACCATTTTGTCAAACAATTCATTTACGCTTATAACAGCATTTTCAAGTTCTTCATTAATTTTTTCTACAGCTATTTCAATTGCAGTCAATGTAATATCACACTCTCTTAGCCATAAAATTGTGCTTTTCCACCAAATTTTTAACCAGCCAGGACTTTGGGACATACCTTACAATTTTGACTGGGACAATCCCAGTCAAAATAGGACATCTGGTAAGCCTATGCATGATGATCTTTATATATATATATTTTGTTATATTAACCTTATAAGTTATAAAGCTCAAATAATTATTTATTTTATTAATTTTTCTATTACTACTTTTGCACACTTAAAAAGTGCAGCCAATTCTAATTTAACATTTATTCATTTTATCTTCCTTTGTGTATAATAGTGGCAGAAATAAAAATAGCACCATTTGTAAATTTGGCAGAAAAAGGGTGTTATTTCTATAAAATTAAGTAAATAGGATATATCTTCCTATTTATTATATCTTCCTAGTGTTAATGGACATCTAGGGTAGAGTCTTGGTCAGGGATTATGTAGGTTTCTCGGCTACTTTGTGAAATAGTCCATTACTACTAGAATGTTTTTGTTATTGTTCGAGGTCCACGGTAGTGGCTTCAAAATATAAAGTGCAATTCTCTCACATCCCTGCATTAGATTAAGCCATAAGAACAACATGCTGAATTTCTGGGTCATGGATAGCATCTAGACTTTCTCTAACATCCATAGAGCAATCTGCAAAGGATAGCTGTGAAAGTATTTCAATATCAGATGCCAGCTCCCTTCTATAGATTCTCTCCAGACTTTTGGCAGTGGAGTTTTAAAACCCTGCTTGCCTCTTTCTAATTATTCTCCCTATAGCAGAGTTTCAGGACTATGAATTCCAGACATTTTCTTGTCGGAAGCATCTATAAACATCAGCTCAGCTGCAGGACCTCGAAAGGGATTAGCAAGTTGGCAGGCTTTTGTCTTTTTGTCCCATTTATTTGCTTCTACGATAATGTTGAATTATACCCAAAATTTGTCCACATGTTCTGCCCATTATACATAGGAGATTTTACTTAACATGAATTCAGGATGTAAAAATTTGGATTGGCAACCTGTAATTTTTTATGCACAGTCATGAGTTTGTTTTCAAGCTTGTTAACAGTTTTATTCATATCGACATCTATTCAACATCTATCTTCTTGTACTGCTCTCATGTCCTCTTTCACCTCTTTTTATCTTTTCTTATCCAGCTTTCAATTTGCTTTGTATAGTTTGATTTATTCTTTCATCTCGGATTTAATTTCTTCCTTCATTTCGACTTGCCCTGCTTTCATTTCTTTAGTATCATTTTCCACAGCTTTAATCTCCTCTTTTTTCGCTTCTTGTCTGGCTTGAATCTCTTGTTTCATTTCTTTTTTCATCACTTCTTGTCCGGCTTTTATTTCTTTCATCTCGTCTCTTCATTGCTTCTTGTTTGGCTTTCATCTTTTCTTCTATTGCTTCTTGTCCAGTTTGCATTGCTTTCAACTCTGCATTGCTTTCATAGCTGCCATTTTTTCTACTATCTCTTCTTGCCCGGTTTGCATTGCTTTCATACCTTCCTATATAGCTTCTTGTCCTACTTTAATCTTTTTTTCTAGTTTTTCTGCTATTGCTTCTTGTGCTTTCATTGGTTTCATCATCTCGCTTATCTGTTCCTCCATCATTTTTCTAGTTAGAGGAACCATAAGTTTTTCAATTTTTTTCGGAAATCCCACTTCTAACACTAATTTGTTACTATGTATCCTCCGGAATCATGGGTGTATTATCAGGATGCAAGAATGAGTCCAAATGTTTGGATAACTTTTTCGTTTATTTAGAAGCACAGCATAAACAGGGACAATATACAGTAAATAGCTCAATAACTATCTCACAAGATCAGTAAACAACTGTTCGGTACAGTAAAACAGCATGTAAATACTGCACTAATTTCACAAAACAGCAGATACTATTCTCAAAACATTGACATCTCATAATTCAATCTAGCTCATATCACATCAACCACTCTCCAACTGAGCGATGACTCCTTTTATTTACATTCTGTAAAAACTTGCAGAAGGATCTGGTATCTCCAAGAATATTCATTATTTTGAGAAAGTTCTGGTACCTTCAAAAAGTTGCCAAATTGGCGATAAATCATCAAATCTGTCAACCCCAACTCGAGTGTTCAAATATGGCAATCCTACATTGATGTAATAGGAATGGCTGCCTGTAAAGGTATTTTTCCTTTCTGGTTTTCGAAAGAGTTTCCAGAGAAGGTGTTTTACATGTACGTAACAATATGTAGATTCCATCAGAAACTTAAATTGATTGAATAATGCAAAAAACAAAATTACCTATTCGTAACTCTCAATGTCACTCCTTTTAATTGCAAATGACTTTTAATTTTGACAAAATATGATCTTTTAAGAATAAAAGGTTGATTGCCCCTATTTATTTGACAAGACCATAGAAAATATATTGTTTATCTACTTCCTGTATGTAACCATGAGATTGTTAATTGAAAGCTTTCAGAATTTGAGAAACGTAAACCCAATTATTTTCTTCAACTTTCTGGGCATCGTCACACAATTAAATCATTCTAGAGCAACAACAAAGAGATTTTTTTATTAATTATTACTCCATCAAAATCTGAAATTGGGTTGATAATGAAACATATCTTTCTAGCTCCTCTCTTTATGAGAGAGAAAAAAAAAATCTCATTGAAAGCCCATTTAATTCTCTACAAGTTCAAATACCCCATCCCAAATAAAAAAAATCTGATGTGGGCAGCACATGACTTTCCTTATATATAGTATTTTTTCATGAATGGAACGAGCTAGATCCATGAGAATGATGTCACCAAATTTATCACATGGTATTACATATGAAAAGTGAACACATTTCTCAATAGGAAATATTTTTTTTTATTTGATATAACTTTTTAACAATTTTTTTGAAAAATGTGCAATATCTCGCGAACGGTTCATGTTAGCGTTCTAAAATTTATGTCAATCGTTTTCGAATGAAAAATTACATAAGAAATGTCTATTTGCGTAACTTTATTAGAGGTTTTGATTTTTTGACGATTTTTTCAAAATTGCACTCGAAAATTTAGGGGTATTCTGAACATTCGGTTGCGTATAAAAACAATAGGCTTCCAGTGTTTACGGATTGTGATTTTTGTACCAAATTTCGTTCGAATCGGTCCATTCGTTCGTCAGTTATCGTCTCCACACACACACAGACATCACTTCAAAAATGTTCGATTCGTGATCAGGTATGCTTGAAACGTGCTCTCCCGTCGAAAACTCGAATTAGAATATTCGACCCCATCACAATACTTTCCTTATACATTATGTATATAAGGAAAATGAAAATCTGATGTGGGCAGCACATGACTTTCCTTATATAATGCAATGAATTTACTACTTATACAGTTTTAAAAAATGCTATTCTTATAGTAGATACTTATATTCTTTCCAAGATATTGAATTTTCTTCAATCAGTCGTCATTTTCATTGATTTAGCGACATTTTTATCCATTTGGCGGAATTTTTGTTAATTTGGCAACATTTAAAAATGTCGCCAAGTTGGCGACATTTCTCTAAATTCATCGCCAAAATCTCGCCAAGCGTTATGGATACAGAAATAAGTTATTCTTACAGCAGATAAATGACTATTGGCATGCAAATACAAAAGTATTACTCAAAGTATCTTTTCTCGTGAATGGAACGAGTTAGATCCACGAGAATGATGTCACCAAATTTATCGTATGATATTGCATATGAAAAGTGAACATTTTTCTTAACAGTTAATATTTTTTTTTAATTTATGGGATTTTTTGATAAATTTTTTTAAAAAATGTTCAATATCTCGAGAACGGTCCATGCTAGTGTTCTAAAGTTTATGGTAATCGTTTTTTAAGGAAAAATTGCATAAGAAATGTCTATTTGCGTAACTATATTAAAGGTTTTGATTTTTTGATGATTTTTTCAAAATTTCACTAAAAAATTTAGGGGGTTCTGAACATTCGATTGTGTTTAAAAACAATAGGCTTCCAGTATTCACGGATTGTGATTTTTGTACCAATTTTCATTCGAATAGCTCCATTCATTCGTGAAATATCGTTTCCGCAGACTCACTGACACACACACACATACATACACATACTTTCACACACATAGATGCATACATATACTTTTACACATACACACACAGACATCACCTCAAAAGTGTTTGATTCGTGATCAGGGATGTTTGAAACGTGCTCTCCCGTCGAAAACTCGAACTCGAATACAAATTTTCGACCCCGTCACAATACTTACCTTACTATGCATTATGTATATAAGGAAAGTAAAAATCTGCTGTGGGCAGGCAGGTCATGACTTTCCTTATATAATACAATGGATTTACTAGTTTTACAATTAAAAATATAATGTATAAGATCCACGGCGTTGTGTTTTTATCGTTGAATTGTACATTGCGCGTTTTTCAGGATGACAGCATGTAAAACTATTTCAAAATACTCAATTAACTTATACTTCGCACAACTCTAAACATTCATCAATATTGATAGCATCCTCAATAAGCGATATATTCCATATATTAAAATATTTTAATAATTACTTCATCATCTAGTCGTCATTTTCATTGATTTAGCGTCATTTTTATCAATTTGGCGACATTTTCGTTAATTGGGCAACATTTAAAAAAGTCGCCAAGTTGGCGACATTCCGCCGAAATCTCGCCAAGCTTTATGGACTGTGAAATAATTTATTCTTCTAGCATATAACTGACTATTGGCCTCCAAATACAAAAGTATTACTTAAAGTATATTTTTTAATGAATGGAACTATCTAGATCCACTAGAATGATGTCACCAAATTTATCGCACGATATTGCATATGAAAAGTGAACATGTTTCTCAACAGTTAATATATTTCTTTAATTTATGGGATTTTTTGATAAATTTATTTGAAAAATGTACAATATCTCGAGAACGGTTCATGCTAGCATTCTAAAATTTGTCAATCGTTTTGTTAGGAAAAATTACATAAGAAATGTCTATTTACGTAACTTTATTAAAGGTTTTGATTTTTTCAAAATTTCACTCGGAAATTTAGGGGGGTTCTGAACATTCGATTGCGTTTAAAACAATAGTCTTCCAGTATCCACGAATTGTGATTTTTGTACCAAATTTCATTCGAATCGCTCCATTCGTTCGTGAGATATCGTCTCCACTGACACACACGTACATACACATACTTTCACACACAGACATCACCTAAAAAATGTTTGATTCTTGATCAGGGATGCTTGAAACGTGCTCTCCCGTCGAAAACTCGAATTCGAATTTTCGACCCCGTCACAATACTTTCCATTATGTATATAGGAAAGTAAAAATATATTCTGGCCTGGATGCAGCAAAATAAATATACCACGCGTATATACCAGATGTCATGTTTCGTAACATCGTGTGATCTATAAATTTAATAGGGATATTTAACATTCCAGATTTAATTTTTTAGGCAATATTCATTCGGTTATTACTATTGTTCGAGTTCCAATTTGTTATATTTTTAAATTTACTGCAAAAAAGTTTAATCGCTTTTGTACTATGATTGCTTGACTGGTGGTGAACATATGAAATCCAATGAGTACTATTTACTTTAAAATTTAACATTGATATTTTATTTTCAATTTCTGCTATTTTAATTTCGATTGTTAGATTCCGAGTGTTTCTAAATTATGAAATTAAGCAAACTCTATTCTTAAATTAAAACGCAGTTTCGTCGATTTAAGTCCGATAACAAATATTGAAAGAACATTTAAAGCTAACTATTATAATTTAAAATTAATATAGATAAAATTAATTATTGTCCTTGAATTCACGATAATAATAATAACCCATTTCTCCCTATGTTCGTCCGTCGTGTGTTCGCACATTCACCTCTATAACGCTTGGCGAAAATTTTGGCGCGATATCGCCAACTTGGAGATTTTTTTTAATATTGTGAAATATTGACGAAAATATCGCCAAATTGATGAAAATTACGCTAAATCAATGAAATTGTGTTTTGAAAGGAGATAGCATTGGGATAATGTTTCAGTAGCGTTTGTCTGTCAGTCCAACAGTCCCATTTGGTGACTTTTTAAAATGTGTCCAAATTTATCAAAATATCTCCAAATTAACGAAAATGTCGCCAAATAGATAAAAATTTCGATAAATCGATAAAAAAAATGACGCCACATCAATGAAATTGTGTTTTGAAAGGAGATAGTATTATAATGATGTGTCTGTAGCGTTTGTCTGTCAGTCCATCAGGCAACAGTTCCAATTGACGACAAATTTGGCGACTTTTAAAATGTGTCCAAATTTATCAAAATATCGCCAAATTAACTAAAATGTCATCAAGTCGATAAAAATGACGCCAAATTAATGAAATTTATTATGTTTTGAAAGGGGGATAGTATTGTAATGTTTCTGTAATGTTTGTAAGTCTCTCCAACCGTTCCACTTGCGACAAATTTGGCGAATTTTCAAAATGTTGTCAACTTAATCAAAATATAGTCAAATTTACGAAAATGTCGTCAAACCGGTAAAAATGTCCCGAAATTAATTATATTTTGAAAGGGGATAGTATTTGAATAATGTTTCGTTAACGTTTGTCTGTCAGTCCAACCGCC
Source organism: Amaurobius ferox (assembly GCA_951213105.1). Lineage (NCBI taxonomy): Eukaryota > Metazoa > Arthropoda > Arachnida > Araneae > Amaurobiidae > Amaurobius > Amaurobius ferox. The sequence goes on along the minus strand of OX578147.1, from coordinate 540,173 downwards.
TCACTTGGCAATAAATTTGGCGAGTTTTGTCTGCAAATTGATCAAAATATCGCCAAATTAATGAGATGATCACCAAATCGATGAAAATTCAATATCTTGGAAAGAATATAAGAATCTACTTTAAGAATATCCCATTTTTTCGTCCGTCCATTCGTAAGGTTTGGCAACGAATTTGGCGGGATGTCACCAACTTGGTGACTTTTAAACTTTGTCAAATTGGCGCATATGTCGCCAGATTGATAAAACTGACGCTAAATGGGAGGTAATGTTTTGCAAATTTTGAATTCCGTCATATGACGGGCATACATTCCAGTTTATTTATATTTAAAATATCTTACAATTTTGCTTTAAAATTATTAAATTTTAAAAATATTCATAATTATGTCTTAATCAAAGAAAATCATATCTATGTATACTTACATAGAAAGTTTAATCACTTTGAAATGTTTTCACACTAACAATTGTGACATATGACTTTTCTGTTTAGCTACCACTGCAGTCAAGAATATTTGATACTGATGAGCTCTAACGAGAAGGGCATTGCATCGTTTACTGATAACTTAAATGCGTGAAGAAAGCATTTTGTTAAACATAATCTCACTGAAGAGCCGTTTTCTCATTTCATCTCTGATTATTCAACTAAAATCTATATAATAAAAGGCAATGTCTGTGTGTGTGTGTGTGTGTCTTATACACTATACGTTTCGCGACCGCGCGTCGGAGAGTTACGAAATTTGGCAATCGGAGACCCTGGGGGGTGGGAAGGGGACACGTGAAAACCGATTTTCAAAATTCTAATTATTTTTTTATTTATTTAATGTTTTATGCGATTTCGACCTTTTTTTGATCTTTTTGCCCTTTTTTCTCCTCGATCCAGACATCGTAGAAAAAAAACAAATCACACCATCGGAAAGAGCAGAGAATTTCGAGTAAAAATATATCAATTTCAAATCTCCATTTCGATTTCTAATATTTTTTAAAGATTTTAAAACAAAAGTCACTTTTGGCTCAAGAAAACGATTTTTGGTTTTTAAATTCTCGCATCGTGAAAAGTACTCATAATTTCGACTAATAATTTACATTTTCAGAAAGGTCAAATATCTGCCATTCTTACAAGTCTAATCTGGTCCAGAAATAATGAAAATTGCCTTCAGGATCGCAATTTTAAAGACGTCATGATTTTAAATTTCTCGCCGTTCCGCTCGGCGTGACGCTTCGTTTCTCCCCCGCTGAAGCAGGGAAGGTGGTGGGTGGGGACGTCAAGGTGGAGGTGACGTCACGGTTCTGAATAGAGCGCCTTTGCTCTATATAAATTATTATATTTATATTTTAAATGATGGGACGATCTGGATTTTTTAAATGTATATTTTAACTTTTGGATATTTTAATTTTATGGATATTTTAAATGATGGAACAATGAAACAATGGAATGAGGATGATGGAATTAAGCATATGGTCATTTTAAATTGCAAATTAGCGCGCGGGAAGTTAGCGGTAGGCCCGGGTTCGATTCCCGCCACTGCCAAAACTGCCGCCGTGTTTACGTGGAATACGATCACGTTAAATATGTGGGTCCGTAAGTCCTTCCGAGAGGTTGGTGGTAGGGGAAGGAGGATACGGCCCCTGTGGATGCCTCCCCCACTGGGTTCCCGTCTAAATTGGGTGAATATGTAGAAAGTTATGGAGATTGTCGCGGAGGGCGCGGCAGCCCAGTGGTTAGCGCGCGGGAATTGCACTCAGTAGGCCCGGGTTCGATTCCCGCCACTGCCAAAACTTACGCCACGTTCACGCAGAGTACGATCACGTTAAACATGTGGGTTCGTGAGTCCTTCCGAGAGGTTGGTGGTAGGGGAAGGAGGGTACGGTCTAAATTGGGTGAATAAAAAGAAAGTTATGGAGATTGTCGCGGAGGGCGAAGTAGCCCAGTGGTTAGCGCGCGGGAATTGCACGCGGTAGGCCCGGGTTCGATTTCCGCCACTGACATGGAGTACGATCACGTTAAACATATGGGTCCGTATGTTTTTCCGAGAGGTTGGTGGTAGGGGAAGGAGGGTATGTTCCCTGTGGATGCCTCCCCCACTGGGTTCCGGTCTAAATTGGGTGGCACATCCTGGCCGTCCAACCAGTTACCAGGCCCGGGTTCGATTCCCAAAATTGCCGCCGTGTTTACGCGGAGTACGAGCACGTTAAACATGTGGGTCCGTGAGTCCTTCCGAGAAGTTGGTGGTAGGGGAAGGAGGGTACGGTCTAAATTGGATGAATAAAAAGAAAGTTATGGAGATTGTCGCGTAGGGCAAAGTAGCCCAATGGTTAGCGCGCGGAAATTGCACTCGGTAGGCCCGGGTTCGATTCCCAAAATTGCCGCCGTGTTTACGCGGAGTACGATCACGTTAAACATGTGGGTCTGTAAGTCCTTCCGAGAGGTTGGTGGTAGGGGAAGAAGGGTACGGTCCCTGTGGATGCTTCTCCCACTTGGTTCCGGTCTAAATTGGGTGAATAAAAAATAAGTTATGAAGAATATCGCGGAGGGTGAAGTACCCCAGTGGTTAGTGTGCGGGATTTGCACTTGGTAGGCCCGGGTTCGATTCCCAAAATTGCCGAATAAAAATAAAGTTATGGAGATTGTCGTGGATGGCACGGTAATCCAGTGGTTAGCGCGCGGGAATTTCACTCGGTAGGCCCGGGTTCGATTCCCGCCATTGCCAAAACTGCAGCCGTGTTCACGCGGAGTACGATCACGTTAAACGTGTCACGTTAAACGACGCCATGATTTTAAATTTGTCGGCTACCGGCTCAGTTCTTCAACGGCATTTCCCCCCCATCCGCAGTAGTTTCTTCCCCGTCTCCATGGAGACCGCGCTTTCGGTTTTAAATGAATTACGAGCATAAGTGTTGTATACATCGGGCGAAATTATTATATTTATATGATATTTTAAATGGATATTTTAAATAATTTAAATGATTGAATTATGGTGGTTTGAATTGTGGTGATGTATTTGAAATTATTATATTTATGGATTGGTGGAACGATATGGATGATTTTTTGATTTTAAATGGATATTTTAATTTATGGATATTTTAATTTATAGATATTTTAAATGGATATTTTAATTTTATGGCTATTTTAAATGATGGAACGATGGAACGAGGATGGTGGAATTAAGAGCCTAGCATATGGTCATTATAAATTTAAATTAGCGCGCGGGAAGTTAGCGCGCGAGAATTGCACTCGGTAGGCCTGGGTTCGATTCCCGCCACTGATGCGGAGTACGATCACCTTAAACATATGGGTCGATAATTCCTTCCGAGAGGTTGGTGGCAGGGAAAGGAGGGTACGGTCTCTGTGGATGCCTCCCCCACTGGGTCCTGGTCCAAATTGGGTGAATAAAAAGAAAGTTATGGAGATTGTCGCGGAGGGCGCGGTAGCCCAGTGGTTAGCGTGCGGGAATTTCACTCGGTAGGCCCGGGTTCGATTCCCTCCACTGACAAAACTGCTGCCGTGTTCACGCGGAGTACGATCACGTTAAACATGTGGGTCCGTAAGTCCTTCCGAGAGGTTGGTGGTAGAGGAAGGAGGGTACGGACCCTGTGGATGACTTTCCCACTGGGTTCCGGTCTAAATTGGGTGAATAAAAAGAAGGTTATGGAGATTGTCGCGGAGGGCGCGGTAGCCCAGTGGTTGGCGCGCGGGAATTGCACTCGGTAGGCTCGGGTTCGATTGCCGCCACAGCCAAAACTGCTGCCATTTTTACGCGGAGTACGATCACGTTAAACATGTGGATCCGTAAGTCCTTCCGAGAGGTTGGTGGTAGGGGAAGGAGGGTACGGTCCCTGTGGATGCCTCCCCCACTGAGTTCCTGTCTAAATTAGGTGGCACTTCCTGGCCCTCCAAACAGTTACCTTACACTTTACTGGTAGGTCGCGCCAGCGAGTGTGCTACGGTTAGAATTTGCCACGGTCAGAATTTTCAAGGGTAGCGAACAGGCTGGTCGCCAAAGGCGGCTAGTGATAAATAAAACTCACTTTACAGTAAAGCTCATTCATGATTTGTACAGATTTTTCAAATTTGGGTTCTTTGATTTATTACTATATATAATATAACTTTTTCTTCTTCTTCGATCCAGACCGTCTGACTTACCCGAAGGTGTAAGTTATCTGTTTGGACGGCCGGAAAGTCCCACTCAATTTAGACCGGAATCCAGTGGGGGGAAGCATCCACAGGGACCGTACCCTCCAACCCCCTACTACCCCTACCGCCAAACTTACGGACCCATATATTTAACGTGATCGTACTCTGAGTGAACACGGCGACAGTTTGGGTTGAGACGGAACAGTTTGGACTGAGTCGTCCGCGTGCAATCCCCGCACGCTAACCACTGGTCTGTCGCGCCCCCAATGTAATATAACTTGTGTTTAATTCCTTAAATAACAAATTTTGATCATCATCATACGAGGCAACAGGTTTCAATGTACAGTAAAAAAAAATCGGGTCGGGGCTGGCTTTAAGGGCTTTCAGAAGGGATCGGGCTCCTGTGAATTATTTAAAAAAAATTATTGGACTTTGGTCGGGTCAAATCTTCATATTTTCGGGCCAGGTAAAATTTTTAAATTAGACCCACGCAGACCTCTAGTCTCTAAATAACTGGCTTTTGATCTTAGCTTCTTCCCTTTCTTCTGCCGGCTTCAAGAATCTGGATTTTTCCAAATTTGGAGGTCTCGGTTTTTACTGCAGTAGGAGATTTTTTCCCGCTATTGCAGTAATCGCAGCACTTTCTTTTGAATTCTTAATTTCTAAAGGCTCCTTACTTATTCCTTATTTTTAAAAAAAATATTGGAGGTAGAAACGGGTTGTTTTTCTTTTTCAAGGACTTCAAAATGACAAACTAGATTGAGATTAAGTAGATTCTTTTATCACATGTATGTTTAGGAAACATTTTGAAACTTTTCAATTTCGGATGAATTCCTTAAATACGCTATTGTCGTTTAGTATTCTAATAAGCTCACTTGTTGAATGGTTTCTCTCCTCCCCCCAATCAGGGCGCAGGAAGCGTGGTGCATTACACGTACACTCTCACTTCCCCTCCGCCGTTTCCTGCTCTGCTGACGATTAACCCATTCATCCGACCAGAAGGAAGAACAAAATAAAAACAATGATCGTCTTGGAAATTCAGGGTGTCAGTCAGTTCGCTGACAGTGCCGTACTCGGAGGGGTGCAAATGTCTTTCATTTTTCTTTTCCAATAAAGGACTGTTATTACGTATAATGAAATGAATTTCCAGATACGAATTTTTTTGAGATTTTAGTTTAATTTTAAAGGGTCTTAGACTCTTACAGTGTTAAAAAGTGAAAAAAATAATCATCTTATCAACATTTTATAAAGAATACATTGTGTTTTGTTGTTTGTTGTTGTTTACAAATGCTGGTCGTTTGGTCGCGAGGCCATTAGACAGCGAGCTCTCCAGTATTTCTCAACGATTGAGTTAAAAGTCAGTAGTGCAGGGCATTCGTCCAAAGTATACATTGTAAAACCCACTTTTCTTTCTAGTGTTAATTATTTTCTTTAAATGTATAATTTTTTTGCCACTTGTCGAACGAAAAATGGTGTTGGGGGCAAAATTTTGGATCCCAAACAAATGTTTTTGGTATCTAATTATACTTCAGGAACAATGGCTTATTTTAAAGCTAAGTAAATGTGTATTTGAGAGAAGTACATTTCTATTTAATGCAATGTTGCACTTTTAGCTTTCACAAAAATTTAACAAACCTCTTATAAAACTATTTTTGAAACAATTCGTCCGATTATATATTTCATTTATTCATTTTGGTATTCGTATTTTAACAGAGTTGAAAATATTTCGTTTACTTGAATGGAAAAGGGATATTTCTTTTAGAATATTTTATGCACCATTGCTTATAAAACGATAAGTTGTTTGTAGATTATCTGTTTATTATGTCAGGGATAACTCACTTTTCTATTTTTGAGCATTATTTAATTTCAAAAAGAAAGACTCTATATATTAAAAGTTCACCGCAAATTGTGAATTTATTTTTTACATTATGTATTCCGTACGAAGAACAGGTTAAAAATAAATTACATCTCGCGTGTGTTTGAATTTCAAAGAAATAGTATTCAGTTTAGTTTTACATTAAAAAAGTACATATTACTGTGCAAATTTAAAAAGGTTAATCATTTGACAAAAATTTGAATAGCTTAAGTATTTGTACACCCCTGAAGACAAGAACGTGTCGGAAGTCTTATCGTATTTTTTGTGTAATAGTGTGACATATAGCAGCTTTACTGCAGTAGTGCGACCCTCGCCGTCCAACTTGTTTTACAGGCACAGCGCACTTCACATAGGGCGAGATTGTATCTACTTACGACCCATGTCTTCCGATGTATGTTGTTTTAGTTTTCAATACAAATTCCGATCCTATTTTTCGATTCATTAGATATCCGACATTCTAAATTCATTCACTGTTATGAGTCGGATCGGATCACTTGTATCTGCGTGATTAGTATGCTGGCCACTTAAACTCAAGGATTCGCAACTAACTCTTTGGATTCAGTTTCCTTATTTTCTCAGTGTATCCAGTGAATGTGGCACATCTTTTCCTAGGAACTCACGAAGACACGTGTCCTTTAACAGTATAGATAGCTATTAAATTAAAGACTGCTAATCATAGGTTTAAAAAGTCATTTAATAAAACCACCTTTCTCGACAAACATAAGTTTACAAAGCCAAAGCGTTTTCGGGCATCACCATGCCCTTCATCAGTGGCGAAGGGCATAGTGATGCCCGAAAACGCTTTGGCTTTGTAAACTTATGTACGTCGAGAAAGGTGGTTTTATTAAATGACTTTTTAAACCTATGATTGGTAGTCTTTAACAGTTATTAAAGTTGGCGTGTATCCGTTCTAATCATAGTATAGATAGTACTAATATTTAAGGATTAATTAAACTAAATTAAATATTTGGCCCATGATCCAAAATATATTATGCAGGGTTCAGTATTTTTAAGCATCTAAAAACTTTATAACGAAAGGTCCAGAGGGTATACGTTAGGTCTATCTATAGCAGTGATTCCCAACCCGGGGTACGCGATAGGTTATTTAGGGGTACATAAAAAAAAAACCGATATCAAAAAGTTATGTGCCAAAAAAATGAGGACAAGGATCACACTGAATACCTTTTAATGCGAAATAAAAGGCTTTCAATTAGTTAATTGTAGAGTTTGAAATGTTTATATTATTGTATTTATTATTTTCCTTATATACAATAATGTGAATTAAAAAAAATGTCCTATTGAGAAACATGCTCACTTTTCATATGTAATATCATGCGATAAATTTGGTGACATCATTCCCATGGATCTAGCTCGTTCCATTCATAAAAAAAAGATACTTTGAGTAATACTTTTGTATTTGAACTTATCTGCTGTAAGAACAACTTATTTCTCCGTTCATTACGCTTGGCCAGATTTCGGCGACGAAGTTGGTGGAATGTCGCCAACTTGGCGACTTTTTTAAATGTTGCTAAATTAACGGAAACTTGCCAAATGGATAAAGATAAAAATGAAGCTAGATCAATGAAAATGGTGACTCATTGACGAAAATTCAATATCTTGTAAAGAATATAAATACCTACTATAAGAATAATCTATTACTTTCCTTATATACAATAATGTATAAGGAAAGTATTGTGACGTTGTCGAAAATTCGAATTCGAGTTTTCGACGGGAGAGCACGTTTCAAGCATCCCTCATCACGAATCGAACATTTTTTATTTGTGTGTGTCAGTGAGTCTGGGGAGACGATAACTGACGAACGAATGGACTGATTCGAACGAAATTTGGTACAAAAATTACAATCTGTGAATACTGGAAGCCTATTGTTTTTATACGCAATCGAATGTTCAGAACCCCCCCTAAATTTTCAAGTGAAATTTTGAAACAATCATCAAAAAATCAAAACTTCTGATATAGTTACGCAAATAGACATTTCTTATGTAATTTTTCATTAGAAAACGATTGACATAAATTTTAAAACGCTAGCATGAACCGTTCTCGAGATATTGCACATTTTTCAAGAAAATTATCAAAAAATCATATAGAATAAAAAAAAATGACCTATTGAGAAACATGTTCACTTTTCATATGTAATATCATGCGATAAATTTGATGACATCATTCTCATGGATTCAGCCCGTTCCATTCATAAAAAAATATACTTTGAGTAATACTTTTGTATTTGAACGCTGAGTCATTTATCTGCTGTAAGAACAACTTATTTCTCCGCTCATAATAACGCTTGGTCAGATTTCGGCGACGAATTTGGTGGAATGTCGGCGACTTTTTTAAATGTTGCTAAATTAACGAAAAACTTGCCAAATGGATAAAAATGAAGCTAAATCAATGAAAATGACGACTAATTGACGAAAATTGAATATCTTGTAAAGAATATAAATTATTTACTATAAGAATAATCTATTACTTTCCTTATATACAATAATGTATAAGGGAAGTATTGTGATGGGGTCGAAAATTCAAATTCGAGTTTTCGACGGAAGAGCGCGTTTCAAGCATCCCTGATCACGAATCGAACATTTTTTATGTGTGTGTGTGTGTATCAGTGAGTATGTGGAGACGATAACTGACGAACGAATGGACCGATTCGAACGAAATTTGGAACAAAATTACAATCTGTGAATACTGGAAGCCTATTGTTTCTATACGCAATCGAATGTTCAGAACCCCCCCCCCCCCTAAATTTTCGAGTGAAATTTTGAAAAAATCAAAACTTCTAATAAAGTTACGCAAATAGACATTTATTATGTAATTTTTCTTTAGAAAACGATTAACATAAATTTTAGAACGCTAGTTTGAATTGTTCTCGAGATATTGCATATTTTTCAAAAAAATTATCAAAAAATTATATAAAATAAGAAAAAAGTATTTCCTATTGAGAAAGATGTTCACTTTTCATATGTAATGTCATGCGATAAATTTGGTGACATCATTCTCGTAGATCTTGCACATTCCATTCATGAACAAATATACTTTAAGTAATACTTTTGTATTTGAACGCCAATAGTCATTTATCTGCTATAAGAATAAATTATTTCTTCTTTCATAACGCTTGACGAGATTTTGACGATGAATTTGGCGGAATGTTGCCAACTTGGCGACTTTTTTTAATGTTATCAAATTAAAGAAAATCTCGTCAAATGGATAAATTGCGCTAAGTAAATGAGAATAACGACTCATTTACGAAAATGCAATATCTTCGAAAAATATGACTACTATAAGAATAACATTTTTTTAACTGTAAAAGTAGTAAATTCATTGCATTATATAAGGAAAGTCATGTGCTGCCCACATCAGATTTTTTTTTAAGATATTAACATAAATATATGCTCTTTATCAACATTATAAATCAGATTGTTTTTTTTGTTGATTTAAAATTACAACACGTAAAATCGACATCACGGTTACTTAATACATTTCTTATATGAGGGGTACAATCTAGGGAAATGACCTGTAAAGGGGTACGCTGATCTATAGAAAGTGATCTTGGCTGATCGAATCAAAAAGATTGGGAGAATTTGTAAAAATTTAAAGTAATGAACCAGATATTTATTCTCTGATATCCATAGGAAAGTTTTATATCGTTGAAAGAAAGATAATGTGGGTTTTGAGGTGGTCGAATTGTATGTACTATGTATGATGATAGCGATTGGTTTCGCTTGTTAACGGATCTGATGAAAGCATTTTGTTCGAACGCGTTCTTTTAGAAGGCCATGCATGCTTTTGTTGGAGGTGTAAGGATCGAGCTCTTTCTGGAATGAAAGAAACTAGTAACGGTTCATGTACCTGCCGAACTAATGATCGGGATAATTAATGAATGACGGAGCATTGTAGGTAGATTCTCTTGATAAACCGTATATCCAGGCACGATGTGGAGAGCGGGTACGCGTGTTGGATGGAAGAGTAGATAGATCTAAGCACGATCACCGGAGCTGTATGAATTTTTGTAGAAATTGAAGAAGATTGATTTAAAGTTTGAGTCTCCCCTCGACTTTCTCATGTATTCGTATTCCATAGTGTTTCATTCTACTGTATCGCAATCAGTATCAGAATTAAATAAAATAACTGTATATATATATATATATATATATATATATATATATATATATATATATATATATATATATATATATATACATATATATATATACATATATATATACTACATATATATATATATATATATACATATAATAGTTTCAAAGTCTAATGATAGAAAAGTGAGAAGCTGCAACTCGAAAAACTTTATAACTTACCTACAAAATAAAAGTATAAAACAGCAAATCTTCAATCAAATGGAAAAAAATACAAATTTCGAGTCATCAAGTTAAAGATAATGAACAAAAATTAATGGTATGGAATCGATAATAGAAAAACATGTAAAATCCAAGCATTAATGCTATACATGTGGACAAGGACTAGGCCTATGTAATGGAATTGTTCACTTCGCCAAAACTCTTCATCGGGTCCAAATATTTTGGCGAAACAAACACAAAATATGTATGTTTCTGAAGAAATAGATAGATTATATCTATAAACTATGTTTACTTGGACAATATACATAAAGAAGGACAAATAAAGGAAACAAGAATACTTGGAATAGAGACTGCATATGCCCGAACCAGTCGAACCCTGGAACCCAGAATGAAGAGACCAGTGTTGCCATTCGCAAAGGAAAAAGAAATGACCTATTGTTGCCATTCGTAAGAAATAAATAATAGTAATGCGAAAAAGCAAGAAAAGGTAATAATATACAGTAAGAGCTACAAAAAAGTGCGGCTTATAATAGTAAGGCTTATGTTTAAGTGGATGTAAAAATATAAGTATTATTAATACAAGAGATTGGTAATGTCTGGCTAATATAAGATACTATGAATAGAATTCATGAAAATCCAGCTAATCTAAACTTTTTAACTATACCATTTACTAAATAAGAGGAATATTTATATAAATTGCTGATTATTTTTAGATTATTTATATGCATAGCATGAAATTTTTTATCATATAGTCTATAAATTCTAAAAAGCTGATTAAGTATAATATTTCTAAACAATTCAATCGAGATACAGGAATTAAAAGGTAATATTTTATTAATGTTAAAGTTAAAATAGTCTTTTTTATCATATAAATTAGTAACTATCCTATTAGTAGGTTCTATAATCAGATTTAAGGCCAAAAATTTAATGTTATTACTAATAGTGACTTCATTAAGAATTAGTTCCAAATTATCGGGATAGAAATCTATATCTATGACATAGTTATCTATAAAAACCAAACAAATCAGATCATTAACATATCTGTAAATTTTATAATCTGTTGAAGTAAAAGATTTTTCATAATGATAAAGGTATAAATTAGCTAATATACTGCTACTACAGTCACCTTGAGGAACCCCTGAGACTTGTAAGTATAATTTATGACCTTGAAATATATAATTATTGAAAAGAACAAAGCGAAGAAGTTTGGGAAATTTGGTAAATATAGTTTGAGTAGTATGATAAGTAATATAAGCATTATATAGAGCTAAAATTACTACATAAAGATCAGAGATCTTAATATTATTAAAAAGATCTTTAAAATCAAAAGTTTGAAATCCAATTAGTTTACCAAGCGATGTTAATTTATTCTTTAATTCTTTACTATTATTTAGAATAAGGTAGTTATTGCTAGAAAAACGTAAACTATCATTTGTTACATTTAAATAATTTAGTAGTAATTTACTGGCAGTAATAGAGTAAGTATTATGACCACTAGTTACTGTTCTAAATTTAATAGGATTTTTATGAAATTTAGGTAAAAATCCTATGAAATTTAGGTAAAAATTTCTATATCACTATATATAGAAATTTAAGAAATTTGTAATTAATATTTAAATCACTATACATATTGATAATTTTCAGTTTGATACAATTAATGGAATGTGAATCAAATTTAAATAGACTACTGTTATTTAAATAATCTAACAGAAATTGTATATAGAATTTTTTACAGATAATAGCATAATTATTCGAGGCTTTCTCAACATAAGTAATAACAAAAGATCTTTGTACATCATTAATGGCATGTTTTAAATTATCAATATTATATATAGATTTAGGCAATTTAATACTACAAATAGTATTTTTAATAAATTTTAATAAGTTGAATTTCCACATATTAAATGCCTCTAGAGGCAGAGCATATATATATATATGCTAGTAGTAATATATATATATATATATATATATATATATATATATATATATATAGAGTTTGAAAGTCTAATGAAAGAAAAGTGAGAAGCTGCAACTAGAAAAACCTAACTTTCAAAAACACCTACAAAATAAAAGTATAAAACAGGAAATCTTCAATCAAATGGAAAAAAAATACAAATTACGAGTCATCAAGTTAAAAAAATCAATAAATTTCAAAGGTATGGAAACGATAATAAAAAAACATAATCAAGTATTATTGCTATACACGTGGACAAGGGCTAGGCCTTAAAAAATGGACTTGTTCATTTTGTAAAACTCTTATTCGGTTCTAAGTATTTTGACGAAGCAAACATAAAATATGTATGTTTCTGAAGAAATAGATAGATTATATCTATAAACTATTTCTACTTGGACAACATACATAAAGAAGGAAAATTAAAAGAAAACATGAATACCTGGAAAAACACTGCAAATGACCGAACCAGTCGAACCCTGAATGAAGAGACCAGTGTTGCCATTTGCAAAGAAAAAAAATAGAAATGATCTACTATTGCCATTCGTAAGAAATGAAAAATAGTAATGCGAAAAGGTAAGAAAAAGTAATAATATACAAAAGAAATACTAAAAAGAGGGGCTAAGTAAGGCATATGTTTAAGAGGATGTAAAAATAAAAGTATTATAAATACAAGAGAAAGGTGATGTCTGGCTAATATAAGATACTATATAATAAACAGACATACCGGAAACAATGGCGAGGGTTAACGAGAGTTTGAATATCCACACTTAGACAAAAATTGGAAAAATTTAAAAATTGTCGATTCGCCTTGAGCCTTTATCAAACCCAGTCTCAAGTCGAATAAATAGCCAGTCCTTGGCGATTTCTGGGGATAATCAATATATATTAATATAAATCAATATATATTTTTATTCATTGGGCGATCGCCAAATCGAGATCTCAAGACAAAAAATGAAAGGCACTTGAATTCAATGAGCATTCGATTATATCGATAACTGAATTCGATACAATGGAATTTACATTCAAAATGAAAAATAATCTCAAACATAATTAACTTAAAATTAAATTCTTAATAGAATTCCATTTAAAATTGACCTTTATTGTAATAAGAATTGAAGATGCATTATGCATTAAATAGAATTGAAGATGCATTATGAATTAAATACTATTTAAATAATATACCCAATAAATATACACAACCTCTTGAATCCCAAAATGATTACTATAAATTAAAATTCATTTGTAAATTCAAATACAACCAAATATCGAGACATTTCGCTTTGATATACTCTAAAAAATCACTCAAAATACCCAATGCGTAAATTAAAAAAATAATATACATATACATATGTATATATATATTGGAGGGTTCCTGCCACATGGTAATACAAATTTTCCTAATGTTTCTTATCTTCATCTTTTGGTGCCTGTAGTCTGAGTTTGAACATTTATAGTAATGTTCTATTGTCCAATCTGAAACAGGCATTTGTTTGGGTTAATTAGAATTAAATACTCAGACCTGAAGATGAATTTAATTCTTTTTAATCTTCGAATTTGGGCCGGTGCTGATCTTTTCTATTATCGGCATTATGGCAGTGATTTTGCTTCTATGGTGATGTTAATATTTCACGATTACTTGAATTAATTATTTTTATTGTTTCTTCTTTCTAATATATATATATATATATATATATATATATATATATATATATATATATATATATATATATATATATATATATAGGCTAGAGAATAATTCCTTTATAAATAAAACAGGTACTAAATAGGTATTAAATATACCTCGTTTCCCGTTCCATATATAAGATAAGCAATTATATATATATATATATATATATATATATATATATATATATATATATATATATATGTATATATATAGATAGATACAGAAATTTTAATCTTTTCCCAATAACGCACCCCTTTCTTTCATAATTATTATTCCAAATTCCTACTTCATGTCCAGCACGTATTGCAACTATATTAAATTATATCCCACGCCACTAATATTAACAAACTCTGCCAGCACTTCTTCTTTTCCTCGGCCATACCATACAGTGTTACTAATCTTAACCTCTACGTAAACTTTGTTATGTGAAACTGCTTCTCAATCACATTTTTAAAGCCTAAAGAACGCGAAGGCAGCATCTTTCCCATACCACCATATCCCTCCCCCTCCGATGTAAATGTACATTGTGTGAAGCAACGCAGACTGCACTGAGATTTGGCGAGAGCTGGTCGACGATCAGGAGCTTTGCAAGCATGTGTAACTACCTCTGTTTCAAGTGTCCAGTAATAAAGTAGATTTTGGTACGTAAAATGTTTCTTCCATGGACTATTTCATCCAATATTACACACACACACACACACATATATATATATATATATATATATATGATAAAAAAAGTCATTCTAATTTTAATATCAATAAATTATTACCTTTTAACTCTTGTAATTTGGTACAAAATTTTCTTAACATCATTAAAAATCAATTGTACCGAATTTATAGATTATCCTTTAAAAAGTTTCATCAATTACCTATAAGAAAACCTTATTCAAACTAGTAACACTTAATTTATCCATTTTATTTGGTATATATAGTATAAAGTTTAAAGTGACTCAACGATGTTAAAGCATTTTATTAAGGCTAATACACTACAGAATTATAAGCACTCTCCATTTAACCTTTTCCCTATAATTTATTGCTACTTATGGTTATAGATTATACTCGTATTATCATGCATTTCGACACACTTGCATCATCCCGGCCATACGCTCAATTGCCGTAAACCCCTGGGTTGGCTGTATGGTCTGGGCCTTTAACACTTGCATCATCTAACAGTGCATTTTGCCTGGAGATAGATGCAAAGCATCTGTGCTGTGTCTGGACTTATTTCTGTAATCGAATAATACATTCGATTATCTATTCCATTCATTATTTATTACTTATTAACTCTTTAAATTATTTCATAGAGTAAATTATGATTATCATCTATACCAGGGTCACACTGAAATTTTTGAGATAGGAGCAGACGATATGCGCTAAAAAAACATTATTGGTCGGTTATTTAAATTTGAACTCTTATGTCCGCAGATGATAATTTGTGTGCAACCATTACTGGAATTTTATATAATATTTTTATTATATACATATGTATATATATATATATATTCTTTGGGGAGAGGGAGGGTATTCAAGTTATTCATACATTTGGTTTATTGGAGTTATTTTAGATTGAGTATTCAGCTTTAACAAGTTCCAAATAAAATGAAAAAGCCTTCACCAGCATGGAGGCAATTAGCACTAGTACCAACAAAGTGTCAGACAGATCGTATCTGTTGGTACCTGTGCTCTGTCTCATTGATCCTGAAGAATAAGACTCTTGATTGCCTTTAAATTAGATCGATACCTCTTTCCAACCTTATATGTTATGCCCTAATGAATTTTTATTTAAATGAAATATATTCATTATTATCAAATGAGGAAAGGACTCCTGCATTAAGTATATTTTAAATAGAAATGAACGGATTTTATTTTATTTTTATTTATGTATTTTTATTTTTTTTTTCTTCTTTAAGTTATCGTGAGCTGTTCTTGATACATTTAAAGCTTTGATTTTCCACAAAGAACGTGATATCTCGAAAAGAATTTAGCCCATTCCAGGAAATTGAGAAAACCAATTATTTATGTAGCAACCATAGGCCTATTGATGTTTAAAGTGATATGCTGGGGCTGCCAGCCACCACAATGGTATCCGGAGGATTAGTTAATTTGTAGGAAAAGTCTTTTTTTTTTTTTTTTTTCCCGGGGCTTTTCTTTCGCGAGGAGAACCAACCATCCTCTGTTTACGATCTCCGCAACAAGCTCTTACTTCGTCCATCTCTTCTGGATTGAGTCTCCAATCGATCGAGCAAAAGCAGTGTGCGCTTGGTCTCTGTTTCTCTGAAACGGGAAAACGGTATAAAACCCGCTTTAGAATGCTGCTAGAGGCTGCTGCGGAAGACGGAGTTCTCTTCTCGATCTATAATCCCTCGATTTTTACGGGACAGTTTTTCACGTTCCCCCTCACCATTGTGTTTGCCTTTGATTATCGAGTAGTATCTCCTTGATTACACCAGAAGAGATATTCAATGCTGCCTGTCGGGTGCGTTACCAAAGTTGGGAACGTAAAAGTGTAACAAGTTTCTTGCTGCTATTTCAGACTTCGGCTAGTCTCTACTGACGAACGTATAATAACTACGAAACTTTATGGATACTATAATCTGTAAATGGAATGTAATCCAGAGATATGTTGTTACTAATTCCACTTGTCTTGTCCAGGACAAGTCCATAAGACCAAAGTCCATGAAAAAGGGGAAGTTTTTGGAGGCCCAGAGACCCCAATCACTCTAAGGTAGGAATCTGACCTACTTTCACTCAATTTAGACCAAAAGCCAGTGGGATGTGGCAGCCACATGGATCGTACCATCACCGCTTAGATGGATTTGGGAAATACAGATTTAAATATCGTTCCCATTCTCCGCCGCATACACACTGACATAGTTTAAGGCAGCGTCGAGGATCAATATCATCCTTTCGCCATAACCTCTGGCTCCGTAGCATAGATATTGTTATACGCCGTATAACAATCTATAAGGTGCCGTATAATATACGGTATCCTACAGATGCTCGATTGTAGTTTCAGGATTTCCAAAGCCTGGATTTGTGCTGTACTGAAAGTAACAGCAAGCGTTAACTGGAACACAAGTCCAGTATCTCCTTAGTCACATAATAATCTTTTTCTATGCTTAACAAGTTCATCAACAGGGGAATTGTATTATTAAAACATTATAAAAGTCAGAAGCCAATTGATTTTATAGGTGAATAGACCGAGGGAAGGTGACAATCGATTCGACAGATAAGCTAAAAAATGTTAGGAAACAGTTATTTGCTGTTCCTTTTATTGAAAGCGAATATATAACATGCACACCACTCTAAAGATATTGGATATTGTACATTTTTTTTTTAAATATAAAGAATCAAATACTATCCTTACAGACCTCTTTTCTTATCAATCGAAGAGCATTCATTTACCAATAATAAAATAATTTTTATTTTAGAGCCCCGTCTCTCTAACTAATCTTGTGAGAGTGGAAACCCAGACCGTGGCACCCGCCCCGAATGGCGTAGGGTAGCTTGAAAGCCCACGGTCGAGAAAAGAAACGACCCCCAGCACGAAAACGGATCGATGAGCCCCCAAACTCACCGGACAGAGAAAACCACCCAGGGCACTATCTTGTGAGTGTCATCGCAGCGTTTCAGAGGAAATGCTCTGAAACGCCTGCCTAACTATTCTACAATTGCAATTTGTCTCAATTTAAAATGAAGGCCCGCTTATTTTCGCCTTAACTGCAGCAGACCCAGCTTTTCGAGAACTCTTTACCACCCTCTTAATTGTTAAAAACTTTTAAGGGCATGGTATTTCTATTGAAACTTTTCAATAGCACTCTCTGGCTAGAAAAATGCTCTAAGAATTATTTCACTCTAGGAAAACGCCATTTCTTCCTTTTTTAATAGCACTCTCTGGCTAGAAAAATGCTCTAAGAATTATTTCACTCTAGGAAAACGCCATTTCTTCCATTGATTTAAAGAGGTCTATGGATCGTCTGACATAATAAAAGCAGCAGACGATATTTTGAAGTATTGCCATATGAGAGCCTACTAACTGAAAAAAAAAATCTACATTTTCCCATTTCTCGTAGCATTATATGATTTTGAAATTAGACGTGCTCGACCAGCCTGTATGATCATTTGCAGGGAAAGTCTTGTTGAACGCATCCGATATTTATCCGTTGTCAGGAATCCGAGAACCTGCAAGTTTTCTGTTCATTTACGCTCTTGTAAAGGTCAGATATCCCTCGACCTCAGTTTAAAACTACATCCTTTATCCCATCACGCGAACCCTCCATTATGGATGCGAAATTAAATCCGCCTCTTCGCCGAGCATTTTTGAAATTTTCTGCAAGAATTTCGAAAATAAATCGATGAAAGCCGAAAGAGTAGGAAAAGATGGTATTTTTGTCTCCTCTTTAAAATAAGATCGGCATTATCTCTTTTTTCAGTGTTGAATGTGTCGAGGCAGTCTTTCAGGATTTTTTGGTAGTGTGTGTGTGTGTGTGTGTGTGTGGGGGGGGGGGGGGATAAAACTTTAGGGGGGCAAGTTTTCTATTTTCCCTAAATAAATATATCTACATTCTGTCACATAAATAGTAACTTTTTTTTTTTTTTTTTTTCAAATGGCCAGGCACTTTGACCTTCGTCATTCGCCTTTATTACAGCGGCCAGAGTGTGAACCATTTAGCCGTCCATTGACGTTGCCCCAGGCGCACCAGAGGGGGGCGGATCACATTGCGCCCACAACACAAACATCCATGCCTTCGTGGGGCTCGAACTCACAACGTGGCGGTCGAGCGATTCCTACGGAAACGCTTGCCTTTGACCACTCGACAACCACGTCGGCTAAATAGTAACTAAATTCATATAAAATGTATCCTGGGACGAATAATCATCTCTGAGGGGCTTCGCCCCTCCAGATGTATGCCCGAAAGAAGTACTGCTCTTGTAAAGTGATCATGTTCAGACGAAGAAAAAGAATTTCAGCGCCCCTAGCCGAAAATTTAAAAATTTAGGAAACAAACTTGGTAAACGGAAAAAGCCAATTACAAAGTTGTAGAGTATTGTCTAATGAGTAAGTATTGTCCTCTGAGAGGTGGTGGGTAAAAGGAGTAGCAAATTGCTGCAGAACCGCTGTTTCTATACTACCAGCCATAAACACGTCTTAAAATAAATCTCTGAAATTGCTGTAAAAAGTAACTAAGATGTAAAATATTCGTAGCAAAAATAAATTATTAACGATATCAACCGATTTTAGAGACAAAAAAAACAGCCCCCCCCCCCCCCCCCCCCCTTCTTCAAGATAAAGACAACAACTACGCCTACAAAGGAGAAACGCCTTTTTACATTAGAGGGTGTAATGTGGTTGCTCCGTCTTTATATCCATGGTACCATTCGGTTGTGTACGGAGTTAATTCAAAATAAATTGCCAAATCGACTTTTCACTTGCTAACGAATTTCATAGTCGCTTACGTCTACCGTTCGGGTTTCGACACGGTTCGTTTGTTAACTTGGATTTCCCTTTGTCTGCTGCGCGTGTTTCCGAGAATGCACGCGATTGTCGGTAAAAGTGAACCCATAAAACATAGAATCGAGTCGAGAATCAAGACGGAATTCATCCCTATTATAGGTGGCGCATGTCTCAAAACAAGCGGAGTTGAGAAAATGACCATAAATCTCACAAAGAACGGAAAAAAAAATAAACATATGGATTGGACTTAAAATCGTGTGTTCCTTTATTTAAACTTTCCCGATTGCGTAGTGCAGAAAACGTAACTTCAAAGAGAAGCGGTCATTGTTTAGAGATAATGCGATAAACTATAAAATCATAACATTAGTTTCCTTCTTGGTATTTGTATCCTGCACAAAATGTTCATAGGAGGTGTCGAAAACCCAGACCACTTGACTCGCCGTAGGGCATGAGCAGCAAATTGAGTGGCTGGGAACGACCATAGGAGGTGTTGAAGACCCAGACCACACGACTGACCCGAAGGTTTTCAGTAGCTGTTTGTGTGACCGGGTCCATAGGAGGTGTAAAATATTTTGCTGTAATGTTCGTAAATGAAGCTATCGGTGTCCATTAAATCGAAGTATCTATATTTAATAGTGCCAGTTAAATTGAGATGTATGTTAAATGTCTTTTTGTTCAGTAGCTTCCGTTAAGTATGTGTTCTATATTTAGTAGCGTAGGTGAGTGGAGCTGTCGGTGCCCATTGGCGTCCGTTAAATAGCATTATCCAGCAGTGTCCATTAAACGTGTTAGGTGTTCAATACTGTCCGTTAAATAGAGTTATCCGTTAGCCAGTAGCAACGGTTTAATAAATGATTTCAATGTTCAGTAGTGTACGTTAAATGTAGGTGTCCAGTATTCAATAGTGCCCATCATAAGGAGGTGCCTAGTAATCGTAAGTGCTCGTTAAGAATGTTTTGTGTAAATGTTGCACCTCAACGAATAACGAGTATCTCCAACCCCCAATATTTGGAAAACTCTTCGCTTGTGTAAAAGCGTTTTGTACAGCGGACGGACACAACACTGAAAGCGTTATTAGAATCGCGATGGTCGCTGACCGACATTTTCCCGTTTCGGGACGTGCGAATGGCCGAAACGAGCTTGTTTGTTTTCCCTTGGATTTATTTTTAGAAAGTATCTAGCTATCCCACACAATGAGAAGAGTGTTGCGTGCTTGTAGACATTAAACGACTCCGACGTTAATTGCCCGGCCCCACTCAGATACCGCTATCCCTCGTACAAATCGGTGTGTCGAACATCGTTTCTATTTATTTATTATTTGGGTGGCGTGGGAATAGGCTCGATGCAGCAAGTTGGACTTTCTCAAAAGGTTTCGCTTTTGAAAAGTATGTTTAAACCTTAAAAGTTTGATTTTGATTGCAAACTTAAGGTAGAGATGTGTACGTAGGACTTAAACCCCAATTTTCTTGAAAAGTTTAGGACTGGGCTCGAGTTTGGATAATTTCGCGGTCTTGCATTAGTGAAAATATCAAGCGTGGCGTCCATAAAAACCATCTATTAACGCAAAGAAATAGGATGTGGGTGTCACATGACTTCCCCTATTCAGCCGGTTTGTACAGGTTGTTAAAAATATGTAGGTTCGTCAAACGGGTTATTAAAAGTTTCCGTGAATGTCGGTACAGGCCTCATCTGACAAGACAATATGCCTCGCTGTAATTTCCTAAAAATTGAATTTGGTTTAAAAGATCTGAATGTTTATAAGTGAAAATACTTAATAAATCCTTAACCCCTCCGAATTTCGACGCTGAATCTATATCAGTCGCTACGTTATCTAAGATCTCTATATAGCTAATCCTGAAAAATAGAAAATGCAAATTTTTGAATCCGAAGTGACATCTCCAGAACCAGAAACCCTTAGTATCTCCCCCTGTCCTTTCCGGAAATGGATGCTGAATCCATATCAGTTATTATTTAAGCTCTACCTATAGCCAATCCTGGGAAATAGATATTTCAATGAACATTTTTAAGTGAAAAAGAAACCGAATGTGGAAGACCCAGGCCACCCAACTCACCCTAGAGGGTATGAGCTGCTGGTTGAGTGGCCGACGTGTAAATTCTTAGTGAACTACCCTATCTCTTCCAGAGTTTGATGCTGAATCCATATCAGTTATAATCTAAGCTCTATTTATAGCCAATCTTGAAAAATATGTGTTCCAGGAAATTTGAACATTTTTGAAACCGAAACGGAAAAAGAACGAGAAGTTGAAATCCTTGGCGAGCCCACCTTTCTCATCCGAAATTTAATGCTGAACCCACATCACTCTTGATCTCAGCTTTATCTATAGCAGGCACTGAGAAAAAAAAAAATGCTCCAAAAGAAATTTTTGGTAAAAGCAATGGCATGGCAAAGTGTTTGCCAAATTTTATTGTTAATAGTTTTAAAAATATTATGTTATTTTCGTATTATACTTTTTTTTTACCTAAGCCTTTCAGTTGAAATAGTTCGCATCTGCGGAAACACTTGTTTATTGTCTATTTTCAAATTAAATATTCATGATATGTGAACCTACTACCTATCATAATCATTTCAAAATATGTTATTTCCTGTACTTATTTAAAAGAAAATATTCCCGGAACGAGCACGTGAGGCTCTACCTCATTTGGATCGTAAATTGTAAGATTAAGATGTGTCAAATAACACAAGCAATATATAATTTAAGAAAGTTTGAGCATTTTGTTTTTGTGAAAAAGAAAAAAATAATAAGTAAAAATGGTCGAAATTTTCGGGGGTGAGATGGATGCATAACTCCCCTCCCCACACTGGCTACGGCCTACAGAGAAGACACTTATTCTAAGTTTTATAATAAGAGAACAAATCAACGATCTTCCCAGAACGACGGCAGCAGTCAAAGTAGTTATGCTGTCAAAATGACCGCTTCTGTCGTTCTAGTGTTAAAATGCTATTGACATTTAGTTAATATCTTGTAAAATAAATGACTATGGGCGAAGTCGAAATACAAAAAGTATCTTCTCTCGTGAATGAAAACTAAGGGAAATGCTTAGTACTACTCATATTGCGAAGGTCTACAACTTTATCATTTTCTCCTTATCTCTAACATGAAGCAAGATACCCTCGTCCCCTAAAGTTGTCTTATCCGATAGCACTATTTAGGGTTTCTATACACCTGCATAAAATTATATACGCTAACCCTATTGCTTCTCGAGTCATTATTTTCTGCTCCATTATTTTCCTGGACAATCTGTATATTTAATACAAATAAAATGACAGCGGTATCTCATTTGTGAATACTTTAATTACAGATCGACTCAATAAATATTTGTAAATAAATGTAAAATTTATTACGAGAAAAAAAAACGTTTATTAGAAACGTTCAATTTTTCTATGGTATCTATTTTTCTCTCTGACTCTACTAGAGCTCTTCTTCCCCACATCGTTAGGTTTCGCTGTAGGGTCGTTCCGCCCCTGAGTACTTACCCACTAGCCACTGCAATACCAATAGCGTTCAGATTCCATCAGTGCGTCGTAAGCGTTACTATGTCGGGCAGACAGTGTTAAAGTCTGCCCTACAAGAAAGCTAATGAATGGAATCAGAAATAGCGTTGTGACTATTCTTTTTTATAAGTGAGCTGGTTTCTGTTTAAACGATTTCTTTCTTTGTGTTTTAAGATAAAAGATCTCATTTGCTCCGCGCGAACCCTTTCGCCGATTGTTAACTTTCTCCTTTTTGAAGCTCACACACAAGAAAAAGAGCGAAATGGGGACAAAAATGGGGTTTTTACGCCTGACCTGGTCTTTCCAAAATTAGATCAGCCACTGGATCGGTATGCGTGCGCCTACTAATTCGGGACGCTGTTAAAAATGAGCTTTTATTAAATACATCCGTAGCTGTTAACTGCGAATCGCTTCTTAGATAAATATATGGCTACTCGTCCCATTCAGTAAATTCTGTACTAGAACGAATTACCCAGCGTTGCTCGGAGCCTAAATAAGCTCCCGATACTTAAATAAGGCATTTACAGATAACACCACTCAATTTTCCAAATCTCTTTTTCAAACCGTAAATCCCTCAACATGCTTCTATGTTTCAAACCGCCTCATGATCCAAATCCCCACATGTGTACTCCGCAGTCGTGTTGGGCTGGGGCAATCTGATGGGAACAGCAAATTACTTTATGCTATGGTTAAAGACAAATGTTTAATGTTCGATGAACACATTTCTTATTTTGAAACCGTGATTTACTCTATGGGCACTAATAATAAAATATATGTAAAATTCTTCGTGGATGGAAATATTTTGTTCGATCGTGGCTTTGTTTCGACCTGTGGTCACGGCCTTACGTGTATTTAAAATTGAATGCGGTGTCTGTCCACAGGGCAAACCGTTTCAAAACAAGAAACGTGCTTATCGAATATAAAACATTTGTCTGACGAATACCTCCGAGCAAATGTTCAATGCGAGTGTTTTAATGAACAAACCAATCGGCGCACCTTGACTACTAACATTTCTTTTCATTTTTTATTTTATTTCATGAAACTTTTGTTTTGCATGTTGATCATATCCACGGCATCGAACACTCATTCGCCGGCCAAGGAAATGGATGCTCTAAATCTGAGGGTGAGTCCCCAGTCTGGGTCTTGGGTTTTGGAATACTCATTCGAGAGACAGGATAGCCCAGTGGTTAAGCCACGGGGAGGACCCGAGTTCGATTCCTTGCTCTTCCCAAACTGTGTCCGTGTTCACGCAGAGTACGGGCACGTTAAATATGTGGGTATGAAAGTCTTTCCTAGAGATTCGTGGTAGGAAAAAGTGGGTACAGTCCCTGTGGAGATATCTCCCACTGGATTCCGATCTAAATTGTGTGTCACTGCCCCGACCATCCAAACAGATACTATACATTTTCAGGTAGGTCGAACGGCCTAGGTCAAAACTCCCTCCAGAAACACTTTATGTCGACCTGTGGATACGAGGTCTAATTTTACCGTGCTAGTGTGGCTGTGACTTCAAATTTAAATTTCCTAAATGACTAGTTATGCTAAATTATTATCAATAGAGTAGTGCGTTATGACTTAGTATGTAAGGTTTAAAATATATGAAAACAAAATAATGAAATTTATTTGTTATTAAATTCACAATTGCGTTCAAGTATTTTCCCACGGTCCCCTATATTATTCTTCTACCCGACAAGAAAGCGTGTGAAAATCAGAGATGCTCAGCAAAATCCAGGGAGAAATTAGGTGTTTTTTATTTTGAACATCTTTATAAAATTATTTAAAGTCAAAGATTTTTTCTTTTTTTATGTTTACTGTTTTCCCAAACATTTTCGAATTAAAATCCCACAAACAACCACTTCAAACACTTTTTGGAAAGACCCCCCCTCCCTCCCTTCTTTTTTTTCTATATTGTTAAGTTGTTGCTGAGTTGAAAAATAAACTTTTACAGACATTTTACATTTATTTTTTTTATTCTGATAATGACTGTAATACAAATAGAACTCGACATTTGAAATACCAGTGTATGAGAAAGTCGAATGGTTCGAGGACCCAAAGTCAGCAAAATCCATATTTTCATAGATGGAATAAACGTGTAATAAAAAAGACAAACTGCTGCACTGATTGTAAATCTTGATTTATGCATTTGGCTACGATCGTGGCTATTGGGAGCGAAAGCATGCGATGTCGACGCAATTCTATAGATGGTGAAACTAAGGGCACCCATCTAAACGTTCAAGGTCAACATATATTGAAACGGAATTCTAGCAGCCAGCATGGGCAGAGCCGACGTAAATGTCGCACCTTCTCGACTGAGTTTCGCTCATGGGCGCCCATAGAACTTTACCCAGGAGGGGATAAACCACCGACTTTAGTAGGAGTTCGTAGGACGTTAGTAGGAACGTTAGTAGGAGTTCGTAGAGATGATATTTGGGGAATTAAATTGTATGAATTATTTTGTTGTTGCCCCACACTCTCGCTAAAGTGTTTTACAGGCAACGTCTTTGCATCCAATACGTCTTTTCATGCAATAGCGTCATAAATTTTCATACAACTCATACAAATATCAAAATATCCATATATATTTAAATATATCAGCATAATGAGAATAACACAAGCTGAGAGAAGGGTTTTGTCTTAGCCACTGACATTGAGCCGTAAAGATTGATTGTCTCCCTTTGTAAATTGAAAGAGACATCCCAGGAGTTTGGACACACCTTCCTCGTGATTTTCTGCGCCATCTATGTTTTTTAAATCGAACCTATACTGGCCTCGTTTCATTCAAGTGCAGACTTAAATATATGATATACAATATCGACTAGTTTGATGCCCAACTTTGTGACCTTGAACGTCCAGATGGATGCCCATAGTTATCTGGACCTTCAAGGTCACAAAGGTGGGCACTAAGCTAGTCGATATTGTATATTACATCTTTTAAGTTTATTCCACTAACGTCAGTGGTTTACCCCCTCCTGGGAAGAGTTCCATGGGCACCCATGAGCGAAACCTAGTCCTGAAGATGCGACATTTCACGTCGGCCCCGCCCATGCTGACTGCTAGAATCCCGTTTCAATATATGTAGCAAACGTCGCTTTAATGATTCCCGGCTGTTGTGTCAGTAGAGCGCCGTAGGTTTGAATCGTTTTGAGTGTGATTATCATGTTAATCTACGCCGCCACTCTGTTCGTGTCTCGCTTATTTCAAGAGCATCTTTCCACGACCGAGCGGGCAAGGGTTTTAGACGAGCGAGCAAAGGGAGCGTTTAACAAGAAACGAAAATAAGGACGTTGCACCCTCTTTTTTGCGCTCTGCCGAGCACCCACCGGCTAGCCAGGGAGTCCCCGGTTTTATTTCTCAGAGTTCCTTACCGTTTTATATGCGATGAACTTCGTTTTAAGAACGACAGTTTTACCACGTTATTAGCATCGATTCGTTACAGATTGAGCTGAGGCTGCGCTGATTCATGCCCATCTATAGGATGTGTGGTAGAACAGTCTATCGGTGTCCACAAAGATTCTCAAAATTGTCAGCATTTTTTTTACTGTCATTAGTAGTATGAGAGAGCGGGTTCACCAACAGAGGCAGTTGGGTCGCCCTCTAGCGAGAATCTCGTGATCTTAGACGGATATTTTTGCAAAATGGAAATTTTTTTTGCGTTTATCTTTTTACGAAAATTTTTAGGGGGTGGCAACGGTATTGTCTTCGTGATTTGTACGAGGGATATTTTGAGGAAACTTTAATTCTTTAAATGAATGAGTTTTGAGAGGGAGGGGGTGTCTAAACTTTTGAGGCGATGGCAACACAACAAAGGCGGCTGAATGGAACCCTGGAGCCGTTTCCGGGTGCAGGGTTAAAGATTGAGAATGTGTGTGAAATATCCGATTAGGTGCGTAATCTCATTCATTCTGAACACCCGATTGCCCCATTATGTTGTGATTGAGGCGTTTACACCCCCCTCGGCTTTGCTCTTTCTTGATTAAGCGCCATGCTCTGATGAGTTAGTTCTGTGAAAGGATATAGCCAACCATTCGTGCAGCAGGATGTCTGTGGAAGCATCCTCTTGTACGAAGATGAAGGCTAGGCAATCTATGCAAATTAATTTATGTGTTTGTTAAGTAGCCTTGCTACTAGATGCGATGTTTTCACTAGCTAATCTTGTCTGGTGAATAGCTATTTTTTTTGTGAACTTCCATGCTGCAAAATCTTGCGGAGCTAGAGATGTGGGTCAGAAAATTTTCCTCTTCCCTCCCCCCCCCCCCCATCCCTAATTCATTTGAAAACGAAACATTCTTTTTACACTGGATTTTGAAATGTAGATAACTTTACAAGAAGCCTTTGATTATTAAGTTTTCTAATTTTAAAGAGGAAATGAAACAATGCTTTATTTTCAAGAAAAGGGATAGACAAAAACTAGAGGGTGACATTTTACTCATTCTGCAAAACAGCAGATAATAATATATTTAGAAAACTTTCCTTTCAAAATTAATTTTGTAAAATTTATGAAAATATTATAAATATGGAATATTTTTGCAAGTGATTCGGCTGAAGGAAATTACTTTAACAGCACTAAAAAATCTGATATGGGGAGCACATGACTTTCCTTATAATATAATGCAATGAATTTACTTCTTTTCAGTCAAAAAATAATGTATAAGATCCACGGTACTGTGTTTTTAACGTTGAATTGTACATTTGACGATTTTTCGGATGACAACATGTAAAACTATTTCAAAGTACCCAATTAACTGATATTTCGCTCAACTCGAAACAAACAATTATCAATATTGATAGCATCCTCTCAATAAGCGACATAGTTCATATATTAAAATATTTTAATTATTAATTCATCAATTAGGCGTCATTTTCAAGAATTTAACGTCCGTTTTTCAATTTTAACTATATTTTTGTCAATCTGGGGTGAAATATCGCCAAATCGTCGCTAGATTATTCGCCGAATGCATCAGCAAGTGTTACAGACAAACTGAGAGAAAATCATTTCTTATATATACTAGAAGGTATGCCCGTCATATGACGGAAATCAGAATTTGCGAAACATTACTTCCCATTTAGGGCCATTTTTATCAATTTGATGACATAGTCGCCAAGTTGGCGAAATCCTGCTAAATTTCTTTACGGACAGACGGACCGAGAAACGGGTTCTTTTAATCTACTCTTATGTTCTTTCCAAGATATTGAACTCAGTTAGTCGTCATTTTATTGATTTAGCGTCGGTTTCATCAGTTTGACGAATTTTTATCAATTGGGGGACATTTTCGTCATTTTGGCAATATTTAAAAAGTCTGCGAGTTGGAGATATTCCGACAAATTCGTCACCAAACTTTTGTCAAACGTTACGGACAAAAAAATAGGTTATTCTTATAGTAGATACTTATATTCTTTCCAAAATATTTAATTTTCGTCAATTAGTCATCATTTTCATTGATTTAGCGTCATTTTTATCAATTTAGCGACATTTTCGTTAATTTAGCTACATTTAAGAAAGTCGCCTAGTTGGCGATATTTCGCCAAATTCGTCACCAAAATCTCGCCAAGCGTTATGGACGGAGAAATAAGTTATTCTAATAGCAGATAATTGACTATTGGCGATCAAATACAAAAATATTACCCAAAGTATCTTTCCTTATGAATGGAACGACCTAGATCCATTACATATGAAAAGTGAACATATTTCACAATAGTTAATATATATATATATATATATATATATATATATATATTTATGTGATTTTTTTATACATTTATTTGATTGCGTAACTTTATTAATGGTTTTGATTTTTTGATGATTCTTTTAAAATTTCACTCAAAAATTTAGGGTGTTCTGAACATTCGATTGCGTTTAAAAACAATAGACTTCCAGTATTCACGGATTGTAATTTTTGTACCAAAATTACCAAATGTACCGAATTTCGTTCGAATCGCTCCATTCATTCTTGATATATCTTTTCTATAGACTCACTGACACACACACACACACGCAATTTCACACACGCACAGACATCGCCTCAAAAACGTTTGATTCGTATTCAGGGATGCTTGAAACGTGCTCTCCCGTCGAGAACTCAAATTCGAATTTTCGACCCCGTCACAATATTTTCCTTTTGCATTATACTATGTATATGTTACCGGCAAAGTATGAAAGCCGGCATTCTATAGAATACTTAGGCATTATATAGAATACCGAAACTGGTCGGCAATCTATGAAACGATTAACATTTCACAGATTTCCTAGGCATTCTATAGAATGACAAATGACAAAGCGGCAAAGTATGAAATACATCTCCGAGTCATTCCTTTTTTCATACTTTGCCTAAATAGCATTTGTCATTCTATAGAATGACTAGGTATTATATACAATGCCTAGGGAAAGTATATAATAATTCTCATGTTTCATACCTTGCCTAAAAACGGCCGGTATGCTATAAAATGCCTAGGTATTCTATAGAATGCTGGCATTTCATACATTGCCGGTAACATATATAAGGAAAGTAATATATGCTTCACTTAATGTCCACCAAATTGTGTCTTATCTTATGGTACTCACCCGTTTAATTATAGACATGTATTTTTTAAACAATTTTTAATATTATATATGGGGATTATTTTTAAAAAAGTTTAATTATAAGCATTTTTTAAATATTTTTATAGTTAATAATATATTTCTTATGCCTTTGATAAACTAAACGATTTATTTTTCTTTTTATTATTATTATTATTAATTACTTAGTGTTAGTAGTAATGATACAGTGCGCGAAAAAAAGTATAAGGACAAACGAAAACTTGCCAAATCTCGGAATCTTTTAGACAGACATGTATGCAAATTTCTTAAGTAAAAATATTGATAAAATTAAGTTCTTTTTCATGTAAATTAGTTAAATTTTCCAAAAATAGATATGTATAAATTTATTTTATAAATTGTAAACCCATATGATCTTGGAAAAAAAGTATAAAGACAACTGTTTTTTCATCTAAAATTATAGTAAAATTTGCATATTTGAAAGCAGAAAATAACCATTTCAATTGTAAAGACTGGGTTTCTTAACAAAATTCACACTTGCTTCATTTCTTCACGATTTTGTACGGTGCCAAAAGGAACTCACCTGTCTGACCTTGAAAAAGGGAAAATTCTTGCTTTTAAAGAATGTGAATTGAGTGGGCATGAAATTTCGAAAAAATTAAAAGGTCTAAAACTGTAGTTTATAATTTTCTAAAAGAACCTGGAATGTATGGAATGAAAAAACGAACTAGAAGACCAGAAATTCTAACGCATCGACAGAAAAGAATGGTTGTAAGAAGAGCTTGCGAGAAAAAAGAAACTGCAAATGAAGTTAGAAGAAATTTGGACTTACCATGTTCCACACGAACAATTCAAAATGTTTTGAATAAACATCCGAATATTTAGTATAGAAAGTTAATGTCACGTCCCCTCTTAAAAAAGAACATAAGGAAAGAAGACAGGAGTTTAAAGAAAAATACATTTCTCTCGATCCAAAATGAATTGATGTAATCTTTTCGGACGAAAAGAAGTTCAATCTTGATGAGCCAGATGATTTTTGCTATTTTTGTTATAATCTGCGTAAAACCAAAGAAGTTTTTTCCAAACGTCAATACGGTGGGGGTACAGTAATGATTTGGGACTCTTTTGCAGCAAACGGAACCACGCCTATAGTCTTTATCAACTATAAAATGAACTCTAACAAATATGTTGATATGTTAGGCGGACTTTTGTTACCTGCGGCCCCACTAATTACTTCAGAAGACTACATTTTCCAACAAGATAATGCAGTAATACACTTGCAGTAATACAAGATAATACACGTTTCTAAGAGTGCAAAACTCTGGTTTGAAGCTAATTCAGTAAATTTACTTGATTGGCCGGCGAGGAGTCCTGATCTCAATCCAATTGAAAATTCATGGGGCTTTTTAGCCAGAAGTTTATAAAAATGGCACACAATATGAGTGTAAACAGGATCTTGTGTTAGCCATCAAACAAGCTTGGAATAACATTTCCATAGACACTTTAAAAGAACTTTCAGCATCTATGCCCTTTCGGCTTATTCAAGTAATTAAAAAAAAGGTTGTTTTCTTGATTATTAAGAGAAATGTTAAGTAATTTAGAACATGTCCTTATACTTTTTTCTATATTTTCTTTAGTGATAATCTTTATAAGGCCAACTTTTGTAAGGTTCATATTTGTTGTTTTATGTGTTGTAAATGTTATTGTATAATTTCATATTAGAGGTCGGAAATATCAAAAATTCATTTTGATAAAGTGAAAATAAAGTATATTTTCATTCAGTTATATGTTGTCCTTATACCTTTTCGCACACTGTAGTAGTAGTAGAAGTAGAGTAATAATTGTTCAAGAACGTGATATATTCAGGATTTATGCTGGGCTAAATTATGTACTATAGGGCGTAAACAGGAGTCTTTCAGATTTCCTTTTCAATTACCAGCAGCAGGGTTGGCTGATTAAAATTCCGTGGATCTAAACAATGTTTTTACTTTCCTTATATACATATAATGTATAAGGAAAGTATTGTAACGGGGTCGAAAATTCGAATTCGAGTTTTCGACGGAAGAGCACGTTTCAGTTTCAATCATCCCTAATCACGACAGTTTTGAGGTAATGTGTCTGTGTGTGTGTAAGAGAGAGAGAGAGTGTGTGTGTGTGTCGTCGTTGTTGAGATCCAGACCGTCCGACCTACCAGAAAGGTGTAAGGTAACCGTTTGGACGACCGGGAAGTGCCACCCAATTTAGACCGGAACCCAGTGTGGGAGGCATCCACAGGGACTGTACTTTCCTTCCCCTATCACCAACCTCTCGGAAGGACTTACGGATCCACATGTTTAACGTGATCGTACTCCGCATGAACACGGCGGCAGTTGAGAGAGTGTCTGTGGAGACGATGGAGCGATTCGAATGAAATTTGGTACAAAAATTACAATCCGTGAATACTCTGCAATCGACTTCGCAATATCCTGGGCAAAGGAAAATAACTCAAAAGTAAACATCTTTTCGGATAGCCAATCCTCAATCCAAGCTTTTAAGTCAATTAAAAATAAGTCCAATTTTATTAATAACATCAAAATTAAGGCAAATGCCTCCAAACATCTAATTAATCTAATTTGGGTAAAAGCTCACGCTAACATTCTGGGCAACGAGGTCGCAGACTTTCATGCAAAATTAGCCTCTTCCTCAGGTTCCCCCCTTTCTATCCCCTTTCCTTAGTGTCTCCTTAAAAAGTACTGTTCTAAATTCATCATCAATTCGTGGCAATCTTTTCTAAATGATTACATCTCCCCCCGTACACATGATCCCTCTAGAGTTTCAATCTATCTCCCCACTGTAAACACTAATTTCCAAATTACCAACCCTTTTCTTACCTACTTTGTAACTGGTCATGGACCCTTTCTGGATTACCTACACTTCTTCAAACTTAAATCCTCTTCTAACTGCTCCTGTAACTCCTTCGGCGATGCCGACCATTATATCTTCTCTTGCCCTCTTACCAAACCTTTCCACCTCTCTAAACCCTCCCCTCGGAACGCTGCGGCCTGGTTCTCCAGGGTGTGTCAAAATCACACCCCCATTCATAAAATCAAAGACTGTGTCCTCGCTGCAAAAGAAATCTCAAACAAAATAAACTAATTAATTCCTGGATTCCCCCCCCCCCCCTGATCCGTGAACCCTCTCACTGTTCCCAGCCATCTTACCTTAAAAATAAACTTATTGGACATATCTTGCATATCTATACACCTGTACATTTTTTGTGTTCTGTACATCTGTACTTTTTTTTTTTTTTTTGTTTGTTTGTTGTTTTTTTTGTTTGTTTGTTGTTGTTTTTTTGTTTATATATACTATCTTTGTGTTGTTCTGCGTGCACTGTGTGCCAATTATCCATGGCATCATGCTGGCCATGAGCATGTAATTTTCTGTAAATACTTTTAGTCTCATTAATAAACGCTAGCGGATTGTTGGGAGTTGACCGGGGGAGTCAAATTCGGCTTACTCCCTCTCCCGGCCACACATTAAGCTACCATAAACCTTCGGGTTGGTCGTGTGGTCAGGGTCTTCAATCAATCAATCCGTGAATACTGGAAGACTATTGCTTTTAAACACAATCGAATACTCAGAACCCCCCTAAATTTTCGAGTGAAATTTTGAAAAAATCAAAACCTTTAATAAAGTTACGTAAATAGAAGATATTCCTTATGTAATTTTTCCTTCGAAAACGATTGACATAAACTTTAGAACGCTAGCATGAACCGTTCTCGAGATATTGCACATTTTTCAAATAAATTTATCAAAAAATCCCATAAATTAAAAAAAATATATTAACTGTTAAGAAACATGTTCACTTTTTGTATGTAATATCATGTGATACATTGAGTGACATCATTCTCGTGGATCTAGCTCGTTCCACTCAAGAAAAATACTTTGAGTAATATATTTGTATTTGAACGCCAATAGTCATTTATCTGTTATAGAATAACGTATTTCTCCGTCCATAACGTTTTTTAAATGTTGCCAAATTAACAAAAATCTAACCAAATGGATAAAAGTGACGCTAAATCAATAAAAATGACTACTAATTGACGAAAATTCAATATCTCGGAAAGAATATAAGTATCTACTATAAGAATAACTTATTTTCTTTTTATTGTAAAAGTAGTAAATTCATTGCATTATTATAAGGAAAGTCATGTGCTGCCCACATCAGATTGTTTTGTTTGTTTAAAACGTGGATTTTGGTTTAAAAAACACAAACTCCCTTTTTTTCTCAACCTTGATCAACAGGTTTCTTTTGAACATTGTTAATATAATATTTAATACTTTATTTCTGCTGCTTGTGAAAATAAAACTTTCCAATCCTTCCTTATAGAAAAAAATCTGATGTGCGCAACGTATGACTTTCCTTATATAATGCGATGACTTTATTACTTTTACAGTAATAAAATTCGGTTATTCTTATAGTAGATACGTATATTCTTTCCAAGATATTGCATTTTCTTCAATTAGTCGTCATTTTTATTGATTTAGTGTCATTTTTATCCTTTTGGCGAGATTTTCGTTAATTTGGCAACATTTAAAAAAGTCGCCAAGTTGGCGACATTCCACCAAATTCGTCACCAAAATCTCGCCAAGCGTTGTGGACGGAGAAATAAGTTATTCTTATAGCAGGTAAATGACTATTGGCATTATTACTCAAAGTATCTTTTCTCATAAATGGAACGAGCTAGATCCACGAGAGTGATGTCACCAAATTTATCGCATGATATTACATATGAAAAGTGAACATGTTTCTCAACAGTTAATGTTTTGTTTTAATTTATGGGATTTTTGATAAATTTATTTGAAAAATGTGCAATATCTCGAGAATGGTTCGTGCTAGCGTTCTGAAGTTTTTGCCATCGTTTTCTAAAGAAAAATTACATAAGGAATGTTTATTTGCGTAACTTTATTAAAGGTTTTGATTTTTTGATGATTTTTTCAAAATTTCACTCGAAAATTTAGGGGGATTAGGAACATTCGATTACGTTTAAAAACAATAGGCTTCCAGTATTCACGGATTGTGATTTTTGTACCAAATTTCATTCGAATCGCTCCATTCACTCATGAGATATCGTCTCCACTGACTCGCTGACCTTTTGACCACACACACACACACACACACACATACTTTCACACACACCCACACCCACACACATATTTTCACACACACCCACACCCACACACATACTTTCACACACACACACACTTTCACACACACACTTTCTCTCACACACACAGACATCACCTCAAAAATGTGTGATTCGTGATCAGGGATGCTTGAAAGGTGCTCTCCCGTCGAAAACTCGAATTCGAAGTTTCGACCCCATCACAATACTTTCCTTACATATTATGTATAAGGAAAAAAGTAAAAAGCATATGAAAGTTATATATTTAATAATATATTTCTTACAACTGTAATAAACAGTAAATTATTTGATTCAAAAAGTGTTTAGCAATTTTTATTTATTTTTATTATTTATTTTGTGCATTGGTTTAAATTAATGATTTTTTTTTTTTTTTACTATAGATAAAATATAATTATTTTATAACTTTTCAAAAGCACAGGTACTCAATGAAACTATTAAATTGCAGCTGCTAACTTCAATATATATGTATTAGAAATATTTATGCATAGAATATTTTTATATTTCTAAATTTAAACACTCTTTTTAACACTTTACAACATAGTTGAAAAGTGTTTATGACTTTGTTCATTCTGTCGGTCTGTTTGTCTGTCCATTCGCACGATAGCTGCCGTAAAAATGACTGTGTCAAAATGAAATTTTAGTATGTTGTTCAGACGGTCTGTGGGACCTATGGGAATATGAATGAATAATAACACCCAATTAGTTTTGAATTGAACCCGGATTGAAAAAATGAAATACATTAAACCCTATGGGACCTCATTTTTCAAATATTTTTATGCGAATTTAAAATTCACAAATTGTTTTAGGAAATATTAAAATTGTTCCATAAAAAATATGAAAAAAATTTCAAAATATATTCGGTAGTTTTTAAAATATAAATTAAAATAATAATTACATCCATATTATATGAAGAGATCACGTAACCCACTTCAAAATACAGTATATCATCCATTTTGTGTCAAAATCATGATTTTTATAGTTCTTTTTAATTTATATTTAGTGTTGTATCCGTCCTAAAACCGCTTTATTTTTACTTAATTTCTGTGCATCTATATTTTGAAACAGCGCAATTACAATATATTTCAGTTTAAATGATCAATGCCATCCATCTTGTGTCAAAATCGTGATTTTTAAACTTCTTTTTAATTCCTATTTAGTGTTGTATCCGTCCTAAAACCATTTGTTTTTGCATAAATTCTGTGCATCTACATTCTGAAACAACGCTATTACAATATATTTGAGTTTAAACGATCATCAAACTTTGATTATTTCTACAACGAAGCTTAATTTTCACTTATGAAGAATGCAAATACATAAAGATGTAGGATGAGTTGTATAACAATTGCTGAATTTCTTTAATGCAAAATTATTTAGCTCTGGAGTCTGCAATATAGCTGATATGAATGAAACATTCATTGATTTTACATAGAGAAGCAGACGATTTTTTCGATGAAGTTTTAAGCATAGAGTTAAATTACGTGTACCTCCATGGTTTTAAGTTTTTAACTATAATAAAGTATTGTAGTATTGTGATGAATCAAAGGAATGGAATAAAAGTGTATGAATGAAATATTTACAGCTTTTACATAGAGCCAGGCGATTTATATTTCAATGACGGCATTTGAATAAAGTTCATTTTCTTTTCGATGAAGTTTTAAGTTTTCAAATATAATAAATTATTGTAGTATTATAATAATATTTAAAATATTACCGCTGAATGTATCGCATTTTAGAGATGTTTAAACTAGGTAATTTATATTTCAGTAACGTCATTTGAATAAAGTTTCTTTTTATTATGAAGTTTTAAGTTTTCAAATATTATAAATTTATGTAGTATTGTGAGAATTTTAAAAATATTACCTCTGAATGTATCGCATTTTAGAGATGTTTAAATAAATTGCATTTCAGTTGGAAAGTGTTTCATAATCAACGTTTTATGCATGATTGATCTTTCTTGTTATTCCTATTTTTACCCAGACTGCTTTAAATCGGAACGCAATGGGATAGCAACCACAAGGACCGTACTATCCTTCCTCTAATCCATCACCACTCAGATGAACTTTCTGATCTACAGATTTATCGAGCCCCCACTTCACTTAAACACGGAGATAGTTTTGGGCTGATGCGAAGATCAAACCCGGTTCTACTGTGTGCAATCCCCAAGCGATGTCCGTTCGAATTCAAACATATTATGCTATGGATCTTGAATATCGTAATTTCACTGTGCCACGTGATGCATACAGTCATTTCATTATGTAGGAAAAGTCAGTGGTATCATTCTAATTTAATAACAAACCTGTTCGGTCAAGGCCGTCATAATGATACTTCTAGCAAACTAATTCGAAAGGACCGTGGGCACTATTTTGTAAAGTAGACATTGCATAGCATTTGCTTCGGATTTTCAATTCTGCATAGAGGAGGATGGAGGTACAATGGACCACTTTTGTACATTTTGACGTTTTACTTTTAAACGATGAGCAAAATTATCACTTTAAATGAGTATACACATTGTCTACATATTCAGCTTTATACTAGACTTACTCAAAAACAGTAATTATAATTACGTTTTGCTATAGACTTTTTTAAATGGCAGAATGGACCTTTGTACCCTGGGGCCAGGATACAATGGTCCACACTACGGGACACTGTGGACCATGGCTATATTTTCCACAAAATACGTTAAGCATTTATTTGTGCATTAATAAAAAAAATTAGTAGATACACACACAAAATATATTTCAGTAAATTATTGCATTTCCATTTTTAATGGACTTATTTTAAATTGAAATTACACAGTTGCCAACTGTTACTCTTTAAAATATAAAAATTTCAGTTTAAGTTATTCAATAAATATTAAAAGAAACTGATAGTATACAAAATAAGAAGTGGCATGCATGAAATATATTCAATTCATAAGACAATAATTAATGGAGATTAAAATTTGCAAGCACCAAAGTAATTTTTGTGCAACTGAAAATCTACTATATTTTATGACATCCTGGGTACTAGAAGGCATATTACAATATCTGAATATTTCTGACAGATGCATTAATTTTTTTCAGGAAAAACAAAGATATTTTGATTAGACTTTTGCCATATTAATCGTGCAAGATCATAATTTATATCAATTATTTTAATGACTAAACCAATGTAATAAAATTATTTTTTTTATTAGAAATTTTACAGGAATATAATCTCCAACCTTTACTTCTGTATTTACATATTAGGGCCATGCTGTGAAATATCTTCAGTTTCAGTATATTCGAATCATTAGAACTTTACAAAATATATACATTTTTTTTTCTTTGCACCAGGTTATGGCGTTTCAGCTTTGCTTTTGTCTTCCTTTGACACAGTAATTAACTGTTCTTCAATATTCTTTCTATCTGTAATTGAAGCAGCTCATTTTTGTCTTAATTTTTCATCTTTCTTTCTGTGGAGCTTCTTCTTCAAAGATGTTTTGAACTAGTGTATTAGTTGGTATTTTTGATAACCCTTTCCTTCTTATATTTATTGACTAACATGAAAAAGCGTTTAATAAGGGGAGAATTTCTTCACGTGATCAAAATTCTGTCAAATGATTTTCATGTGATAATTGTGTTGGAATGGCTTGTTGATGGCTTGGTATGATTTGCAGACACAGAAGTGGACACACTATGACGAGTAAAAGTTATTGATTCTAGGTATCTGAGCAACATTTTATGATTCCGAATTCTAAAGTGGTACAGTCATTTTTTTGCTATTAAAGTTCATGATGTATTCTAGCAGCATCTACAATGTAATTTTCCAAGTTTCTTTCTCCTTTGAGAATACCTGCCTGTTTGCATAGTTAGGCACAAACCTAATGGATGGTGTGTTCTCACTTTTCACTTAGCTTCTATTTTTGAGGACCTGTATTTTTGAACAAAACGTACCAAAATTGTTGTTTTTTGCAATATCTGTCGCTTTGCAGATTGAACGAATGGATCGATTATTCTCAATAACAACACTTTTTCAGCCTGTTTCTGACTTCATTTGGCACGGTTTCTTTATTAGTTTTCTGTGGTTTATTGCATGACATTCCTAAAAAACAAAAGACACAAAAATGTTAAGATATTTTAAAAATAAATTTATATTTATAATAACAGAATTAGACTTAATTGATTTTACATTATTTTATTATTGATAAATGATCAATGTTTCTTTCGTGTTTTACATTTGGCCTCTTCAGACTGAACAATGATTCCTGATAGTTGTGCCAGATTTAAATGCAGTTTGTAATGTATATATTATTCTTGCACATTTGTATACTTTTCCAGAATATGGCCCTCTCCACGATTTAAAAACCGTTAAAATTATTATTCTCTAAGATGGCTGATTTTAATCACTCTACGCTGATTCCATCCAATATATCAAGAGATTGAACTAGAAATATATTATTTAGTTTAAAATATTTCATTTTTTAAAATTCTGTTTAACTCTAGTTTTAAAAAATCATATGTAAGGCATCATGTTATCAAATCTTTAACATTTATTTTCTTATACTTAATTAGTTCATTAGTTCCATTTTTATTTGCAATATATGAAATTTTAATTTATAACACTTCCGTTGTGTAAACGAGGACATAAATCATAGGTAAATTTATTTATCAGAACCAAATAATTCAATATTTACTAAACAGAACGGATGTCCAACTTATAGAAAAAATATGAGGTGCAGTGGACAATGGTGCATTGTACCCCAGGTGCTGTGGTTTATTGTGCCCCACGTGGAAGTTCAACAACAAATACAAATAAAATAAACAAATTTAGAATTTATTCAATGTAGTCAGTTATGATATGAAAAGAAAAACACCATATTGTACTGAAATACTTCTTACACGTCTCAAATGAAGGAAAGGAAATCTGTACATCGAAAAATTTTTACTTTCATCAGCTATGAACTACTTACAACTGTAAAGTAATTTAATAATGAGTTGAGAACATGGTTTTGGGATATAGTATATCAAGACTGTGCTGCCATATATGTGTCAAAATATGAAGCTAGAGATGTGGACTTTCGGAAATTTTTCTATTTCAAGCTTTTCAATCATTGAAGTTTTATTTCCTTCTCACTAGCTTCACGAGTAAGCCATATGCAAATATAGGTGTTATTAAACTGCTATTGCTAACTTAAAAAAGAATCTTTAAAGAACTTTACAAAATATTTTAAAATAATAATATGACTACGAAATTCGATAAAGATAAATATTTGTTTGTCATTCGATTAAGTATTGTAATCCAAGTAGAATTAAACATCACGAAATATGAATGTATGAGAAAATTGGAGACTCCCACAGCAGATACCTTTTATTTGCAGTTAATTTTTTTTATCCCTCCCCCCTTTTAAAAGAAAATAAATCATTTCGAAGATTCAACGACTCATTCTTTGTTTTTTTTTTTGCCTCCATCTCTATCCTTTTTTCTCGAGGAGCGATCAAAAATCCCTCCCGAGTTTCTTTCCCGATCCTCCTCCGCAACCAAGCTGAATCGAAAGGTCTTTGGTTGAATTCCTTGGCGGTGCATGACAAGTTAAAGCCGAACGGAATTGTTTCTAATCCTTCTCGCGGCGTTCCTATTTTGGTCGGAATGGAGGAAACAACCGGGTTCGTCTCCAGGCATTCTTGCCACTGTTTTAACTGTGCTAAAACACGGTAATCTGCGTACGACACGGGCCTTCGTGTGCCGTGGGGTGAGGATGCATTTCCGAATTCAAATGGAGTGCGACGGCTTTGGAGGCGGTGCCGGAGCTGTTTTGGCATTCACTCAGTGAAATTCTTAAATTCAAATGCACTAAAAAGG
The DNA here is from genome assembly GCA_951213105.1 of Amaurobius ferox. Classification (NCBI taxonomy): domain Eukaryota; kingdom Metazoa; phylum Arthropoda; class Arachnida; order Araneae; family Amaurobiidae; genus Amaurobius; species Amaurobius ferox. Next base: position 499,686 of record OX578147.1, on the reverse strand, counting down.
GGCGGATAGTGACGAATTCAGAACAAAACAACAAAGGAAGCACGATGGACCATAAATAAAAAAAAAATATGTGGAATATGCGTGTCCATCGATTTTCTCATATATTAATATTCCGTATTCCATTTATATCACAGTCATCGGAATAATATAATGTTATGATAAAGACTGCTAAAGGAGAATTAATAAAATGCAAAATATGTAAATTTAGTAGTCTCAATCATAAACATCTGATTGGAGCGGACTCTCCTATGCAGTCATTAGAGGAATTAAATTTAAATTATTAAAATTAATGAGACCGTATAGTCTATAGGAATTTAATTTAGAATATAAAATACAAATGTGCGTTGTAAAATAATTTAATTAATAACTAATGGATCTGTATGAGAAAGCCAAAACACATTGTACTTTAAAATTGATACATAATAATGAAAATAATCCTTTTAATTACTCATTAATCCCTATTTTACACCTGTAAAAATAAGTCTCCTATGTTAACTTACTTTATCTCCTATGTTGTTTTAATATATATATATATATATATATATATATCGATCAGTTTACGTGAATGAGTCCACAAAAATGTTAATAAAATTCTGAGCATATCGATTATAAATGTTTAAAAAAATATGTTTGATCTTGCGAACACTTACTACTGTTATTCTTAATATAGGTCCATCACCACTGATACGCTCATTTTTTTTTTCTTACCTTAATTCAGAATCAAATGTTCATTCCTCATTTCAAGAACACATAAATCCATAGTCATATCATAAGAAGAGAACTCCCACAAGAAAATGTATGCAACAAAGTTTTCGGGAAAATGCATATGTTACCGGCAGTGTGTGAAATGTCGGCATTCTATAGAATACCTAGGTATTTTATAGAATACCGGCCGTTTTCAGGCAAAGTATGAAATATGAGAATTATTATATACTTTCCCTGGGCATTGTATATAATAAGGCATTCTATAGAATGGCAAATGCTATTTAGGCAAAGTATGAAAAAAGGAATGAATGGGAGGTATATTTCATACTTTGCCGGTTTGTCATTTGGCGTTCTATAGAATGCCTAGGAAATATGTGAAATGTTAATCATTTCATAGATTGCCGACCAGTTTTCAGTATTCTATAGAATGCCGCCTTTCCTTATATTGCCGGTTATGTTACCGGCAATGTATGAAATGCCGGCATTCTATATAATACCATAGGCATTTTATAGAATACCGGCCTTTTTTAGGCAAAGTATGAAATGTGAGAATTATTATATACTTTCCCTAGGCATTGTATATAATACCTAGTCATTCTATAGAATGACGAATGCTATTTAGGCAAAATATGGAAAAATGAATGAATCAGAGATGTATTTCATACTTTGCTGGTTTGTGATTTGGCATTCTATATAATGCCTAGGAAATCTGTGAAATGTTTATCGTTTCATAGATTGCCGACCAGTTTTCGGTATTCTATGTAATGCCTAGGGATTCTATAGAATGCAGGTTTTCATACATTGCCGGTAACACATACATTAGAATTTTTTACTATTTAGAATTTTGTAGCTCATTACTAGAAAAGAAAGAAGAAAGAAAAAAATAAACAGTTTTTAAATTGTTAAATATTGAGACGAAATTTTGAACTATATTAAATACTGTTCATACAAGGTAGAATCAAAAACTTCGGAGACTGTACTGATATCGCGAACCCTGATTGGAGGAGAGGGGAACTATTTTACCGTGGCTTAGAGGCACTTATGACGCGAGATGTGAAAAGGAAGAAGCAGGTCCGCAGTGCAGGGGTTTTCCAGACAATGCGTGTCAGTGAACTGTAGTCGTTCGCATCCGTCGAAAACGGAAATGGCGTTTGAAGACCGACAAAAAATCGCCGGCAGAAACATTGCACATGCTGCCTGGTGCAATGTTTCTGTCGGCGATTTCCCCAAACGCTGGCAAAATTTGATATTCGCACGTTGTTCTTCAAACGCCATTTCCGTTTTCGACGAACGCAAATGACTACAGTTCACCAACACGCATTGTCTGGAAAAACCCTGAACTGCGGATCTGCTTCTTCCTTTTCACATGTGTCTCTCTACACCACGGTAAAATTGTTTCTCTCTCCTCCAATCAGGGTTGGAGATATCAGCACAGTTTCCGAACTTTTTGATCCTACCTTGTATATGTATGGGTCATTGGCGATCGAAAATATCGTAAAGTTTCAATTTTAACACCCTGCAAGACCTCCTTCCTACGAGTTTTAGACGGGAGAGGTGCTTGTGTCAAGGTATATTAAAAGTGCAAGAGTTTCAGCGAACGAATAGGATATAATTACCTGTTGCATAGCTTTATGCTGTCCTTAGGTGCAGTTAACGGCATCCATGGACAGCTTTCGCGCTTATAATGCCATTTCAGATATTGACTCCATGATTACTTACGAACCTTGTAAAAATCTGAAACCGGTCTGTGGATGATGTTTCCCGTAATGAAAGTCCGATTCTAAATGTTACAATGTTTGTTAAACGTTGATTCAACGTGTCAGTTTAAAAGTCATTTTAAATTTCTCAGAAACATGGACCTATTTTTCATACTTCGCGTCAAACAAAAAGTAATAGTTTCCGAACTTTTCGAATTTAAATCTGGAGGCTGTCGTTTCATCTTTCTTGCTTTCTGTATGCGTTCCGTCTGCTTGATTTATTCGCGTGCATGCCCCCAAGAGCCCATCACGTTCTATCCTCACGCATGCGTGATCTTTGGTTTTTATGAGTTTTGGTTTCGAATCCCGTCACGCACCCTGTTCTGATCCGGAGCTCATCTGCCCGCTTTCGGGAGTGTGCCCTTCTTGGGAATAAGATGAGGGTGACACACTTTAGCACCTCTTTCTTGAGATCGGAATGGATAGATGTGTACTATGAAGCTATTTAACTATGTTTATAGGCAAATAATCGACGAGTGGAACGAAAACGTTTTAAAAAGGGTCGTTCCACTTATTACAGGGGCGTAAATGGATGTTTATTTTCTACTTTAGATTAAAATGTTTACTTTCTCATATGTATTTCTTTTGTATAGAAAAAAAGTATTGTTTTGCCGAAATTTTTCGAATTCGAAACTTTGTATAATAAGCATATTTTAAGACTTCCGAATGTCGTAACGAGGTGGCACCATTGTCGTGTCGGGAGGATGTATAAAGTGACAGGAATGGTGTAAATATTTAGCAGCTCTCCAGCCCCAAATTGTGAGGGGGGGGGATTAAAGTAAGCGTTGTGTAGTTTTAGAATAAAAGGTTGGATATGATCGTCGTATAGCATGAAAACGCAAAATATAATTTATCATCAAAGAATTTACAAATATTGAAGCACTTGCCTAGATTCTAAAACTGTATGGCCAGAAAATATACCCAACGCATGGATTGCATTAAAAACAATCTTACTGGCTAAAGTTACATATTAAATCACACATGCATGTGAGTGGTGGAGAAGAAATTAATACCCTAGATGCCGACAAAATTAGATTTTATTATAACGCATATACTTATTACTTTCCTTTTATACATAGTATAATGTTTAAAGAAAGTATTATGACAGGGTCGAAAATTCGAGTTTTCGACGGAAAAGCACGTTTCAAGCATCCCTGAGCACGAATCAAACGTTTTTGAGGTGGTGAGTGTGTGTTTGTGTGTGTGTCTGTGTGTGTGTGTGTGGAGACGATATCTCACGGATGGATGAAGCGATTCTAATAAAATGGGATGCAAAAAGCACAATCGGTGAATACTGGAAGCCTATTGTTTTTACACGCAATCGAATGTTCAGAACCTACCTAAATTTTGAAATGAAATTTTGAAAAAAATCATCAAAAAATTAAAACATTCAATAAAGTTACGTATATAATCATTTCATATGTAATTTTTCATTAGAAAACGATTGACACAAACTTTAGAACGCTAGCATGAACCGTTCTGGAGATATTGCACATTTTTCAAATAAATTTATCAAAAAATTACATAAAATTAAAAAAAAGTATTAACTATTGTAAAATCTGTTCACTTTTCATATGTAATATCATGCGAAAAATTGGGTGACATTATTCTCGTGGATCTAGCTCTTTCTATTCATGACAAAAGATACTTTGGGTAATACTTTTGTATTTGGACGCCAGTAGTCATTTATCTGCTATAAGAGCAACTTATTTCTCAGTCCATAACGCTTTGGCGACAAATTTGGCGGAATGTCGGCAACTTGGCGACTCTTTTAAATGTTGCCAAATTAACGAAAATGACGCCACATTGATAAAAATGACGTTAAATCAACGAAAATGACCACTAATTGATGAAAGTTCAATATCATGGAAAGAACATAAGCGTAGACTATAAGAATAAAATAACGCATTTCGCCGTCCGTCCTTGGGGAGAAATTTAACGTTACGTCGCCAACTTGGCGACTGTTTTAAATATTGCCAAAGTGACAAAATTGTTGTCAAATGGATAAAAATGATGCCAAATGGAAAGTATTGTTTCGCAAATTCTGATTGCCGTCATATGACAGTCATACCTTCTAGTATATAAAAAATGCTCTTCTCGCCGTTTGTCTGTAACACTTGGTGATGCTTTTGGCGAACTTTGAGAATAATTTAGCCCAATTATCGCCAACTTGGCTATATTTCGCCCCCAGATTAACAAAAATATCGCCAAAATTGTAAAAATGACGCTTAATTGATGAATAAATTATTAAAATATTTTAATATATGGACTATATCGCTTATTGAGGATGCTATTAATAGTGATAATTGTTTATTTAGAGTTGCGCGAAATGTAAATTAATTGGGTACTTTGAAATAGTTTTACATGTCGTCATCCGGAAAATCGCCAAATGTACAATTCAACGAAAAACCACAGTACTGTGGGTCTTATAATTCTTTTTTCTGTAAAAGTAGTAAATTCATTGCATTATATAAGGAAAGTCATGTGCTGCCAACATCAGAATTTTTTTATATATGGACTACATTGCTTATTGAGGATGCTATCAATATTGATAATTGTTAATTTAGAGTTGCGTAAAATATAAGTTAATTGAGTACGAAATAGTTTTAGATGTTGCCATCCGGAAAAGCGCCAAATGTACAATTCAACCGTAAATACATTGTGCCATGGATCTTATACATCATTTTTTCACTGTGAAAGAAGTAAATTAATTTCATTATATATAAGGGAAGTCATGTGCTGCCCACATCAGAATTTTATTGATAGAAGTTGGAATTTCCAACCATATATTGATAAACACATTGATAATCCCAAAATATGCTGGTAAAATATTGCATTATCAATTCTTATATACTTTCAATATGGCAAATTGTAATGCAATTAAGTGTGGAGTTGAAATTATTTATGTTGAATTTAAATGACAATTAATATTTTCCCTATATACATAGTAAATGTATAGGAAAGTATTATGACGGAGTCGAAAATTCAAATTAGAGTTTTTGACCGAAGAGCACTCTTCAAGTATCCCCTAACACGAATCGAACGTTTTTGAGGTTGTGCCTGTGTTGAAGACCCAGACCGTCCGACTCATCCAAAGGACTTGAGCATCTATTTGGACGGCCGGGAGGTTGTGCCTGTGTGTGTGTGTCCGTGAATCTGTGGAGACGGTATCTCTCGGACGAATGGGGCGTTTCGAATGACACAAACAAATATTTGGCACCCCCCCACCCCACCCCAAATTTTCGAAGGAAATTTTGAAAAAATTATCAAAAAATCAAAACCCTTAATTCTGTTATGTAAATAATCATTTTTCATGTAATTTTCCATTAGAAAACGATTGACACAAATTTTAGAACGCTAGCATGAACAGTTGTCGAGATATTACACTTTTTCAAATAAATTTATTAAAAAATTCATAAAATTAAAAAATATATCAAATATGAAAGTGAACAAACATATTTCACAATATGTAATATTATGCAATACATTTGTTAACATCATTCTCGTGGATCTAGATCGTTTCATTTACGAGAGAAGATACTTCGTGTAATAGTTTTGTATTTTAATACCTAAACAATTCGCCAACAGTCATGTATATATAAGAAATGCTCTTCTCTCCGCTTGTCTGTAACGCTTGGCGATAAATTTGACGAAATTGGTGACTCATGTAATTGAAATAATCGCCTAACTTGGCGATATTTTGCCCTAGATTGACGAAAGTATCGTCAAAATTGCAAAAATGACACCAAGTTAACGAAATTGACGCCAAATTGATGAATTAATTAAAATATTGTAATATATTAAATATAGTGCTTATTGCGGATGCTATCAGTATTAATTGTCAATTTAGAATTGCGTGAAATATAAGTTAATCGGGTAATTCGAAATAGTGGTACTTTTCCATTTCGCCGGTGCAAGCGATAAAGTCGCCAAAAATACTACAACCGACGCCAAATGGAATATCCCCGCTGGTAACCTTTTACCGCCACATTTTCTTAAAATTCTTAGAACTAACATTTATTAACATTTTTTTTTTATGTGTATACTTACTGTGTGTTGTCGCCAATAAAGTCTGCTTGGCGAAATTTGCGCTGGCGAACTGGAAAAGTACCGAAATGGTTTTGCATGTTATCAACCGAAAAAGCGTTAAATGTACAATTCAACATTAAAAACACAGTACCGTGGATCTTGCACATTATTTTTTTTTTTCACTCTGAAAGAATTAAATTCATTGCATTATATAGGGGATAAGTCACGTGCTGCCCACATCAGATTTTTTTTTAATCGGATGGTAATTTCCATACAGAAAGAACAAAGCGAAAATATAAGAACTTACATTTATCTGCAGATTAACGAAACGTGTAATCCGCTATCACCATTTTAGTATGAATACATTAAGACACTTGCACTTAAAAAAATATCAAAACACTGATTCTTTTTTGGGTGCAACTTAAATAGCACACGTAAAAATAGAAGCCTTTTCCCGGAGAAGATTTTCTGAGCATCAGTGGCTGATTTTATATTTTTACAGATATTTGCATTTATCGGGACAGTGGTTCTAGCACTTGACGGAAACTCATAACAATTTGCGTATACCAGGCAGCTCTTTTCGATGCCATTTATGCCGCATCACCTATCTAAAGTCAGGCGTCCAGCATAATAACAGGCTCATTGAAGATGGCCGATCACAGGAGAAAATATCTACTCATTATCGAGCTAAGGGATTTTATTTCAGAGGATTAAGTTAAAGCGTCGATGAAGAGCTTTAAAATCTTGGAGGTATTTAAGTTTTACCAAATAATATCCGTGGTACTACTCCCAAAACGGAACTTCTCTGTGCCGCTATGTACAGACAGAAAAATGGCGCAAAAGCCGGGAGCCAGTGTTCTTGTTCCGTTCAGTTTCGGTGTTACATATTTTCAATGTTAGATTCAAGGCATTTTCTTTTCGGGGCAACTGTGAGAGATGTTCATGTAGAAAAGGGTTTATATGGCTTAATGATCACGAGACCTTATAGTTTAAATCATTGTTGTGGCAAATAGCCGCAATACAATTTTTTATTCATGACGTCATTAACCTCCTTCCCCCCCCCCCCCCGGGGGGTACATTATCAAGTATGGTAGGTATCAATCGAAAGATTTTTTCGAGCCCTTTAAAGTGAAGGGTAACATGCTATAATTGTAAGTATTTGGATCCCATGGTACCGATTTTTCAAAAAATTTTCTTGTAAAATTTGAAGAAAATAATTACTAAAAACAGATTCTGGCATGAGAAAGTCGAGTAGAACCACACTCCAGTTAATTTCATGATGAAACGTATTAGGTGTAAAACGACCTGTTTTGGGCAGAGCCTGCATCTTTGCGTTACAGATTCCAGAAGGAAAATCAAAATAGCCAGTTTTGAAAAATGAGTAGACGGCATCATCTGAGTGACGCCAGGCGATGGGTGGTAATAGGGCGCTCCAAAAGGGACCGACGACAGTTGGAAATAGCCCAAGCCCCAAGTGTCAATCGTTCCTTCATTTGTCGTCTGTTCCATTGTTTATGATCAATTTGTGGTTGATGATATCCCGCCAAATTCGTCGCCAAAATTTCGCTAAGTGTTACGGACAGATAAATAGTAGTTCTTATAGTAGATAAATGACCATTGGTGTCTACATACAAAGCTATTACACAGGGTATTTTCTCCGGCCGTCCAAATGGTTGCTCAAGTCCTCAGGGCGAGCCGGACGGTCTGGGTCTTCAACAGGGTATTTTCTCTCGTGAATGGAACGAGCTAAATCCAAGAAAATGTTGACAAATTTATTGCATAATTTTACATATGAAAAGTGAACAACATATTTCACAATGTTAATACTTTTTTAACACTTTACAACATAGTTGAAAAGTGTTTATGACTTTGTTCATTCTGTCTGTCTGTCTGTCAGCACGATAACTACCGTAAAAATGACTTTATCAAAATGAAATTTTAGTATGTTTTTCAGACGGTCTGTGGGACCTATGGGAATATAAATAAATAATATCACCCAATTAGTTTTTTATTGAACCCGGGTTGAAAAAATGAAATACATTGAACCCTATGGGACCTAATTTTTCAAACATTTTTTAAGCAAATTTAAAATTCACAAATTGCTTCGAAATTTTTAGGAAATATTCACATTATCCCATAAAATATATATAAAAAATTTCAGTAAAATATGTTAAGTAGTTTTTTAATTAAAAATTATTTAATATAGGGAAAAAAACAAATTCAATTAAATTCTGACTTTTGAGATATCCTCCAGAAAGAAAAAAGAGATATATAATATAATAAATATCTTTCCAAGAGTTTAATCATTTTGTATATGACAGAGGCTTCACATTTTAAAATAAATTTGGTAGATAACAATTTTTCAAATTTTTTTTAAAATTTTATATAACTCTTCATGATATACTTATTTGATGGCATTTTTAATGCACTTTCCTACGTCCTAGAGAGTTAAAATTTGGTACACAGCTTAAATTTGTTGAACATTTTATTCTACAAAAATTTGGTGGATCTTTAAATATAGATCATACATTTTTTTTGAAATGGCCTGCAAATAATCCCCGTTCACTTCTATAAATCATTGTTGTAATATTGTTAAAAATTCTGATGTAGGCAGCACATGTCTTTCCCTGCAGACTCATATTCAAGTTCTCTTTATTTCTTCAATAATAATTTGAGTTTATCTGCACAAAATGACAGCCATAAGTATTTTAAATGACATTGAATTTGCACGTTAAACTTAAATTTGGTTCTCATTTGATAGCTGGACTTATTGTCAAAGGTGGCGTAGCGAAAACGCGAAAAAACTAGAATATCTCAAGAACGGCTAGTCTTAGAGTAATGGGGTTAGTCTTATTCTTTTTGTTGTCAAAATCACGTATAAAATAGGAATTTTATTGATATAATTGAGCACACGTAGTCCTTTATTTTTATATTTAACAATTTTCGCGGGCCAGTTCGCAAAAATAGCCCGTTCCTTTTTCCTGAATCGTACTAGAATAACCTACAAATGATTTATGTACCAAATTTTGTTAAATTTGGTATATAAATCACTTGTAGGTCATGGAAATATTATACACCAAATTTTGTTAAATTTGTTCCATTAGTTTTTAACTAGAGTGGATAAATGCAATTTCTGCCGGCCATTTCGCAAAGAAGGAATCGTACTATAATCTAATGAATCTCTAAATGAATCTTTCGAATCGTACTATAATCTAATGAACATCAGGATTTCCCACAAAAAACATACCTACCAAATTTTATGAAATTCGGTCCATTAGTTTTTCAATTAGAGTAGATGTAATATCCTCACAGACACACAGAAACATACGCAGATACACTCTTACACACACAGACGTCTTCCTAAAAATAGTTTTTTTGTGTTCTAGAAGTCCCAAAACGTGTAGATCCTTCGAAAATTCGAGCTCCGATCTTCGGCACGATTCCAATACTTTGAATACATACACACACACGCACACACATATTATCTGCGTATCTGTGTATCTAAATTCCGTGCCTATGCAATTACAATAGTTGTGATTTTAAATGATCCCTAAACTTTTATTATTTCTTCAACGAAGCCTAATTTTAACTTATGCAGAATGCAAATATCTGAAGCGATTGTAAAGTGAGTTACATAAGAATTGCTGAATTTTTTTCACACAAAATTATTTAGCCCTGGAGTCTGAAATACAAGTTATATGAATGAAATATTCATTGATTTTGCATAGAGAATCAGATAATTTATATTTCGATACAGTTTTAAATATTTAAGTATAATAAATTACTGTAGTACTGTGATAATGTAAAAGATATCACCACTGAATGTATCACATTTTAAAAATTTTTAAATAAAATTGCATTTCAGTTGGAAAGTGTTTCATAATCAATGCTTATGCATGATTGATCTTTCTTATTTAATTTTATATGATTTCGTGATAAATTTATTTGAAAAATGTGCAGTATCTCGAGAACAGTTCATACTAGCGTTCTGAAGTTTGTCAATCGTTTTCTAATGAAAAATTACATAAGAAATTATTATTTACGTAACTTTATTGAAGGTTTTGATTGTTTAATATTTTTCTTAAATTTCATTCTAAAATTTGGGGACCTTCTGAACAATCTATTGCGTTTAAAAACAATAGGCTTCCAGTATACACTGATTGTAATTTTTGTACCAAATTTCTTTCCAATCGCTCCATTCGTTCGTGAGATATCATCTCCTCAGTCTCACACACGCAGGTATTACCTCAAAAATGTTCTGTTTGTATTCATAGATGCTTGAAACTTGCTCTCCCGTCGAAAACTCGAATTCGAATTTTCGACCCCTTCACAATACTTTCCTTAACTATACTATGTATATAAGGAAAGTAATATGCATTTACAAAAAATATCCCTAATATTGTTACAAATACCTAAAATAACATCAGGGCATAGTACCTGTACCCAAAGAAAAGCGATATTTTTTATTATTCGAAGGTCCAGGTTGCTTAATCTTGGCAGCAAATTGTGTGACCTGGGTGACACATTGAGTAAAATATCGCCACCTTTGCAAACTTCTCGAATTTTGTAGTTTGGCTAAGAATTACTCAAGTTACTTAGTGTTCTAGTTCTTCAAGTTACTACGTGTACGTCAGTGTCTTGAGAATCTTAACCTTTTGTTTTGTGAATGAGTTGAGTATGGAATGGCTGTTTTATTGTACCTGACAATTGCTCTGTGATCTCATAAGATACAGCTAGAGTGTTGTTACCTGTATGTTGCGCCTCTTTACCGTTTTATGGATGCTTTTAAATAAAGCATTAGCTATCCAAAAATTGTTACTCATTCTTGTATTCTGAGACTCGCAATGTCAGAGAGAGGATGCGTTGTAACAATATGTATACATGGATTTCATGCAATATTTAGCTATATTCATGAATATATATATATATATATAAAATGAAAGATTTTAATCGTAAATTATGTATAAACTACTGTATGAACAAAAAAAAACCATCTCAAGCATATCTGTTACAAATGAGTAACTATAGACCAAGACTAAGGATAAAAATAGAAGGTAACATATCACTACAATGTGAAGGGGGATGAGAAGAATATTAGGATACAAAATTCACAATTAAAAGTATATAAATATAAATAAAAATAAAAAGAAAACACGGCAAAAATGAGAAAAGGCAATAATAATTAGCTCAAGATAAAAGATTAAGACATAGAGAACAATCAATTGAAACTACATAAAAAATGGCGGTTAGTTCGAAATTGCATTCTCATCAGGACTGCCATACAATTCGAATTAAAACCTATAGAATAGCCAGTTTCTGACAATGGCGATAGTATTTAACTATAGACACCATTGGAACTGTCTACTGGCTAGTGGAAGGAGAAAAATAAATCAATTGAATTACAAATCAGAAAATTAATACCTCCTCGAACAGAAATATGAACTCAGAAGCATAGTTAACTGCGTGTAAGTGGAAGAAGCGACTGAGCATTTCACCTCACTTTGTCAATGCGAGTAGGCACCGGAATGAATACATTTGAACGATACATAATATGTATGGAGACTTTCAAAAATAGTAATCAGTATAGGACTCGGGACAAGTGGAAAATAGTCATTCGAAAATAGTAAACAGTAATAGACTCAGGCCAAGTGGTAAGTTAGGTGATAAGAATGGGTGAATTCTCAAAAATGAGTTATCCAATCAAAGATAAATAATGCATGTGGAAAAATATTACGTGGTATATTTGAAATTATTAATAATATTATTTACAAATACTTCCGGATATTGGTAATTTTGACAAATGCGTTTAAGATTATTGATGTGGAGAAAGTGAAACCGAGGATCAGAAAGTCGATGTATTCGAAATAGCTGGTTTAAAATGATGTTTCTAAACAATTGAATAGAATTACAAGATTGGTATGATAGCAGCTTTATGATAGTGAAGTTGTAAGGATCTTTTTTATCATATAGATAGGTGATTACATGATTATGGAGGGTATCTTTATTTAGGTCTAAAAAGTTTACAGTTTGACTAACGCTAGGCTCATTAGGAATTAATTCTAGGTTAGATGGGTAAAAATCAATATTAATTGGTTCGGAATCATCAATGATAATACAAATTAAGTCGTCAACATATCTATATATAATATATGAATTAGAGTTAAAATGACATTCATAATAATAAAGATATAAGTTAGCGAGTATACTACTACTACAGCCACCTTGTGGTTCACCAGATGTTTGTAAATAAATGTTATCACCTTGGATAATATAATTGTTGTATAACACAAAGTGCAAGAGCATAGGAAAGTTTTTGACATTAAATGCAACATTATTAGAAGATAGATAGTCATGATAAAGAGAGATAATAACTTTATATTAATCTTTAATGACAATATTATTAAATAGGTCTTTAAAATCAAAGGTATGGAAACCAAGAATGTGTGGAAGCTTGCTAAGGTGAGGATAAATACTTATTGAAATCTACTGCCATATGTCTGGCTACTGTGACATAGATGAAAACCCTCTTTTAAACGCTATTAATAAGACAGGCCTGCCATGGAAAAATTGTCTGAGAAGTAACAAATTGTTTAGATTTTTAAGTGCCCAGTTCAGAAGAAAATAGTAAACAATTCCATGACCCACCCATTCTACTTAATTTCGAATTTTTAGTAGTATTTGGATTAAATGAAGCGCTTTGGTTACCAATTCGCCTTATTTTAATAATAAAAATAATATGTTTATCTTAATTCACAATTATTTACAGCTAATTAGTTATATGAGTGCTTTATTGAGGTGGGCAAATAAAGAAGTTTTCACGAAACTTCTCATTCTTAAGGTAGGAGTGGAATCTGCGGAATTGCTGGGCTCGAGACTAAACGAAAGTGATTTGTTAGTCCCTAGCACTTCTTTCTTATGGTTTAGATCAGGGGTGGGCAACCCGCGGCCCGCCTTGAATAATTTTGCGGCCCGCGAGATTCATTACAACTTTACAAAATACGATTATTTTGTGCAATATTTTTGTTTTTAGTGTAGTGTTTTGTAACAGATAAATCCCATAACTGTTTCTATTTTATCACGTTGCTTCTGTTTTTATACATAGAAGTGGGCAGTATTGTATTGCAGCGATGAGTCAAGTGCCTAGCCATTGGCAATGAAATATATATATTGTGCCGAATTAAATTAATTCAGCAAATAAAGCTGTAATTAAATCTCCCCCCCCCCCCGAATTGGAATTGGGGCTTAGAAATTCCAGACCGAGCACACCTGTGACCCTTTGAATGTTAAAGACAGCAGAGGTCACCAGAACAATGGACGTCGCGAATCCCGCGCCACCATGTCTGGAAAATTGACAGTTAAGAAGAAAGGCTAAGCTGGCATGAACCGCCTTGAGTGATCGCGTGGACGTTAGCTCCAGACGTGAGGGGAGTGTCCCCTAGACTTACTGGCACGAGTCTCCGGACAAATGAGACTCAAGAAAAATGACATCACGGATATTAAGACCCAATGAGAAAACAGAGAGTAAATTGTCCCCTGGTGGCTCTTTTTCTGAGGGCGACCGGAGCAGTTTTTTGAGAGACCAGTTAAGATCTGATCTTCGACAAGAGAGCTCGTCTTTTTGGAAAGAGAGTGCTTCTCGGGCATAGGCCCTGTATTTGGTTTTTGAGCAGAAACCTTCTGCGATAGTTCCTGACCTAAGGACGGAACGGAAGAGAGATCGAGGGCCCAGTAGGACTCGATCCATATAGACTACCGCTAGTCTAAATTTCAGACCACCCGGGTCTAGCATATTGTCGTGACAGGACGTCACCGCATCGTGGACTTACGTCAGTTTCATCTTGAAACCTAGTTAAAGAATCACCTCTCATAGACTTTCCACTGGAAATTGATGTGGACATTTTCTTGAACACGTCAGAGTGACCTCAGGGAACTATTCGCCTCACATCAGATTTGGATACCTTTGTAACCTAAATTGTATATTACCTAATTGCTGTAAATAAATAAAGAATTGAAATCACTCGAGAGTTATTTGGCTGTGACTATAAAACCACGCTACCACTACGCCACAGCCATTTTGGTGGCAGCGGTGGGATAAATCGATCGTCAAATTAAAGACGACAGGCCCACACTTCATCAAGAAGTTGAAGCAAGTAAACAGACCGGACTACTGCGGACTGGAGCTGTAGAACATCCCGTCCAAGAGTTAAGAGGACATCCCGTCCAAGAGTTTAAGAGGACATCCCGTCCAAGACTTTAAGAGGACATCCCGTCCAGGAGCGAGTGCCAGATCCCTTCTGAAACCTTGCGAGTCATCCTGTGGTGAAAGGTTACGTCAGAGGAGACGGCATCGTCATTGAGCTGAGTGACATCGACGCGGAGCGAGGGTCTTCAGACAAGGTAAGCCTGACTCATTTTTTTGGAGGCAAACAAAATTTTGGTAGAATTAGATTAATTTGTAAATTGTGAAAAATAACTAATTTAATTAAGAACCAGATTAAATTGTTGTATGTGCGTAACTGTCAAACGGTATGCAAGTCTGTGTTCTAGGAAATTTTTAAAATATTCCAGTTTAGTAAACTATTTTTTTTTGGCAAAATGTTATTATATATGTCTTACATTAATTTAAATTAATGCCATACAATCATATCGTATAGTGTTGGAAGTTGCATTTAAACTTAACTAAATTGTAGCATAAGAATCCGAATTATAATTGAATTTACAAGATAAAATCTTGTAAAGTGTTATTGCAACTAATAGTTTTATTTAATGTAAATTGTATAACCATTGCTAGTCAGGAGATAGATGTGTTATTGTGTGTTACAATCCTTAGAGGCTTAGAGCTGTGGGGAAGCCGTGCTAGACACGCCCCAGGCAGTTTCAATTGAAAGGAATTCTCCCCTTCTTCAGATGAGAGTCTTATTGTTAAGTAGGGAAGAGGGATTAGTATGGTGGGATAAATTATAGGTACTGTGTGTATTGACCTTTGGAAGGGGACGTTTTAAAAATTGGATTATTGTTCTAATTAAAGTGTTAGTGATTCCCCGTGAATTCACGAATTATTTGAAATGGCATTTTTAAAAAGGCATAGAAAAACGGATCTTCAAAGCCTCGTTGTAGAATTAGGTCTAGAGTTGGGAGAGGAGGAAAAAATAATTGACCTTGTGAAAAAAATTCAGGAGAGTCCAGATTTTGACGAACCAGGTGTTAAGGCCATGTTAGAAACGATTATAGAGGAACGACAATTAAATGAATCCAGGGAATCGGAATCAGAAAAATTAAGAGAGGAACGGGCATACGAACTTGAAAAGTTGCGTTTGGCTCAAAGTGGGGAAACAATTAGCTTGGCCTCGTCGAGTCATGAGAGCGCGAGACCCCCTAGAAATCTAATATCTGTAATGCAGAAATATGAACCCGAAAAGTCGAATATGGCTCTATTTCTGACGTTATTTGAGCGTCAAGCTCGTAAGAATGGGATCGATAAGGAGGAATGGGTAACTCAATTACTTAGTTTGATTCCGATTGAGATCGCCGAAATTATAATTAGAGAGCCCGAAGAGAAAGTCGATGACTATGAACATATTAAGTCGGTACTGATGGAAAGATTTAAACTTAACTCAGAGACCCTTAGGACCAAATTCCAAACACATAAAAAACGAGAAGGAGAGCTCTGGAAAGACCTCGTTTTTGAGTTACGGGCATATCTCGAAGGATGGCTAAGAGAAATAGAGGTTCAGGATTTTGAATCTTTAAAAGAATTGATGGTGGCGGACCAAATAAAAAGACGCGTGTCGGCCGAAGTGAAAGAACACTTCATCGATAATTGGGGAAAGGTTAACAGACCAAGCGAACTAGCAAAGAAATTAGATGATTATGAGGCAGCTAGACGTTTTCTAAAGAAACCCCAAATTTTTAAACCTCCCGAAAGGAAATTTGTAGACCGCCTAAAAACAACCGAACAAACCCAAGCTGGGAAAAGGGTGGATGTAAATAGGAACGTGCCTAAAAATGGGTCGAGTGCTAATCAAACAAATAACGATTGGAGAACGAGGGAATTCGAGCGGAAGAAAAGTGTGACGTGCTATCTCTGCCGGAAAATCGGACACATCAGTACGAACTGTACCGAATCAAAAAGGGGCGCGGAGATTGTAAATAATCTAGAGACGACCGACCATTTTAATGCTTCATTTAAACCCTATTTAAGCTGGGCGAAAGTGAATTCCATAGATACGCTTATACTTCGTGACAGCGGAAGTAGCATAGATCTTGCGTCCATCAATGTAGTAAAACCCGAAGATTTTACAGGGGAGACCGTGTGGGTAAAGCAACCCTTAGGAAATGATTTTATGTGTCTACCGCTAGCTCGTGTAATTTTGGAAAGCACTGAATTCGGAACCATTCGAACCAAAGCAGCCATCGTGGGCAAATCAGTGGAAATGAATCACTATCTGTTGGGGAACTCAAGTCAGGAATTAATCGACTTAAATAAGGATAACCCCCAAAGAATTAATGCTATGATTACGAGGAGTCAAAGCAAATCTAAAAAGGCAACCGAAGAACCAAAAGGGAGCGCGGAAACGGGAAATAAAGGAAATTTCGATGAAAAATTAAAATTGATTGAGTCAGAACCCGCAAATGTGGCGGAAAGTGAAGAATTAATAGATGGGCAAGAAGAACCGATTGATTTACCTCCGGTTGAACCATACCCTACGCAAGAATTGATAAACGTAGACGCTACTGAATTCTTAGAGGAACAGAAAAAATGCCCAAATTTAAAGTCTCTCTGGGAAAAGGTAGAGCAAAATAAAACGTCGGAATTTGTAATTGAACGCGAATTACTGTTCAGAAAATCAACAGATCACCGAGGGTTAGTTAGGAAACAGCTGTTGATTCCCACTAAGTATAGATCAAAAATATTAAGTCTTTGTCATGAAGGTTTTGATTCACACATGGGAACTACTAAGACCAAGGATAAGCTTTTGAGACACTATTTTTGGCCTCAATGCTTTAAAAACGTCGAAGAAATGGTAAAAACTTGTGATGCATGTCAGCGGGTGGGGAAATCATTAGAAAAGACAAAAGCCCCACTTAAACTTGTGCCTGTGATTTCAGAAATATTTTCAAAAATAAACATAGATACCGTAGGGCCGCTGCCGGTATCTTCGAAAAATAATAGGTACCTCCTAACTTGTATTGACATAGCCTCTAAATATCCTGAAGCTATACCTTTACCTACGGTAAGCTCGCAGAACGTGACGGATGCTTTGTTGTTGTTATTTAGCCGCATTGGGTACCCCAGGGAAGTCCAATTGGACAATGGAAGCTATTTCACTAGCAACTTGACAACGACGTTCTTCGAAAAGTTTGGAGTGAAAACCACCCATAGTTCTATTTATCACCCCCAGTCAAATCCAGTCGAGAGATTTCACCGAACAATTAAAAGACTTTTGCGTGCAATGTGTGCCGAAACCGGTACTGAATGGGAGCGACATTTGCCCTCAGTCTTGCTGGCATTACGCAATGTCACCCACGAATCTACTGGATTTAGTCCCTCCGAGTTAGTTCACGGCAGGAACCTTCGGACACCGGAGACTCTATTGTTCGAGCAGTGGGCGCGTGAGCCGATAACCGATGATGTGGTCACGGATTATGTATTTGACCTTTTAAACCGATTAAGGCATTGTCAGCAGCTGGCTTCGGAAACGGAGACAGATAACAAAATAAAACGAAAGGATTATTATGATAAGGGTTCCGTTAAAAGAGAATTTAAGACAGAGAATCAGGTTTTGGTTTTGGCGACGCACCGGCCGAATAAATTAGCCGTTAAGTGGATAGGTCCCGGGACTATTGAGAGACAATTATCCGAGACAAATTACACTGTAAGGATGCCAGGGAAATCTGAAAAGGTACAAGTGTACCACGTAAATTTATTAAAACCATATCACCAGCGCGTGGAGTGCGTGAATGTTTTAATAAGCGAAAATGTTGCAGAGGAAACGAAGGATTCGGAGTTGGATATTTCATATCCCATAGCTAATCCCAACATTTTTGATTTCGAGGAAATCGTCACGGACAGTGCGTTACGAGAAAAGTGCACTTCAGAACAGATTGAAGAGTTGAGGAAATTGTTGAAATCGCATGAAAATCTATTTTCAAATGATCCAGGCAGAACGCATTTAATCGAGCACGATATTGAACTTATAAGCAATAAACCCGTACGCTCTAAACCGTATAGGACGTCCCCGAGACAGAACGATATTGTGAAACGGGAGATTAAGAGAATGCTGGAATTAAAAATCATTGAGATTGGAGAGTCGGATTATACTTCACCCATAATCCTAGTGGAAAGTCCAGGGAAGGACCCGAGATTATGTGTCGATTACAGGCGGTTAAATTCAATTATTCGCACAGAATATTATCCGCTACCTAACATGGATGATAGGATAGAGAAGGTGTCGTCAGCGAAGTTCATTACGGTAATTGATCTGACCAAGGGGTACTGGCAGATCCCCTTAAGTCCTAGAGCTCAAAGGTTAGCCGCGTTCGTCACGACCTTCGGAACGTACCGACCGTTAGTGCTTCCGTTCGGGTTAGTCAACGCCCCCTATTGTTTCTCCAAGTTCATGGCACAATTGTTACAGGGTTGTGAGGAGTTTTGTGTTCCATACCTGGACGACGTTGCCATTTTCTCAGAGACCTGGGATGAACATTTAAAACACCTGGATGTTGTTTTGAGGAAAATCGCTTCTGCCAAACTAACGATAAAACCTGCCAAATGCAAATTTGGACAGAGTTGTGTTAAATACTTAGGACACATGGTAGGGAACGGTCAAAGGACGCCGACCGAGGCGAAAATTAAAGCGGTGTTAGATTTTCGGACGCCCCGAAATAAAACCCAAATCAGGCAGTTTTTAGGCCTTAGTGGTTATTACGCACGCTATATACGTAATTACGCAATTATTGCCGAACCTCTGACTCGGGCACTGAAAGGAAAGAATAGGAAGGAGGAGATAGTATGGACGGAAGAGTGCGAGAGCGCTTTTAACGAGCTTAAATCAAAACTGACAGAAAAGCCTGTGTTATACGCACCCGATTTCACTAAGGAGTTTATCCTTCAAACTGACGCGTCCTTAAAAGGGCTGGGCGTAATAATGGCTCAGAAGGGGGCGGATAATACTGACCACCCAATATTATATTTGAGTAGGAAAATTACGACAACGGAACAAAGATTTGGAACCACGGAGAAGGAATGCGCAGGCATAATTTTTGCAATAAAAAAGCTGCGACACTACCTTGATGGTCAAAAGTTCACAATCGAAACCGATCATAACCCATTAGTGTTCCTTAAAACCAATTCTGGTCAGAACCCTAGATTGATGAGATGGGCCCTAGCTCTACAGCCTTTTAACTATCAGATCATTCACCGGGCTGGAAAGGATATCGGACATGCAGACTGTCTGAGCAGAATGCTGCCAGATTAGAAAAAACTGTATTACATTGTGCTGTATATATTTTTATAATTTTTGTAGGAATTGTTTTTGTGTATATATTTAATTTTTTTTTTTGTTTTATTTTAATCCTTGTTGCCTCTAATGATGTTGTCAGGTGAACCATGTCTAACCCTTTGCCTTACAGACAAAATCTCCCTAAGGGGGGAGGGATTGTGCCGAATTAAATTAATTCAGCAAATAAAGCTGTAATTAAATCTCCCCCCCCCCGAATTGGAATTGGGGCTTAGAAATTCCAGACCGAGCACACCTGTGACCCTTTGAATGTTAAAGACAGCAGAGGTCACCAGAACAATGGACGTCGCGAATCCCGCGCCACCATGTCTGGAAAATTGACAGTTAAGAAGAAAGGCTAAGCTGGCATGAACCGCCTTGAGTGATCGCGTGGACGTTAGCTCCAGACGTGAGGGGAGTGTCCCCTAGACTTACTGGCACGAGTCTCCGGACAAATGAGACTCAAGAAAAATGACATCACGGATATTAAGACCCAATGAGAAAACAGAGAGTAAATTGTCCCCTGGTGGCTCTTTTTCTGAGGGCGACCGGAGCAGTTTTTTGAGAGACCAGTTAAGATCTGATCTTCGACAAGAGAGCTCGTCTTTTTGGAAAGAGAGTGCTTCTCGGGCATAGGCCCTGTATTTGGTTTTTGAGCAGAAACCTTCTGCGATAGTTCCTGACCTAAGGACGGAACGGAAGAGAGATCGAGGGCCCAGTAGGACTCGATCCATATAGACTACCGCTAGTCTAAATTTCAGACCACCCGGGTCTAGCATATTGTCGTGACAGGACGTCACCGCATCGTGGACTTACGTCAGTTTCATCTTGAAACCTAGTTAGAGAATCACCTCTCATAGACTTTCCACTGGAAATTGATGTGGACATTTTCTTGAACACGTCAGAGTGACCTCAGCGAACTATTCGCCTCACATCAGATTTGGATACCTTTGTAACCTAAATTGTATATTACCTAATTGCTGTAAATAAATAAAGAATTGAAGTCACTCGAGAGTTATTTGGCTGTGACTATAAAACCACGCTACCACTACGCCACAATATATATATATATGCGGCCCGCGGGATTATAATGTTTTTCCGAAGTGGCCCGCAAGGTCATTTGGGTTGGCCACCCCTGGTTTAGATATATAAAAAGTTATATCCTTCCCTACTTTCCAAAGGAAGGCGATTAGTTTAGTGCAGCGATATTCCCGGACTCATAAGTGCATTCAACTTAAAATATGAAGTCACCCATTGGAGGTTGTTAATCGATTCTTTGAAAAGAAGCCCTAAAGTTGTGTTTCTTCACAATAACAATAAGAACGCCTCAGTATCAGTAGGACATTCCGTAAATTTAGAAGAATGATAAGAAAATTTAGCTTTCATTCTCATTAAACTTAAGTGCAATGATCATGGATGGGCCGTTTGATCTTAAAGTCACATCTATGATTTTAGAAGAACAAAGTGGATACACCAAATACCCGTGTTATTTGTGCGAGTGGGACAGCCGAGATCGACAGCAACACTGGATCAAGAAGAAACGGCCAGAGTCCACGTTGGAACTTGGAAGTAAAAATGTGTTACACGAAACTTTGGTTGCTCGGGAAAAAAATCCTTTTACCCCGCTTCACATAAAGATGGGATTGGTGAGGCAATTTGTCAAAGCTTTGTCGAAAGGAGAGTGTTTTAAATACATCTCTGCAACATTTAACGGGATTAGCTACAGCAACATTGAAAGCAGGTATTTTTGTCGATCCAGACATCAGGAAACTCATGAAGGATAAACTTTTTGAAGAAATCTTGGAAATTGTTGGGGGGGGGGGGGGGGGGGGACGTGGAAAGCTCTCAAAGAAGTAGTGGCCAAATGTTTAGGAAATCCCGATAAAAATATTGTGGAAAACGTGCTACAGGATTTGAAGGATTTGAGATGCTCCCTGAGCTTAGAACTGCACTTTTTCAATTCTCACTTAGACTGCTTTCTTGAGAATCTGGGAGAGCGATCCCACCAAGTCATCGAGGATTATCAGGGCAGGTGAAATGCCGACATGGTGGCAGACTATTGCTGGATGTTTTACAGAGACGGCTCTTCAAAAGAATTTCGCTGACATAGTTCAGAAAGAAATTTTTAAGGTAAAAGAAAAGAAAAATATACCACAAGGAAATATGGCTATCAGTATGTATATTAAACTTTAATTGAAACATAGTTTTTCCAATACATTCATTCCAAAAATGTTTACGGAAAATTTTAAATAATGTCAATTTACTTAATATAATGCGTTTTAAAGCTATTTTCCTGAAATGTTGAGATTCATTTTGGGAAAAGTCCTTACGTGATAGAGAAAAAATGGAAGTTATATTTAAATTGAACGGTCAAATATACGTCAGAAATAGTTAATAGTTTCCAGACAAGTTTTCATGACTTATTTTGAAGGCCTGCGTAATTAAAAAGTAAAACATACAGTGTTCGACTGCAAAAAATATTCATCTTGTTTATGACAGAAAATTGAGAATTATATTGAGAAGATATGCAGCTTTACTCCCGTCCCACATCAATCTTATAAATCCAGATGAGTGTCAGAGTGTGTGGCTGATTTCGTATTCCTCGATCTACGACCCACTCGTTCACTTATAAAATCGAAGGAGCGTGAGAAACCCGTCGAACAATGATCCATGAATACCATGCGTGACGACCATTTTCGTGCTCCATTAGACCTGCTTCTGGCCCGTATGCCTACGATGATGTAAGGGTGAAACCAGTGGTTGGAAAACTACTTTATTATTGTAGTGGTCTACAACTATAACTATATTATGACAAATGTAGTTAACTACAACTACTTTTTTAAAATGTAGTCACTACATAACTACTTTTATAAGACGAATTTTGCCACAGTTTCAATTTTCACAAAAAGGTGAGGATGTGGGTATACTGTAGTCATTTAACATACTTATTCTGAATAATTAAAGTTGACTGATCAACTTACCAATCTTTACGCTTTTACCCACTTCTGAAAACAGTAAAATAAAATAAAAGTATAAACTTTAAAATCAAAGACAACCAAAAATAAGTTTAAAAGTCCTTTAATAACATCTCCTTTCCTCTTCGCCACTGATAAAGTGCATTGTGTTGCCCGAAAGCGCTTTGGCCGTGTAGTTTTTGTACGTCGAGGAAAGGAGATTTTATTAAAAGACTTTAAAACCTATTTTTGGTTGTCTTCGATTTTAAAGTTTAATTAAAGTTGACGTATATCCATTTTATTTATTAAAAGTATAAAATAAAATAAAAGTAAAAACTATTTATTTAAAAACACGTTTGTTCATTTTTAGTAGAATTTGCATCTCAAAATTGCAATCAGATAAGCAGGATCCTTTGGGAAATAACACATCTGAATATATCCATATACAAAATCAACTTCATGAGGCAATTGCCTTCCTAAATCCGCAGCCATTCATCGTACATCGTTGCGCAGAACACTGAATTTTATACAAATTTAGAAAGGGTGATCATATAATATGTAAAATGGCACCTTATTTGTTTACTGGAGTAACGTTAAAAGTAGAGTCAAAACTCGATACAAACAAGTGATTTATTGTATCGCGCTACTCGCTACACTACTTATTTTTAAAAGAAGAGCAGTACCGTTTTTTTTTTTTTTTTAAATTTTCTCGAAGTCTTAAGCTTTATCT
Source organism: Amaurobius ferox (assembly GCA_951213105.1). Lineage (NCBI taxonomy): Eukaryota > Metazoa > Arthropoda > Arachnida > Araneae > Amaurobiidae > Amaurobius > Amaurobius ferox. The sequence goes on along the minus strand of OX578147.1, from coordinate 476,012 downwards.
CAACTGGACAATCAGTTGAGAGACTAAAGAATGGAAAAAAAAAATACTAACAAAAAAGAAACAAGTACACCCGCGGGAAAAAAAACGTCCCACCCTCTGTTAATCGAGCATCGGTCATCGTAGAGAAAATTGAGAGATACCATTCGATTAGGAATAACATCCTCTACAAATTATGTGCGTAAAATTTGCATAAGGGGCCGTCTTCATATCTAAATGCGCACAAACTTTGAAATTTTCAATAGCAACACCCAAGTTTGACAACATACTTCGAATCTAGAGCAAAATTCAACATGTGATAACCAAATTTCAAGTCATTTGGGTGAAGCGTTTCTGAGTTGTGAGTATGTAAAGTTTTAAGCTCCTAATGTTACATCAGTTTCCAAAACTTCCATTCATATTTTCTGTAATAATTATCTGCTCACGCTGATTATTTGTATGACGTTACTACTAAACAACCCAAACACATTTACGGGATTTTTATTTTTGTGGAAATAATTGTTTGTATAAAATATTAATTATGAAATCAATAATCGAAAAAATATGAATACAAACCTGGACATGTTTTGATAAAAATCGATTCACAAAGACTTTTTATATGTTTATGTAAAATTCCAGATGTTTCCTCCCTCTAGTTCTTTCGAAATGTTTAAATATTCAGCACCACGATGATTTTAGGGGTTATATATTAGTTTAAAAAATGACTAATTTGAAAAAGTTATATTAATTGTAAGTTAATATTTATTTAAGAAAACGGGCATTTATTTTTACCCAGTTTTAATAAAAACTTTGTATAAACAGTGTTGTATAGATGCAACCTAATCAACGTAATTCTGCTACTGTATTGAAGGGTGAAAACTTGTATTGTTATAAATGGGATCTGCTTATGTTACTGTCTATTAATAGTTCCCGAGCTACTGCGAGTTGAAATCGCCCACAAAATGTGATAATTTATAATAAAAAATATTTATATAAAACAATAACAAATTATAAAATTATGTGATACTAAACACCAACAAGACTTCAAGCGGTCATTGATAATGACGGAGGTTGCACACCGTATTGATACCTTTAAATTCGTCACAAAGTTCCAACGGAGTTGTTTTGTCGCGTGATCTGCAGATATTTGTTAGTCTCATAAATTGTTTTTGAAACAGCATTATAAAATAACATTTGAAAATAAACATTTCATTTTTCTTTATTTCTTCTTTCTTTTATTCACCCTGGCACGAATGCCTCATTAGTTTTTAGCAACGTACCCAATACGGCTTTTTACCCCTAATAATCGTGCTCACATAATCCTACCCATTACAGGCCCACTGCCTTAGTAACACACACACACACACACACAAGACAACACCACACCCAGCTATGAAAATGCTCACCCTCTCTTGCAGGAATCGAACCTGCGACCCTTTGGCTGTGAGGTAAGCCATAATGCTGAATGTCGAGGATAGTTCAATAATTTACAACAGTGCTGTGGTCAATCAACGAAACATCGCCTTTCAAATTGCGTTTTTCAATATGGAGCTGATCCCCGGAAATTGCACATTCTGGAATATTGAATATCTCCGGATATAAAGATAGAAACGTCGTGAAAATTTGAATTTGGACTAATTTGGTGGTCTAGAACTTGTGTGTGACGTCAAAATTGGGTGTTGCTTTTGGAAATTTCAAAGTTTGTGCGCATTTAGATATGAAGACGGCCCCTTACGCAAATTTTACGCACATTAATTTGTAGAGGATGTTATTCCTAATCGAATGGTATCATTCAATTTTCTCTACGATGAACGATGCTCGATTAACGGAGGGTGGGGCGTTTTTTTTTCCGCGGCTGTACATTGGATCTTTAGGGAAATTTTCGCTGCCATTGGCGTTTGCAGGACTTTTTTCAATTGGTATCAAATTCGATTATATTCTTGATCTAGAAATGAATTTGAACCGTTTTAAATTTAATTGTTCTCATTCCGAACAATTAAATTAATAGTTTCTATGATATTAATCTACTGAAATAAAATCTAGCATCAATTTAATTTAAAAGATTTATTTATTATCTTGATAAAACAGAAATTGTACATGTTTTGGCATTCATTAAATTTTTCTATCACAGAATCAGTCGAATGACTGTTTATATATCATTTTATAAATTATTTCTTTATTATGTCAGTTTTCAGGGCCTAAGTCTCTCTTGCACAATAAACAGAATCGTACAGAAATTACCTCTCTTTTATTGTAATTCCGACGCACTGCTTTCTGTGCAGACGAGACTAGAGTTCTTTGCGATTTATTTAGTTTAACATTATGAATTTATTCAGAAACTTTTATTTCAGTATCACATTCAAACTACGCATATTTTTTGAAATTTATATTGAATATTTGAATATTTTTTGCCCGATTGTAATGTTATCAAAATATTCTGTTTAGTGAAGGATTCTTCAAAATGTAGCAATTTTCCACGCGATTTTCAGGGAGATGGGTGCCATTGACACCTTTCGATCCCCTAATTACTGCCAACACCAAATTTTTGTCTTCGTGGAATAATTTCCTCAACAAAAATAAAATGGATGGATGTACGTATGAGAGAAAAAGAAAGATCATACTTTCTAGTGGATGGTCTCCGAAGAATGGCATAATTGCTAGTCCTGCTCATCCTGCATGTCGTCACACCTCGTGGTCCATTAACTATATCGAGCACACAATATGCGTGATGCGGTCGTGACCCCGTGACTGACTTCGGCGCTAATCGTGCTCTTGAATTCGGAAAAGACAGTCGTTTGACTTACCTAAAAAGTGTCGCATTAGCACGAAAAGTGGCTGTTATTAGAGTCCTGTATGTCTATTTCTTTTGTTTTTGATGTTTTAACCATTTGGAGCAGAAGAGAAAATTGAAACTGTAAGAGAAGCACGTTTTGATCTGAAACATTTACGTGCACTCAGGAATGTTTTGAGTCGTATTTAAGACTGTGGCCCCTTGGTATCAACAAAAGCAAAAAGTAAAATTATACAACAATACAATCGACCACGTATTCACTAAAAAGTAAATTTTTCGTTAAAATACAGCATAAAACAAGATGGTAACGGTTGCAACTGGTTTCGAAGACAGCTTCTTTCTTCGGGACAACCGCGTCTCTGCCTTTGTTGGCACCGGTACGGTGCTCTGTCATTCTATCCTGACGAAGAAGACTATAATTTGCCTCCGAAACTGGTAGATAGTTAATCTTTTTGTGTTATGCTTGTTTTAACAAATATTTTACTGGCATATTTCGGTGGCAAAAAAATCTGCCCTACTATTGTTTTTTCAAAATAATTTTCATCGAAACATCTATTTCCTCAAGATCTGCTCTAGATAGAGCTGAGATGATAACTGATTTGGATTCAACATCAAATTCCAAAGGGCGCTAAGAGGTTCACCGAGGATTTCCACTACCGGTTCTTTATCCATTTCCGGTTCGATAATTTTCATTTTCTTGAAACGCCTATTTCTCGAAATTGGCTATAGATAGAGATTTGATGATAAGAAAATTAATATGGATTCAGCGTCAAAGTCTGGATGATTCACTACGAATTTTTACTTCCGGTTTCTTTTCCACTTCCAGTTCAAAAATTTTATTTGAAACATCTATTTCTCACGATTAGCTATAGATAGATCTTAGGTAATGACTGATGTGGATTCAGCATCCAATTCCGGAGGGATAAAGAAACTCACCGGGGATTTCCGTTTCCGAGAATGTCACTTCCTATTCAAAATTTTACATTTTCCTTGGAACATCTGTTTCTCTGAATCTGCTATAGAGATATAGAGCTTAGATGATAACTGATATAGATTCAGCATCGAATTTCGGAGGCGGATTTGAGGTTCACTAAGGATTTCCATTTCCGATTCTGTAGATGTCATTTCCTATTTTTCCGAAAATTCGTACAATTATACGAAATAAGTATACAAAAGAGAAATAAAATGCTTACTAGTTCAGTAAAAAATGAACTGTACATAGGCCAATCTATCATAGAATGACTTTTCACTGTGCTTAGTCAGTCATCATAAAAATTCGCAATATTGCAGTGCGTAACAAGTTTACTGGGTGCCAGTGATCGACTATTCGATGTTGAAGAGTACTCACAAGCGCTCATACGTTTTTCCTCCAAAAATTTCAGAGCAATATTTTCTCTATATACTAGTATGAGAAAATGAAATTTAAAGCTTACACCAATCGAATATCTTTATTTTCGACCAATATCTTATTCTTTTCACATATTTAGCTTTTTATATCCCCAAGTTTATTCTTTAAAAGCATTCTTTCGATGTATCTTTTATTCTTGAGAGGAAAATTTCCCGTCTGAAACTAACCCAAGAATTCCATGTTAATCAGTGGGGGGAATGAAAATAGCTAAATAGGTATAGCATTGAATTTTGAGATATTTTTCCTGGAATTTTTTGCAAAACGTGGAACTGGACTATAAGTACGAGTATATATGTGCACGGTTTTAAATTATTTAAGTATTTTTTAAATTAACGCGAAAGTGCAAAAATGTGTTTTTTCAATTTTGCTCAATGATAAACAAGAAAGATCAATCATGCATTAAGCATTGATTATGAAACACTTTCCAACTTCAATGTAATTTTATACAAAAATCTCTCAAATGCGATACATTGCTCGGTAATATTTTAACAAGAAAGATCAATCATGCTTAAAGCATTGATTATGAAACACTTTCCAACTTCAATGCAATTTTATTTAAAAAAGTCGAAAACGCAATACATTCCTCGGTAATATTTTAAAACTTATCACAATACTACATTGATTTATTATATATGAAAACTTAAACCTTCATTGAAAAAAATGAACTTCATTCAAATGACGGCATTGAAATATAAATTGCCTGGTTTAAATAATATTTTTAAAACTATCATAATACTACGATAATTTATTATATTTGAAAACTTCATCGAAAACAACTGAAATAAATTCAAATGACGTCATAGAAAAAAACACACGCCTGGATCTCTCTATAAAAGCAGGATTTCATTCATAACTTTCTCCCATTCATAGCATTCATCACAATACTATAATAATTTATTTTATTTAAAAATTAAGACCATGGAGCTACAATTCATAAACTCTATGCTTAAAACTTCATCGAAAAAAATCGTCCTTCTGTTTATAAAATCAATTAATATATCATTCATATCAGCCATGCAGACTCCATGGACTGAATTATTTTGTGTTAAAGAAATACAGTAATTCTAATACAACTCATTCTACATGTTTTGCTGTTTACATTTTACATAGGTGAAAAATAGGCTTAGTTGTGGAAATAATCAAATTTGAATGAAAATTTAAACTCAAATATATTGTCATTGTGTTGTTTTAGTATGTAGATGCACAGAATTTAAGCAAAAATAAAGTAGTTTTAGGACGGATACAACACTCAATATGAATTAAAAAGAACTTTAAAAAATCACGATTTTGAAACAAGATGGATGCCATATATCATTTTGAAGTGGGTCATGTGATCGTTTCATATCATGGTCACGTGATCGTTTCATATAAGATGTGTAATTATTATTTTAATTTTTATTTAAAAAACCACTGAATATATTTCGCTGAATTTTTTTATATATTTTATGGAACAATTTGACTATTACCTAAAATTTTCGAAGCAATTTGTGAATTTTAAATCCGCTTAAAAAATGTTTAAAAAATTAGGTCCCATAGGGCTCAATGTATTTAATTTTTTCAACCCGGGTTCAATCCAAAACTAATTGGGTGATATTATTCATTTATATTCCCATAGGTCCTACAGACCGTCTGAATAACATACTAAAATTTCATTTTGATTAAGTCAATTTTACGGCAGTTATCGTGCTAACGGACAGACAGACAGAAGCCAAGCCAAGACGCTTCGTTTCGGGCTTCCATGGGACCGAAGGTCCCTCACGCCCACATCGAAAATAAAAATGTCCACTGTTAGTGATTTTGTGATGCTGGAGAAAATAGCAATATGCACTCTTCAATATATGGGTGCTTTGATGAGTCCAGTGGCGACGGATGTTCATGTAGTCGCCTGCATCTTGGAGTGGCTGTAGAGTACTGAGCTCAAGGCGGGGTGGGATTAGTGAAGTGCCCAGGAGAGGATAGTAATCCCCCCTTTAAACTTCAGGCGAAAAGGAAGATCAAGAAAAAGGAGTTCATAAGATGAAAGAAGAAAATAAAGGGAAGCTCAGGTGGAAGACAACATCATGCCGATACCCGAGTCTTCATAAAGAAAGGACTGAGGCCCAAGTGGGCGTCCAGTAGAGAAGAGGAAGAATGGGGAGACAGAGGTGCACCAAGAAAGGTGCAGGGCCTTGAGCAATGAGAGTCCGACAAAAAGTTTAATACAAAAGAAATTAAGGAAAGCTTGTGAATATCGCGAAATTTCCCAAAAGCAAGGGAGAAGCACAGAAACGGCTAGAAGGTTGCACCATAAAAAGAGAAGAATAAGACTATAGAGTACTGAGCTGCTGTGGCTGCAAGAGAAATGGGGAGGGCGGGGCCAAGGGCTGGTGACCAATAGAAAATGCTCGCAGGTTTATTTTACAAGATTTTCAATTTAAGTTAAGTGCAGTGAGAATTTATAAAGTTAAGTTAATATACAAGTTTATAAGTTAGAAATAATTTATTTTAAGTATTGAATTTAATAAATAATCATTTAGATGAAGTGAAGTAGCATGAACTAAGTGTAGTTCAGGTTTACATGTTATCAAAGTTAAGTATATTTACAAGTTATATTTACAAGTTCCGTCTCTCGTTGTGAAAAAAGAAGGCCCTTTTCAGGCACACAATACATTAAATTTACAGTTATAATAATAAACATTAAATTAGTACAGTTACTTTATCTACAAGTCTAGTCAGAGCTGTCTCTGACTTTCAAAGTGACCGGGCTGGCATCAAAGGCGCGGACAATGCAAGATCAGAGGGATTGAGGGTACGCCGGGGAGGACGAATCAGAGCGCTCCATTTCACTCAGGGTCTGCCGAGGCAGCTCCAGAGTGGAAAAGTGCGAACTTCAACGTCTGCCGGCGTACAAGGTTAGGAAACGCCTGCCTGGGGCGCTTCCACGGAGGCACCGCAGGCCCGGTGAGAAGGTGTCTAGGCCTTCTTTTCCCAAGGTAGGAAGTCGTGGAAGTGTCATAGCTACTATCGACACCTCTCAGGCAGGGTTTGCTACTGTTCTTCCTGAAAAATTTTTGAGAAGTGGTCCGAATATGCCCAGCAACGTGTGGGACTTTAAGGTCATGATGAATCACCTCGTTCTGGACAAACCAGGGCGCATTAACAATACAGCGCAAGACTTTATTTTGAAACACTTGCAATTTCTCGATGTGCGTTTTTGCAGCCGAGCCCCAGACAGGACAAACATACAAAAACGCAGGTGCGATGATTTGTTTGTAGATGAGCAGTTTATTATAAAGGGACAAGTGAGACTTTCTACCGAGAAGTGGGAGGAGGGCTACAAAGGTTTTATTAGCAGATGCAATTTTATTTGTGATATGCTCAGAGAAAAGTAATTTGGAGTCCAAAGTGACTCCCAAATACTTTGCAGACTGTGAAAAGGGGATCGGATCATTGAAAATTTTAAGGGAAAAGTTACTGGTGCTAAGTTCTCGGTAGTTCGGTCGAAAAATGACAACTGCACTCTTGGACGGATTAATTTTGATTCTCCAGGTCACGAGCCAGTGCTCAAGACTATTCTTTATGTATCTTTGGAGTGTGTTAATAGTGTGATGTGGCTTGGAGCTTCTAGACATCAGGGCTGTGTCATCTGCAAAGATGGCCAGCCTAATATAAGGGTTCTTGGGTATATCGTTGATATATAAATTAAATAGAAGTGGGCTTAAATTTCCGCCCTGAGGTACCCCGGCTCTGATTGGCCGAAGAGAAGAGTAAGAATGTTCAACTCGTACGCGGAAAGAACGTTTAGCAAGATACGAGTTGATGAGAGCCAAAAGTTGTGTCGAAATACCAAGTCGGACCAGCTTGGTGAGCAGACCCGGAATAAAGGCTTTATCAAAAGCTTTACTGATATCAAAAAATACTATGCTGGTATACTGCTTGTTGGTAGAGTTTTTGTGAATAGTTTCCACTACACGCATGAGTTGGGAATGCGTGGAAAAATCAGATCGAAAGCCGTGCTGTTCAGGAATTAAAATGTCTTTCGATCTGCAGAAACTAGTCAAACGTCTAAGCAACACTAACTCAAAAATTTTGGAAAGGCTAGATAGAAGGCTGATGGGTCTGTAGCTATCAGCAGAATTTGGATTTTGACCATTTTTTAAGAGAGGGATGACGTCAGCAGTCTTCCAACTCTGGGGAAAGTAACGAAGTTCCAATATATGATTAAGGAGCACGGTGAGCCAGCACTCATAAAAAACAGGGAGATTCTTCAGCATTCTGTTGCTGATCTTATCAGAGCCAGGTGATTTCTTTGCCTTGAAGCTGTGTATGATGTTGTGTACTTCAGCCAAGTGTATGGATTCAAGGTCGTTTGGTGCTTGTACATTTAGAGCATTCTGATTGGTCTGTTGGAAATCGTGTAAAGTGCTTGTGTAGATATGGCTGAAGTTAGGGTCTTCGTGTGGAGTGAATTGGAGTTCCAAGCTATCTGCAATTGCATTAGCTTTTTCCTCCGCAGTCTGGGCGAGAGAATGTAAGCCGTTAATGGGCGGAATTGAAGTTTTCGTGGTTCTCATGTTTTTAGCTGTTCGCCAGAGACTGTGATTCGTGGGTGTAAGTCCCTCAAGGTGAGTACGCCAGCGTTGCTGGGTGTGAGTTCGAATCATAGACTTGACCTCGCTATGAAGGTGGCGGAGTTGCGCTTGCAAAGGGGGATACCTACTGCGCTGCCAATCTCTCCGCACACGGTTACGCTGCCTAATTTTGACTTTAATATCACTCGGGAGTGAGTGATAGTTCACACGTGAACGATTTGGTTTCGAGGCTGCAGCAAATGCCTCTAGCAGTAAGTGATTAAAATCTTGGACGCTATTATCAATATCGTCCGTGCTGGTAATTTTGAGAGGGGGGGGGGCAGTACTTTTAGTATTAAGAAGGTGACGAAAATCGTCCCAATTTGTATATAGCTCCACCGGGTGGTCCAAAATGATATTATCAATATTAAGGGTGAGAATTACAGGAAGGTGATCAGATGTCAATTTATTATCGACACTGATCGTATGACTGAATGGAATATTTCTGAAAAGAGCCAAATCAATTATGGTTGGGGTCCTTCCTGTAAAGAAGTGAGTGGGAGTGGGTGGAGCTATGATCCTGAAGTTGGCGCACTGAGCCAATCGTTTTAGATCTCTGCCTTTTCCATTCGAAGCTATGTCCCAGGAAACATGGCGAGAATTTAGGTCACCAGCGATGATAATATTACTGCTAAGTCCTAAAAGTGCTTCAAGCTCCGAAGAAGGTAATCTAGTATTATTATCAGGAGGGATATGCACTGAAGCAAGTGCAATCGGGACCAAATTTGGAATAGTGACTTGAATAGCTGTGGCCTCAAGCTTCGTGAAGGCCGGGACACTTAACCTATGATGAGGAATGTTGTTTTTAACATAGAGTGCAGTGCCGCCGTTGACACCCCTCACCGCCGCCCCAGCTCTCATTCTATATGAGAAATAACCTGTGTAATTACAGATTCCTGGGGAGGCGGGGGGGGGTGAGGTGGGTCTCATTCACCATAAAAATATCGAAGTTTTCATCTACAACATAATCACGCATCTCGTCGAGCCTGGAACGCACTCCATTGGCGTTCCAAAAGCCGACTTTGAGAGACTGCAAGGTATGGGATGCCGAAAGAGAGAACATGGCTACAGCCAAGAAGAACGGTGGGGGGGGGGGGGGGGGACTTATCTAGCCAGAGCGTTATAGCTCCGGTAGAGAGTCCATACTAAATCAATTTGCGTGGTCGCTTCACGCAGCGCAGGAAGGGCTCGCTCGAAAGCGGCCAGTAATAATTCCTTATCATGAGTACTTCTCATGGCAAGGAGAGTTAAAAGAAAGTCGGTGTAGTTGATAGGGTTGACAGACAGAATGAACAAAGTCATAAACACTTTTCAACTTTGTTGTAAAGTGTTAAAAAAACGTTTGAATCGAGTAAAAAATAAAATTAACAAAACCCGTTGAAAGATTGAAGATTCTACTTTTTTATGCAAAAAGAAAATGTGGGGGTGTTGATTCCAATTTTTATATTGGTTAAGCATTGAATAGTCAATGTGGCTACAGAACCTGGAATTCAGAGAAACATCAAGGAATATCAACATTCTGGAAAAATCAGGGAAAGATCAGGTAAATCCTTAAAAAAAAAAAAAACTGCAAATTCTATGAAACTGGAATTTTTAATGTAATTGCAGCTTTTTTTCCGACTCACAGATGTGTAGCATTCCGTATTCGCGTTTCATGGGATGGGAGACAGCTTATTGGATACCTCAATAATAAAAAGAGAGTTTTAGAATATCAACTTTTCTTAGTGATCTCTCTCATCTTAATTCTTTTGAGAGTTGCCAAGATATTTCATATGATAGGAAAAACAGATTAAAAAATGCTCTTTTCTGCTTATACATAATTTTATTGCAAGTTATATTTATCTATATGAATTCTTGACTGGATTTTACAGAACACTGCTCATTTTAGAGCTGAGTTATCAAGAATTTTAATGCTTGAAGGATTAATGTTCTTGTAATAATACTGTTCTTATATAACTCTTGCATAAATACTGTATTTTGATTATTATACTTTTCAATGCTGAAAGTAATTAATTTTAATTATATATTCTTATTTAATTATCACTTTTAATTTTAATTATTGACTTTTTACTTTCCCTGCAATACATGGTAATGTATAGGGAAAGTATTGGAATCATGCCGAAAATCACAACTCGAGTTTTCGACGGATCTACACATTTTGAGACCTCTAGAATACGAAAAAACTATTTTTAGCGTGACGTCTATGTGTGTGTCTGTGCAATGTATGTATCCACTCTAACTAAAAAACTAATGGGCCGAATTTCATAAAATTTGATATGTAAGTCACTTGGGGTGAGACCCTGGTGCTGATTAGTTTTGGGTAGGATTCGTGGAAACAGAACCCGCCTTTTTTTGCGAGATGACCCGTAAAAATTTCATATATCCACTCTAGCTAAAATACTAATTGACCAAATTTCACAAAATTTGGTAGATAAGTTACTTGTAGTACGATCTGGTGCTGATTAGATTTTGGTACGATTCGGAAAAGAACAGCCTGCCTTTTTTTACGAAATGGCCCGTAAATAGCCAAAATCTAAAATAAAAAAACTACGTATGCTCAAATATATCCATTAAATACTTGTTTTATACGTAATTTTTAAAAGAAAAGAATAAGACCAACTCCATTACCCTAGGAGTAGCCGTTCTCGAGATATTTTAGTTTTTTCGTATTTTCTCTACGCCACCTTTGAAAATAAGTTTAGTTACCAAATGAGAACGAAAATTTAATTAAATTTAAATAAAATAAAGAGAACGGGGATATAAGTCTGCAGAGAAAGTTATGTTCTGTCCACATCAGATTTTTTACTTTCCCTGCAATACATGGTAATGTATAGGGAAAGTATTGGAATCATGCCAAAATTCCGAACTCCAGTTTTCGACGGATCTACACGTTTTGAGACCTCTAGAATACGAGAAAACTATTTTTAGCTTTACGGTGTGTGTGTGTGTCTGTGTATGTGTCTGTCTGTGCAATGTATGTATCCACTCTTAACTCAAAAACTAATGGACCGAATTTCTTAAAATTTGGTAGGTAAGTCACTTAGGTGTGACCCTGGTGCTGATTAGTTTTTGGTACGATTCGAGATAAAAAAAAAACTCGCCTTTTTTTTTTTGCGAAATGGCCTGCAAAAATTGCCTATATCCACTCTAGCTGAAAAACTAATGGACCGAATTTCACAAAATTCGGTAGATAAGTCGCTTGTGAGTCACCCTGGTGCTGATTAGATTTGGTACGATTTGGAAAAAAAATAACCTGCCTTTTTTTTTTTTATTTATTCAAAATGATCCGCAAAAATCGTCAAAATCTAAAATAAAAACTGCGTATGCTCAAATATATCCATTAAATGCTTGTTTTATACGTAATTTTTAACGAAAAAAAGAATGAGACCAACCCCATTACACTAGGACTAGCCGTTCTCGAGATATTTTAGTATTTCGTATTTTCTCTACGCCGCCTTTGAAAATAAGTCCAGTTACCATATGAGAACGAAAATGGAATTAAAAGTGAATTAAATTTAATTAAAATAAAGAGAACATGGATATAAGTCAGCAGGGAAGGTCATGTGCTGCCCACATCAGGTTTGTATGCTTGTTAAGCTGATATTCATTAAAAGTAGCTAGTAATACATATCAGGGAAGTTTTGAAGATATTATCTGGAAATCAGGGAAATATCAGGGAATTTTTTATTATTTGAGATACTGTAGCCAACCTTATAGTGGTAGTGGTAAAATGAAAATATCCAATTTCTGCATGATAGTACCATCTCAATATTTGACATTGATGGATCGGTAACAGTTTATCTCAGGAATTTAGCTCTGACTCCTATAGGGACTCGTTTTCTGTGTCACCCCCCCCCCCCCCCCAAAGACCACGAACGTAGGTATCTTATATATCACTATATCCTATATATTATTCTTTATGATATCTACGATCACGAGCCACAAATCATTGGAGCAATTCCTCAGTTTCTGTATTGGAAACTGCTAAAACTCCCTGTGAAAAATCCGGCTATGTTACAGAAATGAATTGCCGGTCATTTTGAGTTCCCCTATAATGCATAACATATGTAAAAAGTAAGTTATATGATGGGTCAAAAATCCGATTCTCGAATTTTGATGGGTCTGAACATTCTTGAGTACGAATCAACCATTATTCTATGTTGTCTGTTTCGCACGATAACTCTCGAACAAGTTATGCAAACCAATTGGAATTTTTCTATAATTATTTCAATAAATGAATATGACAGGTGTATTTATATTTTCTGAGTACGGACCAAGACAAAGCTTTCAAATTTTCTAACATTTATTTTTCAAAAAGAATATAAATGTATTAGAACATGAAGTGAGTCCAGATATTTTGAAGAGAATTTCGGACATTTTTAAGCAAATAAGATACATTTTAATTTTAAATTTTTTTATTTTGGCAAATAATTTTCAAACTCGTATAATTTTAATTTATTGTTGAAACAGATAAAAATGGTAAGGGTTGATCTTCTGTTGTTTTAGCATCTTCATTTTAGCGTATGTTGACCAAGCTTCATGTGTCTTGAGAATTTGATTAAAAATGGGATCATGATGTTTTATTCTTCCGATCCACATATGAAGATAATTTTGTATGAACGAGATCATTATCTTTAGGGGAATTAAATTAATTATTTTAATAGAATTTTTTGAAGAACTGCATCATTTAGAATGCTACTGGGATTAGCACGTACATTTTAAATTACGGGTAAATCTACTAACGGAATAAATGTTGTGAAAGTCCATTTTCACACTAGTCATTTTAGGGTTGAAAGTTTCTCTCGAATGCAGCTATTTCTTGTACCGAAGCTTCTTGGACGAATTTCCAAAACGATTTTGTTTTCAGCTTGTTAAGAACGGATATTCAATTCCGGATTGATCTCCCATATCTAGTTTAAGGCGGTTTATTTTAGCCAAAAGTGTTATTAATAGTTAATGTTTTTTTAGACACAGAAGTAGGCTCAGCATGAAACTTTGCCTTTTTTATGTTTTGAATTTTTAATATCTCACTTCTTGGAGGCTCGCTTTACTATACAAAAGTGCGAAAACAATACACTACTAACTGTGTGTACTACATCCAGTGGTCGGAAGTAACGAAACTACAGTAGTCACTACTTTTTCGCGTAGTTTGTAGTATAACGAGTAGCGTGATACAATAAATCACTAGTTTGTATCGAGTTTTGACGCTATTTTTAACATTACTTCAGTAAACAGTAACGTTACTTCAGTACACGCCAACTTTAATTAAACTTTAAAATCAAAGACAACCAAAAACTGGTTTAAAAGTTCTTTAATAAAATCTCCTTTCTTCGACGTACAATAATTACGCGGCCAAAGCGCTTTCGGGCATCACGATGCCTTTCATGAGTGACTTCGCCACTGATGAAGGAGAAGGAACGTCGAGGAAAGGAGATTTTATTAAAAGACTTTTGAACCTATTTTTGGTTGTCTTTGATTTTAAAGTTTATACTTTTATTTTATTTTACTGTTTTCAGAAGTGGGTAAAAGCTTAAAAATTGGTAAGTTGATCAGTAAATTTAGGAATCAGTAAATTTTAATTATTTAGAATAAGTATGTTAAATGACTGCAGTATACCCAAATCCTCAACTTTTTGTGAAAATTGAAGCTGTGGCAAAATTCGTCTTATAAAAGTAGTTATGTAGAGACTATATTTTAAAAATAGTTGTAGTCACTACTTTTTAAAAAAAGTAGTTGTAGTTAACTACATTTGTCATAATGTAGTTGTAGATCACTACAATAATAAAGTAGTTTTCCAACCACTGACTACATCTGCTCGTGACATGTCCTCCCTAAATTGGTTCAAAAATCGGTTAAACCTGATATAATATCAAGATCGCTATGTTGTTTTATGTAACGGAAGTGATTGATAGTCGTAAGATGAGCTAGGAATCGAAGTTTTTCGACCGGCTTCGTGTTTACGAATTAAATTTACGTTTACATTTTTTGATGGAAGAAATATATAGTTTTAGGAATCGAAGTATAAATAAAATTTAGATGGTGTGTAAATATAACTAATAAAGTATGAGATGTTTTAATCTTGACGTCAACGATCCTAAATTAGCGTAGCAGCACTCGAAATCGTGCGACAGTCATTGACTCACTTCCCCTGCCTGTTACTTCCTCCAAATGACTTCCTCCGGTTGCCATTGGCTGAAAGTGATTTCTCTAAAATTCAATTTATAAAAGAACTTTCGATTTTCATCGCTGCAGACGATTTGGCTTGGAATAAGTGTTGAATAGTTAGGATGGACTAAGAATTTATTTTAAGAAATGAACTGTTCCATTTCTTGAGTAAATGGTGGTAAAAATCCCTTTGTTTATATATAATAAATTTATAGTTGTAATTAAAGTATATAAAAGTTGTATAATAAATAAATAGTTGTAATTTAGATAAGTTATAAGTTATAACATTTAGTTAATTGTAAATTAATAACAATACACAACTTTTTAAAGTAGTAAATTTATATTAATCTATAAATATTTCAATACTTTTTATTTAAGAGAAAGTAAATAAAAAGAAACCAATTTTCATTCTAAATGAATGTTATGTTTTCAAAGAGCAGTTATATACAGTATATTGATTTAAGATAAACAAAATATTTCACTATTAAATACTGTATGATTAAATGTTATGAATAAATGAATTATAAATGTGCATATCCTTAAAAATTAAATCTGTGCAAAGTAAATTTAATTTCTCTTACATTTGAAAACAATTTTGATGTGTATTTTGAAGTACATTTATGATGGGTATATAACTTTTATTGATAATTACAATTTATGTATAAGCATGTTTAACTTGAGACGAGATTGAATATTGTATCATTAGCACAGCAGCAATTATAAGTGCAGACGGATTTCATTTAGATTATGAATTAAAATGCTAAAAGTATTTTATATAGATCATAGAGATTTCAGTTTTGTGGTATATATATTTATATTCTGATTGATGCTATACTGCTCTTTAACATATCAGGAACATTCACTGTATGTTAATACAGGGAACAAGGGGGTGTAGTACCTGTATTACATATAAACAGCTTTTTATGAGATTTTGAAATAATTTTATTAGGGTGTTGTTACAGGCTTAACTACAATCATAGCTATTTCTGCTTGATGTATTACAGCTCTATAACTTCTCTTGACCATTTACCTTATATGTCAAACAAGGGGTTTAGTACCTGTTTTATGTATAACCGGCATTTTCTCATGCATATCATTGAGTAACACTATTTTTTATGTGCTTTTCATACACCATTATTTATAGGGAATGAGTCACTAGTATTTGACTATATTACAAGCAATTAAATTTATTACAATATATACATACGCCTTTGAATTTGATAGGGATTGAGTCAATATATATATATATTATATATATATATATATATATATATATAATAATTCTTATATCATGAATGAACCATTTTGATTTTATAATTTATAAGGAAATATATTCCGTAAAATGAAATAAATATTATGTGTAAAGTAAGTTATATGAGAATTGTTAAACACAAGAAGATCAGTAACCCTGGAAGAAATCTATTAACTTAAACAAAAAGTTGCTGTTCCTGTGTTGAAAATAAACTTTTTCTTTTTAACACTTTACATAGTTGAAAAGTGTTTATGACTTTGTTCATTCTGTCTGTCTGTCTGTTAGCACGATAACTGCCGTAAAAATGACTTTATCAAAATGAAATTTTAGTATGTTTTTCAGACAGTCTGTGGGACCTGGGAATATAAATAAATAATATCACCCAATTAGTTTTTTATTGAACCCGGGTTGAAAAAATGAAATGTACATTGAACCCTATGGGACCTAATTTTTCAAGCATTTTTTAAGCAAATTTAAAATTCACAAATTGCTTCGAAATTTTTAGGAAATATTCACATTATCCCATAAAATATATATAAAAAATTTCAGTAAAATATGTTAAGTAGTTTTTTAATTAAGAATTATTTAATATAGGGAAAAAAACAAATTCAATTAAATTCTGACTTTTGGGATATCCTCCAGACAGAAAAAAGAGATATATTATATAATAAATATCTTTCCAAGAGTTTAATCATTTTGTATATGAGAGAGGCTTTACATTTTAAAATAAATTTGGTAGATAACAATCTTTCAAATTTTTTTTAAATTCTATATAACTCTTCGTGATGTACTTATTTGATGGCATTTTTAATGCACTTTCCTAAGTCCTAGAGAGTTAAAATTTGGTACACAGCTTAAATTTGTTGAACATTTTATTCTGCAAAAATTTGGGGGATCTTTAAATACAGATCATACATTTTTTTCAAAATGGTCAGCAAATAATCCCTGTTCACTTCTATAAATCATTGTTGTAATATTGTTAAAAATTCTGATGTGGGCAGCACATGTCTTTCCCTGAAGACTCATATCATGTGACCCACTTCAAAATGAAATATGGCATCCATCTTGTCCCAAAATCGTGATTTTTAAAGTTCTTTTTAATTCATATTTAGTGTTGTATCTGTCCTAAAACTGCTTTAGTTTTGCTTAAATTCTGTGCATCTACATATTGAAACAACGCAATTACAATATATTTGAGTTTAAATGATCATCCAAATTTGATTATTTCTACAACGAAGCCTATTTTTCACTTATGTAAAATGTAAACAGCAAAATATGTAGAATGAGTTGTATAAGAATTGCTGTATTTCTTTAATGCAAAATTATTTAAGTCATGAATGAAATCTGCATTTATCGCCTGAATTATGGCGTATTTATCGCCGACTGCGTTGAAAAAAATGACATTCTTGCATTTATCTCTTCTACAATTTATCCATTGTTAACACTTTCCAACTTAGTTGAAAGTGTTTATGACTTTGTTCATACTATCTGTCTGTCCGTTAGCACGATAATTGCTGTAAAAATGCCTTAATCAAAATGAAATTTTAGTATATTGTTCAGACGGTCCGTAGGACCTATGGGAATATAAATGAATAATATCACCCAATTAGTTTTGGATTGAACCCGGGTTGAAAAAATGAAATACATTGAAGCCTATAGGACCTAATTTTTCAAACAATTTTTAAGCGGATTTAAAATTCACAAATTACTTCGAAAATTTTAGGTAATATTCAAATTGTTCCATAAAATATATAAAAAAAAATTCAACAAAATACATTCAGTATTTTTTTAAATAAAAATTAAAATAATAATTACACCTCTTATATGAAACGATCACGTGACCATGATATGAAAAGATCACGTGACCCACTTCAAAATGAAATATGCATCCATCTTGTCTCAAAATCGTGATTTTTAAAGTTCTTTTAAATTCTTATCGAGTGCTGTATCCGTCCTAAAACCGTTTTATTTTTGCGTAAATTCTGTGCATCTACATACTGAAACAACTCAATTACAATATATTTGAGTTTAAATGATCATCCAAATTTGATTATTTCTACAACGAAGCCTATTTTTCACTTATGTAAAATGTAAACAGCAAAATATGTAGAATGAGTTGTATAAGAATTGCTGTACTTTAACGCAAAATTATTTAGGTCATGGAGTCTGCATAGCTGATATGAATGAAATATTCATTGATTTTACAGGGAGAAGGACAAATTTTTTCGATGAAGTTTTAAGCATAGAGTTTAATTACTTGTAGCTCCATGGTCTTAGTTTTTAAATAAAATAAATTTTTATAGTATTGTACTGAATGAAATGAATGGAAAAATTTTATGAATGAATCGCTGCTTTTATAGAGAGAGCCAGGCGTGTTATTTTTCTATGGCGTCATTTGAATGAATTTCCGTTGTTTTCTATGAAGTTTTCAAATATAATAAATTATCGTAGTATTATGATAATTTTAAAAATATTACCGAGGAATGTATCGCATTTTAGAGATGTATAAACCAGGCAATTTATATTTCAATGCTGTCATTTGAATGAAGTTCATTTTTTGCAATGAAGGTTTAAGTTTTCAAATATAATAAATGAATGTAGTATTGTGATAAGTTTTAAAATATTGCCGAGGCATATATTGCGTTTTAGACATGTTTAAATAAAATTGCATTGAAGTTGGAAAGTGTTTCATAATCAATGCTTTAAGTATGATTGATCTTTCTTGTTTAATTTTTTACTTACCCCCTTGTCATTGGTACTAGGATGAGGATGTACCAATCACATGTGAGGATAAGCCCTTTTTAACTGCTGGTGTTATTGAATTAATTTTATGAATAGAAACTTGGATATAAATTAATAAGAAAATAAATATGAAATTTGAAAATATAAATTATGAATAAATAAATAAACAAGATAGGTGAGAATATAGAGTTATTGAGAAGAAATTAATAAGAATAGGGAAATAAGACTTTTAAAAAAATGAGTTGAAGTTTTAAGTGAGATTTAAAATGTAAATAATGAGGATTGATATAGATAAACAATACTGTGTACATACTTAATATATAGCCACCTTTATCTAAAATTCCCGTTATTTCCCTCTTTTCTATTCTTAAAAAGTGGAAGCCACGATACACCTACAAAAGATGTTATGTATCGCTATCTAGCAGTAACAGCTAAAACAAGATAAAGATTTAAAAGACCATAGACAATGTATATTTGATATCTTGATAGATAGATATATACATTGCTAGATAAATATTCCACCTTCTCTCAAAGTTATTGTAAATTTAAATCTGATTTGAATTTGCATACAATAAGATGTAAACAAACATGAAAAAAATTCTTTATAGATATCAATATGAAATTTTTAATGAAAATTTTAAATTTATAGTGCTATATACAGTCAATATTTGCCATGTTTGAGTGTGTCAACTAGCAGTGATGGTTCTTTTTTGATCAATTGCTCATTATAAAGTTTAATAGTTTAATTTGTGCCGAAATTATGCATGTATACAAACTTTCTTTGAAAAGTCAACAACTTCTTAATTATTAAGAACAAGATAGATTTAAAATGTTCACACTTCTACCTAAGTATGCTGACAGTTTAATTTGTGCCGAAATTATACACATATACAAACTTTTTCTGAAAAATCTCTGCTTTAATCCATTTATCCCAACGATTGACTTCCGAGAGAAATTCAAAAAGACTTATACAGTCTTTCATGCTATTTGATGTTCAAAAGGGTACTACACAATAAACCATAGTAAAAGCTAGATATTACAATTTAAAAATATAAGAAAAGTAAAAAAATTCGAAAACAAGATCAAAATCAAATAAATATAACCAATCCTACAAAGTAAAGCACATACTCAACTGGAAAAATAACAATGTTGTTTTAGATGATAACTAGCACCACCTAGCTATCATTTTTGAACTGCTATGTTGCCTATTTCCTTGGAGAAAAGAACAGGCATTTTAGATAAATGTGGCTTGATTCAGGGTGTCCAACAAAGGACTCCCTGAATTTAAAATTAAATAACATGAAAACTAAGATCGATAGAAGAATGCAGCAAGCGGTATGTTTATTGTGAAAGCTGTAAGAATTTTTACAGAAGTTTCAAAATAGTAGTTACAAAAACTGCTAACAGATGGCGTTGTAATCGCAATAGTGCCTATAAATAGTTCTCTGAAGCCCAGAGCAATCAGTTCTACCATTCAAACATGAAGGGAGGTTAGCGTACCAAAGGAAGATGTTGAAATCATGTATTCCATTGAAGAATGTGTGTTTCTGGTACTGGAATATTAAAGGTTAGAACACAATATTACTTCAACAAGGCACAGTTTTCAAACACGATTTAATGTTCCAAAAGGACCCGATGCGAAAACCATTCGCAAGCTCTTCACCAAATTCGAACGGACAGGCAGCATGACTGATGTTCTAGTGGGGAATGTTGGCCTCAGGCCAACTGTAGTTACTCCTAAAAATATCGCCACAGTTTCTGGAATTATCCAGCGACATCCGAGGAAATCCGTTTGAAGAATTGCAGCAGAGACTGGTTTAAAGTGTTCCAGCAGTGCAATACTGAGAAACAGTCTACACATGTTTCCAGTCAAAATCCAAAGTCACCAGGTCATACTTGTACCAGCTGTGCGACAAAAGGCTGACTTTGCGAACCAGATTCTCACAATGATTGATTATGAAGGGTTTGATGTTGGCTGCATCTGGTTCACAAATGAAGCACACTTCCGCCTGAATGGATACATGAATAAACAAAATTGGCAATTTTGGGGGTTCCGAAATTCCTCATTTGTGTAAAGCGAAACCACTGCATTCTCCCAAAGTTACTGTTTGGGCTGCGGTATGCAGCAGGGGTATTATCGGCCATTTTATCATGCGAGAAACGGTAACTAGTGAACATTATGTTGCAATTTTTTGCCACACAGTGAGCGTTGGAGGATCAACCAGGCACCAAGTGGATAATGCAAGATGGGGCCCGACCATATCTCACTGGACAGGTATTTCTCTTTCTTGATGAATACTTCGAGAATAGAGTCATTGCGTTGGATTGTCCCATTGTTGGATTTACTGGTGCAGGCATGGATTGGCCTCCATATTCGCCCGATCTGACTTCTTGTGACTACTTTTTGTGGGGCACATTGAAAGATACTGTCTACCGGAACCATCCCATCACGCTGGACAAGCTTGAATTGTCGATCTGTGTGGCATCTGAATCCATTTCCGTTGAAATCCATTTCCTGATACGAACTATACAATGCCATCTGTTAGCAGCTTTTGTAACTACTATTTCGAAATTTCTGTAAAAATTCTTACAGCTTTCACAATAAACATACCGTTTGTTGCATTCTTCTATCGATCTTTGTTTTCATGTTATTTAATTTTAAATTCAGGGAGTCCTTTGTTGGACACCCTGTATAATATAGAATTTGGAAAGACAGTTATGATGTAAATAGCAGTGTACTCTACTTTGGGGGATCAATGTACTCAACTTTGGGATCAGTGTACTCAACTTTGTACAAATGTATTATAATCAATTTAGATAGCAGAAAATTTTAGTAATTACATACAAGGGTCACACTGAAATTTTTATAACAGGGACAGACGATATGCGCTAGAAAGAAATTATAGGTCGGATATTTAAATTGGAACTCTTTTATGTCCACACACGATAATTTTTGACAATTACAATTTAGCTATCGTAGAATAAATTTTGAAAGAAAAGAAAATGGAGTTGACGCGAGAGCATTATTGAGCTATGATTTTCTATGATTTTATGACATAAAATTATTCATGAAGAACTGCATATGAAAAAATTAATTTGTCGTTGGGTCCCCCATAATTTAACAGAACACCAAAAAGCGGAGCATGTCAGTCAGTAATGAAACCCTAAAATTACTTAATGATTGTGGACTGTACACTGCATTATTTCTAAAATCATAACTGGTGATGAAACGTACATACTGTTTTTTGACTTTTCAATATGTCAAGAAAGTAAAGTATGAGTATTTGAAAATGACCCCAAACCAACGATGATGAAAACCATAAAGCTAGAGGGACAGAAGACAGTTACAGCTAACTGATACACCACTAAGTGTCTTCCAGAAATTCTTCAGGAAGTGAATGTTAGGGGACTCATGCTTCACCATGACAATGCATCTTCTCATTCAGCAAGAATAACAGTTGAATTTTTTTAATAAAAAAACATCAAAGTCATAGAACATCCACCCTATTGTCCTGATTTTGCTATGTGTGACTTTTGGCTATTTTTTAATCTAAAAATTTTTTTTCGCATGCATCGTTTTCATTCCGAAGAGATTAATGAGACTATAAAAGCATATTTATCATTGATTCCAAGAAACAGATGACTTGAAGCATTTAATCGTTTGGAAAATTTGCCTACAAAAGTGACCTCAGTGTAACCCTCGTATTTTAATAAAATTTTGAAGTTATATTTAGATACATAATAGGATACTGTATAAAATACATGTAGTTTCATTTTGAAGTATTTTAAAAACTATATTTAATTAATCACATATAATATGAAAGTTAATATTTTAATTGCTGAATTAGTTAAACATAGTTTTATAATTAGGTATTTAATAAAATTATGATATCCTATCAAGCACAATCAACACAAACATAAACACAATCGTCATAGCACTGTGAGAAGAATAAATGGTGTGCAAGTTCCTATAATTAAGGAACTCTCCATTTTCAAAGCAAAAACATGTTCACTACATTTACACCACCTAGAATAAAGAATAATTTATTAAATATTATATTATAATAATAAAGTTATATTAATTATAACAATAAAATAATTTAAAATTATTTTATAATAATGTGCTGTTTGTCTGTCATAATCATTTATAATTGGGTAAAATCTTCATAATAATATTATAAATACACAAAAATATCTGCAATTCTCAGGTATGTTAAATATTTATACTATCACTGTGTATGGTATTATAGTATTTTATTGGGATTTTTATTTGTGTTTTTATATTTAAATTACTATTCTTTGAAAAACCTCGGGCATTGAAGTTACACAAAAAGTTACACATTCAATGTCTGTACCTAAGCCTTTTGTTTTCGGAGGGGGATATGATACAGAAATTTTAAGCTTTCCCAATTAATGTACCCTTTTTCTTCATAATTTTTATTTAAAATTCCTATCTCATGTCACATGCTTTTTATAACCACATCAAATTCTATCACAGGTTATTAATATTACCAGAGAATGTACATACTGCTTCTTTTCCTCTACAACAGCATATTTGGCCACTAACCCTAATCACCACGTAAACTTTCTCATTTGAATTCCTCATCTCTCTCAGCCTTGAATAGCATATAGTTATATCTAGACACCTAAAAGATATTTAAGATAAACTTTCTCATCTGTAACTTCATCACCATCACATTTTTGAAGTATAGAAACCAGGAGCACAGCATATTTCCCATACCATCAACATATTCCTCTCTTCGAATTAAATGTAACTTGCATGTAACCATCGCAGACTGCTCTGAGATTTCAATATTACTATGATTAAAGAGCCTCTTCACTAGATTAATTCTACTACCATGACTAAAGCTATAAGTGTAGTTTAATTTTGAATGGGAAAATTCAAGGGCATTGATTATGCTGGGATCCAAGGAGTTTGGGGTTCCTTAAATCCAGCATCAAAGATTATTTATGTGTGTGGAGGTGTCTTTATGGGATAAAAAGTTCTTGACTTTAAATAGACAATATCATATAAAAGAAAGTTAGATAAATTTCAAAATATTCTCAAATGAATTAAAATATTAAAATTAAAAACATTAAAATTTTAATATTATTATTATCAGTCATTAAATATTATTAAAGAATTCTGAACATTATTAAAGAAACTGAAAATTTAATCTTCAGTTTTGTAATATATATATATATATATATATATACACCAAAAGAATAAACTTTCACATTCAACAATGATTTTCTTTCTTTTTTTTATTTTATTACAAACATAATATAAATTATAAAAAATGTATTGATTCACTAGATTAATTCTACTAATGTTGAAAATTCTGATTCAAATGTCTAATGGATCTACACTTTTACATTAGTCCATAATTCATGCAAATGTTTTTGAGACGATATATACACCTTAATGTGTGTTCATGATTCTGTGCGTAGAATGATATATAAAGAACAAAGGCAGCAATTTGAATGAAATTTGATACAATTATCACAATCTGAATATTGAAACTGATTGATTTGAAATTGATTTCAAATATTATCAAATATTCAGAAAACCAGCTAATTGTTTAATCATTTTTTAAAATAATCTTTAATGTAGTTATCAATGGTGTTAAACACTGCGGCACATTAGTGTCTATCAGTTGGGTGCAATATATCATTGGAAATGAAAGGGCACATATTTCAGAGCTCTGACATGAATCATTTTCAAGATCTTGTGGATAAATTTATTAAAGAATTTAAATAAATATTTTGCATAAATAAATAGATTGACTTTCTGTATGCAATATTATGCAATAAGTCTATTAATATCATTTTTTCTTCTAGATCTAGCATTTTCTATTCATGAGAAAAAAAAAATTATAATAGTTTTGTATTCAGATTTTTATGAATATACTAAATTTTGTTTATTTAACATGATATTAATATATCAATGCCATATTGATGTGGATTTTGCACATAAGCATGAATAGGTTATTTGTATTGGTCACTAAATTTTTCAAAAAAACTGAATAATCATAATATTTATTAAATAAAAATTGCATATTTATTCAAGTGAAAAATGGGAGGAGGGGATACAATTGAATGGTACATGAAAACACTGGAGTAAATTAAGAGTAATGGACAGACAGGAAGTGCAATTGAAAGAAACGGACAGTCAGGGTAATCATGTTTAAAGAGATGTTAGAAACCAAAATCATAGATTGAGCATGTTTCATTCACTAAAAGATACAAATTTTATAATAGTTTTGTATTGTGACACCAAATTGGCCTAATTTCTAAATTAATTTTTAATTTAATTAATTAATAATTATTCTTTTTATTTATTTTATGTGGTGTGAATTAAATATCAATTGCATTTTGATCTAAATTTTGCACATCAGTATACATAATTTTGTTTTGGCCAATAAAAATCTAAAAGAACCAAATTTCAATTAATGGAATATTAAGTGAAATGAACTTGGATATAAATGAGTGGGAATATTATAAATTTATAAGAAATAACTTCATTGTACAGTGGGTAGGTTTTTTATGCAATATTTCTAATATAAACTTTCTGTGCTTTTTTACATTGTAATTTCTTTTAATTGTTGCATATTATTCTTTGAATAACCGTACTTTACTTTCAGCCGGAGTTCCGTTCCGAGGGAGGTGTTTTCATGAGACCACCATGTCCTGCGTTAAGCCTGGACAAAATGTTATCTCTGGACCAGGAAGAGGGCTGTGAAATCAGCCCGGATTTACTTTCAGATGACATCTTCCATGGACAAGTTGGACAACGGAACACTCTCGTATGTTCTTTCTCTTTGAATATATTTCTTCTTTTAATGTAATAGAAATGCTAGCTATTCTCTGTAGAAAGATGTCTACTTATATCCAAATGAATATTGAATTCATTAAAGTTATAGGCAGGGGCATATTAAGAACAGTTTTGGACCTAAAAGGTGTATAAGTTTATTTAAAAAGTACCCTCTTACCTTCAGTAGCTCTTAAAAGCTCCACTTGCAGACCACATATTTCTCCCAATCAATATTATTAATTCGTTACTATATGACCTTTTAAAGAAAAAAATACAAATTCCCTCTTTAACAAAGTATTCAGAGGCATCGGAAGTTATTTTACCCTGTGGGGCAAGATTTTGAATATATATATATATTGATGTTTGTTCTCTTGAATAAGCATTACCATGTATTTATATCCCCTTATAATTTAGCCTTTATGGTTTCTATTATCATTTTGTAGCTCTTACTGTTGAATATCACCTTTTATCATCTTTTCGCATTACTGTTATTTATTTCTCACAATTGGCAACAGCGGTTCTCGACTTTTTTTTATTTGCAATTGGTAACATTGGTCTTTTTATTCAATGCTCCAATGGATCAGACATATGCAGTGTTTTTCAGGTATTCTTGTTTTCTATAATTTTTCAATCTGTATGCATGTAGTCCAAATTATAAGTGTTTATAGATATAATCTATCACTGATATCAGAAACATGCATTTTGTGTTCATTTTGATGAAATACTTGGACTTGATGAAGAGTTTTATCGAAATGAACAATTCATTTGTTGAGACCTAGGGCTTGACCACGTGCAAAGCTTTGATTTTATTTTCTATTATCGATTCCTTTCCATTGATGTTTGTTGTTTGTCTTCAGCTTGATGACTAGAGGTTTGCCTTTTATATTCCACTTGATTGATGATTCTCTGTTTGATACTTTTTTATTTGTTAGGCATTTTTTAATATTAGGGTTTTTTGAGTTGCAACTTCTCTCTCTATCATTGGATTTTCAAACTATTATATATATATATATATATATATATATATATATAATAAAAAAGATAAAAATAAATTAATAAAAATAGTAAGACTAATTTAAACATGATCAGTGTCATACCCTGGTTCAAAAACAATACGGAGGAAAAAAAGTAAAGAGGATATGAAAGGAAATATCAGACATAAGGAAAACAATGCTGCCATATAAGGCAAAATTATCTTAATTTTAAAATATCAATAATACACATGAATTTATCAACATTCATGAGCGATACATACAAATCAAGTTCAAACACCAAAGGATTATCAAAATCTGGAGGCTCAAAATATTAAAATGACAAAAATAAAAATAAGAGAAAAGATGCAATCCGAAAATATGAAATTGCATAGAACCTCTGTAGATCCAGCTTTTCAAGGACATTTGCATCCACAGAGGTTTCAAATGTGTTTCGCTCAACAATACAGCCGCATGGCCGAATTGTCATGTGGCTGTAAAAAATGTCGAACTCTTAAAATTTATACTATGGAGACCTATGTTCTGGTATCCCGATTTTAAGAAAAATGTAATAATCAATTCTCTTCAATGCGGTTTCTGACATAAACACTATTATAAGTTGATAAAACTTAACAACTAGTTTCAAAGGAAAAAATAATCTCTTTGTCAAAATAGACACATAGCAACTGCACCAGCAAAGGTAAGAATGTGTCGTCAAAACTTGATAAACTTCTAAATTGACAGACACGTTCTTGCCTTTACTGGTGCTGTTGCTCTATCCATCTACCCTAAAGAATGATGCTGTTTTTTGCTTCTGAAGCTGGTTGATGCTTTTAATCAACATTTTATGCTGTTATTAATGACATACTTTTATTGCAGATTAATTTTCCATTATAAAGGCTATTAGACGGTCTTGTTCTCAGTGTTTGAAATGTTATAGTAAACAGAGGCAGGTGTGTGTCTTTCCTCTCTCTCCCACACACACATCACATCCAAAGTCCCATATTTGTCAATAATGAAATTAAAATAAATAAATATAGTAATGTTTATGACATTTCAGGATCATGCTTTGTGATTAATTTATTTTACATAAAGTGTGTGAAAACTTCAATCCATATACCAATCTGTAGAACTTAAAAATTTTTACTGAACATTATTTGCTTATTCTTGCCCTATGTTAAAAACTTCATAACTCCTGTTTTAGATATTTTATGGCTAAAAATTCATTTACACTTTTTAATAATATTACCGAAAGGTTTGACAATTTGACAATATGATTAATTTTTTTTAGGATACCGCTTCCACTAAATAAACAAAAATAAAAGTTTTAACCCATAAATTTTTCACTCTCTCAGTCCTAAAGTATGATTGATTATATGCATATAAAATATAATAAAATTACATTTGCTTAAGAATGTGAATATAAACTCATGTGGGCATTCTATACAAATATTCCTACGTATTTCAGCAGATAAAAAATAATTTTTGAAATTTTTTTGTCTAGCTTGTTTTTCTGGTTTACCAAAAACTGAAATGGGGAAAGAATTCAGAAAAAATGGCGTTTTCTTTGCATTTCTTCAATTTTGCGTCACTTAAAGATATTAATTAAATCATTTACATTTTGACAGAAAACATCTCATACTAAGAGGTAACAAGTTTGTGGTGTAAAAAAATGCTCTTTTGTTCCACCATATTGGCTAAGTCAAAATAAAGATTTGTTACATTTAGCACTTATTTATTGCTCCATAGCAATAAAACCAGAAAAGTCTAAAACTCAAAATATGTAGCGCAATTAGTTATTATGTAATAGTTGCTTCCCTGCAAGTTTTAGATTTTTTCCAGTTCCTCCACCAGAGGCATTAAGGCTTAAATATTCGTAAATTTGAATAAATCACCATGTTTGGGATAAATAAAATAAAAAGGGTAAATAAAGTTCTCAGGTTTCCCAGTTAAGACTATGAGAGTAGAGTAAGCATGATAAAAATTTCTAAGATTCAGAATTGCATCCTTAATTACTTTTAAAAGGCCCAATAACTGTATTTTTAGTTAAACCGACACTGAATTTTAGTCAATCAGATAAGCAGTTAGACAAATTTTATAATAACATGAAATACAGACTAATTGAAGTCCAGTAAAATAGTTTTTATCCCAAGTATCAACCTCTTTTGTGTTCCAAGATATTTAAATTTGCGTGAACATCAAAATTGTTCAAATTCCCAGAGAACAAACAAAGTTAGATGAAAAAATTAAAAAAAATGTTTTTCTTCTGCTAAAATATGTAGGAACATGGATGTTTTTGCTGTTCAACCATGTTTGTATATCGGTTTTCTTGTAGATGTCGTCTTTGAAATTTTTCAAAATGTACACTATGATAAAGAATACTGTCAATAATGATCACATTGTTTTGTTTAATATTCAAAAGGTGTTTTTCTGGGAACCAGGTTTCATACAATTTACCATTATTTCCCTGTGATAATCTCCATGTTTTTTTTTTGCTTATAGCATTTAACAATCGTTTAACATGAACCCATCGAATTAAATGAATTCAGAAATGAACCACATGAATTAAATGAATTCAGCAATACTATTTTTTGCTAACCAGGAATATGATAATATGAGAACATAGTGTTTTGTTATAGGGGTATGCATAAAACACAAATCTATTTCTGCAGAAAAAATTATTTTTCAAGCCAACATATTATGAATGAGAGCAGTGGATTTAAAGGGATTATAATTTCTTTGTTGCAGTATTCTATGGACTTTTCGCATCCTCTTCTTCAAAGAGGAAGCGTATTGAACAAATCAAATCGAAGTTCTCGGGGTAGCGACACTTCGTCAGCCTACTCCGGATCGGACACCATGCAGTCTGTACAGTCAGTCTCGCTGGATGACCAAGATGTCGACCTCTCAGGATTGGTGGAGAGTATTGTGGATTCAGATGAAGAAGAAGAGCTTACGGAATCCATGGAGGTAATTGCACTATGAAGAATTTACTAATTTATTTACAGAAATGTTTAAACTCTTGCCTTACTACATTTTGTTGCATTGCACTTTTTGTATTTTCAACTTTCTCATAGTGTAATATAGGCCAAGTAGGTTTCCATTTTATATTTTGACAGAAATATGTGTTTCAACTGAATTTATTTCAATAATTATTTGTATACAAATTTCAGGTATAATAACTAGATAACAAATGCATGTATTGTGCTCAAATTTTATATTTGATTTATTATGCAATTAAAAAAATCAGTACTGGACTCTCTATATATAGAAGGTAATATGTTCCAAGACCTACCATGGTTCCACTGCAGATAATAGTAGACACTATATGTAAAATGATATTCGTTCAACATACTAAAACTATAAGTGCTAAACATGCTAAAACATACTATAGTTCAATTGATAAATTATGCACCATAAGACATTACCAACATTAAATAAAGTAATAATAATGAGTACATTCTGTACACTACATTTTGCATTTACAATGTACTTTCTCTCTGGTATGTATGATAGTATGGGATTCTGATGTTTTAGCCAAATTCCCAAGAGATGATAGAAAAATGAAAATATGCTGTACATTGTACTATACAGTATCATATGCAGTTTCAAGGGATGATATACCAATAAATTCATATTTTTCATCAAAGCGCTGCATGAGCAATGAAAAATATGTTATTATTACACATTTGATAATAGATATCCTTTGTAACCTGTATATAACCTGGAATAAACATGTTAATTTTTAAGAAATATGCCCACCTTAAGAAATGGTAGAGCAATGAAGAAAATACTCCCTCTTATAAAATGCAGACCCAAGTATTGGTTTGAAATGAATGAACCGTTTATTTATTTATTTACAACACGGATACTGAACCAGTGGAGACGGGAGAGGGGTGGGGGAGATACATCTGTACTCGAAATGGAGGCAGATAGTATGTGAAAACTATGGCTGTGGATTCAGTGCAGTCGTTCTCCCGTGATAATGAGACAAACATACATAGACAGATTTCAATTTTATTTATACAGATCAGTAAAACGAAAAATTTTTTTTTACTTTAATATGCACGAATTGCATTATTTTTTATTTTATTTTTCTTCCTTATTTTAAATAAATAATTTTATTTTTGAAAATAGTTCTAAATTATTTGTTTTATATGCCTTCCAATATAATAAAACTGATAGATAATTAAGTATTTCAAAATAATTTATAATTTTAAGCATTTTTAGCCTCCCTTCTTCACTTTAAAAAATATGAAGATTTTTTAAAATGAAGAAGAGAGGCTAATTTAGATTATGAATAATATAGCTACTGTAAGAAATGATGATAATAAATTTAGAAGCTCAAATTGTGTTGAGTAAATGACTTTTTTAAAATTTTTCCTTTTCCATTGCTTAGAGCTTGACTGTGAGAGACACTGTCAGGGAATGTCTCGAAAAAGATCCTGCTCTCCGCACAGAAGAAGATGTTGGTATAATTCTTGAGTATATGCAGCATTTACCCGTAAGTTATTTTGCAATAACTTCATTCTTTTGCTTTTGTAAAAATTAGAATCCCTGTTACTTTCTTTACAGAGGGACTTCCCTTCCTGATCACAATTTTTTAAATTTAGTTTTTACTTTTTCTACATACTACATAATGTAATATTTAAGGAAAGTATTGTGACAGGATTAAAAATTCAAATTCGAGATTTCAATAGAAGAGCCCATTTTAAGCATCCCTGAATTCGAGTTGAACCATCTT
The DNA here is from genome assembly GCA_951213105.1 of Amaurobius ferox. Lineage (NCBI taxonomy): Eukaryota > Metazoa > Arthropoda > Arachnida > Araneae > Amaurobiidae > Amaurobius > Amaurobius ferox. The sequence goes on along the minus strand of OX578147.1, from coordinate 444,539 downwards.
GAAGTGATGTGTGTGTATGTATGTTAGAATTTGGCTTTATGTATGTATGTTAATATGTGTATCTTATGCATATTTGTGTGTATGTATGTTAGGGTGAGTGTCCTTGAGTGTGGATGCGATATCTCATGAACTAATGGTTTTAAACATTAATTTGGTATGATTATTACAATCAAGGAATACTGGAACCCTATTAATTTTAAATGCAATCCAATGTTCAGAAAACCCATCAATTTTCAAATGCATTTTTGTAAAAATCAGCACCTTCAATATTGATAAAAAAATAATCATTACAGACGTAATTGTTCATTGAAAAATAAATAATGCAGACATTTCAGGAACCTTTCCCAAGATATTTTACATTTTTCAAATAAATTGTTCACAAAAATTACATAAAATTAAAAACATAGTAATTATCATCCAATAGGTTCATTTTCCATAAGCGATGTCATGCAACAAATCTGTTAGCATCATTCTCGTGGATTTAGTTCATTCCATTCATGAGAGAATATACTTTTTATAATAGTTTTGTATTTGGATGTGCAAGAATTTGCCAATTAATAGGATTCATTTTACAGAATATTAATTAAATATAAATTGCATTTTGATGAAGATTTCATATGTGAGCAAAAATAAGTTATTCTGTTTGGACTTGTAAGTTGTCAAACGCACCCAATTTCAATTTATGTGGTATTAATTCAATACTGAAAATATTGTGCTGTGGATCTTGTATACCATCATTTTACTGTGAAATAAATAGTCGTTGAATTTTTGTATAAGTCATGTGCTGCCTGCATCAGATTTTTTATTAGGACATTCAATACTAAAGCGAAAATTAAAAGCTGCTATTTTTAATTTTGAAAGCCCCGATACCAGTATTTCATGATTTATGACAACAATACTTACATCATAATTTAATTTGAAAGAAAATATTTTTTTTATATTCAAACAATGAACATACAAAGAGAACAAACAAATGAAATCAAAAATATTTAAGCATAATAAGATAATGTATAATTCCTCTCTGGCAAATAAAATAAACAAGATAAGAAAATAAAATACACTTTACAATTAATGAAATAGAGTTGTATAAAATAGGTCTATCACATAAGTACTTTAAAATATATAGCAAATACAACCAAATGTTTTTTAAAAAAAGTCTTTATATTAACACCATCAATGACATACATTAAATTGCAAAAGATCCAGAGTGCTTTCAGACATCACTATGTTTTTCATCAGTGGCAATGTAAATTGTTTAAGGTATGATGAACATGAGCTCTTATACACAGCCCGTCACCATGAAACAAGATTTGCATATGGTAGTCAGAATGTCTGATACCAATAAAATATAGTTAGATTACAAAGTATACACACAAATAATTGCTGATCATAAAAATTCAAGGCAGCCAATAAATGTGTCGTTAAAAGCAAAGAAAATATGCACTAGTTTTCCAGAAAATTATACAAGAATTTTAACACACAGAGAATTGAGAATGAGACGCTAGACCAGGGGTTCTCAACCTTTTTGAACTCGTGGCACCCCTGTCCCCCGTTCAGGATACGGTGGCGTCCCAACACCCTCTACCCCCCCCCCCCCCCTTCGTACTTTCCCGTACTTTTATCTCAATTTAAAAAAAAAAAATTGAACTTTGGTAGTTTTCGCTCTCACCCCTCGATATATAATGTTTTGTATACAATACAATATGCACGGAAATTTTAAAAATCTAATAACTCATTTAATAGAAATCACATAATTTTATTTCATAACTAAAGATGTGTTTTATAATGCATAAAAAAAAATCTCAAAATTAAATGGGAAAAACGGAAATAAATGATTAAAAAAAATTGAAGTTACAATTATTATCAAGTTTTGCAAATTTTAGTTACAATAGTGTATTTATATATAAATAATTTTTCTGCCAAATGTTTAAATAACTTGTTTTAAGCTTTATAAAATCAACGATATACAAATGGTTTCAAATAAAGGTATCAGTAGCCTTAAAAAGTTAGTGCGAAATTTGAGGCTGGTGTTTTAAACATAATACTTTTAAGTCTGGTCTCAAGGTTGACAACGCAACACGAATGTCATCCTCAAGACTTAGAAGTCCATTTCTTGATTTTGACTTAATTATAACCATGGCGGAAAAACCTTGTTCACAGAGATATGACGTAGAGAACGGTAAAAGTAGCTCTATGGCTTTTTTAACTATGTTGGGATATTCTTGCGATAATTCAAACCAAAAGGTAGCCACTGATTTCTCGTTACTTTTTTCAAATTTAATTTTTAAAATAGAATCCGTACAAACATCGATGAATTCATCCCTTTCAGAAGCAGTAAGGTTCAGTCCTTCCGCTCTATCTGTGAATTCAAATGGTGCCACAATCCAGTCCAACTTTTCCATTGATAGGGATGGAAAGTATTGATCAATCGCATTGTCTAGTTGTGAGATATGGTCCATAATGAGATGTTCTATATTTCTTAGACTGCTGAAATCATCTTCATTCATCAGACCAAGAGAGGGAAAATTAGACAGATCCCCTTTTTGGATCAATGATTTCCACGAGGCCAGTTTTCTTTTAAAACCTTTTATTTTGTTTGTTGATGAAATTAGTGTCTCTTTCCGACCTTGCATAGACAAATTTAATTCATTAAGCTTTTTGAATATATCAGTCAAGTACGCAAGTTTCAAACACCAAACATTATTGTACCAAAGTTCATTAAACGTGTTCTGTTTTTCTTCTTCAAAAAAACATTTAAGTCCTTCCTTAAGTTCCAGAAGCCAGCTTAAGGCATTGCCTTTAGACAGCCACCTGATTTCTGTGTGTAAAACTAATGAAACATGAGCAGCGTCCATTTTTTGGCATATTTTTTCAAAATTTCTTGTTTTTAAAGGTCGTGTTTTTATGTAATTTACCATTTTGACAGCCTGATTCAAAACTTCGAAAAGTTCGTTGCCGCAAGTTTTTGAAACTAAAGATTCTCTATGCAAAAAACAGTGAGTTTTTATCACAGAGGGATTTTCTGTGAGGACTCTAGTTGTAAACCCCTTAAATTTTTCTACCATGGATGGTGCGCCATCGGTACAAATTCCGACACAATTCTCCCAATGGAGGCCATGTTCTGTGAGGTAAGAAGACACTGAATTAAAAATGTCTTGACCAGTGGTGGTCGTTTGGAGCTCTTTACAAAAAAGAAATTGTTCTATAATGTCATTGTCATTAACGAATCTACCAAACCCAAGGAGTTGTGATTTGGAGCTAATATCTGTGCTTTCGTCTACTTGTAAAGCGTATTTACCATTGGATCTCATTTTCCCCACAACTTGCTCGTTTACATTTATTGACATTTCAGATATCCTACGGCTTACTGTGCTGTTCGAGAGAGGAACTTTCGAAACCTGATCTCTAGCTTCTTGACCGAGTACAGTTTCAACAATGATGTTACAAGCTGGACCAATTATTTCCTCTCCGAGAGTGTGAGGTTTCATTTTTTTTGCTATCAACTCAGCAATTTTAAATGAAGCCTCAAGACTAGCATCAGATATGGTGACCCTTTTAACCATTCTAGAAGCAGCTTTTTTCTGGTCTTCCAGTAAACGTGAAAAGTAGCAAGAGTTTTTTTCGGACACACCTGGATGTTTTGTAGTCAGATGCCGCTTCAGCTTACTGGGGACCTTGACTTGATTGCTGAGAGTTTCCCCACAAACGACACATACGGGCCTAGGATTGTCCTGATCAATTTTCCAATTAAAACCATACGACAAATAACTGTCCAAATATGTCCTTTTCTTAGGAAAAGGTTCCTTTCTTTTATCACCATTTAAACTTGAGGAATCGTAAGAAACTTCAACATTAACCTCCACTTCAACTTCTTCTTGACTTTCTTCAATGTTACGTCTTTTCCCCAAAAATGTATCCATAATCAAAAACACGGAAGCAGTAAAATTGAAAACCATGTTGTCAGCACAAAAACAATGACCCCTATTCTCCAGTTTACGATTTACGTCCACTAATTTCCAGCCACGTGGTGGAGTTCAGGGTTGCCAGAGTGTACAAAAGAAAACTCGCAAACTACGCAAAAGAGCCCCAATTCCTTAAAAATAGTTCCCACTCCCTCACAATGGCACAATGGGCGCCAGAGACTGTCGGCGACTTTGTGAGGGCGCACTCGGACACGTCCGTGTGTCTACGAAGACTAACCCAAGGTTATGCTTGGCTCCGTCCCACACCACTCCAAAGTTTTCACTTCGAATTTCACCAAATTATTCTGAACCAAACTGTACGGTGCCGAATAATTCTATCAACGTACCAAGACGTATGTTGGCGAATTTATATTGTCTGGCATACGTATCATAATCAAAAAATATTTTTCAGTCCAAACATAATATTCTGATTTTTTCTTAATTTTTCAAAAGCAAATTTTCCTTTTCCCTCAAAATCTCGCGGCACCCCGGTTGAGAATCACTGCGCTAGACGATACTGAAGTTTGAATGGGATCGAAATTAGAAAGAGTCAAGATAAATGAATAGAGATTCATAAAGTAAAATGTTATGGGGGTTATTGCAGCTAATTAACATAAAAGTTTTATCAAAGATAGGGGTAAAATTATCATTAATAACAAATTAAGAACAGTAGACAGCTTTTTATTTTTATGAGATAAACAAGTGCCAACTGTATGCTTTGTACTACCAGTATAGAACTTATGTTTGTTTTCAGGAGATAAAAGGGGGACAATGTACACTCCAGCCTGACACAGGAAATTACTCTTTTCCCTAAATTTATCAGTACAAATGCGACTAAATAAAGGAGCAACAGTAGACGAAAATTGAATCAGGGGACGAAAAATCACCAGATGAAATAGAGGACTTGATTTAACTGATAAAATGCCAGAAAAAAGAAGCAAGACTAATTTTAGGACAAATAAAATTTGAATGGATGGTGAAAAAGATTTTGTAAATGAGATCGAAGGAGTAAGCGGCCTCAATGCCAAGGTTAAGGACACAGTTAATTTCAGTATCTAAAGCAGAAATCGATGAACAAACATTAAAAGCTTGATTAAAATAAGCAATGAGAGAGTGTTTTTTGGAAGAAATAAGGTGGTAAGAATTAGAAAATGTAGGTTTATGAAAAACAGAGGTTTGAAAGCCAAAAGTATCGCAAAAGACAAGAACGTCCAGAATTTGCAAAGAGCAATTAGATTCATGTTCAACAGTAAAATTAATAGAAGGGTAAAAATCATTAACATTATCCAAAATATCCAAGGAGGTCACCCAAACTATGGTTTCAAATTATAAAAAAATCATACACATAACAGCACCAAAAAATAGGTTTAAGAAATGAAAAAGGCAAAATCTCATTCTCAAACTTTTGCAACACAGCTTCAGCCAAAATATTAGATAAGGGGCTACCCATTGGAGCTCACATGGTTTATAAAAAATTTCCTTCATGGAAATCAAAATTATTGGTCTCCGTGACAATGCTCAATATAAAAGTGATTTCATCGATAAAGGAGATTGGATAATTTTGGCATTGGGAGTTTTTTAGCAATAATATTATTAGATGTAAAGAGAGGGACATTATGGAAAAGGGCAACAATGCCAAAACAATGAAGGGTACAATTAGGTAAAAATTTAGTATTAAAGAGAAGTTTAATGAAATTTTCAGTAGAATTAATAGAATAAGAATGATTATTAAAAAATGGTTTAAGAGAATTAGTCAAAACTTTTTTTAAAAAATAAGTGGACTTTTTCTAAAAAATAAGTGGATAATCACATTTATACACAATAGGCCACATGGGATGGATGTTTTTTATGCAGTTTAATTTGGCCGGAAATTTTGTGTAATAAGTATGGTAAACAGCAGATTTAATAGGGGGGGGGGGTATCAGGTAATTTTTTAATCTTAGCCATCTGGGAGTTGATAATAGTAATGGGGAACTTTTTAATGGGTTTGCAAGCCATCTCGGCAATATATTTCTGCATTGAATACGCATAATCATCATTATCGACAAGAAAAAGTTGTTCAGTTTAATCGACGGACAAAATGACTAAATCAGAGCAAAATTTATAAAGTTAAAATGAAGTTCATTTTTATTATCATTATGAAAAGCAGAAATTAAACGGTATATAATGAATCTGCCTCTTTCCTTATGGGAGTGAGCTATGTGGATCAGAGCATCTTCCACAGGGTAATCAAATTAACAGAAATGAAGTTACCAGGGGGTAGGCGAATTTAGGACCATATACTACGAAGTATGTGGTACCTACCTACAAAGTATGGACTACAAAGTAAATTTGTTAGTTTAATTTTAAATTTAAACAACTTATTGCAAAAAAATGACACATGGATTGCATGATATCTATAAAGTGAATAAAATGCAGTAAAAGAAAGCATTTACAATATAAATAACATATAAAATAATTTAAATTACTTGAAAGGTAAATTTTAAATATATTTAAAATTGAAAATGCAACACAAAACATGTATAAAAAATAGTATTGCACAAGTTTCAGTCCAAAGGTGGGTATCATTTAAATCAGATAAAACAGGTTATAAAAGTGCTAAAAACATATTACTTCCAAGATATCAGTCATGGGTCAGTTGAAGATAGATAACCGGGTTTCAAAAAATGCTAAAAACATATGCTTCTAAATTGTTAGACATAGAGTTACAGGCACATTGCCAATATTGTTTTAAAAAAATACGACTTAACACAAATCAGGACAGATATGGAAAATAGATTCAACAATCGCAACATAGTAGTAAAAAAAACACTCAATGACACCAGATATGGTTTTTGAGAATAAAGTTGACATTGTTTACACCAAAGTTCATCATGGCTAAAGTCGTTTCAGTGAAACAGTTGTTTATTTGAAACCGAGAAAATTTGTCAAAACAGACTGAAAAAGGTCAATCGAACATTCACGAGAACAATGTCAATGAATTAGATCCAGCTGTTGAAAAGGATACATCATAGAAAATAAAGTTCACAAAATATTTCAAATTTCTTTCAGGAACAGCTGCACATTATAGATGGTCAGTAACTTCTATATATTAAAATGCAGCAAAGGTTTCCCACAACACAAATTGTCAATAACGTAGAGTGAAAAACAAGTCCAATGAAAGTAAAACTTGTAGCACAATGGCTAGTTGTAAACTCTAAGTGCCACTTGAACCAATAATAAGGGTTTAAATCAATAAGAATGGAAACATGCTAATTTAGTAAATACTTTAAAATATTTAGCAAGGACTTCCAAGTTGTTTGGTAAAAAATATCTTTAATATTAACACCATCAATGACTTATGTACATTAAATGACAAAAGACCCAGAGCTCTTTTGGACGTCACTATGTCCTTCATCAGTGGCAATGTAAATTATTTAAGATGTGATGAACATGGACTCTTATACACAGCTCATAATCATGGAACAAGATTTGCATATGGATAGTCGGAATATCCGATACTAATATAGTTAAATTATGAAGTATACACATAAATAACTGTAGATCATAAAAATTCAAGGCAATTAATAAACGTGTCATTAAAAGCAAAGAAAATATGCACTAGGTATCCAGAAAATTATACAAGGGTTTAACACGCTAAGAATCGAAAATGAGATGCTCGACGAAACTAAGGGTTTGAATGGGATCGAAATTGCAAAGAGTCAAGATAAATATAAATGAATAGAGATTCATGAAGTAAAATGTTATGGGGGGTCATTGCAGCTAATTAACATAAAAGTTTTATCAAAGATAGGGGTAAAATTATCATTAATAACAAAGTGGGAAAAAGCAGAAGAGAGCTCTTTATTTTTAATATTACGAGCATGCTCAGATAAACGAATGCCAACTGTATGATTTGTACTACCAATATGGAACTTATATTTGTTTTCAGGAGATAAAAGAGGGCAACGTACACCCCCAACCTGACACAGAAGTATTTTCCTGTGTCAGGCCAGTGTTTGCATTGCGATTGATGAAAAACATATTAACATCCGAAAGTGCTCTGCATATTTTGTAATTTAATGTACGTCATTGATGGTGTTAATATTAAAGTCCTTTTTTATCAAATAATTTTGTTGTTTTTGCTATATATTTTAAAGTATTTACTAAATTGGTGTTTCATTCTTGACTATCGCATATGGTTACAAAAAGTACCTGCAATTAATAATAGCTTAAAAAGTAGGTTTAAAAAATAAATGATTAATAATTTTTTATAGTAGCACTTAAACTTTAAACATTTCAAAAATATGTTAGTCACACTGTAAAGAGCAATATCTTTAGTTTTCCGATTTGAAAGTATATGGAGTTGAAAATTTTGAAAATATCTTTTTGTTCTCGAACACTAAACAACAGAGTGGATTGAGAGATTATTGTTCCTAATGAGTTCTGTTAACAGAAATTTCTGAAATGGTAAGAAAATAGATTGATTCTCTCCATAGAATAATACAATGAATGGCATTCATTATTGCATTGTTATTAAGAACATTAAAAATAATGAAAATATTCAAGAAAACCAGTTAACCTAGCAATTTTATAGATATGAAGTACCATTGGTACCAAAATACCAGTGTTTTTTACTTTATACCAGTATAACCAGTGTTAAAATACAGACAAAATTTGACAGAGATCCTGTTATCCTAATATTAGATTCCCATATTTTATATGTCTTCATCAAACTTTAAAAAGTAAAAGATTGACTTCTTCATTTACTAAGTTTGTCTTAAATCAGATTACTGCCTTCTTCTGGCTTCATATTCTTATACATGAGTGTAATGCTTGCTAAAGGATGTTCTTAATCAATTTTTAAAACTTTTTGGTGAATATTTGCCTGTAATTATTATTTGATAGATGTGGCTTTTTCATTCAGCAATTCATGCAGAAACTGCAGTTGATGAAAATAAAGTTTTGAAAAATCATGAAATATTACTAGAGAAAATAACTAGTTACCAGATTTTAAAATGAATATCATACAAAACTATTAAGTAACTTACATAATATTAAAATACACTCTGTTGCAAAAAAATATATGCACTCATAACACCCATAAGGAATTGAGCTACAGCCTTGAAACTCTGTATGCATCGTTTGAAGAAATGCGCTAATGATTAGGATTTAGGAGCAAAAAACAAAAGACGTCTTATAATGAAATGGTGGCAACAAGAAAATGACATTTTAGTAAATGGTAAATCATCCCTTAGTAGCTATACAAGCCAATATTCGGCACAGCATAGAGTCAATTAAGTTGCTTATGTCTACAAAAGATTCTGCCACAAATGTTACAACTGGTCAGCTAATTCAATGGTATTCTAAGAAGGCTGTAATTGTAGTCTCAGCATGTCCCAGTCATGCTTCATTGGTGATAGGTCTGGAGACTTGGGTGGCCATGGGAGGGTATTAAATCCTCAAAGACATTGTTGAGAAAGTCATGCAGTATATGGTTGAGTGTTGCCTTGTTGGTAAATGGAACCTAGATGGCTTGACAGCATTAGCTGCAGAATATTGTCAATGTATAAGTGAGCCATCAGATTGGCTTGCAGCACAACTAGATAAGATCGGCTATCCTACGAGATGACTCCCTAGACTGTAACACCAAGTGTGATGGCCAAGTGCCACTCGATAACAAATGCGGGATCAAAACACTGGCCAGTCCTCCTCCAAACACATACGGTGGTCATCAGCACTGAAAGAGAAGTGGTATTCATCTTTAAAAATAACATACCTCCAGTCAGAAACTGTTCAGGCTGACCAAGCTCTGTATCAATCCAGACGGCTCTGCCTATGTTAAGGGGTCAGTTGTAGCAGCCCTTATGAACAATGATATCTAATCTCATCTTCAGCCAGTCGTCTCCAAATAGTATCACTTGATATAAGATGCATGGAGGATTGGAAATGCCTTTGAATGGGTGATAGCAATGCCATTGCTGTGGATGTGGCTCTTCTCCTAACTGCATGGTCTTCTCAAGCAGCTGTGTGTATGGGGCATCCTGAGCCTCTGCAATGATTACATGTGCCTTTGCTGATCCATTGTTGCCAACATAGAGCAACTACTATATCACTCCGATCAAAATGGCAACTGATAGGTCTGTTGGACCAACTAGCTTCCCTTAGGCCTATGATGTGACCTCTCTAAATCTGACGATGGTTCGTAGTGCCCTCAAGTACTTCTCAAAGGTGTTGAAGACCCAGACTGTCCGACTCATCCTAAGACATAGAGCAGATTTTTGGAATCAGTGTACACAAAACTTTCAGTATCAAAGCAAAAAATCCAGTTCCAATTGCCCATGAGAACACCAGTTATTTTAAATGCTGCACAATGCATTTTTCTCATGCAATTTCCAACATATAACACGTTACAAACAAATCCGAAGTCCAAAAGATGAATGCTTTGCTTCTTTTCGACTTCGGGTTTGTTGGTTCTCTTTCATTGACGAAAGGGATCCAATGTATCCTCGAAACAGCTATATGCTGCATTATCATTTTATTTGTGCTTATACATGTTTTTCAAGTTTTCCTTAATAGGGTTATTAACTATAACTAAGTATTATAGAATGACATCCACTGCAGTCATGCAAGTTCTAGCGGGCTGTCTGCCAATTGATATGAAGATAAGAAATGAAATAGTATTCAAGTTAATTCATTGGAATGAATTCATTAAGAATGAATTTCAGATTTCCTCACACGACATGGAAGAAATTGTTTATTACTCAATTGAGCCCTGGAATGAAAAAACCATTAATTGGGATACTACTCATTCTAATACGAAAGGATATCGAATTTACACAGATGGGTCTAATTTCAATAATAAGGTGGGATGTGCACTTGTAGTCCACATTAGTGATCTAGTCCTATCAAAGAACTTATATAGGCTAAATAACGAGATCACTGTATACAATGCAGAATTATGGCCATCAAATATGTTATTCGAAATATTTTCACAGATTCAAGAACTATACTGATTTCATTGGATTCCTTTAATATCCACAACAATTTAATTCATGAAGTTAAGAAATGCATTTTAGGATTGAATCATTAGGCTTCATTCGGTTAAAGCCCACATTGGCATAAAAAGAAATGAGGATGCTGATTCATACGCTAAGGAAGCTACTCTTCTAGATGGGATTAATCATAACTTTAAGTGGAGTAAAGGCCAGATCAGAGATAAATTAAAGAAATATATCCTTTAAGAATGGCAACACAGTTGGGAGAATGTACAAGAAGGTAGAGTTCTCTTCTCTTACCCCCCCCCCCCCTCAGCTGTAAATAGTAAAATAACTTTTGGGAACTTCTATGTTCCCAAGTTTTAACAGAACATGATTCTTTTAGATAGTATCAAAACAGATTCTTCCACAAAGATGAAACTTGCATCATGGTATGGATGTTGGCACTACCAGACATTATTTATGAGTGTAGCATTTGGGATGGTATTAGGAAAAACTATTTTCCTCAAAACCTTAAAAATGTTACTATTCTCAAACTTCGTACTAGTCCAGTTTCCAGAGTTGGAGTTATTCAGATCATTAATAATATCTTGATTAAAAAAATGGATTTATAGCTTTCAGGTTATGCTCTTAACCTTTTTATTTTTTATACTACAAGTGTTAGTATTTCTAATTTTATATGATTTTTAATCTTACTTGATTTTGTCACTGCTTTTGATATGATTGGTTTTACTGTATATTGGTTTTTATATTATAATTGAAATTTTATTCTGCATGTTTTATAGGATTTGAAATATTTGTGATATACATAGTTAGGTATTTAGTGATGTATATAGTATTATGTATAGTGATACACTGTACACTTTGTTTGAAATTTTCTGTATTTTGATGATATATGCAGCATTTCTCATCTTTTTGTTGATCTTTAAAAATACTTTGTAGAAGTGTTGATTGTTCAAGTGTATGTAATTTGTGGTTATTTTTACCAAGTGCCTATTTTGTACTTTGTAAATCTTTTTGATTTTCTTAATGAAATTGTTACATTGTTGTCAACCTGTGTGAATTCAAGTTATAGTATTTAAAACAGTTTTGACTCAAGGATTTTTGTGGATTTACAGTCTAAGAAGATTTAGATGAATTGGAGTCAAAGGCCACCCATTAATGAAATGAACAATGGAAGGGACTATTTCTTACTCTTCTCCGACCTTAGGAGATGACCATATTGATCAAACAGACCTGATTGTGAGTGGTTGACATCCTTTGGGTTTGGTGGGACTGAGAGTTTGATCTATATTTGCATCTAATGTAAGAACGAGTTGCTTTTCTACCTTATGTTTATAAGAGTTAGTTGCTCTCTCTTTCTTTAATAAATTATGGCTAGGGTTCTAGTCAGGCGGATTCTCAATGGATCATTGTGCCTGTTGTTGGCTCTTGCTTTTTGCCGGCGTATTTGCTTATTGTCTTAGGTTTTGTGGAGTCGTTTGGTAGTTTTCAGACGAGCTTTGGCCATTGGCTGGCTGGGACTTTGCCAAGTGCCCCAGGTGCGCTATTGCATTGATTGAGATTCTTTCCCGAATACCTTCAGATTTGATGGTTGTTCTTTGACGATACCTTCTATCCCATGTTCTTTCTGAAAACTCGATATCTCCTTCATTTCGTATATAAAAATTCTCCAAACCTTTCTTGTTATTTTAATAGGATTATAGAAGCTTCAGATTCAAGTCATTTTATTATGAGCACCTCCTACCTCTGACATCAAAGATTCATAGCCAATGAACAAATGCATGTGCCAAGGTCAAACTTCATGGTCATATAAGGTAGAAGGTCGGCAACTTGTCAAAATAACAACCATGACTGTCATGGGTAAACAATGTGTTTTATCAGAAGTGGAAAAAGGCTTGATCATTGGCTACCAAGCCAAGAGTGGCAGCATTTTGGAAATGGCAGAGTTTGTGAACTGTTCATGGGCTAGTGTTAACATATACCGTGAGTGGAAGAATAGAACAATTTTGTCGACTTGACGTGGTAACCGTGGAGTACCTTGATAACAACTGTACAACAAACACTGTTGAGAATGGGGCTCCAGAGCAGTTGACTGGTGACTACATGTATGCTCATTAAGGTTCATTGTCAACAATGGCCAAAATTTGCATAGGAGTGCCGAAATTGGATTTGCACCAACTGGCAATTGGTTGCCTTCTCTAACAAGTCATGTTTTCTTCTCCTACGAATGGATGGATGCAAGTGTAAGTGGCATAAAATCGGCAAGACCAAGCACCCAGCAACCATTGTTGGATATAAAGAAGCTGGTGGCGGCAGCGTCATAGTCTGGGAAATGATTTATTGGTCTACTCTGGGTCCGTTGATTCCTGTAAAAGACACTCTCGACAAATTTAGGTATCTCTCCATCATTGCCAATCAAATAATCCATTTATGTTGTCTGTTTTCCCTATGGCCGATGGGATCTTTCAATAGTACAATGCGACCTGTCATACTGCCAAAATTATTCATGAGTAGTTTGAAGAGCATGACCAAGATTTCTAGTTACTTTCCTGGCCTCCAAATTCCCCATATCGTTACCCGATCAAGCAGATTTGGGACCATCTCGTTTGAAATGTTCGACGACTGGATTCACCACTACACATCTGTGGCAGCAGCTGACTTTGCATCTGCCAAAAACATCAATCGAAGATGGTAGGAATCAGTACCCGAATTATAAGTTCGGATCCAAAACTAGCTTTTGGACTAACCTTATAATGTCAGTCTTGTAAGCTTTAGGTCTCAAGTTCATACCTGGCTTGAGATCATCAGCATCAATTCTTACAATGGTGAATTGGACAAATAATGCACACAACTAACATGAGATGGCCCCACCATATTGAGTCAGAGGTGCCAATCACTCCTCTCTCCAGGATGACTGCGACTGACGTTACATAATCGCACGATGAGGTGCGACACGCCTCCCGGTTGAGTTTTGGGCTGGGGAAGTGGTGAGGGTATTCTTGGTGGCCCCCTTCTTCACCAAAATTCAACTGGGCTTCTCATCAGGGGTTGGAATATATGGCATCAGCCAACTCTGCCCCTGCCAAAAACATTGATCGAATATGCTAGAAATCAGTACCCGAATTATAAGTTCAGATCCGAAGTTAGTTTTTGGTCTAACCTTATAATGTCAGTCTTGTAAGTTCTAGGTCCTGAGTTTGAGCCTGGCTTGAGACCATCAACATCAATTCCTACACACCTATCAGAAAATATAGGACACACTGCAGACTGCATGGTTCCAAATACTTCTACCAACCATTTAACACCGTTTTGAGTCACTCCCACGATGTTTGGCTGCTATCCATGCTGCTAGAGGCAGTTATTCTGGTTATTAGCAGGTAGTCATAAGAATGTGACTCGACTGTTTACATATAGTTTACCCACCACTGTTGCAAATGACAATTTTTTTCATATATAAAATATTTTACCGTTGTTTACTGCTAATTTCCTTTTGAGCTAGCAAAATTATGCAATTCATTAGTTTATTTAGAAGTAAAACATTAAATGTGATTTGCTAGAATGATTTATTTATAAATTTTCACCAAAATTGACAATAGACACTCATTTTTGAATGAAAATTTGAAAATTTCATAAATTCTTAAAAACTCAAATTGTACAAAATCTGTATATGATGTAATAAAAGGGACTTACATTTTTGTTCAGAGCTTAAAATTACCTATAAATTAACTGTTTTTCTTTTATCACAAAATTATCACAAACTAGTGTAATTAATAGTGATAATCCAAGTAGACTGTTGTCAATGATTTTTTGTATTGTGTCACCCTGATGCCTAAAAGTTTGGCCAAAAAGTTACATGTGTTGATTCGAAGTGATTAGGCTACTTGCAAGTGCGGTTGCAGAAATGATGTAATTTAGCTGCCGTCAAGTGCGGACGCGTATTGAGCTACCTGCCATTGGGCTACCGTCAAATTAACCGGATGGTTGTTGTCTTACGGCAGAAGGTAGCAAATTATATTTCTTTTACTAACGTTAGACGACAGTGTTGTTTAAATTGTAATTCTTCGAATATATTTAAAAATAAATTACCGATAAAAGAGTCGAATTTTACGGTTTCTAGCTCCTACAATTGTAGAAGCTAGATATATACATTTGAATGTATATATAGTATTAAAATAGAGCTTGAATTGAAGAATGGAATGATTCCTTTTCTCTTCTATTTTTCTGAAAATAAAACAATAATCTTTCCAAACTTTTTAAAGAACTTGACAAGAAGTATTTGATCATAAAATTTTCTAATTAATAGATCCAAGCTAGAGCCCCCCTCCCCCCCTCCCGTATGCTGGAGAACCCGGCCCGGACAGGAAAAAATTAGGTACAAAAATGAGGGAAAGAGGGCCCGGAGAGGCCCCTTCCCCCCTGTTGTAATGCTTTTTCTCCCCTTTGAGATTTTATTATTTATCTTCAATACTTATTTATTATTCATCTTTAGGTTATACTTCTTTATATTTCATTATTCTAAGTTATTATATTTATATTTAATCATTACATTTTATTTAATATTATTTTACATTAGCCTGATCGTATAGTATTTTCCTAATCAATAAAGTTTAGTTTACTTTTAATATTATTTTCTCTTTATTTACTTTAACTCAATCCATTACATTGCTTGGTCTGTGCTCAACTATGATTCACTTTTTAAAAACACTTCAACATCTCAGAAACCTCTAAGAAAATCCACTTACCTTTAAATGATTAAATAGCACAGCCAACAACAAGTCAAGAATGACACTCAATATTAAATTTAAAAATTAACTTTTATTTTTCAACAATTAAAATTTAGATTCCTTAAACAAACTTTGACCCATAGTGGTCAAGGAAAACAAATTGTACATTGCGTATTAAAATTCAATTAAAATAACCCTAGAACCAATTAAGTTTAACCCAGGAAACAGAATCCACCCTGGTCTGAAGACCAGAGTTTGGTCTGCCTGAGGAGCTGTCCACCCCCAAAAATTATGATAGGAATTAATTTAAAAATATAAAAACCAATACATATTGTAATTGATAAAACTTTCAACATATGTGTATCTTCAAAAGGAAACAAAACATCTTAAATGGGGCAGAAATTCCAACGTTACATAAGCCCAAGGCTCTACACTTCACAAGCTGAATCCTTACAAAGAGTAAACAGAAAACCCTGTTTTACTATTTATTTACTGCTTGAAATTTCTCTCATAGAGAAATATTTAAAAAAACACTCTCACTTGATGTCAGCACAACGTAACTTGAAAATTTTAATGACACGGTTGAAATCAAAACGCTTCTAGTTGGCCGGTAAAATAAAATACAGCTCTTCACTGCGGAGCTCTCGAGTGGGCCCGCAAAGCACTTGAGGAACTGAGGAACACTGAAAAATGTGTAGAGGGATCACTGATGCACTTAACACTGGAATTGGCCGGCAATAAGGACAGTAGGTATCATGGGAATTCTGAAGCATGAAAGGCTTCCCAAAAACATTGTTGTTGGACAATCTTTGTTGGCATGACGATTGATGATGGTTCACTGGCCGATTTTTCTCAACTTTGTATTCAGTAACTAATGGAACATCCGGTGACAAAGACAGCTGAACTTGTGCAGAAACAGAATCGCCGCAGTATCGTAATTTGACGTAGTTCCCTGCAAATGCGCTGAACTCAGAAGCAGGTATTTTTTACTAATACACTGTAGCCAGTTTCAGGAATGCCAAGATGCTCAGTATCTACATTCATAAGCTACCGGCGACCCGGGGCGTGAGCCCCAGGCTCGGCTCTTAGAAATTTTATCAACCTCCTCATCTGCTGCTCCGAATCGAACTCCCCCGGCAACACACGCTTGCCTTCCCAGGAGACGCCAAACTTGGCGAGCGAAACCCTGTGCTTCGCGCCGAGCGCCCACGCATACACTGCGGAAATAAAACGCTGTTATGCCAAGAATCATAAAAAAGATCACTTCTCCCGATGCGGCAACCCGCCGCACAGCAACCCACCGGATGTTCTAGCACCCCGAATGCAGATGTTTTTAACTGATAAGAGGTTCAAGGCCAAGTTTTGCTTAAAAAGTGCCTTTTTTCTGCAAACTCATGAATGAAGTGAATTGAAGTTAAAACTCAAGAGCAGGAAGCCAAAAGATTAACAAAGGATATTTCAACGTTTAAGGATGCATTGCGTACAATTTTGAATAATAAGAACCTTAAAAAGATAACAAATTACGTTAAAGGGGAAATAAATCGCCGAAATATTCCAAAACAACAAATAAATTTAGAATTTTGAAGGGAAAGGGGAAAATAACGAATTTTAAGCTATTATCAATTTTGAACTATTAATTAAATTTAGAACTGTAGAATCTCGGCATAACATAATTCCTCTCGACCACCGGAAAAAAATTTTAGAATAAAATTTTTCACAACAAAGAGCCGAAAATAACCAAAAGAGAACACCATCCTGGTGGCAGAGAAATTGTAAACCTACGAGAACACTCGCTTCATGTGGCAACTCCTGGGATTACAATCTGAAAAAATGTTTACAATACATTTTTTACATACAGGGAAGGCACACTGATCATGACCATAAAATTTAAAACTTGCACTTTTCCTAGACTTTCATTAAAAAAAAATTTCGTATCTCCCCTTTAAGAGAGGAGAAAAACCTCCAAAAAGAAAACATTCATTACAACTCAAAAATTTTAAAAATTTTCAAAAATTCGAACTGAACGTAACGGAGAAAAAAAAATATCTGAATTCTCATCAAATTTAATTAAAAAAAAAAATTGAAACTCAACAAGTGAAAAATACACTGCTTCTAAAACAAAAAAAATCAAATCCCTCCCAATCAAAACAAAAGCCAAAGAACCCCAGTAGTGTGTAACAGAGCCTGGGCAATGTGACATAAAAAAATACACTTCTCATGGCGCCCCCAAGCATTCCTTGCTTTTGGGTCTGCCTCCTTTCCTATTTACACAGCATGTGCCCTCCTGGCCTCATGCTTACACCACCCTCAGCTCTGCCATGCACTACTCACTTAAAGCAAATGGTCACCAAAATTTAGAATTTAAGCTGCACTGTGGCCAGGTGAAAGAAAATCTCAAAACACTGAAAAACAGTCTGTCAAACCACGGTTCCACATCTCTCTGGAAGTACAAGTGATATAGAACTGAACCAAGCCAGACTTCCATAAAAACAAAATTCCTAATGACAAAACACAAAAAAAAATCTAGTGTTTCCGACAGGCGAGGTCTGTCCCGGATCCCTCAAAAACCGTAGATTTAATGAATCGAACCAAAAAAAACTTCATAAAGAATAGATGGAATCTAAATTTTGAAAAGAATAATTTGAAATAAAAAATTTTTCAAACAGAACTGCCAGAGCTATGTACTTCCAATACGGGTAAAGAAAGAAACATTAACTTGAACAAGAACTGAACTCAAGCCAGCGAGATCATTTGAAACTATTGTAGGCCCAATGTAGCACACAACCCTGAAGGTCCCATTAAATTTCCTAAAGCAAATCCTGTCGAAGAAATTCTCCCCAAAAAAAATTCTCTGTAGCAGTGACTTTCATAAACAAGTGTACTTCCACTAAAATTTGACTAACTCAAAGGTCCACAAAAATTTAACAAATTCGAAGAACTTCCACAAATGGTAAAATTTTAAAAATTCAAATCCCTGCACTAAAATCCGAAGTACAAATTTCAACAAAAAGGGAATCCCAAAAATATAAATTTCAAGCAAACCCAAGTTTTAGCTCCACCTCCCAGAAAATTAAAATTCTGGCAAACAACAAAAAAAAAATTTTCCAAAATGTAATTTTAAACAAAAACAAAATTTAATTCTAACCTTCCAGTCTATCAATTCAATCTTAACACTCCTAATTATCACAAGTAATAAAAAAAATTTCAATTACCTACAAAAGTTTCAATTTAAAAAAAAATTCCAAAACAAAAAAACTGCATTTGTAGAGTGCATCACCCAAACAGCCGGAAAGAAGAAAAACAAAACAGAGTTCCCAATTACTTGTCATTACAATAAAAACATAAATTTTGATGAAGACTTTGGACCAGCCGAAGAATTCAAAGGGTCGAAACATAAAATTTTGAGGCCTCCAAGATTAATAACTAAACAACTGAAAACCCAATTTCACACTCTCCTCTCCCACATTCGAAGAAAATACACAATCTTCCAGCAACAAACTTTAAAGAGCCAAAACACTTTTAAACAAAAAGAAAAAAAAATTTCATAAAACTACCTTAAATTAAAAAAAATTTTCTCTAGGAATATTTCACAGAACAATCTCCATTCCCCCCAAAACAAACACCTGAGACTGAACTTGCACAATTTAACAAAAATTTTACACTACCCAAAGTCGATCGCTTGGCTGAAGGATCAATGACACAAGAAAAAACAATTTTTAGCGGGCAAGTAATTCTCCTAAAAAGGAAAGGTGCATTCCCCAGCTGAGCACCTTAAAGGCGGCTTCAAAGCACCAAAGTGACAGTTAACATGGCCTAATGAAAAACAAAAAACATTTTCCTTTTCAAACACATTTCTGTGAAGAAGAATTTCTATGAAAAACAAGGCTTCCCAGACCTCAAAATTCCTCCGGGTGACCATGCAAACTAACCCATTAGCCGTACCTTTAACTTCACCCAAAGCCAAGAGTTGTGACTAATTACTCAAACAAAAACAAAAGAAAACTTTTGATCACTGTTCTCCCTCTTTAATAACATTTTAAAACCAAAATTTGAACTGAAACCCCAAAACTATCATATTCCAAAAAGAGAAAATAAATTTTCCTATCATAAAAAAAAATTCCTAACATTTAAGACTAACCTAGATCTTTTGACATATTTATCTACTTTTAAACACACATTAAATTCAATACACTTAAAACACAACTACTAATACACATACATTTTTCGCTATTCTTAGCCTTATTTCCAATAACTCTATCTGAAATCTCATAAAAAACTGTTGCAACATTTCTCCAATCTAAAAAAAAATCTGACAGTGGGCAAGGGGTCGTGAATCCCTTCCCAAAAAAAAACACAATACATAAATACATCATGGGCAAGTGATTTAATTCCCGAGGGAAAAAGGTGCATTCCCCAGTGAACACCTGAAAACTGTGTGGCCTCAAAGCACTGAAGTAGCCATTATGGGCAGACTGAGAAAAAATTTTACCCACTTAAAAAGTTGAGAAGGAATGGTTTAGCAAAGCAAGGCCTCCTTTGAACCTGAATCTCCCAGAATCCCCACAACAAACAACCACTTCTCCGCCGCACACTTGCAAAAAAAAATATCCAAAAGATCCCTAAAGGTGAGAAAAAAATCTCTCTAAGTCAAAAAAAAATCCTACTCAAATTCCAAAATCACAGAGTCAAACTCCAAAGTTTTACTTTTAAATACAAAAAAAAAATTCTACAAAACAAAAAAAAATATCTTTAAAACAACAAGCTATGATTAGCTTACACAGGAGTGAAAAGAAAAAAAAATTCAACTAACAAAGCTTAATGAAGAAAGAAAAACTCCTAAATCTTTCTAACTTTTCAAAAAACTACAATATTATTTTTAAAACAAACTAAATTAATGAAATTATTTAATTAATTTGTGCCCTTCCCCATAGTAAGCATATGAAACATAAACATTCACATATTAAAATATATATACTCACATATTCACATTACCTTAAAAAATATATTATTATGGTGGACAGCCCATTTTAATTATTGTATTTTATTCAGTGGACAGACAACTCAGGCAGAACCAAAAAGGTTCACGGCACCACATGTTGTAATGCTTTTTCTCCCCTTTGAGATTTTATTATTTATCTTCAATACTTATTTATTATTCATCTTTAGGTTATACTTCTTTATATTTCATTATTCTAAGTTATTATATTTATATTTAATCATTACATTTTATTTAATATTATTTTACATTAGCCTGATCGTATAGTATTTTCCTAATCAATAAAGTTTAGTTTACTTTTAATATTATTTTCTCTTTATTTACTTTAACTCAATCCATTACATTGCTTGGTCTGTGCTCAACTATGATTCACTTTTTAAAAACACTTCAACATCTCAGAAACCTCTAAGAAAATCCACTTACCTTTAAATGATTAAATAGCACAGCCAACAACAAGTCAAGAATGACACTCAATATTAAATTTAAAAATTAACTTTTATTTTTCAACAATTAAAATTTAGATTCCTTAAACAAACTTTGACCCATAGTGGTCAAGGAAAACAAATTGTACATTGCGTATTAAAATTCAATTAAAATAACCCTAGAACCAATTAAGTTTAACCCAGGAAACAGAATCCACCCTGGTCTGAAGACCAGAGTTTGGTCTGCCTGAGGAGCTGTCCACCCCCAAAAATTATGATAGGAATTAATTTAAAAATATAAAAACCAATACATATTGTAATTGATAAAACTTTCAACATATGTGTATCTTCAAAAGGAAACAAAACATCTTAAATGGGGCAGAAATTCCAACGTTACATAAGCCCAAGGCTCTACACTTCACAAGCTGAATCCTTACAAAGAGTAAACAGAAAACCCTGTTTTACTATTTATTTACTGCTTGAAATTTCTCTCATAGAGAAATATTTAAAAAAACACTCTCACTTGATGTCAGCACAACGTAACTTGAAAATTTTAATGACACGGTTGAAATCAAAACGCTTCTAGTTGGCCGGTAAAATAAAATACAGCTCTTCACTGCGGAGCTCTCGAGTGGGCCCGCAAAGCACTTGAGGAACTGAGGAACACTGAAAAATGTGTAGAGGGATCACTGATGCACTTAACACTGGAATTGGCCGGCAATAAGGACAGTAGGTATCATGGGAATTCTGAAGCATGAAAGGCTTCCCAAAAACATTGTTGTTGGACAATCTTTGTTGGCATGACGATTGATGATGGTTCACTGGCCGATTTTTCTCAACTTTGTATTCAGTAACTAATGGAACATCCGGTGACAAAGACAGCTGAACTTGTGCAGAAACAGAATCGCTGCAGTATCGTAATTTGACGTAGTTCCCTGCAAATGCGCTGAACTCAGAAGCAGGTATTTTTTACTAATACACTGTAGCCAGTTTCAGGAATGCCAAGATGCTCAGTATCTACATTCATAAGCTACCGGCGACCCGGGGCGTGAGCCCCAGGCTCGGCTCTTAGAAATTTTATCAACCTCCTCGTCTGCTGCTCCGAATCGAACTCCCCCGGCAACACACGCTTGCCTTCCCAGGAGACGCCAAACTTGGCGAGCGAAACCCTGTGCTTCGCGCCGAGCGCCCACGCATACACTGCGGAAATAAAACGCTGTTATGCCAAGAATCATAAAAAAGATCACTTCTCCCGATGCGGCAACCCGCCGCACAGCAACCCACCGGATGTTCTAGCACCCCGAATGCAGATGTTTTTAACTGATAAGAGGTTCAAGGCCAAGTTTTGCTTAAAAAGTGCCTTTTTTCTGCAAACTCATGAATGAAGTGAATTGAAGTTAAAACTCAAGAGCAGGAAGCCAAAAGATTAACAAAGGATATTTCAACGTTTAAGGATGCATTGCGTACAATTTTGAATAATAAGAACCTTAAAAAGATAACAAATTACGTTAAAGGGGAAATAAATCGCCGAAATATTCCAAAACAACAAATAAATTTAGAATTTTGAAGGGAAAGGGGAAAATAACGAATTTTAAGCTATTATCAATTTTGAACTATTAATTAAATTTAGAACTGTAGAATCTCGGCATAACACCCCTCGCTTTTTACGGATCTGCATATGTGTGCGTTATTTTGAAGAAAAAGAATAATAGAAAGGTGCAAGTCACATTTTACTCCTTCTCAGAAAAACGCTGGTAAAGTTGTGAAGGAAAAATATAAAATATTTATGCAAGTACTTCTAGTGAAGAAATATCTTTCAGCAAATTGTTTCTTCCATTTCATAATATTCAACCACTCACTTACAAGCAGCTATTTTTTTTTAATAATTTTCAATATTATATATAATAATATATTCTTAAAAAAGATTTAATTATAAACTGGCTTTTCATTTTTTTAATTATTTAATAATGTATTTTATTAATATGTAATTTTTTTTATGTATATAATAAACAGAGTAAATTATTGTTTCTTTTTGTTATAAATTTTATTTTTTTCATAAGTGGCAAAAAGGTTTCCCATCTGTAAGTATTTAAAACAAATTCTAATATAATATTTAATAATATTTTTTTCAAAAGCATTTTTAAATTTGGTCTTATAATTTAATAATTTACTCCTATTTATTATATTTAATAATTTACGTTTTAAGAATTTTAAATTATTTTTTCCTGCTATTCCTTTTGTGTAATGTTTTAAATTTATCATTAAAAAAATTCCTGTTATAGATAAAACATAATTATTTTATAACTTTTCTTTATCAAGAAAGAAAATATTTAAAAATAAACTACTTTAAAAAATTAAAAATATACTTTTTTTTTAGATCTCACCAATGCATATATAACATTAAAATAGATCTTGAAAAATGGAATTTTTTTCCTCCTATCTACATATAGGAGGAGGGAATTGGGGGCTTTGATTTTATTGAAATTATTTTCATTCTTACATGTTAGCTGGAATAATATATCCAATGACTTTTAAAGTATTTATTCTTATATTACAGCTACAGTCAAACATATATTACACAACATAGCTATAAAACAGGGTTTGAATTTAAAAATATATAAAAATTTCTTATACTTGTATATTGCAGTCAGCATAATATCGACCTAAACGGAATATAACGTTACTTTCCACCGGAAGACAACCGTCCGACTAATTTGACGGAAGCCCACTTGCAGGTTTCCTACTACAACTTTATCCGCGACCGCACATGCAGGCAGCCTAACCACAGCCGTGTTGATTTGCATCCCCCCTCCCTCCTCAAAAAAAAAAATAAAGGTAAAGGAAGTAGTTTTGCAAATCCTCTTGTAGACATTGTGTATTCATAGTGGTGGATTTACCACTGTGCATATGGGTGGTGAATGGTTAGGGTATTACTAATGAAACATGGTGAGTCAAGCAACTACATACAAGTTTAATCCTCTGCTTGGATAGTGTTAACAAACTGTGCAACATATATTTTCATTGTTTTTTTTTTTTTGTATATTTAGCAAATGCTCCGTGTTTCACCTAAAAAGTATCTTTTATTAGCAGAAGAACCACTTTTGCTTATGAAGATGTAGTAATTTTCTTCTTAAAAAAAAGTAATTTTTTTAGAAGTAATTTTTAAAAATATTTTTCATTTTGGAGCACAATTTAAAAAGAAGCACTTTACAATTTGACTAAAATTATGCTCATAATAATAAAAAATGTTTATGATAATAATAAATGTCTATTAGCACTCTAATTAACAAGGCTTGTTTTCACATGCACATAAACATTCCCATTTTTTCAGTTATGAAACGACATATTTATTTTATGTACACTAAGCAATTATATTATTTAATGATGGATATAATGGGCAACAAGTATCATAAAATAATGAAAGTTTAAATTAGGGTAATTTTTGTAGTGGTGTGTTATTTTTATAAATGATTCTCTAGGAACTCCTGATTTTCTTGTTCAATTTGGTTTTTCCTTATTTATTTTAATTATATTTAATAAAATATATATATAAAGTCAGTCAAAGGGTTTTTTAAATATGTGATCTGTTTAATGCATGTTATAAAATTTCAGTGGCAAATTTTAGCTGAAAAAGTACTATGTCCCCTCAATAAACATCTAATTTTTACATGATAATAATGATGGCATTCTTCTTTCCCTATTATATAAAACATACTTTTCATGCAATTTTTATAATCTCTATATTTTCAGGTAGTTTTTTATATAGTCAATAGTTTGTTTAATTTATATATTAACATACACTAAATCTTCAGTCTTTTTACCATTTCATTGTACTTTTTTATTTGAATGCAAAATTATATCTGAAATATAATTTGATATTTTTAGGATGTTTAAAGTGGTAATTTTTACATTTTTCAAAAGTATATTTTTTATTCTAGGCATTTGCGAATATGACTCTGACAGTCCGCAAAGCCTTGTGTGCAGTCATGGTGTTCGCTGTTGTTGAGAAACCTGGTATAATAGTAATAAATGATGGTGAAGAACTTGACTCATGGTCTGTGATTATTAATGGTGCTGTTGAGATAGAACTCCCAAATGGTGATGTTCAAGAACTACAAATTGGAGACAGGTCAGTTCATCAGCTTGTGTTGTACATTAAAAATTTCCTTTTAATTATTATTGAAAAAATAATAGATGAGAAAATATTTGAGAAAATAATAGATTTAACAGATCATATTACTAAAAGAAGAAAGCACTTTAAATATGCCCTAAAAATTTTTTTGTTATACAGATTTAATGAAAATTTATCACTTATTTATCACTATTAATTTATCACTATATGGTAATCTAAGTTCGATTATATTGATGTGATTATGAAGAAAATAATGGATGTACATATTAATGCTGTACTGCTGTACGACTATTTCTTGTAATATATGGTGAATATTATATAGCCACAAGAGGGAGGAGCATTCTGACACGATTTAATCCAATCAGGCGTCGCCTCAACCCACTTAAACAAAACTACAGTGGCTTATTGCCATTTGGCAAACGACATTTATGTGTGTAAATTATTTACAGTCAAAATTATGTCGGTTGATAATATGATAATATGCTTGTTGCCATTTGGCAAATAACAATAAGGTGTGTAAATTACACTCGAAATTATGTTGTTTGATGAACTTTGGATGTTTTTGCTAATCTTGATACTTTTTATCTGACTAGTCAAAAGAGATAGATTTAAAAAAAAAATCACAAAATGATAATTTTGCAATTTGAATTGCAACATAAATAACTGAGCAGATAAATGATAAATCATTTTATCTGCTCAGCAATTTACTTTCTGATTTCTTTATGTATTATTGTGCAGTTACATATTGTATTTAGTATAACTTAATTTTGGACTATACAATATCTGATAATTTTAAAAGAACTTCATAGAACCTGATCATGGTGTTCACTAAACCTACTTCTGCAGAATGCAGCTAAGAATGTTCTTGTCTAAATATAAAATTCCTGTGCTTCCCTAATTTTTTATGGTGGCATTTCAAAGCTATTTAGATTTTTATTAACACATCTTAAACCAACAATTCTTTTTATATACATATTTTGTGGTTTTACATTTTCATACTCTTTGAATTTTGCAGTATAAAAAATTACTATTGTTCTGAAAATTTAAAAAATCATGAATATAGTCATTTAGGTTTTAAACCTAAATGTATTTTGAACA
Source organism: Amaurobius ferox (assembly GCA_951213105.1). Taxonomy (NCBI): domain Eukaryota; kingdom Metazoa; phylum Arthropoda; class Arachnida; order Araneae; family Amaurobiidae; genus Amaurobius; species Amaurobius ferox. The sequence continues at coordinate 418,225 of OX578147.1, read as the reverse complement.
CTTGAAATGATACCAGTGGCATAAGGTTGAATATCTGATAATTGGCAATTTTGTGTCCCTTAAGTTTAAAAAACAAAAATTAAATAATATAGATGGATATATTTTGCAGTATTTGTTTAGAATACAATCTGTTCTACGTATTTGTCAGAAAAATGGTATTTTTCAATAATATGAAATCTAGTTTTGCTTCCTAAATATAATAATTTGCCATTTCTGTCATGGTCTCCTAGTCATGAGTTGAGTTTTCATCTCCTAATGACATTAAATAAAAATCATAAATAATGGAAATCATTGGGTGAAGCATAAGAAATTATGAATTTAACTTGTTAAAAACCTCTTTTTAAAAAAATTTAACAATATTATTTTGCGAAATGTCTGATACATATTTGTTCCTAAGAATCTATAATATTATGATATTGTTAAAAAAAGCGTCCTTTTCATCCACCGGATGGCAACATTAGTGATTTTAAGTGAGTTGAAGAATGCTATTTAGAGTTTTGTTCCACATTTGTTTAAGGTTTTTCACCTTTGTTATAAACAGATGTGAAAAACTCAATTTTGTGACTCATTTTTGATAAGTCTATTTATGATTTTAAATTAAATAAGTTTCCACATAGTATTTAAAAATTGTGATTTTTGTATTTAGCATGCACTTAAGTCATTACTCTAATACAATTTTGAAAAATTAACTTTATTTTCCTTTATACTTGAAAAACAATAGATACTATAATCTCACCTTAAATCATATCTTTAAAATTTTAACTTTATATTAATGCCTTTATAGTATAGATATGGCAATATATGTGTTCTGTTTTGATGAAGAATATTGGTAATTTGTCTGCAGTTATTTTTTAATAATTAAAAGCTATTTTGTCATATCACAACTTACATTGAAAGGATTCTTGATTCCCCCCTCCCCTTCATTAAAGTAATTCTCTCAATATCCTAAAATAGTTGTTCATTTTTTATATCTTGATCCTTTTCAGTTTTGGCATCACTCCCACTATGGACAAAATGTACCAGCAAGGTGTGATGCGTACCAAAGTAGAGGACTGCCAGTTTGTATGTGTGGCTCAAAGTGACTACTACCAAATTCAACACCAGGGTGAAGAAAGCATCAAAAGGCATGAAGAAAATGGGAAATTAATATATGTGACAGAGATTAGGACGGTTGATTCGGGCAGTAACAAAGCTCATGTCATTATTCGGGTAAGATTTGGTTTAACATGTTCATTGTCGGAGATATCATTTGTGACACCATACACATACTCATTTAGAACTCTGATGACACCACATATTTGTTCTCCGTTGTATGTAGTGTAATGAATTGCAGTTTCATTGCAACTTGTGATCTTTGTTGTACATTGTGAGAGCTTCTTATGGGCAAAATATATTTACAAATTTGTTTCGTCATGTGGTAGTGAAGAAGAGAAGAATATCTTCTAAGTCAAAATTTACCTCTTAGCAGGATCAGAGCATAAAATCATCCTTATTTAGATAAATACATAACGTTGGAGTTCAAAATTAATGTTAATGAATACCCAACATTGTGTGTGCCTGAGATGTAAGTCGTAAACATCTGATTAAATTTAAACCAAAACTCACAGTGAATTCTTGAAAACAAAAAATCCTTTAAAATATGCCTGCTTTGAATAATAAATGACACTGATTCCACCATAGTCATTCATAAGAAGTCTAACGTTTACTACCATCATAATTTCAAAAGCATTCCTAAGACTTTTCCCCTTTTGCATATATCATGTCTGAAGCTCACATGAAACAAAGAGAACTCCCCACTCAAAGACTAAAAGTTGGGGTTTGTCAATCTGCTATGAGAGATTTAAAAATGAATTTATGAATGCAAAGCTCCATATTCATGTCCAAAATTAAAAATGTTCAAATATTCAATTTTTCAATTCAACAGTATAAGAATAAAATTACATATACCGTATATACTCGCGTATAAGTTGACTTCACATATAAGTCAAGTCCCTTACTTTCAGAGAAAAAAAATCCAAAACTCACGTATAAGATGATCCCAAAGAGAGGAAAACAAATTTTCATTAAATTGTTCAAAAACACTTGAAACCAAAAAAAGAAATATATATATATATATATATATATATATAATAATAAAATTTAATTTCTATAATAGAAATTTCATCAGAACCCTTTAAAGTCCGATTCCACACAAGTAGGCCTATGATATATGAGCGTTGTTTCCCATCTGTTTCAGGGACGCTCGTTCTCGTGTGATGAACTCCAGGCATTCTTTAACTTCAAGCATGCAGCGTTCTCAAAACGAATGGGAAACCGCACATCCCTGTCTTTCAAGCGTCCTTGACCCACCGCGCAATCAAAACAATATCTCTGGCTTCCGCACTTTATTTGAGCTGATTTTTTCATCAACCCCCTAACACAGTTGTTATTAGATACTGTCTTCAATAAACAAAACAAAAAAACACTTTCAACTTAAAATCAATTCTGCATTGTAGTTTTAAACAATCTGTGTTACAGAATTATTTCTGAAAAGAGCCCTTTTTCTTGTCGAAAATGATCGGCTGTAATCCGAGAAGCGAGAGATAAACATTGAACAAAAATGTATGTATATTTTTTGATGACGCGATGCACTGGTAGTCTGGAGCATTGGGAGGGCAGTGACTCACAGGAGAATTTTGAGGTACAGAGAAATTCGGAGTGCATGATTGCACAATTACTACCGCATCACTTAAAGAGGGATTGACTCATGGGGGAAAAAGAACTTTTAGACTTACGATTTTTTTTTTTTTTAGACTCCGCATATAAGTCAACCCTCCACACAATAAAGCTTTACACATGGGGAATTTTAAATAGAATTTTTACATAAAATAATTAATCATTGTTATGAGGAAAGAATTCCAATCACAACACTTCTCGGGGCCTTGGAGGAAAAATTTCTGAATGCAGTAAAGACATTTTTCTGAAAACAAAACAGGTGCATGTAGGCATCAGTTTTTCTGAAGTGCCAGCGACTTTCAAGAACAAAATTTCAACAATAATTCATGGTGGAGCTTACGCCAGAAAAGTCCAACACGAACACCATCCCACATGGATGTATGGCGAAGAACTGAAACCAAAGAAGACTGAAATCTCATAAAAAAAATCCAATGTTTAAATGTCCATCACAGAGGTTATACATATAATAAATTCTAATTTAACATTTTTATCTGCAAGGATCACCAAAATAATTCTACCCCTTAAGTTAATTCAGTAAAGTTAAGTTTCAAAATTTCTCCAAATAAAATTTTTCTAATTTCTAAATCATCAGCTTTTCTAGCAAAAATTAAAATCTAAAATCAAACACAACCAAACAAATGGTTAAAAAGTCATTTATTACAATGGCTTTATTATGATGTACACAATCACATAGCCAAAGCGCTTTTGGATATTATCGTGCCCTTCATCAGTGGCAAAGTAAAATAAAGTGTGAATAAGTGCTTAAATGTAGGCCTCCAGGCAATATTTACATGTATCAATTACATACAAAATTACATACATCAATATATATATTTAACTTTTAAAAAACAATGGGATAAAATAATCATAAAAATGCATATTACAATAAGAAATAGAGTTTAATAACCAACCTGAATGTCGACAAAATTGAAAAGCTACTGCTATTGAATTTTTAGAAAATCATGTAAAGGCTTGACCCACAGAGAGTCAAGAATGAGTCGCCAAGCATAACTAAGGGTCAGAACAGGGACAAAATTACAAATAGAATTGCGGTAAATATAAATAAAAATGGATTCATAAAGTAAAATATTGTGGGGGTTATTGCAGCTAATTAAAAAAAAAGTTTTATTAAACATAGGCTGAAAATTATCGTTAATAACATACTCGGCTAGAGCTGTGGATAGTTTGCCATTTTTAACATCCCGAGCATGTTCAGCTAAACGAATGTTTAGTACTGCCAATACAGAACTTGAAGTTATTATCTGTTATGTTACAAAGTTAAAAATAATCATTTGATGGGATTTTAAACAAAAAACTGCTATTTGACACAATTTTTGGCAATTTAATCACTTGTTGGCACAGAATTTGGCATTATTTTGATGTATTCTGGTTTTAGAGCATCTGGTTATTGGGATGCTGGATAAGAGGTGGCATACTATATTATTTAACAATATTTTGAAATTAAATCATAAGTCCTAAATTCTCTTTCAACTAGATTTCACAATACAAGTAAATAAATTTTACATTTTTCCAGACTCCTAACAAAATTCTTTTCCAACCCAAATTTCCAAAATATTCCAAATATTTTTCTTGAATTCCAGGCAACAATAAATAGGAATCACAAAATTATTCTCAATTTCCAGTAATGAAATATTCTGCAAAGTCAATAAAATATTCAGCAATCAAGAATTAAATCAAGTAGATGTCAAAAACAAAGCATTTGCAAACACATTTGCAAATTGGGAATGGAAGAACAAAATTCATTTTCCAACATATTCAATCAATTTCATAATTTCAAAATTCGACAATTTAGATTCTCCAAAATCTGTTGCCAACAAGAAAACATAAGCACCCCATCCTCAAAAAAATGTTTTCAGGAGTTTCAACCTATGCCAAAATCTATTTAATGGAATTTCAACTTCTTGAAAATTGGACTTCTGCAGGAATTCAATCTACTGTTATCGAAGAAAATATGAACATGAGTGCAATATTGAGGATTAGGAGGACACTTTACCCACTAATTAATTTAACCCAGGACAATGCATCATCCTTCCCATAGATTTACACCAATTTGACAGAACATTTCTTTACATTACACAAGCATCCCAAACACTCGAATTAGGGTGTAATTGAAACCTGAAAAACTCTGCCCAGATGAGTGATAAATCCATCTCTCCTTTAATTGTTTGTGAGACAACTTCAACTCAAATATTTGACTGTTGACATGATAACAGCTAAACTCAAACAGTAAAAATGGATCGTAAATCTGTTTCACACAAAATTCTGGCAGAAGAAATCCCTGAAGGCACAAGAATAAAAATATTAACAAAATAATGTTTGGATGCAATGACTAAAATGCAAGGAAACCAAAATTTTTCAAAACAAGTGGAGAATCAGTTTTTCTATAAACTCAAGTAAACAAAAATTTCAACTCTTCACCAATAAAACCATCAGGAAAACCAAAACTCTCAATCCCAAACAAAATGTACTTTTATTTTAAAAATTATCAACCCCTTTTAATTTTTCATACTCTTCCCCAAAATTTTTATAAAATGACACCCAACATTTTATATAAACTATTTTCAATATTTTTCGGAGAATAACCATTCTTTTAACACGTACATGAATCAGCTGAAAAGGACGATTCATAGTAGTGAAATGGAATACAGATTTATAATAAGAAATGTGTTTAGAAAATGGATTATTCATCTCCTGTCTCGAGTATTCAACACAGTACACTTGAATTTCACTTATGGTTATGAGTATATATACTCATAATCATAAGTCAATCGTTCCGCCATCAACAAAAGTTAAGCAACAAACGGGAAAATTAGCATATTTGGCGAAAGAAACAACGTACAACGTGTAGCCACTAAATTTACATACATGACAGGCGCAAGCACGCAGAAACTAGTCTGCATAAAACATTTTGCTATATTTGTCCGAGAAAAAAAAGAAGAGTTTCTACTGTGCTTGAATTAGTTTAATTATTCTAATTATGTTATAATATTTATATTCTTGAATTGTTTTATAAGTAGTTTATTAAAAAACACTTTAAATTAGCTTCTAATTTAATCCAATTTAATGTCTTAAAATGCAAAATTTAGAAAATTTTATTATCTATCAGAATATTAATGGTGTTGATTAATATAATACCGATTAAAAGGGGAGTGGTATTGAAACAATATTGAGACATCACTAAGGAATATGCATCGATACATTGCATAAACTTGTATATTACTCATTCACACAGTGAAGTACTTATTGTGGTATTAAATTAAAGGCAACCAACATATATTTAAAAAGTCATTTAATAAAACCACCTTCCTCAACGTACATAAGTTTACAAAGCCAACCACTTTCGGGCATCACTATGCTCTTCATCAGTGGTGAGTCGCCACTGATGAAGGGCATAGGGATGTCCGAAAGCGCTTTGGCTTTGTAAATTTAAGTAATGTCAAGGTAATGTCAAGGAAGGTGGTTTTATTAAATAACTTTTTAAATGTATGTTGGTTGTCTTTAATATAATAGTTCATTAAAATTGATGTGTATCCATTCTAGTTACTTATTGTGTTTTCATTTATCTGACTGTTAATTCAGTTTTCATTTTGCTTTCTTATTTTGTGGTATTTTCATTTAGGGTACCCCGGAAAGACTTTTGACTCAACTGATTGAGGATAATTCAATGGATATTACATATGTTGAAGACTTTCTGCTAGCCTATCGAACATTCATCTGCGATTGCAAGACGGTAGCAGATCAACTGCTGCTTTGGTTTGAGGAGGAGAAAAACAGAGCTAAAGTAAGTGGTGAGAAACACAGTTTTTTTTTAACAGGGAAGCAGCTTTTTTCCTATAGAATATGATATGTGACTCATTTTCTGTAAACAGGAATTTTACATGTCCCAGGTGTTTTAATAAAAGTTTGCATGACTTGGAACTGATTTTGGACACTGATCAGTTTTACTATATTGTAGTTCATATTTGTCACCCATTAGCTAAAAACACAATTTATATTTTTAATATTTTAAACTTTAGTTCTATTAAATGCCATTCTAGGGTTTAACTCAGATGGTATTAAAAGGCTGTATGCAATAGGTTTCCATGGTTTCATTAGTATATAGCATGAACATGGTGAAAATTCCTTTATTAAATCATTTCTTTAGTATAGTATGTCCATATCTACCCTTGCCTCAATTAAAATCAATTAATCCCACATAAATATTTTTTTTTTCCATTCAGCCCGTAGTATATGACTATATGTAAAAACAATTGTGATGAATCAAAAATCAAATTCTTGTATTTTGATGGTTATGCATGTTTTGGGCATCCCTGAATACGAATTAACCATTTTTATTTGTGTGTCTATCTCGTAGTAAGTACAGTAATATCGAATAAAATTTCGTATGATTATTTCAATCAGTAAACATCAGAGGCCTTTTGGGATAAACAGACCAAAGGCAAGCTCTTATTTTTTCGATCATACTTTTTGAATTCAGAAACAAAGTAATCTTAAACATATGAAAACATTAAGAAAATAGATATTTAATATGTCAACTTTTTAAAGCGAATGTCATGTACAAGAGGCTGATATGCACCTTTCTTGCAATATTTTATGATTTTAATCACTATTATCAATTGAGTGAATGCTTTATGAACAAACAATTTAAATCTGAAATATATCGACATCATTATTTATAAATTATTGCAATCTGCTCAAGATATTAAAACTTTTATTTATTATTATTATTCTTTTTTTTTTTTACATGGAGTGCTGTATTTTTCAAACAAAATGAATAAATTGAATAGAATTTGGTGTGCTTATTTCAATCGATGAATATCAGAGACCTATTAATTTTCGGAGGAAACAGACCAAGCAAAAACCCCTTCATTTTTCGAACATTTATTTTAGAAAATTGAATTAACATTATAAAAACACAAAGACGTATAGAAATATTATGAAAATCGGTACTTGATTAGCTTTTTATTAACACTTTACAACAAAGTTGAAAAATGTTTATGACTACTTTGTTCATTCTGTCTGTCTGTCTGTCTGTCTGTTAGCACGATAACTGCCGTAAAAATGACTTAATCAAAATCAAATTTTAGTATGTTGTTCAGATGGTCTATAGGACCTATGGGAATATAAATGAATAATATCACCCAATTAGTTTTGGATTGAACCCGGGTTGAAAAAATGAAATACATTGAGCCTTACGGGACCTAATTTTTTGAACATTTTTTAAGCAGATTTAAAATTCACAAATTGCTTCGAAAATTTTAGGTGATATTCAAATTGTTCCATAAAATATATAAAAAAAAATTCAGCGAAATAAATATATTCAGTAGTTTTTTAAATAAAAATTAAAATAATAATTACACCTCTCATGAAGCGATCATGTGACCATGATATGAAAAGATCACATGACCCACTTAAAAATGATATATGGCATCCATCTTGTATCAAAATTGTGATTTTTTAAGTTCTTTTTAATTCATATTGAGTGTTGTATCTGTCCTAAAACCACTTTATTTTTGCTTAAATTCTGTGCATCTACATACTGAAACAACGCAATTACAATATATTTGAGTTTAAATGATCATCCAAATTTGATTATTTCTACAACGAAGCCTATTTTTCACTTATGTAAAATGTAAACAACATGTAGAATGAGTTGTATTAGAATTGTATTTCTTTAACACAAAATTATTTAGCCCATGGAGTCTGCATAGCGGATATGAATGAAATATTCATTGATTTTACAAAGAGAAGGACAATTTATTTCGATGAAGTTTTAAACATAGAGTTTAATTACTTTTAGCTCCGTGGTCTTAATTTTTAAATAAAATAAATTATTATAGTATTGTGATGAATGAAATGAATGGGAAAATGTTATGAATGAAATACTGTTTTTATAGAGAGATCCAGGCATGTTATTTTTTCTATGATGTCATTTGAATGAAATTCAGTTTTTTTCGATGAAGTTTTCAAATATAATAAATTATCGTAGTATTATGATAGTTTTAACAAGAAAGATCAATCATGCTTAAAGCATTGATTATGAAACACTTTCCAACTTCCATGCAATTTTATTTAAAAAAGTCGAAAATGCAATACATTCCTCGGTAATATTTTAAAACTTATCAGAATACTCCATTAATTTATTATATTTAAAAACTTAAACCTTCATTGAAAAAAATGAACTTCATTCAAATGACGGCATTGAAATATAAATTGCCTGGTTTAAATATGTCTAAAATGCGATACATTCCACTGTAATATTTTTTAAAAACTATCATAATACTACGATAATTTATTATATTTGAAAACTTCATCAAAAACAACTGAAATTAATTTAAATGATGTCATAGAAAAAATAACATGCCTGGATCTCTCTATAAAAACAGGATTTCATTCATAACTTTCTCCCATTCATTTCATTCATCACAATACTATAATAGTTTATTTTATTTAAAAATTAAGACCATGGAGCTACAAGTAATTAAACTCTATGCTTTAAACTTCATCGAAAAAAATCGTCCTTCTCTTTATAAAATCAATTAATATTTCATTCATATTAGCCATGCAGACTCCATGGACTAAATTATTTTGTGTTAAAGAAATACAGCAATTCTAATATAACTCATTCTACATATTTTGCTGTTTACATTTTACATAAGTGAAAAATAGGCTTCGTTGTAGAAATAATCAAATTTGGATAATCATTTAAACTCAAATATATTGTATTTGCGTTGTTTCAGTATGTAGAAGCACAGAATTTAAGAAAAAATAAAGTAGTTTTAGGACGGATACAACACTCAATATGAATTAAAAAGAACTTTAAAAATCATGATTTTGAAACAAGATGGATGCCATATATCATTTTGAAGTGGGTCATGTGATCGTTTCATATCATGGTCACGTGATCGTTTCATATAAGAGGTGTAATTATTATTTTAATTTTTATTTAAAAAACTACTGAATATATTTCGCTGATTTTTTTTTTTATATATTTTATGGAACAATTTGAATATTATCTAAAATTTTCGAAGCAATTTGTGAATTTTAAATCCGCTTAAAAAATGTTTGAAAAATTAGGTCCCATAGGGCTCAATGTATTTCATTTTTTCAACCCGGGTTCAATCCAAAACTAATTGGGTGATATTATTCATTTATATTCATTCCCATAGGTCCTACAGACCGTCTGAACAACATACTAAAATTTCATTTTGATTAAGTCATTTTTACGGCAGTTATCATGCTAACGGACAGACAGACAGACAGAATGAATGAACAAAGTCATAAACACTTTTCAACTTTGTTGTAAAGTGTTGAAAATATTACCGAGGAATGTATCGCATTTTAGAGATGTTTAAACCAGGCAATTTATATTTCAATACTGTTATTTGAATGAAGTTCATTTTTTTTTATGAAGGTTTAAGTTTTCAAATATAATAAATTAATGTAGTATTGTGATAAGTTTTAAAATATTACCGAGGAATGTATTGCATTTTAGACTTGTTTAAATAAAATTGCATTGAAGTTGGAAAGTGTTTCATAATCAATGCTTTAAGCATGATTGATCTTTCTTGTTTACATACAAATGCCACCATTTGTAAGATAATAGTATGTGCTCCTCTCATGATATTTCATGGGTTTTTTGAAAAAAATAAAATAAATTCACTGTTGTCAAAGGAGTGAATGTTTTATTCATATACACTTTTAACCCGAAATGAATAGATGCAATTATTAATTATTTGGAAATTATCTAGAACCGTCCTTGAGATATAAAAAATTTATTTTTTCTATATTTAGCTCTATATCTCTAAAACAAATTTGCTAAAATCTTGTCCCAATTTTTCAATTAATAAATGTCAGGAGCCAGTTGATTTTCGGGGAACTTCAACCAAAGAAACACCTTCAATGTTTTGAACATGTATTTTAAATCGATGAAATAAGTCTATAAAAACATAATTATATTTCAATTTCCTGCAAAAATTATCATTTTATGTGTATTTTTTTTTAAATTGAAAGATGAATGATATAACTTTCAGAATGATAGCATATGCCATTAAGATATTGCATATTTTTTATCTAAAATTGAGAAAAATCTCATTTATTAGTTACATGTAATCAGTAGCAATAAGCCTATATTAGTTTTCAGCGAGATCTAGTAATAATATAATTGTTTTCCTGCCAATTTAAAATTCAGAATCTACAGGAAATGTCTATGATGGTGGCATCTCTTTTTTTTTTCTTTTAAGGAAACTATATATGGAGAGTAGAAGGGCTCTTGTATTAAATCTTGCCTCAGCTGCCAAATTACCTGGTCACAAGCCTGGTAGTACTTAGTGCAGCATCAGCATTCGTTTATCTGAACATGCTTGCGATATTAAAATAATATTCTTTCCCAATTTGTTATTGATGATAAATTTACCCCTATTTTTGATGAAACTTTTCTGTTAATCAATTGCAATATACCCCGTAACATTTTACTTTTTGAATCCCTTTTCATTTATATTTATCGTGATTCTATTTGTATGTTTGATCCCATTCAAATCCTCAGTTTCACCTGGCATCTCATTCTACACTCTCTGTGTGTTAAACCTTTGTATGAATTTTTGGATATCTAGTTCACCTTTCTTTGCTTTTAATGATACGTTTAATTGGTTGACACATGAATTTTTCTGAATTGTAGTTATTTATGTGTTTATTTTATAGTTTAACAATTTTTATTTGTACCGGATTTTCCGACAATCCATATGCAGACTTTGTTTCGCAGTTTCAAGCTGTATATAAGAGTTCATGTCTGACGTCCACTGATGAAGGATGTTGTAACATGCAAAAGTGCTCTGGCATTTTTGTAACTTTATGTACTTTCGTAATGGTGTTTTATTAAAGACTTTTTACTAAATATGCTGTCTTTGCTGTAAATATGTTTAAATATTTTTAGATGTTTTTCCATATTTATTGATTATAGATCTTATTCATTTAATGACTGAATATCTGATAATTGTCAATTGTCCAAAAAATGTTGTTGAAGATTATGATTCCTAGAAACTTTTGTTTGGAATAAGTTCTCAAAAATGTCTTTTTAAATTTCTGGAGCTGTTTTATATGATTAATGAAATTTCAATGCATATTGATTATGTTTCCATGTTAAAAATGACCATGACAGTAGCACTGTAGATTTTTTTAAAAACAATTTGATAATCATTAATACATTCTGCTTTAAAATTAAAAACTTCATTTATTATAATATTTGCTGATTGTTTTCATTTCTTTGACAGGTAACAAGAGTTGTTCTATTATGGGTCCACAATCATTTCACAGACTTTGAAACAGATGTCCGAATGATGGAATTCTTGGAGCAGTTTGAACTGAAACTAGAAAGAGAAGTATGTGCCATCTGTGCCTACATTCCAGGGATCTAGCCAGGGGTTCTCAGGGGCTTCCCCCTACCCCTCACAAAATTATATTATTTATGTATATTTTTAGGTCATCTCCTAAAGTAACAATCTTTTTCCAACTTTTGTCATTTAATATATTTCTAAATGTATTGTGAGATGTATATGCATTTAAAATATATAATTATTGATCAATTATAAATGTTTTATTTTGAACATATTGTTATGTTTTTGTTAGAAATTGTTGCTCTCTCCCCAAATTTTTATCTGTCTATGTGCCTGCTGCTTTCTATAGATATTGTATGTTATTTTATGAATGCTCAATTACAACATATTTGCATTTAATTTCAATATATTACACCCTTTCTGCAAAAGTGGCATGATTTTAAAGAGAAGTTTGTTCCGAAAATGAAGAAAACTATTTTTAAAAGTGATTAGAATTTATTAAATGTTTAATTTCTCCACGTTAACGGAAATAATTGAAAAGTATGTACCTCTATTTTTATATCTGCAACAGAAAGAACCTATTAAATGCATTTTGGATTATCTTTTAGTCTGCTTTATTTCTTAATCTTGACGAAAAACATATTTTTTTTATTTCCAATGGCAAGAGAAAATGACAAACGTCTTACAACAAAGAACACAAAAAACAAAAGTCAATGTCTCATCAGCAGGTTTCTAGCACTCCAATATCTTCTCACCTTGGAGTCCCAACGCAAAGCCGAGCATCCCTTGATATGATACCTATCCATAACTCTGTCCTTTCCACAGAGCAGGCAATTTGGGCTGTCAAAAATACCAATGCGGTGTAGATGACTCGCCACATTCCATTGCAGGACACTCAACTTGCATGGAGTCCCACAAAGGTGATCTTGCTTAGAGTGATTTTGTTGCATGCCGAAAATAGTAGATCTTTTAGCCGTCTAAGACATTACCAAGGTGCACCATGAGGAGGTAGATCTACTGTCATGAAAAACATATTGTATTACTAAGAATTTCTGTATTTTGCTTTTCAGTAAAATTTCTCACTTTCTACTGTTTGTATATCTTTCCCCGTATTTAGAAATACGATGATCTTAAACAGTAATTTCTTGTCTAAAATAATTTTAAGATGTCCCTGAATTACTATTTTTATGTTACAGAAAATGCTTGGGCAGCAAAGACTTCTAAACATCGCATGTGCAACAAAAGCCCGCAGCAGAGTCATTACTTTGGCCAGATCCACTAGGGAAGAGGTTTTGCATTTTTCGATACTCGGGGGATACGAAACTGGGTTCGCCACTTTCATTTCAAAAGTTGACAGGGGGTCAAAGGCTGAAGAAGTTGGACTTAAAAGGGGAGATCAGGTAATTTTTTTTATGTGTGAAATGTACTGTTAAAAATTTGATTTAATTTTTCGACAAAATATGGTTAATTCATCCACTGCAACCATAATGTGAAGAAATAATTTACCATCTTTTGATACTTTTAGGTGCTGCAATTACTTGATTATTCAAAGTACTAGTTAGTAGTATAAAATTACACCATCAGATTGTCTCAATCTGTTTCTGAAAAAAGATTCATATAGTTTCAGAATAATTTTGAATAGAATTATATCTAAAAAAATATAATAAAATTATTTCATTGCTATGAAAATTAATGATAATTCTCAAAGTAATGATGGTAGTATACAGTATATAAGGTGATAATTTAAACTACACTATAAATATTAATGGTATTAAAATGGTTCACATATAAGTGAATTGCCAACTTGAAAATATAAATTTGTAAAGAATGTTTACATAATATTTTGAAAGAATAGGGCTCAAAATGTGAAAAGCATGCATATTTTTTCATTGTAATAAATATTGTGATAAGAACCTTATATACATAATGTACCAAAATAAAATATGAACTTATGAGAAAGTTAAGTGGAGACTGACACCAAATATTTTTCCTTTTAATGAATTTTATTTTATTTTAGATTCTTGAAGTGAATGGACAGAGTTTTGAAGTCATGAGCCATGTAAGGGCCCTGGAACTTCTGAGAGGAACAACCCATTTATGTATCACAGTCAAATCCAATCTATTAGGTAACATCAGACATCTTGGAAATTTACAGCTGTCTTTTAGCAATTTGTCTTCTATCTTTTCAATTTATATTTTGTTGCCCTCCCATTTATACCACCTAGTAAGCAATCATATTTAAAAATTATAATATTTAAAGTAAATAGTAAACAATGATACTTCAAAATTTTCATTTTAAGATTTAAATACTTCTAATTACTTGTCAATAAAAAAAACTTAAATTTCTCATTCTTTTATTGATATATTGCTTTAAAACCAATTTTTTTCCTTTCTTTGACTATCTGTTATGTTTTCACATCAGCTGTAAATTAGCATAATTCTTTACCATTATCCTTACCATTTTACTGCAAACATATTTATTTTTTATTGTGGTAACCCTGTAATTTCAAATTGAAAAAAGGTGAAATGCAGGACTCTGATAAATGTTTATAAATGCATTATGCACATCTAGGCTAATACATAAGTCAGAGAGGTATGGAATTTTTGATACATAGGGAGATTCATTATGCATTTACAAAATATCCCAAAAGATGGCAAGACATGCTACTAATATATTTGAAATGTAATTTTGTTTAAGGTAGCTATGCAATCTAGATCTTTAAAATAAAGAACTACATTTTTCATTTTTTTTAGTTTGGATTAGAACATTTTGAAACTGCTAAGATAAATTTTGTTTCCTCTAAGTTTATAGTTTAAAGGAATTATATACAAATTACAGAGTGCATACAATTTGTAGAGCCTAAGAAACATATTCTTATAGTTAGTTTTTACATAATAAGAATTGTCAGCACAATATTACTTTATGAATTCCTTTTCATTTATATTTACCATGATTCTATTTGCAATTTTGAATTTTGATCATGTTCAGACTCTCAGTTATGCTTGGTGTCTCGTTCACTCACTGCATGTTAAACCATTATATAATTTTCTAGATATACAGTACTTATTTCTTTGTTTCTGACGCCATTTCTATTGGTTGCCCTGTATTTTATGATCTCTTATCATTTATGTATTTTGCAATTAACTTATGTTTTTAAATATATCGATTTTAAAATGATCAATATGCAAATCTTGTCTCACGGTTGTGGCCTGTATATTGGAGCTCATGTTCATCACCTACAATTTACTTTGCCACTGATGAAAGACGTAATAATGTCCGAAAGCTCTCTGTTTCTATAATTTTATGTACATCATTAATGGTGTGATTTTATTAGACTGAATTGACATGTTTTCCGTACAATTTTATTATGACTGCTAAAACTTTTAACTAAGAACTTTAATTACTTACCCCACTCCCTGGTTCAGCATGCATTATACCGCTGTAACACACCCGGGAACCGGTACATCACAGTGGAATGGCAATAACCACAAAACACATAATTTACTTGAATGAAAAAATACCACCAGAATAAAACACCTCTTTGTAGAAAATTGCATAATTATAATATTGTAAACAAAACTCTAGATCAACAAGCTACAGAGGAATGTAATTGTTCTTTTGAAACAACCTACACAGATGTTTATCATGAACGTTTTGTTACAGGTGAGTTGGATTTGATAAAAACGACACAATTAAAAAGTCTTTTTAAACTAGGAACTAAATATCAATTTCCAGGCACAGTGAAGTTTTGGAATCTTTTGGATTGGATATTGATGCTTTCATATATAAATTAGCAGTATAGTTTACCCGAGAAAGTATTTGAGGAGTGGAAATATTGGATAAATAGATCTTTTGACCATTATTACAAACCAAGTAAAACTTTTGATACAATGAATTTTTTAGACAAACACAAACTTGATGATTTACAACAAAAATATCTAACAACGTATGTAGATAAAGTTACTACGAATTACGCATTTACTTGTAAGAATCTATACTTTAAGTTAATTAATAATTTTTTTTGGCACCACAAATATGCATAAACTTTTGAACAAACCGTTACAAGAAATTAAAAACCGCATTGCAGCTATGTATAAAAAACTGGATATAATTTAACAAATATTAAGTTCACATATATTACACTGATTCCAAAGCTTCATAAGAAACCTGTAAAGTTCCATCCTGTTACAATAGGGTATAAATCATGTTTGACCGTAGCAAATAAAAGATTACTTAATTTATTAAAAATAGTTATTATTAAGTTAAAGAAACAAAGAGCATGTTTTGTGTTTAATAGTTATGAGGTAATTGATTCTATAAAACACATACCAGATAAGATGAAATTTAAGAGTTATGACTCCTGTGATCTTTATAACAACATTGATATTGAAAGTCTATATAGTATTTTATCAGATATATTTTATCAATACAACTTGCAATCGTATCTTAAACTCCAATAATATACAACATTAGTAATATTGATTTTACAAGAAACAGTACTATATCATGGAGTCAATTACTATCAACAAATAAGTGGTATTCCAATGGGCGGTAGTTGCTCATCAGCTTTGGCTGATATGTATTTAAACAAATTTAAAACAGGAATATACTTTTTGAACAAACTTTTGTATTTTAGATATGTTGACAATATTCTAATTGGGTTTATGGACCATGAATATGTGCCTGATTTCAGTTTTCACTCGTCATCATTGGAACTAATTGAAATTTCACAAAATATAGATATGAGAGTAAATTTTATAGATGTGTGCATTGCTTCTGATGAAAATAATAATCTTTTTTTCATCTTTATGATAAAAGAAACCATTTCATCTTTAAAATTAATTATTTGACACCTTGGAGTACTTGTCTACATAAAAATGTATTCAGAAACATTATTATAAATCGTTTAAAACAAAGTAAAAAATTAAATACCAAAACCATAAACCAATATAATTGTGATGTGGCTTACTTGCAAGCAGCAATAAAACAGAGTTATCCACCATTGTTTTTGATGGACATAGCAAAAGATTTTTACAACATAACTTTACTGAATGTCATGAGCGATACCCGCTAATAAAGGGTATAAATAACGATAGTGAGAGGTTGGAGTGAGAGATTTAAAAATACTTCTGGTAGTGTAAACTACTAGAGTGTGGTAGAGGTATATATTGGAGTTTTGAGTACTAGTAGCTGTGGAGTTTGATGGTGGTAATTAAGATGGTTTGGTGCTTTGAGGTTTATGTTTTTATTTGATATATCTTTTATCTGTTTATAAAAAAATTTGGTGTTTTTGATGTAATTCAATGAAGGTTTACTTCTGTGTTTTACACTTGTGGTCTCTTTTCCTTCAAGTAAATTATGTGTTTTGTGGTTTTTGCCATTCCACTGTGATGTACCGGTTCCTGGGAGTGTTACCACGGTATAAAGCATGCTTAACCGGGGAGTGGGGGTCACCCCCCCCCCCCTGCACACACACACGGCCAATTTGTGGTACATCACTTCTTTATTCTTTTTATCCTTTTGGAAATTTATATAGGTGGCTGAAGGAGCACGGCTGCTATGCGCCATACATATTCAGATACAGTGTAAATATATATTTTTATTTCAAACACTATAGAACTATTACACACTTAATTTTAAGTTTATTAGGTAACCATTCCTTGTCTGTTAAATTCTATGATATTGTGTAAGATAGCAAAAATATATCTTTTCAGTTATATTCTCAGTTCACAAGACATTTATAGGGGGAGGGAGACAGAATTTGTTTAAAATGTTAAACATGCATCAGTTAGTCGATAGTGAGACTGATATTTTATGCCCCCTATTAAAGGAGCAAAAAGATTTGTTTTTAAATGAACCTGATAATAAGAGGATTATAGGATTATTTATCACTCCTTTGACTAATCCCTCCCCACCGTAGAATTATGCCGAAAAGGGGAAATTCAATTTATGTCTCAGTCCTCTTCACTCGCCCAAATTCCCCAAAAAGAATGTTTAATTCTACTGAATAGTGCTAAATCCAGTAAAAATTGTTATTTTTCTATTTAGAACTTGTTTTTAGAAGACCATTAATTAGAAATCAAATTTCATCAAAATCAGATAAATTGTTTTAAAATGATGCTCACTCAAACATTTTGACATTAAAGTGACTCAAGAAAGGAGCTATGCTCGCTTTGCTCCAATAACTTCTTATACATACATAACTAATTTCTGTATTATTGCAATGGGGTAAATATTCGTAATAAATTATTTTCTTTAGCTTTCAAAGAGATGCTCAGTGCCCCAGAAAACACCACTCGGCGCTGTCGAAAGGCTTCAGAAATCTCGCTTCTTCAACACGACCCACGATCCAGGTTATCCTCACAAGTTGAGTGGCACGAAACTGTGGGGACTGTTCCAGGTTCACCTACTTCCAAAATGAATGGGTCAACCTTCCGATCAACCAGTGAATCCAAGAAGGATGGGGAGAAGAAGGGTTATTCCACATTAGGCCACAGAGCTCGTATACGAAAAGTTCTAGCAAAGATGAATATCATTCCTCGTACTCTAAATAGGTAAGCTTGATTTTTGTTCTCCATTTGTAAAGTCAAAACATTAATCCTTTACTGCATAATGCAACAATTTCGATAAATAAATTATTTTACTGTACAATATTCAACATTTGGGTCATTCCATGTCAAATCAACACTGCCTCCAACCCGACTTCCATCCTCCTCCACACACGTATGGAAAACAAAACAGAAATAATAATAGGGATGATATATGTGTTTAGAAGAAGGCGTGACTTAAACTCAACCATGAGTTGGGCATGTGCGGTTGACTGGTAGAAAAATTCATTGGACTAAATTTATGGTTCGAGTACAGTAAATATTTTCAGTTTTTATACATTCACTAAAAAGTGATAAAAAGTAAAATGATTTATTAATTTAAAAAATTAAAAGCTGTTAGAACATGAAGATATATATAACTTTTTGCCAAACTATAGAACTGCGCTACTGGATGTGATGAAATAAGTATCAAATAAACTAAAAAATGTAAATTTCGATGTATTAAAGAAAATAATAATAAATACGAATGAATTGTCCTACTAATTCAGTTCAAACATTGTGCAAAGAATGTTTTCCAATCTTTCCAATGATGTCAAGATGAAACTCTGTGATAATATTTCCAGTTGCTAAGGGACCAATATGCATAAAAATTGCTCTAAAGCATGCTAAAATATAAAATAACTAAAATACTAATTTGAATGTAAAAAAAAATCTTAACAAAACATGCCATTCTGGGTCCTAAAATACCTGTCTGCCAAATTTCATAGATTTTCCATTACAGACAACACACACACACACACACACAGACAAGTTTTATTATATTAGATGAACTATTACCAATATCTGTTATGCTAAAATGTATATCACCTTATGTATATATACACTATTAATATTGGCATTTATGAATCATTACTGATATTGGTTACTTTGCCTGTTAGGGAACAATCATACCCCTTCACCAGGGATAGGATCGCTCTCAGAAACAGCATTCATGGGTGACCAAGATTTTAAATTTAATCATTATTTTATAAATTAATCATTATTTTATAGTGATACTTATGTTAATAGACATGAAGTGACAAAGTACATAAAGTAGCAGCAAGGAAGTAAATAGATGCATTTGTTAAGGTCTAGAAGCTCCAATCTCTATAATCGGAGGTTTACTCTTGGCATATTTTCTGAGTTGGTTGAGCAAAGTATTCATATTTACTTTGGTGATATTTATTACTGAATTCTGATTTTTAAGTGTGATTTATTTTTAATCTTTACATATGTGTTATAAGCAGTACAAAAATCTATTTTGATTTCAATTTGGAAATATATAAAGCTAAAACAAATTTGTAGAAACACTGCATGTAATTCATATAACAATCATTTTCTTATTTTTACTGTTCATGCTATATATATATTTTTGTTAATGTGGTTGTAATAAGTGTAAAGTTCATTTTTTCTTTTTCCCCAGTGAATCTCACTTGAACAGCTCAGACGACAGTCTTTATTCTGTGAATAGCAGCAGTAGTGGTGGCTCTGGAAATTATAGTGGCAGGGGCTCATCTCCTCAACCGTGCTCAGGGGGTAGCTTGTACCATAGTCACAGTAACCCTGACCTGACTTCGTTGAACCCATTAGATGAACTGCGACTGGAGTTTCCGGAACATGTACTCAAAATTTACAGATCAGATCAAACATGCAAGTACTTGCTGGTTCACAAGGTGTGTACTTCCTGTATACAGATTTTTCAAAACTGTTTAAGGATACATGTAGTAGGCTTATAATTTGATCTATTTATAAAAATACCCATTATATGAATTAAAAAACTATTTCCTCATACTTTTATATGTTAATTTCAACAAATGCGTATTTTAATCTTTGGCCAAATAGTAATCAGTTCAAAATAGGCTGTGGCTCACTTTAACCTTTTGACTGTTGTGAATGCATCTAGCTCGTTCAGTGAAAACTTCTACTGTACATTAGTAGCTTGTTAGAAGCATTCATTAACCTTTTTCCTTCTTATAAACGTTCCAAACACTTAACACATTATACAGCTTTCAGCTTTTATTGTTCTGTTTCGCCCTAGATGGCAGCACTAATCAAAAATTTTCTGATTTCTGCTGCTTTTTTTCCACTTTATTTAGAATTTTCATGACGTTTTCCTTACATATGAAAGTATGAAAGTGCACGATGACTCCTGGTTTGCAGAAACAAAGGAGAAAGGAACAGTTAAATATTTTTTATTTCAATGACAGTAACAATAAATATTCATTTCTACAAAAAAACTGCAAAATGAAACACGATTTTACGGTAAAGACTGTGATGTAGAACTGTGTATTGCACCTTGTTTTAAAATATATTACAATATGAAAAATTAAGTAATTAAATTTAATGATGCATTTACAGGAAATGTCAGTACATTTTGTACATATTCTATAAAATAAGTAAGATTTATTTACTGTAAGTAATATAAGTAAGTTATTTATTATAAGTAAGATTTATTATTGTTGTACTTAATGTTCAATTGCATTTTATAGTGATGACCGAAAATGCGTTCCCTCTACAGGAAAAACAACATTGCTCGTGCAGGGAAATAGCTAACACTAAGGAGAAGTTTTCGCCAAGAAAGCGTAATGACCAAAGGATTAAGGCTTGCCCTGAAACTGCTCTGACTTATCTTGATAAAGGAAGCCTATTTTGGGGCTCAAAACCATTGTGTTGAATTTCAGTTTTATGCCCACTTTTGAAGACATGAGGCAGTTGCATTAATTTGCATATTGAAAAGACTTGGAATTATTTAAATAAAATTATTCTTATCTTAAAAATTAAAATACTTTATGCAGTCCATCATAAGATTTTGTTTTGCATTCCTTGTGTATGTTTTCAAAATGTATTAAAATCTTTATTTTCAAGATTGAATTTAATCTTACAGGAAACTACAGCAAGAGAAGTCGTCATGCTGTCTTTGCGAGAATTTGGTATAACAGAGTCCAGCAGGTGGGTACAGAATTTCCATGTTTTTCTATTATACATAATTTTTAGACTTCTGTAAAAGCTGGTAAATTTATAAATAGGTTAAAATCATCTGAAAAAATTCAATGCAAAATTAGAAAATTGTTTAAAATCCTAGTAAACTTTGGGAAAGCTGCTTCCCTTGTTCTAAATGCCATAATTCTACACCTCTAATCCAATTTTTTTTTTTTAAATTAGCATTGTTTTGTGAATGGTTTAGGATTTATATTAATAGACTGGTAAATTAGCATCAAATTTGAGATTATTGAATAATTTTTTCAAAATTGTGTGCTAGAATTTTAATTAATTTTGTAAATTCTTTTAGATTATACAAAAGATTTAAAATCCACCCAGATGATTCAAGTTTATGACAATGTAGAAATCACTTTTAAAAAGGCTTTTTTAATTTTAAGGATAAATGCATTTTAAACATTGACATTTTATTGTTCAACTAGCAGTATACCTGTTCTTTGTATGGAGTAAATATAAAGAAACTTAAAATTCACAATCATGTGCAAAATTGCTATAGTATACTAAATGACATTGTTAATCAAAATATTCTATTAAAATATTTAATTTAATGCTCCTAAAAAGATGTTTAAGAATCTCTGTTCTTGCTATACAAAATTATTTTCACGGGCAGATCTGCAGAAGAAAACATCCTGGTCTCATTTGTAAACAAATTTATAAAAAATATGAAATTGAATCAATATGTGCAAAATAAAAGCGCTATTATTGTATGGGACCCATACTACTTATATTCGTAAATATTAGAAGATATATCCGTGTATTAGTAGAAGATCACACATACTACAACATATGAGTTTCTTAATTCTTTGCCAAAATAAAACAAATTAAGTAATAAATTTAAAATATCAACGATCCTGTCATCTTTAAACCTGAAGACTGTAATTGGTTCCTATATATCCCAAAATAAAAGCACTAAAATTGTATGGGAAGATATACCCGTACTACTTATATTATTGTAGATTAGAAGATATGCCTATGTATTAGTAGAAGATTACCCGTATTACAATATGAGTTTCAAAAATCTTTGCTACATTTAAAAAAATGATGTAATAAATTGAAAATATCAATACCCCCTCTCAATAAAGATTACCCGTACTATAACATATGAATTTCTAAAATCTTTGTCAAAATAAAACAGATGACATAATAAATGGAAAATATCAATAATCCCCATAATCTTTAAATCAGAAGGCCATAATTGATTTCAATATATGCCAATATATGTCAAAATATATACCAGTATACCTGTACTAGTTATATTCTCGTAGATTAGAAGATATACCCATGCATTTGTAGAAGATTACCCATACTATATACAATATATAGGTTTCTACAATTTTTGCCAAAATAAAACAATAACATAATAAATTGAAAATATCGATAATCCCCAAAAATAAATGTTTAAACCTGAAGACCATAATTAATATAATCCAGTCAAAAATGCAATTTCAATGAAATCTATTTTATATACATATCTTTATTATTTAAATCGGAAAATATTTAGTAAAAATCGTCTGCAGCATAAACACATTGGATTTATTAAATCCATTGTTAAATGACGTAATATAATTTTCTTCAAATAAATTGGTGGAAATAATATCGTTTGCATAATGTTATCTGTATGGAAGGTTAATTGTGCATTTTTAATTAATATGTAGACAACCCCTGGTTCTAGAAACTTTAAATATGGACTAAATTTTAAGTGGGGCTATTCCAAGTTTATTTCGAAAATTTCACCCAATTTGGTGCAGCCTTACTTCCGTGATGATGAGACAAATAAACACACAAATATGCCCACAAATAAACACACAGACAGATTTTCAATTTTATTTATATAGATATTAAGAGGATTAAAGTACTTTGGAAAAGAACAAAAAATCCTATATTTTTAGTACAAATTAATGGTAATTTAAAGTTAATATAAAAAAATTTTCTGTTTATGAAACTATAAGTTTGATAATTTCATTTTTGTGGTCCAATTAACTGTATTATACTGTCCTATTATTTTTTCAACTAGTTGCATACCGAAAGAAATCTCCAAAGTGCATATGCATCAACGTAAATTTTTCTGTGTTAAACTACTTTTTACCATAAATTCCATTGATAATAATTTTCATTTTAATATAAATTCCATTGATCTTTTATTTCTGAATTATCACATTTTTTTATTACACTAAAGAGAGTGAAATCATTTGAGTCTTGACTAGATATATTTAACTACAATTTTTTTAATGTATTCCTTTCTCATCTTATTGCTGCATATAACAGTTACATTATGATAGATTATCATAAAATTTCTTAAAATTGATACATCCAGTAAAACAAATAAAAAATTATTAAGTAGAATTTGTGATTGGCTTTATTTAAAAATGCATCTTACTCCTCTAATTAATGGCAAAAATTAATTAGTACTTATTAATTAATGTCTATCACTTTATGTAATTGTCAATTTATTGTCATTACGTATACAAATATTTTCAATTATCAATAACTTTTAAAAATCATTGTTAAATCATTGTTAATTGATAAATAATTATGTAAAGCAAAATATTTAGTACACTCCTAAAAAATTTCTTAATATATCGAATAAATAAAATCGTTAAATTGTTTATCAATTTTCTGTAATCAAAGCTACCCAAACTTTCTTTTTCAAATCATAGATGCCCCTTGACCCTTTCGGGACGGCGGCATTCCGAAACTACCGTGGCCCAAAGGACGAAGCGCTTCGTTTCCGAAATGTGCGTAAAAGACGGCTATTTTTTTGCGCTAAGCCTAACTCTCGAAAAAAAATTCACTAAAAATCACCCGTTCAACACAGCATTCTACTTTTTTCAGGAAGAAAGGAAATACTTATTTTCTATTTGATGTATATTTTTTATACAAATTTTCTTTTATCAAAATATTAGAAATTTTAGTGTATATATGTTTTAGGTACAGATGGATAATTCTTTGGCATATCCTTCCGATTTTTTAAAACTGTACTACATATATGCGTATTCTTAGACAACAAATACTTTGCAAGTACAGGAGAGGTAAAAAATTTATCCAAATACAAAGTATATCCTTTTCCTGAAAATTCACTTAGAAGTGTTTTCACAACGCGTTCTCCATACCCACCCATCAGAGCTTGATAATCCCGTGTCCTTTCCAGTATACACAAGAAAATTCCATTTATGGCCTCATTCCGATTCTGACGATTTATATATTTTTATTCCATATCTGGACCTTTTCGATGGGATATAATAACAAAATCCCAGCCTTCCTTTCCATGAGAACATAAATAACCTAATCATTTCATTGCCGCACATTCCTTTACCCCCCCCCCCCTCCCCTACCCACTCAAAAAAAAAACTCTCTTATATTCCTCTAATTCATCAATAAAAGACAAAATCAGAACGAGACCCGGAACTCAATTATAAAATTGTTGATGCTACGAAAAGTGCTCTGTTTACTGTACAGAACCACGTGTTTCACCGCTCCAAATGGAGAAATAATTCATTGGATTCTCCTTGTGCCAAGGTCAAACATCTACAAAATACATTTAAGTTGCTTCCACGGGCATTTAGCGCCATCTAGGAGACAAATACATTCAAACTAAAACGTTCCACATAGAAACACCAATACGTGCCAGTCGTCCTTTAGTGTAAAATTTCCTCCGGCCCGCGGGTGTGCCGTTCGTCCTTGAATGCAACTTCGCAGCTGGCGCGTGGGCATGCCACTCGTCGCGACAGGGTTAAAGCTTAACAATCCAGTGTAGAAGCATATAAGTCCGTTGAACCATTCTCAAGTTATAAGTTGTAAAATGTTATAAAGTTATAAGGTATAAAAGTTATAAAAAGTTATATGTCTCAAGTTATAAGTTATAAAAGTTGAACTATTCTCAAGTTATAAGCCAGACTCAATGTGATGGGTAGACAACAATTTACAATATCACGTCATATGATGTTGGTGAACTTGAGGTGGTCATGGTGGCCGACCAATGAGGTGTTAATTCCGCAGGCAATAATATATTGTCCTTAGAGAGAAGAGTATATAGTGATGACACAGAACTATGGAAACAGAAGTTGTTTAAAGTTTCAGAATGAACATGTAGCAAATGCTGATAAAATAGAAAATTACAGTATGACAGTGTCAAAAAGTGATAAGCAATGTTGTAAATATAGTCTATGAGACCCCAACGTCTGATAACCATTTAAAAGAACAAAGCTAAATCTGTTATATATTTATCAGTTATGTGGAAAACGAATATCAAATCTGACTCACACTAAAATGTAACCTTGGATCACACTTTCACCGTCAGCAAAAATACTGTGTTAATTAATATAAAATCAAATATGAAAATGATGTTAAATATTAATGTGAAATTTAATAATGAGAGTATTTTCAAGTTAAATAATAATTATAATAAAAATTAATTTGGAGCGAATAAAAGGTTTCTTCTTTGTCTCCTAAATTAAAGAGTTTAATGTATGTCTATTAATCAATTTTATTTTCAGATAACACTGGATAACACAAATAATTGATGGGTTATCATAACGGCAATATACTATATTTTAAATTCGTGATCACTCTCCAAGCTTATAATTACTTTGATTATTTTTAGTTACCACAACTCCTTTCTTCAAATATCAAAAATATTTTTGTTGTAATCTCTGGTCTCTGGTCTAAAATGATTGCTACTACTACAACTTGGGTCGACAAATTCGTTTTATAGACTACAATGTTCGGGTAACATTTGAACTCTGTGGGACACAAATGTGGTAAAAGATATCTGAGACAGTATATAAGTCAAATTTGTCGAGTTAGACTTCAGTCAATGGCTCACCTTGGCTACATTGAGTGAAAAACAATTCATCAAAATGCATTATGTGGTTCAAGAAATATTTAAATTAATCATGTATTGACATTTTCCCTTTTAGATTTTACATACTAAAACATGAATATAGCAAAAGAAAAAGAAAGATGATAGAAAAAGTCATTTGTTACCTACATCCAATGTTTTATGTTTTATTTTGTTTCCTGTAACAATTACTCCATTACAATATTTTCCTGTAACAATTACTCCATTACAATAGTTTCCTGTAACAATTACTCCATTACAATAGTTTCGTGTAACAATTACTCCATTACAATAGTTTCCTATCTCTCTCTTTCAGCAAGTACTGTCTATGTGAAGTGTCAGTAGGAGAAGGTGGTGTTGTGAAGCAGAGGCGCTTGCCTGACCCGCAACAAAACTTGGCTGAGAGGATATCCTTAAGTAGTCGGTACTACCTGAAGAATAACATGTCAAGTGACTCACTGGTGCCTGATGAACTAGCAGTAGTGAGTATGCCATATGGATTTTTTTTGTGAATCATTTGATATTAGAAATAGTACAATATATATGTTATAAGTATGCCCTGGTGATATTGAGCAACCTGGAGTCCACTTAGTTCATCATTGAATTCGGACTCTTGCTATATCTATTTAGCACAGAAAAACTGTACATAGTTTAAGGAATTACTCGTAGCTGCATATCCAGGAGCATATCTCAAGAGCAGACCGAATGTTAAGAGTTCACAAGGCCTAAAATAAATGCATTGAGCGAGTCCTTCCTCCCCTCAAAGCAAAAGGAAAATGTTTCCTCAAGTACTGTATATAGGGTATGAAAAAACTGGTAGATAAAGAAGTACCACTATATTTATTAATGCCTTTTTTTTCAAATGTATTACAAATTTTGATGCAATTCTAAAAATAACCATGTTAAACCTTTTTATATTATTTAGTTTCTTAAATTTCATGGCATATGTAGGATTTATTGCAGAGTGAGTGGGTACTAAAATCGAGTTCATTCAAAATTTAGAGATCATTATCAACTTTTCATTTTCAGTTTGAGAGTTTGAAAACAAAATATATAATACAGTACAACCTCGAAAATCCGGACATCCAAAATCCGGAAACCTCCAAAATCTGGACGTTTTCCAAATTTTCAGGTTTTTCTTTTTTTTCCCCTGGACTGATGAAGTCGCGGATTTAAAAAACAACATGCTAAGATTATTTATTTTATACGTAAGATTATTTATTTTACCGTCTTTTCCGGTCGACTTTCTGAACCCGGAAATGAAACGAAAGTTTAAATAGACGGCCGTAGATAGGCTTGTGGTTGGAGCGTGAATTACATTGTTAGCGTTAATCCCTCCTCCCCCTTTATTCAAGTCACAACTCCCGATGAATTATTTCTCGTAAAATATACATTGTTATTTAAATACGGAATTTTTATTATCAAAATTGCCTTTTCTCATTATTGAAAAAGACATTTTTCTGAAACAATGTAATTTTTAATATTAAACACTTTAAAACGTTATCGTAACATTTTATCACAGATTGTTCAATTAAATCTAAAAATCCCGAGAATTCATATTAATGCTCATGGAAATTTATTTTGTTCACTTCGTAGTACGAATTCCATTCTTCAATGTATTCTGTTTTGTCTTCAGAATCTCTTCCCCCTCCCGATATCTGATGATTTTTTCATTCTCATCGAACGTGTCAGCTTGAAATTGACTGTATATTTTGCCTTTTTTGTTTAGAAAGCCATATTTACATACTATAAATAGCAAACAAATAACTAAATAATATTGTATCCATATCGCATGGAACCGAGCAACAAGGTCATTAACACACAGACCTCTCTCTCTCAAAGGAGTCGGCTCGTCACCGATGACAGTCAGCTGCGTTTACGATTAGGAACTAAGCAAATTCCTTTCTTCGCTTTCCCTGCCCCTCCACGTCCGGGTGCTGCTGTAACCTAGTAATGACTCATCGTAATTTAGAAAAATCATTGAGAAGAGAGATATTTTCTTTTTTGGAAAATATATTTATTTTATCTACTGCGATAGTTTTTACATATTTGACTATTACTAATAAAGTTTTTACTTTTTTCAGAGTCATCAGCCTTTTTAAACATAACATTATATAGATGCTAGAGAATAAATAAATCTTTTAAGTTCTTATTTTTTGTTTTTCGTTCGTTAATAGCGAAAACAGTTTAAACACATTTACACCTTTAAATATATCGTCAAAAGTGCTAATCCTCGATCTTTATTAAATCTTGGCACTTCATTAAATCTTGACAAAGTCGATAGAACGGAAGTTCTGCATTGTGATGATGATGCGTCAATCGTAAATAAATTGAATGGTGGCGAAATTCGCGATATGATATTAAATAAAAAAAGATCGAAGTAGCGACGATAAATGTTGAGAAGAAAAAATACCCATTAATAATCTTATGCAAACTATCAGTCATGCAATTAAAGGTCTTGAACAAAGAAGCATTATAACCGAGCAGAAATAATATCCATCTACAGGATAAAAAAAACTGCTTTCCCATAAACCAAAATTAATGAAATAACAAATGTTAATTCAAATATTTAAATGAAATGATAAAATGGAATTTTAGAATGGAGTCCGGATTTTTAAGGTTGTACTGTAATAAACAATATCAAATCGAATGAAGTATTAAAAAAGGGAAGTATTAAATTTTTTTTTCTTTTTTTGAAAAATTAATGGACAAAAAAAAATCAAAAAAATTATTTAAACATCTCTAAAATGTGATACATTCAGTGGTGGTATTTTTTAAATTATCTCAGAACTACAATAATTTATTTTACTTGAAAACTTCAAACTTCATCGAAAAAAAATGAACTTTATTCAAATGATGTCATCGAAATGTAAATCGTCTAGCTCTCTATGTAAAAGCAGTGAATATTTCATTCATACACTTTTATTCCAAACTCCAGAGTTAAATAATTTTGTGTGAATAAAATTCAGCAATTCTTGTACAACTCATCTTACAATCACTTTTTTACATACTGCGTCCATTAAAATTAGGCTTTGTTGTAGAAATAATCAAAGTTTGATGATCATTTATAAAAACTATTATAATTGCTTTGGCATAGAATATAGATGCACAGAAAATACACAAAAATAAAGCAGTTTTAAGACAGATGCAACACTAAATATAAATTTAAAAGAACTATAAAAATCACGATTTTTCCTCTGGGAGAAAAGATGGATGCCATATTTTATTTTGAAGTGGGTCACTGATCTCTTCTCTTGTTGATTATATGGATGTAATTATTATTTTAATTTTTATTTAAAAACTGCTAAACATATTTTGCGGAATTTATTTTTATATATTTCATTTTTCAACCTGGGTTCAATCCAAAACTAATTGAGTAATATTATTCATTTACATTCCCATATGTCCCACAGACCGTCTCAACAACATACTAAATTTTCATTTTGATAAAGTCATTTTTACGGAAGTTATCGTATGAACGGACAGACAGAATGTACAAAATCCTAAACACTTTTCAACTATGTTGTAAAGTGTTACAAAATGAACCTGAAATAATTTTCAGAGGTATGCAACCCAAATACAGGAATAGTAACATAGACGCTTATGGTTGATTAGAAAATGAGGGGTTAAAAATGTAAAGGGATTGAAATAAAACAATTAAAATATATTTTGAACAAGAAAGATCAATCATGCTTAAAACATTGATTATGAAACACTTTCCAACTTCAATGCAATTTTATTTAAACATGTCTAAAATGCAATACATTCCTCGGTAATATTTTAAAACTTCTCACAATACTACATTGATTTATTATATTTGAAAACTTAAACCTTCATCGAAAAAAATGAACTTCATTCAAATGACGGCATTGAAATATAAATTGCCTGGTTTAAACATCTCTAAAATGTGATATATCCCTCGGTAATAATTTTAGAATTATCATAATACCACGATAATTTATTATATTTAAAAACTTCATCGAAAACAACAAAAATTCATTCAAATGATGTCATAGAAAAAATAACTCGCCTGGCTCTCTAAAAAAGCAGCATTTCATTCATAAATAATTTCCCATTCATGTAATTCATCACAATACTATAATAATTTATTTTATTTAAAAATTAAGACCATGGAGCTACAAGTAATTTAACTCTATGCTTAAAACTTCATCGCAAAAAATCGTCCTTCTCTCGGTAAAGTCAATGAATATTTCTTTCATATCAGCTATGCAGACTACATGAGCTAAATTCTTTTGCATTAAAAAAATACAGCAATTCCTATACAACTCATCCTACATATTTTGCTGTTTACATTTTACATAAGTGAAAAATAGGCTTCGTTGTAGAAATAATCAAATTTGGATGAGCATTTAAACTCATATATATTGTAATTGCGTTGTTTTAATATGTAGATGCACAAAATTTAAGCCAAAATAAAGTGGTTTCAGGACAGATACAACACTCAATATGAAATAAAAAGAACTTTAAAAATCACGATTTTGAGACAAGATGGATGCCATATATCATTTTGAAGTGGATCACGTGATACTTTCATATCATGGTCACGTGATTGTTTCATATAAGAGGTGTTATTATTATTTTAATTTTTATTTAAAAAACTACTGAATATATTTCGCTGATTTTTTTTATATATATTTTATGGAACAATTTGAATATTATCTAAAAATTTCGAAGCAATTTGTGAATTTTAAATCCGCTTAAAAAATGTTTGAAAAATGAGGTCCCATAGGGCTCAATGTATTTCATTTTGTCAACCCGTGTTCAATCCAAAACTACTTGGGTGATATTATTCATTTATATTCCCATAGGTCCTACAGACCGTCTGAACAACATACTAAAATTTCATTTTGATTAAGTCATTTTTACGGCAGTTATCGTGCTAATGGACAGACAGACAGACAGACAGAATGAACAAAGTCATTAACACTTTTCAGCTTTGTTGTAAAGTGTTAAAAATAGAAATCACTTTGAACACTAAGAAAAAATACAATTTTTTTTTCTTTTTCATATTTTTCAGTCACTGAAATTGAACAAACACATCTAAAACACTACTTTTAACTATGGAGCCCTTAATAATTAATATGAAAAAATGTGGTTATTTTCCATTTTTAACACTTTACAATAAAGTTGAAAAGTGTTTATGACTACTTTGTTCATTCTGTCTGTCTGTCGTCTGTCTGTCTGTCTGTCTGTCTGTCTGTCTGTTAGCACGATAACTGCCGTAAAAATGACTTAATCAAAATGAGATTTTAGTATGTTGTTCAGACGGTCTATAGGACCTATGGGAATATAAATGAATAATATCACCCAATTAGTTTTGGATTGAACACGGGTTGAAAAAATGGAATACATTGAGCCCTATGGGACCTAATTTTTCAAGCATTTTTTAAGCGGATTTAAAATTCACAAATTGCT
This sequence comes from Amaurobius ferox, assembly GCA_951213105.1. NCBI lineage: Eukaryota > Metazoa > Arthropoda > Arachnida > Araneae > Amaurobiidae > Amaurobius > Amaurobius ferox. Next base: position 386,299 of record OX578147.1, on the reverse strand, counting down.
TCGAAAATTTTAGGCAATATTCAAATTGTTCCATAAAATATATAAAAAAAAATTCAGCGAAATATATTCAGTTGTTTTTTAAATAAAAATTAAAATAATAATAACACCTCTTATATGAAGCGATTACGTGTCCATGATATGAAATGATCACATGACCCACTTCAAAATGATATATGGTATCCATCTTGTGTCAAAATCGTGATTTTTAAAGTTCTTTTTAATTCATATTGAGTGTTGTATCCGTCCTAAAACTACTTTATTTTTGCCTAAATTCTGTGCATCTACATACTGAAACAATGCAATGACAATATATTTCAGTTTAAATGCTCTTCCAAATTTGATTATTTCTACTATTAAGCCTATTTTTCACCTATGTAAAATGTAAACAGCAAAATATGTAGAATGAGTTGTATTAGAATCGCTGTAATTCTTTAACACAAAATCATTTAGTCCATGGAGTCTGCTTAGCTGATGTGAATGAAATATTCATTGATTTTAGAAAGAGACGGACGATATTTTTCGATGAAGTTTTACGCATAGAGTTTACTTACTTGTTGCTCAATGGTCTTAATTTTTAAGTAAAATAAATTATTATAGTATTGTGATGAATGACATGAATGGGGGAATTATTTATGAATGAAATGTTGCTTTTATAGAGAGAGCCAGGCGTGTTATTTTTTTATGACGTCATTTGAATGAATTTCAGTTGTTTTCGATGAAATTTTCAAATATAATAAATTATCGTAGTATGATAATTCTAAAATTATTACCGAGGAATGTATCACATTTTAGAGATGTTTAAACCAGGCAATTTATACTTTAATGCCGTCATTTGAATGAAGTTAATTTTTTTCGATAAGGTTTAAGGTTTCAAATATAATAAATTAATGTAGTATTCTGATAAGTTTTAAAATATTACCGAGGAATGTATTGCATTTTAGACATGTTTAAATAAAATTGCATTGAAGTTGGAAAGTGTTTCATAATCAATGCTTTAAGCATGATTGATCTTTCTTGTTTATTATTCAGGTATCCTAAAGAATAACAGTTTCAAAGATGTCATGTTACAAGATTAAAATATAAATTTTCATAATTTGATTAAGAATGATTATTTTTAAAAATTTATCTAGATCAGTGGTTCCCACACATTTTGTTCCGTGAGCCCAGTTTTAGAAATAATTTAACCGCAGAGCCTCTAACTATGGGTAGGACTGTTGGGAGTAATGGACTCATTTTTACACAGTTTGGGAACCACAGATACATATCTAGATTATCTTTGTTCTAGAAGGAGAAATTATACATAAATTGTGCATTGTGCAAAGTCTATCACAAAATCAATAAAACTATATTAGAACTCCTATAATATCCAACTAAAATGCCCCCCCCCCCCCCCTTTGAAAATGCGAAGCCTTTCCCTAATAAATCTGCTTTTAACCCTTCCCACCTATTTTTTGGAATTTCTCAGTACTCATATACATAAGAATTTTTATTTAATAGTTAATAAATTAATTGTAACCTGGTTTTATATTGAAGTATATAGTTCATTTAATTTTATTCAATTGATTGTAACCTTCATGTAGAATTACACTAATGTATTTATTTATTTATTTATTTTTTCAAAAATTCTATTTTATAACCGTATCTGTATGTTTCTTGAATTTTCCTGGATAAAGGGGGAATGGGGATTAACAGAATCCTATGATAGAATACTACTCTTATATTTTGAGTATCCAAAATATTCGAAAGGTATTCATAATTGTACTTGCTTAATGCTTTCATAGAAAGACACAAAACGCCTTTCACAGAAACAGCATTTCTATTGGACAAGGGAAAAATACTATTTCAAAAGTTATCCAAAATATTGGTGGTGTGAGAGAAATGGGCACCTTAAAAATTCCAAGGCTGTAGCATATGCCTAATTTGCTGATGGTAAAAGATTGCCCGGTATCTTCTAGGTCAATGCTCTATGAACAATCACAATTCAAAAGCCATTTATTATAATTATTTGTAAAAACTGCAGTTAAAAATTTACTCTGAATTAAACTTTCATCAGCAAAAATATTATGAGGGTATCAACTGATTTATTTCTTTTAACTTGGGAGGCAAACTGCTGCACTTACACAATATTTCATCTGGAGATTTTGAAAATAATTATGAAAAAAAGATTAAGTTATAGTGATTAGATTATTAAATTGATCACATATTTAGCAGTAAAATGAATGATTAAATAAATAAAAATAAAACAAGAGATTAAAGAATTAAAAGGAAAATAAAAGGGAAACTGAGACATTTTTCGTTACATGCTAGGAAATCCGGTGCAGCCTATGAATACCATCTGAGCTGATGTTGAGCCGTTTTGGGTGATTATATGTGTTGCTGTTACAAAATAAATATGTATAGATAATATGAGCATCACATTTTAAAAATTAGTGTATATAGCACTTTTTAAAATTAGAATACGCTACTTTTTGGAAATTAGTGCACACCACCTTTAAAAAATATTCTCCCTTTCATAACATCCTGCACTCCTGGAGACAGAGCAACCAAACTAACAAATTAGACATTCATAAACATACCAAATGCAATAATCCTTCTAAGTTTTCTATTTAGGTATAAGTTTAAATTATTTTTATTAATGTGCATGTGGGAGAAAATGTGCAGCTGTGGTTGACTGGTCTAATTCCAAAAAGCATTTACCTTATTTTATTTCCTCTCACATTGCATGGACAGATCTATATTCATATTAGACTTTTTGTGATTGTATTATTTTAACATTGAGAAGACATTGAGGACATGATTTAGACATTGAGGACAGTGACATTTAGTCATGGTTTAAACATTGAGGACAGATCAAACATTCATATTAGACTTTTTGTGATTGTATTATTTTAACATTGAGAAAATTTATTGATTTTGTCAAAATTGTGTTCAAACCCCAATTTGTTTGTAAAGTTCACTTGTAGTGTTATTAAAAATGTTCTGTAAGGAATAGCCTGTAATTAAATTAACAAGTTTCCAGGAGGGTGCTTTGGAAATCCCTTGACCCCCACCCACGCACCCTAAATGCACCCATGGACATACGTTATAAATAACTGATACTTTAAAAAGCTTTTATTCTCAATCTTTTCAAATTGGTTTAAATTAAATTACATTATTCATTTGATATATACAAATATTACACTTGATAGTGTTATTGTAAATTTTATGTCTATTTTATGAACATAAAAAATATCATGTTACTAGATTATGCACATCTAGTATGGCAATAAAAACTTGTACAAATATTGAAAGTTGGCAGAGTACAAATATTGAAAGTTGGCAGAAATGGCCTGAGTTTTGTATTTTATAAATATATCTACTAAACTATAAAGTGTTTTGTGTAAAAAAGTTTGAAAATATCTTATTTAACATATAATGTCTTAAATGCACCTAAAGAATATGCAATATATGAATATCATAATTTAGTTATGTACTGTAATTTTTTTCATTTTATTTGTTAGGAACTTTTAAGAGATAGCCAAGTGCATTTATTGCACTTGAACAGTGTGGAATTAGCAACACAACTCACTATTGAGGACTTCAGTATCTTTAGACAAATTGAGCCCACAGAATATATCGATGAATTGTTTGAGGTCTGCTCAAAATATGGCACGCCAATGCTTTCGAAATTTGTTGAGGTAAGTCACTCATATATTTTGTTTTTTATAGTGTTGAGGTAGTCAAATATAAAAATAATCTATAGTAATAAAACATGTTTGTCTGTAGCAAAAAATCTAAGCATCATATGACTACAGTGCCTAGAAGTAATAGTGTGACGGCTGCCTATACCTATCAATGCTGGGATCTGTTCTAATCTAAAAGCAGCCACCTCTAGATGGCACTAGTTTCGAATAAGAGATCAAAAGTCAAGGCGTTAACATTAAAACTAATCCAAATTTAATGCAAATGAAATAACCAATATCTTTGGAAATAACTGAACAATTAGTGTGAAATTTGGTTTGATTATTGCAAATAGTATACACAAGAAGTCTTTTACTTTTCAGAGAAATTGAGCGAAGGCTACATATTTCTATTTTTTAAATTTTATTTAACTTGATCTGATGTTCATTCAAATCTGTGAGTCCAAAATAATCCAGTTCCATTCATCACAGTAACTTGAAATTGGGTATGATGTTTTCTTTTGTAGTACATTTCAGTTCTTTCGATTTTGAAGCTTATCAGGCTAGCCTGTCCAGGGCCCGCCATAAAAATGTACCCACTTTATAGAGAATAACTCGGAAGTCAAAGCAAGTAAATAATCTAAATTTAATATATTGTTTTCTTTTGGAATATATTTTAATTCTTTCGATTTTGAACTGTATTGAACTAGCCCGTCTCGGGCCTACCTTAGAAATTTACCCATTTTTGTGCAATAACTCCAAAACAGGAGTATCTAAAAATTTCAAGTATAATATGTCCTTATCATTTGCGGTATATTTAACTCTTTGGATTTGAAACCTTATCAGGGTAGCCCATCCTGAGCCCAATAAAAGGAATTTACTCTTTGTTGAGAATTACTCAAAAATCAGAACATTTAGAATGGCTAAATTTAGTATATCATTGTCTTTTGGGGGGTATTGTATTCCTTTGGTTTTTGAACCTTATCAGGCTTGAGCCTGTCATAGAAATTTACTTGTTTTTTAAGAATAAATCAAATAAGAATAGCTTAAAATTTAATTTTTTTGATTTTGAACCATATCGGGTGAGCCCATTTTGGGACTGCCTGAAGAATCCACTTATTTTAAGAGAATTACTCGAGAACCGGAGTAGCAAAAAATTCTAAGTTTAGCATGTCGTTATATTTTGCAGTATATTTTAATTCTTTGTATTTAAAACCTTATTTGGGTAGCCTATCCTGGACCTGACATAGGAATTTTCTTGTTTTCTTTTAACTCAAGAGTCAGAGCAGCTAAAATGTCTAAATTTAATATATCATTGTCTTTTGGGATATTTTTTTATTTCCTTGGATTTTAAATCTTATGGATCTAGCCCGCTTTGGGCACGCCATAGCAATGTACTCGTTTTTTGAGACTAATTCAACAACTGAAACAGCTAGAAAATCTAAATTTAAGATATCAATTTCTTTTGGAGAATCTTTTAATTCACAATAAATAAAACTGCTACTTGTGAGAATAAAACTTTGAATACTTCCTTAAATAAAGCAGGCACATGAAAATTAGGTAACTATAATAGTTTCAAAGGCATTTTAAACCCTTCTTTGTCACTTCAAAAAAGAGTGTCTTCTATTAGCAACTGCTAAACTGCAGAAAATTGAAGCTACCAATAATGGTGAAATTTGGTACAGAGGTACTTCAGGTCCCTGAACAATACTGCTCGACGATATTTTTTTTTAAATTTTGAATTAATTAAAAGTTACAAATTTTTAAAGCTGAACATAGTCCAGGGTAAGCTTTTTCATAAAATTTATTCATCTATAGTATCTGCAGATGATATTCTGTGTATGCGTTCCAGACGAGCAAATGCAGACTTTCTGTCTAGACATCGACTGTATAATGAATATTGCAATTTTCTGAATTTGCAAATTTAAAAGATGCATTTAAAATTTAAAATTTTTGGAGCATAGAATTATTTTAATAGTATAAGTTTGCTCTAAAATTTGACTTCAATCGGATGAAAATTCATTGACATAGCAATTAATTTTGCGAATTTCACTTCCATGGTAAAGGATTTTATTTTCCTTTTTGCGATTTTAAGTATTTATATTTACATGTTGGTGAATTGCAGCATGCTTATTTGGGGCACATACAAAAACTTATTTAGTGTATATCAAAGGCTTATCTGTAATATTTAAGCAGAGGATGCTTATTTAGGATTCAGGCATCACCAGGTACATTTTCTAGTACTACATAAATAAAAACAATGGCATATAAAATTTGGACTTTTTAATGTATAAGGAAAGTATTGTGACAGGGTCAAAAATTCGAATTTTGAGTTTTCAATGGAAAAGCATGTTTTAAGGATCCCTGAACATGAATCAAATGTTTTTGAGGCGATGTCTGTATGTTTGTCAGTGAGTCTGTGGAGATGATATCTCATGAACTAATTGAACGGTTTGAACGAAATTTGGTACAAAAATTACAGTGAATACTAGAAGCTTATTGTTTTTAAATACAATCGAATGTTCAAAGCACCCCCAAATGTTTGAATGAAATATTGAAAAATTCATTAAAAAATCATACCCTTCAATAACATCGCTTAAATAATCATTTATTTTGTAATTTTCAATTAGAAAACGATTGACATAAATTTTAGAATGCTAGCATGAACCGTTCTCGAGATATTGCACATTTTTCAAATGAATGTAACAAAAAATCCCATGAAATTAAAAAAAAGTTACAACTATTGTGAAATATGTTCCCTTTTTAAGTGTAATATGTGAAAAAATTGTTAATATTCTCATGGATCTACCTCGTTTCATTCACAGAAGAAGATACTTTAAGTAATAGTTTTGTATTTGGATGCCATTAGCCATTTATCTATTATAACAATACACTATTTCTCTCCACAATTCTTGGCAAAATTTTGGCAGAATATTGGCAACTTTTTTTGAATGTTTGATGAAAATATCGCCAAATCAATAAAAAGTTGCTAAATCAATGAAAATAATGGCTCACATGGTGAAGTTCTGGTTGAATATCGTCAACTTGGTATCCTTTTTAATGTTGCCAAATTTACAAAAATAATAGCAAATCAATGAAAATGACAACTAATTCATGAATATTCAGTATAAGAATAATTTCTCCATCCGAAAAATTTGGCGAGATGTCGCTAAATTAGCAACTTTTTAATTGTTACTAATTTGACACAAATATTGCCAAACTGATAAAATTGTCACCAAATTGATTAAAACAATGCTAAATGGGAGGTAATGTTTTGCAAATTTTTTATTCTGTCATGTACCAGGTTATATCTTCTAGTATGTAAGAAATGCTCTTCTCTTAGTTTATTTGTAACACTTGGTGATGCATTTGGCAAACTTGGATAATATTCTAGCGAAATATAGCCATCTTTGTGATATTTAGCCCCTAGATTGGCTAAAATATTGTCAAAATTGCAAAAATGACACTAAGTTAATGAAAATGACGCTTAATTAATGAATTTATTATTAAAATATTTTAATATATACTATCACTATTAATAATTGTTAATTTAGAGTTGTGGGATATATAAATTAATTGGATACAAAATAGGTTGTCATCTGGTTGTTGTCATCTGGATGTTGTTGTTGTCATCTGTCATGTTGTTATCTGGAAAAGCATCAAATCTTCAATGCAATGTTAAAAGCACTGTGCCATGGATTTTATACATCATTTCATCATTGTGAAGGAAGTAAATTTATTGCATTATACAAGGAAAGTCATGTGCTGCCCACATCAGATTTTTTAGTAAAGATATGTTAAATTTGAGCTTTCTGTTACCCAAGGTTCAAAATATAAAGAATTAAAATATATTCCAAAAGAAAATGATATACTAAATTTAGATTCTCTAATTGCTCTGATTTTCGAGTTATTCTCAAGAAATATATTCATATTGTGGACCAAGACGGGTTAGCCCTATGAGGTTTCTAAGTCCAATAAGGGAGATTTAAAATGTATCAACAACCAATATAAAGATGACATATTAACCTTGAAATTTACAGCTACTCCTTTTTCTCGAGTAACTTCTAAAAAACCGATTACATTCTTATAGACGGGAACAAGATGAACTGGTCCGATAAGATCCGATAAAATCCAAAGAATTAAAATATACCACGAAATACAATGACATATAATGCATTTAGACATTCGAGTTGCTCCGATTTTCAATTTATTTTTAAAAATGAGTTTATTCCTGTGGCGAGCCTGGGGTGGGCTAGCCTGATAGGGTTTTACATCCAAAGGGTTAAAATATACTCCAAAAGACAACAATATGCTAAACCTGAAAATTTTAGTTTCCCCGTTCTTGAGTTATTCCCAAAAAATGAAGGCATTCCTAAAACGGGCCGTAGATGGGCTAACCCAATAAGGTGTAAAATCGAAAGAATTAAAATACACTTCAAAAGAAAATTATATACTAAATTTAAATTTTCTAGCTGCTGCTGTTTTCGAGTTATTCTCAAAAAACGAGTGCATCCCTATGTCAGGCTCAGAATGAGTTAACCTGATAAAGTGCAAAATTGAAAGAACTAAAATGTACTATTACTATAGACAACGACATGCTAAACTTAGAATTTTAACTACCCCGGTTCTCGAATTATTCACCAAAATACGAGTGCATTCCTAAGGCAGACCCAAGGCAGGTTAGCCTGATAAGGTTAATCTTAAGAATTAAAATATGCCTCATGATACACTAAATTTAGATTTTCTAGCTGCTCCGATTTTCAAGTTATTCTTGAAAAATGAATACAGGCCCAGGGTGGGCTAACCCGATAAAGTTCGAAATCCAAAGAAAGACAATATACCCCAAAGGACAATGATATACTAAATTTAGACTTTCTAAATGGCTTTTCGAGTTATTCTCAAAAAATTAGTATATTCCTTTTGATATGCTCAGGATGGACTAGCCCGATAAGGTTTTAAATTCAGAGTTAAAATATGCTGCAAATGGCAAGGACATGCTGAACTTGGATACTCCTGTTCTCGATTTATTCTGCAGAAATGGGTGAATTTCTAAGGCAGGCCCAAGCAGGCTAACCCAATATTGTTTAAAATCGAAAGAATTAAAATCTACCCCAAAAGAAAAGGATATATTAAATTTAGATTTTCTATTTTCTCTAATTTTCGAGTTTTATTCTTAAAACTGGTACATTCCTATGGCAAGCCAAGGAATGTACTTAGCTGATAAGCTTCAAAATTGAAAGAACAGAAATATACCACAGAAGAAAACACCATTTCGAATTTCACATTAATGTTATTTATGGGAACTAATTATTTTGGACGTCAAAGATTTGAACAAACACCAGATGAAGTTAAATAAAATTTAAAAAATAGAAATATATCCTTAACTAAATCTCTCTGAAAATCAAATTACTTTTTGTGTGTAATACTTGCAATAATCAGAACAAATTTCACACTAATTCTTCATTTATTTCCAATGATATCGGTCGTTTCATTTCTATTAAATTCGGATTAGTTTTAATGTTAATGCCTTGGCTTTTGATCTCTTATTTGAAACCAGTGCCATCTGGCAGTGACTGCTTTTAGGCAACCCGATTTTTGCCTCGGTTGGGACACTATCTCTTCTAGGCAGTGTTTTATGGCCATGAAATTTGATACAAGGGTACTTCAGGGACCAGAATAAGCACTTTTGCGATATTTTTTTAATTTTTAATTAATTTTTTGAGTATTTTATGTTTTAGCATGATTTTGAACAATTTTCACACAAATCGGTCCCTTAGAGACCAAAAATATTATCACAGAGTTTCCATCTTAACACTATCGGAAAGATCGAAAAATTACCTTTCAAAAAAATTTTGAAACTAATCCATACTGGACTGGACTACTAATAGATGAATTTTCATAAACTATGAAAATATATATATATATATACTTTTTTGTGTTGATGTAATCTCGCAATGTTTCCATCTTAACAACATTGACACAGTCCCCTCCCCCTTCTCTGTGCTTTCTGTAAGAGGGTGTATTATTAAAGCGTTCTTTGATTTTTTAGAATTCAATGTAAGTGCTGGTGTGATTTTAATCAGAAGTTTGCATCTTAAATCCCCAACGATACAGGGTACATTTTCTGGTAATGAATAACTGCCTCCATTTTGATTTTGTTCTACAAATATTTTGTATCTTATCAAAACAGTTTGGTGTATTTAAAAATAGGGTTATGTAAGTAAAAACACATTATGCAAAAGTTAAGGAAAAATTGAGCAATGTATTAAAGTACAAATAGAATAATAATAAAATAACATTGCAATTCTATTTATGCTTTAATATGTTGCTTTTTTCTTATAGTATGTATTTATTACTGTAGTATTTATTTATGTACTTATTTTGAATTACTGTAGAATACTGATATTATTTTTCTTCACTTAACTTTACATTTTAATTTTTTTTTTTGTTTTGCTCTATATTACATTGCATCTAATGTCTTAATACTAATTGAATTGTCATCCCTAACCCCTGTATTCACCATTCCAACTGAACCACTTGCACAATCACTGGTTCCACTTTCAGAGTCTTCAGTTCACGGCAGTTTCAATTTCATTAGCAACTTGCATTCACCTCCAAAAAAATCAATTCTTTTTAGTGAATTTCTGGTTGCTGGGTCACAAGTTGAAAGATGGAATTCTATTGGCTGAGACGTATCACATGGGTTTGTGTACAACCGGTCTTGTAGCTACAAACAACTCAACAAAACAGTGATTGACAAAAAAGTAATGGCCCACTTGTAGCCACCTGAATTCGCCACAAACGGACCAGTCATTGCATAATTAACCAAAACCATACAAAAAATGGGTCTCCAGTAGTCAAGTGGGCCAACAGTTATGGCCAAAATTCAGAACACTAGTTAACTGCTGAAAGGTTCTGGTTAATATGATGATGGACCTTCAGCAGCATCCATCATCTGATGGTGGACCATCAGTTAGCCATTATTGTAAACTACAAAATTATGTATGCCAGTATTCAATTATAGCATAGACCATCAGTGGCATACAGTATGTTTACCTTAAGTGTGTTGGATGTGTGCTGGCAACATGCAACAAATATTTAATATCTGTATAAATTAATACTGGCTACCTATATTTAAGCAAAGCCAACGGCTCTACCATGCTGAAAACACCGGTTCCCATTTGATCACCGAAGTTAAGCAGCATCGGGTGCGGTTAGTACTTGGGTGGGTGATCACCTGGGAACACCGTGTGCTGTTGGCGAAATAAGTCGACGCGGTGATTGAGCGGTCAAGGCAAGCATTTCCTAGTGATCGCTCGGTTGCCGGGTTGTGGGTTCGAGTCCCACTTCAGACATGAATGTTTGTGTTGTTGGGCGCAATGTGTTCCCACCCCCACTGGTGCGCTGGGGCAACGTCATATGACGGCTAAGAGGTTCACGGTTCTGGCCGATGTATAGGCGAAGATGAAAGAGTCAATGCCTGGCCATTGGAAAAAAAATATATATATAAGCAAGAGTGGTTCTGTAATGGCATAACATTGAATGCAGACTGCTACTACCTATACATTATAAAGCTTTTGAAGGCACACCACAAATTGCTGGCTTCCTTTAATTGCCCTTCAAGTACACAGCAGTGAAGCATTTGGGGAGTCATACCCCCCCCCCCCCATATCATAGGTATAGTCAGTATTTCAGAAAAGGAGAGGGGGAGTATGACTGAATGGGGGGATTCACAGTGCTGGATTTTTTCCAATATGGATCCTGTAAAAACTAATGTAATTTTTTTTGTCAATAAAAGCGTAGGGTTATAAACTCCAAAGCAATGGTGTGTTGTTATGCAATACTCCATTGGCTGAATTTTAATAGTTCTTTATAAAGTCTACATTGGTAAATAAAATTCAGCACTTTAACTCCATCTCTTTCTAAGATCCTGACTATGCCTCACATCATCGTATTTGTGAAATGATATATAATTTTTCATCATGTTCCAGTCCCCCTATCCCATCTCTTTTTTTTTTCTGAGGTCAGACAATTAGAATTTTTTTTCATTTTGTTCAACATTTTATTTTCTCTAAAAATATCATTTCTCAAACCCATGCATTTTAAGACCAGTAACTAAAATTTAGATCTGTCAGACTAACTGTACAATTCCATTTATTTTAGATTGCAGTATGAATAACAGAATCTCGTGTAGCCTATAAAAGAACATTTTTTTAAAGTTTTAATTGATTAGAGGAATGCTGAATCTATCTATAAAATGTTTCTTTGTATAAAAATATAATGTTTTATCATAATTTTGTGTTGTCATCTGTAGGAAATATTTTTTAATTGTCATTTATGTTTAAATACCAACAAATGTAAATGTCTACTCTACAGTACCATTTGTGAGAAAATTGTTTAGATTCAGAATATTGGAAACCGTCCTTTATAGGGGTTTCAATTGTAAATTTCTCTTAATCCATTCACAAGATACCCAAAGGATCAAGATAAAAGTTATGGTATGTTAAATTAATACATCATTTTAATAAAAAATTAGGCCTATAAACTAATAATAATTAATACAGTATTAATTTTACTATTTATAACCATTTTCAAAAGCCTAGTTACATGGAACCTGAAATAGTTGAATATGAAATCCACCATACCTCATCAATGTAGACTAAACTCTCAGATGAAGCTATGACTGTTAAAGTCCTTTAAATCCAAGTAATTTTAAAGTAGAATGTCATTAATTTGATGGTGATAATGTAAGTTTTGTTTATATCAGGGGTGCACAACCTTTTAGCATCTGCAGGCCAATTTCACATAGACTAAGTAATAGTGGGTCACAAGGCGGAGGGGGGGGGGGGGGGTACCACCCAGCAGTATATTTTTCATAAATACTGAAACAAAAAAAAAAAAGTGAAAATTAGAAACAAATACAGAAATGAACAAAACAACTAACTTCCTTCAAAAGCATACTGACATCGCCAAAATCCTTTTATTTTTTTGTAGAGCTAGTAGGGAATTTGACATTGTTTGGTTTTCATTATTCTTTTAATGTCTAGTTCAATGTTGGATACAGCGATCCGTAGGTTTCCCTCCAAGTGTTCATCAGTTAGATGAAAACGACCTTTTGATTTCACTTGTTTCATTAATGAAAATGATTGTTCACATAAGTAGGTGATCCCGAATAATGTTATCGTTTTTTGAGCGTGAATTTTCAATTTTTCCATTTCACAAGGCAAGTAATTTCTGTAAAATTCTAGCAAAGAAACTTCGGAAAATATAGCTTTCAATTTGGAGTTACTCTGAATTTCAATAAGCTCCGTCTGAAAATTGACCAGCGCTGTTTCAATATTTGTCGCGAATGGTATTACAAACACTTCCAAAGATTTCTCAAGTTTTCTGATATCTTGAAATCGACGACTGAACTCATTTTGCAGATTTTCTACTAGTGAAGTGTATTTAATAAAGTTGATGGGATTGTTTTCACAACTTGTAATAAAATTAATCATTGTTGGAAAATTCAACAATTGACCAGACTGGAGTTGTGAATTCTGTTGTGATACAACCATTCAAGAGACTTAATTAAAGAAAATAAAATCAATTGAACGATTATATCTCAACACCTGATTGGGTCGGACACTCACATACAATTAAAAACGGGGAATTAATTAAAAGTTAGTTACTTAATGGAAGGGGATCGTATAGTGGGAATAAAATTTTGAATATAAAACAATGCGTTGTGTTTTTAAATATTAAACCATTTTGTATGTGAGCGCCTAAATTCATTTTACACAAAAAAAATTAAATAAAATACATAAATGATAATATAATACATGTTAAAGTTCACTTTTGTACATACCTGGAAATTCAAGTGAACCTAAGAATATTGCTAGCGGAATAAATATATACATATACCATTTTATCTAAAAATCAAAATATAATAATTCTGGAAACCCTATTTCAGATTGTTCCCTTTTCTTTTTAGATGTTCTTTCTTTATCACTGGACATAATGTTAATGACACCACAATAAATACATTGAAATGTTCTTTATTTATATTATTTTTATCACAGTATCTATATATATGAAAGTATATAAATAAAAATAATGCATCCAGCTCAGTACTCTAAAATCACAATTCACTTCGGTCGAACAAATTATATCAACTTATGTGATTACCAAAACATGACAGCTACTTCAGAGAAAATCTCATATGCAAAAATATATATATATATATTGTTGCTATATTGTACTTGTGAAACAACACATAGATATAAATTGAAATAATTAGCATATATACTTCTTCACTTCTCAGATCACTGACATCAAAAACCGTGTTTGCACTTTATTATAAAATCTCATATGCAGAAGAAAAATACGTAGTTGAAATATTGTAATTGTAATTCACCACTCAGCACACAAAAAACAGATTTTAACATCTTTGAAGAAGGAAGAATAGATGTTGCTCTGAGCATGAAGGATTACACCAAGACACATGCTGAAATTTTCAAGATCTTAATTTTTCACAAAAAAAATAGCATCCTCTTCTAAGATATTTAACCATGACATTCATAATTTAATATACTGAATCATGTACATACTTCTATTATTCGTGATGTTTTCAGATATCATTATGCATTCAATAAATCTCATACTCTAAAATAAAAAAAAATGGCCAGAGCCAAGGATGCCAAAGGCACCCTTCGCTTCGCTCACCACCTATGCACACACTGTTTTTCAAGCGAAGAGAGTGCATCAGCACTTTTCACATAAGGGAAAATCTCCCGCCTAACTTGGCACGCTGTGATTGGCTGAAGCCACACACACAGTTGCCATGCCAAGGAAAAAAAAAACTCCTGCTCAACCAGGGAGGTCAACAATTGAGAGGCAGAAGAAAACAAGTTTCCATGTCTCGCCTGAAATGAGATCTACCAACTGTCGAAAGAGGATGTCATTGTACCACAGTAAGAAAGAGGATGTCATACACCATACATAAGAATATGAATACTGCAGCACACTATAATTTAAATTAATAAAATAGACAATTGGCCTATTAATGAGTATATAAAATAAAAGCAATTTTGAATAGAATAATTTGGAATAATAAATTTAAACTAAAATAAAATATTTAATGAATTATATAAAAGAAAGTTAATTTTGAATAATAAAATAAAAAGGTGTTGTGACGTGTCACAACAAATTCCATAAAGCTAATTTAAACTCAAATGACTTGATTGAGTAAGATAGGTTGTGTATCAGGTTATTTTTCCCCTGAAGCTTCGTATTTAGCTTATTCAGATGTTGTGTCATATCAACAATAAAAGATAAATCACATAGCCATTCCTTGTCTTCAAAGTCTGCCACCAGATTATGATCACGACTTTTGAAAAAAGTAATGATCTCCTCACGCAAGTCATACACTCGCTTCACCATTTTTCCAGCACTTAGCCAATGAACTTGTGTAAAATAAATGACATCATCATATTGAGAATCTAACTGAGATAGGAAATCTCGGAACTGACGATGAGTGACTCCTCTGGAACGAATAAAGTTTATTACTTTAATAATGATTTTCATTACATGTTCCATTTTAATAATTTTTGCACAAAGGTTCTCTTGGTGCAAAAGGCAATGGCATGCTACGATTTCATGCCCCACGGCCTTGCTATCTGTTGCTAAATAATTTACTAATCTTTAGATTTTTTTCCCACCATAACTGACGCGCCATCGGTTGAAATACCATGTAACATTTTTAAGTCCAAATTGTACTTTTCCAAGACTTTCTTAAGTTCTTGATAAATGTCTGCTTCTTTTGTTGTATTTTTCATTGGAAGTAATGCCAGTAACTCCTCCGTAACATTGAAATTACAGTCAATGCTATGAATTAAAATTGACAGCTGTGCAGTGTCAGTGATGTCTGTGCTTTCATCTATGGCCAATGAAAACCGTGTGAATTCAGAAATTTTCTCTGTTAATGTTTTTTCAATATCTAATGCCATTTCTTCAGATCTTTTTGCTACCATCATGCGATTGAGGCTTATCTTCGAAATAATACTTTTTTTTCTCCGGAAGTGCTATATTTGTCATTTCTTCCAAGCATTCTTTAACCAACTTTCCATCTTTGTACGGTTTCAGTTTTTTAACTAAAATTTTCGACACAACAAAATTTGCCTTGACTGCAATTTCCGAATCATCAATTACTGTTTTGAAAATATTTTGTTGGTTTGTAAACTTATGTTGCAAATCTTTAATTTTATCCTTTCTCGTTCGTCCCGACAACTCCTTGTATTTGTCAGCATACTTTGTATTGTAATATCTTTTCACATTGTACTCCTTCATTACAACAATAGTTTCTTGGCAAATTAAACATGTTGCTTTGCCTTTGTTCTCTACGAAAAAATAACTCTCACCCCATTTCTCCTGAAATGCACGATTCTCATCACCGACTTTATGCTTTTTAGACATAGTCACAGAAGTTTTAATGTAAATCGTATCAAACCAAAACGCTTTATTTATCGACCTTCAACTACTCTTTGACTTTGAGTCTTTGACTATATTTGGGAAAATGTTAACTGGAAACAAAAACAAATTCTCCTCCTACAACAAACACATTCCAGTTTCCTGTGTAGGTTTGCCATACGGAAAATTCTCACCAACAGCAAGCCAACGAAGGACTACCATGACGGGGTATGAATTCAAACATTTCCACCTCTCATTGTAAAAAATAGACAATTTTTAATTTAAAGCTGTTTGATTTGCACTTTTTATTTGTTTTGTAGTCGAAATCTTAAAGAAAATTTGATATAAAAAATAATTTTTTATAAAATTTTATGATGCAGTTTTTCTTTTTTTTTTTTCGAAAGTCTTTGAATTTTGTTTTTATGTGTTCGCCAAGCTGAGGGTGGCGGCGGGCCGCACACGATTAGGCCGTGGGTTGTGCACGACTGGTTTATATATAACTTTACATATCATAGAACAAGATAAATATTTATTATCACATTAATAACACAATTTATTCAATATGATGATTAACAGTAACATAGTCAACTTTTATTAATAATCTCAGTCCATCACCCTCATGGTTATTAGCTGTCTCAGTAATTTCTTTAAAACATCTTGACAATCCTTCTGTTTAGTCGACTTCAAGAAAGATGTTTGCAGAACAGCAGCTGAAATAAAATCTCACATTAAAAATTAGAAACACAAAATGCAATTAACAATATTTGTTTTTAATACTCTTTCCTGAACGTGGTTTCTATATTTTCAAAGATAACACATCCTGTTCTTTAGACAAATATGCACTTGAAAAGGTAGGGGTGGGGGAAATTTGTAACATTCCTAGGCTATTAGTTGGTCATTAGAGGTTTTGTGTCTTGACCTCGTAACAAAGTACCAGCACACAGGAGGAGTATCTGAGTTGTTTGTAATAGTTGGTTGCTTGACAGTAGGTGTCATAAATTTAGCAGAGCAGTTGCAGTTGATTTGAATCAGTTCATTCCAGTCTGTTCCAATCTGTATAACAAGTTTTCTGTGAGGATGATGTAAGTTTTATATTGGTAGTACAAAGCGTACTGTTGACATTCATTTATTTGAACATGCTCATGATATTAAAAATAATAAACTATCCACTGCTCTTTCACAATTAGTTATTAATGATAAATTTTCCTCTATTTTTTATAAAACTTTCTTTTAATTAATTACAATAACCCCCATAATATTTTACTTTTCGAATACTTTTTCATTTCTATTTATCGAGACTACATTTGTAACTTCGATCCTGTTCAAACCCTTAGTTTCGCCTGAAGTGTCATTCTTTACTGTATGCATGTTAAACCCTTCTATGAATTTCTGGATATCTAGTGCTTTGCTTCTAATGAAATGTTTATAGATCGGTCTGGTTTATTTATGTACATGTTTCGTACATTTAAATTATTATTGCTTGTATTATTTATGTACTTATTTGTAATTTATGATTGTTTTAGTATCGGTTTATCCGATTTACCATATGCAAATTTTGTATTCACGATCTTGGGTTCATTTAATTAACATTGCCACTGATGATAGATGTTTTGGCATCTGAATGCGCCCTGGCACTGTAAAATGTAACTTTTCATGTACATCAATGATGGTGTTTTTAAATACAGTTTACTAACTTTGTAGTCTTTGGAGGAAAATATTGAGAAAAGGTTATTTCAGAATTCTTGAAAAATTTACTTTACTATTGATTAGTAAATAAAGATCCAAATTCTTTTTAATTTTTTTTTTTCAACAAATAATTTCTTCTCTTGCTGAAATCTGTGTGAAAATGTTGCATGTCAAATCAACACATTTTATTTTCCTGGCATATTGCATTCGTCATTGAATTATTAAGAGCAATAGTATATGTAAAGGAGAGATATAATATGAAATATAAAACTCTTTGAGTAGAAGAGGACATTTTCATTTCATGAGCTTCGTTCACTGTCAGATTTCAGCAAAATGTGATGTATACTATTTTAAATATAAATATTTCTTGTATTGACTTCAAACATGTAATTCAAGTGTCATTTTGAAGCTAAGACTTCTTTCAAGCAGTATAGAAATATTTTGAAAAGGGTTTTGACTACAGTCATATTGAAGCATTTGAAATAGAGAAATAAAAACCTTACACAAAATTTAAATGTTTTACACTGACATGGAATTATAAGTAAAGATGTGAGGTGGGGTATGAGGAACTAAATTAATTTTCGGTTAATATGTGAAGATAAAATATAAGAACTTCTGATCTACAAAATGTTACCAAATTGGGCATATATATCTGTGTGTTTTTTAAAAAATCATTGAAAATATCCTGTTTGCTTGCTCTCCGTATTCTACTACCTTAACAATTGGTTAGAAATCGTTGATTACGAAGAATTACGAAGAAATTTTTTCACATAAAAAATTTTTTCGGCCGTCCAAATAGCTGCTCTTAGTCCTTTGGACGAGTCGGACGGTCTGGGTCTTCAACATAAAATTTTTTGTATTCCTAAGCAATTCAAACCTTATGTTTTGGTATAAATAATATTTTTGTTTGTAGTTGGTGAACAGAGAAATGTTCTGGGTAGTGACTGAAGTATGCTTCGAGCATAACATGTTGCGGCGGATGAGAATCATAAAGCAGTTCATCAAAGTAGCCAGTAAGTGCATTTTAATCAATTTGAAATTCTTCAAATTCTTCAGAATAATTTATTTTCTTTCTTTTGAAATGACATACTGTGTCAGTATATCTAGCTGCATGTTATGTAATGTCAATAAATATTATAATTACATATATCATTATATTTTTTTGTTTATGAAGACATTGTAAACTATACAAAAAATGTTAACTACAGAAGAAACAGTGTCTGTTATCAGCCACATTCAATAAGAATCTCAAATTATATCCGGCCATAACTGAGATGATTACTGTCTATATTTTGCAACAAGTTTTTTGAGTTACTGCAGAACATTGCAAACAATGCACCAAAATGGAGGGGGTCATGTTGAATTACTTTGTAAACCTAATATTAATTAAGAAGTAAAATATTTATTAAGATTACTAGTTCATTTGAGATTACTTATTCACTCATTCATTCATTTAATTTTTCAAAAGGCATTGTTGCTCTTTGTGCAAACAAATGTGCGGCTGTGCCCTGCCTGTTAAACAGACATAATATGACCTAAATAAGCACCTAAACACATCTTATCCCACTGTGCAATCAGTACCTAGGTGTAATTAAAAGTTTGGGTATTTTAATTTGTAACTTTAATTTGTAAGTTTTAAATTGGGTGTCGCAATGTACTACACGATACGTAAAACATTATGTAATTAAGAAGTGGAAGATGTTTTAATTGTTTCATTACTAAAGAAAATTTTAACTTTACATTAATTGAGTTGAGTTTCTTTTTCTTGTTGGCTGTGCTATTTATTTATTGTGAAGTCGTGCAAAAAGGTAAGTGGAAATTATTAGAGTTAAATAGTTATATTGAAGTGCTTTCTGGTATATAAACAAAGTAGAGCACAGACCAAGCTGTAAGGAAATAAAGAGTGTAACAAGTGAGCTGCCAGCGCAGCTGCACCTGTGGGAAAGAAGAAATTAAAAAAAAAAAGAGAGAAAGAGAGAGACAGAGGACTCACGACATCGTCTGAAGGCTGAAGCCCACCAGTTTTGTTGTGTTGAAAACCCAGACCGTCCGACTCATCCAGTGGACTTGAGCAACTATTTGGACGGCCGGTAGCTTTGTTGTGTGAAACTTCTTAAATTTTGTAATGTTTGTGTTGTATTTGTGAATTGTTTAATACTGTCATTAAACTTCAAAATGTGTACAAGTGTATCCGTGTCAACCTGTACAACTAGCGGATATAATTTGGCACCCAAGCGTGCGACTGGTGTTTGTGTGTTCTAAAAACGACGGACAAAAAGGACTTTTGGGATAACCCCATCTTGATGTGTTTGTGTGAATGCGTTGTTGGAATATCCCTTCCATGCCAAGGATGTTAACAGATTAACAGATTAATTAATTCAACCTGTTTAAATTATTTTAAGTAGTTGTACTTCTGTTTTCGCCATCCGGCATTCGCAGTAATGAAACCTTTCGTTACAAAAACATTCTTTTGTAAAATGAAGTGCTTGCCGTTCTCGTCTGAGCATCACTTTCATTTTCATTTGACCTGTGATGGAATGTCTGCGATCGGTCAAGTGGAATAACGGATGTGCTAAAACTTTTTTCTTTTTCTTTCCTGCTTTTGATCAGAATTATTTATTACATTTTAAAGAGGAAAAAAGACTGTTCTGTGTTAATTTGAAGAATTTAGAGAGTTTACGATAAAAGTGGTTTATCTTGGTAAGGGACGTAAAAAAGATCTAAGATTACTTGTTCAAGAGTTGGGATTTGATGGAGCGGACACTCTTAAAGTGGTGGAGTTAAAAGATTTGATCACGAGTTCTGAAGGCTATGGTGAAGAGTTGACAAAATATATGTTGGACAATATTATTGAAAATCAAATAGCAAGGGAACAGGAAGTCAAATTGGAAAAGGAAAGAATGTTTGAATTGGAACGTTTGAAGTTGCAACTTGAATATCAGAGGGTCTCGCAATCCGTAACCACAACCCCGGTTTTGGAGACGGAGCAACCCAAGTGGGACGTGAGGAGAATTCTCTCTAAATACGACCCTAAGGACGGTCATGTTATTTAATGTTTTAACTTTGCTAAATGAAAAAACTTCAGAACCAGGGAGCATTTTTACATTGTATATAATGTGTTTTAAAAGTTCATGTTTTCATGTTTTGCACTTCTGATTTCGATTTCCCCCCCCCCCCCTTCTCTGCATTATGCTGGCTCAAAATAATGTTAGTTTGTTGTTTTGAAACAACATTTTTACATATCAAAAACCCACTAAATCTTAAAATTAATTGTGATATAATGTATTTTGAACCCTTGTTATTGTTTATTGAAATACTTTTTTACCTTGGGAACAGTCTATATATATATTATTTGTATTTTTAAAATGTATCTTTCATACCTATTATTGCCTATATTTAGTTTCCCGTTGGGCCTGTCCCTGCTGTTGGCATATTCCACTTTCCACTTCTCCCCCCCTTGTTTTCGTTTGGTACTGGCCCATCGCCTTTACCATTTGCTCTAACTTCTTCTTCCCTTGTCACTTATATTCATGTTCATATTCATTTTTAAAAATTTTTATTAAAATAATGATATTGCTTATTCCTTCGACCCTTGGAGTCAATTCGTCATTGTGTACATATATGTTTAATCTCACTTGTCTGGACCCCTATGCTTCGAAGTTTTTAGTGGCAACACTAAAGTTTTGTTTTACATTCACACAGCTTATCGCTTCGGCACCCAGAGTTTGTTCGTTCTGTAATATATGGAATATTTTTTCTAAGGTCTGGCCTTACCGGTTCTAATTTTCTTTAGTGGCAACGTTGAAGTTACTTTAGCCCTATCCATGCTGCTCTTTAGGTCCACACTTTTCTTTCCCGTTTTTTTCCCTTCCCCTTCATTATTTTTTATCCAATTTTTTTCCCTTGGTGCTTAGAATTTTTTCACCTTTTCAAATTTAATATGCTCGTTGATGTTCACCACTTTCTTTTTTAAAAAATTTTTTTACTCGCCTTTTTCAACTTGATTTTTGTATTTTGCCCACCTCATGTATTTTTTCATATGTATTTGGTATTTTTCATATGTATTACTATATAATTACTGTGTTTAGCATTATTTAACCTGCATCATGGACTTGAATAAATCTCTGCCTATCATCCCATCATTTGACTCTATCAACAACTTTCCCTTCCTTCCGACTCGGTCACCTAATTATGATACTCCCCCTCCTGTGTATGCCATAGCAACAGATTCAGCTGGAGTTTCAACTACATGCTCTTCGTCAAATATGATCTCTTCTAGTGCTCCTCAAACAACTACTCATAACTCAACAAATCTTTCCCAAAATTTACAACCAGTGCTCAAATTGGTCCACCTCAACTCTGCCAGTGCTACTCAATCTCAACTTTACTCTAACGCAATTCGCACCTCCCCAGTTTACTTTCACCCTCTTCCTCATCGCTCATCCTTCTCCACTCCTCGGCCGCAGTTTCATGTACTCTCAAAGCCTCCTCGTCTAACTAATCGTCTTCAAAGGTTCCCAACTATTACTTCTCCGCCTGACTCTCGGCCTTCCTCTCCTCCTACGCTGCCTGTTCCTGTTTCTACTCCGGGTTCTGCTTCTGCGGCTGCTTCGGTGCCCCTGTCTTCTTCGTCTACTGCTGCTGCCGTTCCGGATTCCTCTGCTGCTCCGGTTTCTTCCTCGGTCTCCAGTCCTACTATAGTCACTGATGCACCTGTCTCCGTCTCCGTCAGTGTCCCCGTCAACGATGTCTCTGTCTCCGTCGTCAATGATGTCCCTGTCTCTGTCCCTGTCTCTGTCCCTGTCAATGATTTTTTGCCAGCTTTCATCAATTCTGTTAATCCTTCAAACCTCTGCACTGATGATACTATCTCCAATTCTGATACTCTAGAATCTTTCGATTTTAGCAATGCTGACAATTCTGAACTTATATCTCATCTCATCTTAAATGTCACCAGATTACAGAATTATATTTCAAAAAATGTTAGAACGAACCAAGTTCAGAGGAATTACCTCGATGAAAAATTCAGCAGAATAAATAACTTTTGTACTACGATTGAATCCAACACCCAAAATCATCCTATGGCCTCTCCTCACCCTTGCAATTGTCGGGAAGAGATTTCTAACCTCCGGGATTCCTTCTCACGTGAACTCCAGGAACACAGGGTTGCCTCTGATGCCATGTTAAAGGAAATCAAGACTTCAATCATCGACAACTTACCTGAACTTATCAACAACACCATCAAAAAAGCTATTCCTTCCACGGTTCAAATTTCTTCAACCTCAGTGAGTGCGTCTTCTTCCTCTGCTGTTCCTGCCCCTTCTTACTCCAACATCTTGCTCCAGGGAAGGGACAGACGAAAAGACAATGCCCAACTCAAGAAAGACCTCTTTGCCCTGCCTCGTCCAAAAGGCTTGGACGTCAGAAACATTACTGCCCTCCCAAATGGGACAATTAAACTCTCTTGCAACAATCCTTCGGGCACAGATCTGCTGCCCATCATTGAAAAATCGGCAATAACACAAAAATTTCATTTCAAAATGGAACCTCCTCGTAAAGAGGCCTTGATAATTTTCAATATCCCTCACTCAGACAAGGAGGAAAATATCAAAAATCTGATCACCTCAAACTGTCCTTCCATCTCAGCCTCAGACATCTCCATAATCAAAAACTTTCAAAACCTACGCGGTTCTTACAACTGGGTGATACTGGTGGAGGTGGCGATGGCAAAGTTGCTGAAGGATAAGAAAAAACTTTTTCATAATTTCAATTACTTTTTTATCAAAAAATATGTCAACATCCGAATTTGCTTTAACTGCCAAGATTACGGCCATGTTGCCAACCACTGCACATTTCAATCCGGTAACTGTAGCCGTTGTGCCAGTAAGAGGCACGACTATCGGTCCTGTAAGGCACTAATACCAAAATGTGTCAACTGTAGCACCGCTATCGTTACTGCTGCGGAGGAGGGAGTTACATTGAATTGGAACTATCATCATGTAGCCCATGACAAAAACAATTGTAATTCCTATAAAAAAGAGATTGAAAGAATCAGACTTTTACAAAAAGAACAATAGTCCTCTTTGGTTTTCATGTTCCATTATATTGCCATTTTTGTAAATAGTGTATATAGTTTTTTCTTTTTTTTTTATTGTTATTATATGTTTCCCCCACTCTCTGCCCTGTCTTGAGGTCACTTCCTTATGGTTCTAAAAGTTATACAATTCAACT
This sequence comes from Amaurobius ferox, assembly GCA_951213105.1. Lineage (NCBI taxonomy): Eukaryota > Metazoa > Arthropoda > Arachnida > Araneae > Amaurobiidae > Amaurobius > Amaurobius ferox. Next base: position 362,276 of record OX578147.1, on the reverse strand, counting down.
CTAACCACTCACTCGTGGCCCACAGTAACCTAATCCAATTTTCTCTAGAAAACTCGGTGGACTTGGTCTGCCTCCAGGAACCATACGCCACCAAAGATGGCATTCTTCGGCCACCCTCCTCTTTCTCCCAATTCTCTTCCCTCTCCTCGAAGGCAGTAATCATTGTCTTCAACTCTTCCCTTTCGGCAAACCTTAAATTCCAGTCACTCTCTGTGGTTGTCATTGAAATAGTACTACCTAATAATTTAATCATTAACGTTGCTTCCCTTTATTTTCCCCCCCATGCTGAGATTAATGAATTAATTTCTGAGTTTTCCAACCTAGATCTTTTTAACACCAATTTTTTAATTCTCGGTGACTTCAATGCCAGAGCTCAGATGTGGGGGTATGACTTCACTGATCGCAGGGGAACGTGTACTATGGACTTTTGCCTTGAAAACAATATGATTGTCATCAACGATCCAAAGAGAGGTCCAACATTCGTCTCTCATTCAGGCAGGGGTTTCCCTGACCTTTCTTTAGTATCTTTTAAACTTTACGATCTAATTCATGACTGGGAGGTCCTCTTGTGCGACTCGCTTAGCGACCATAAATTCATCCAGATCATTCTCGACACCTCATCTGCTCCAGACACTTCTTTTTTTCTCAAAACCAACTATAGCTTGGGCAAATTTTTATTTAATTTTAAATTACTTCTTAAAGACTTCCATGCTTCTCTGGACTTGGTTCACGACTCTTCCACACTTGACGTTTTTATTAAAGAATTTATTCAAATGACACAAAATTGCGCTCAAAAATTTATAAGAAAGAAAAAATCATCTAAAAAATTTAATCTTAGCTGGTGGAGCCGTGATCTTGCCAGGTTCAGAAATTATGTTACTGCCCTCTTCAAAAGAATCAAGTCGCTCGAGAGGAATTCCGCTCCCTCCGAAATTCTTTCCCAGGCCAAAATTAAATACAGACAAAACAGAGCAAAATACAAACTTCTAATTATTAAAGCTAAATCAAATGCCTGGAAATCTCATTGTAGTAACTGCTCTGGAAAATTTGGCTCTTTATTCAAATATACATTTCAAAAACATAATAAATTCAACAAAATTAACTTAATTTTTCAAGATAATCCCAACTTAAATCAAAATGAAAAAATTCAGCGTCTTTTGGATCACTGCTTTTCGGATGACATAACCTTTACCTCCTTTCCTCCCCTGGACCTTCCGCCAGAAGGTCTGGGTTCGGTCTCGGATGTCGAGTTGTCTCTCGTCTTTAACCACCTAAAATCTGGCAAAGCACCCGGCCTAGATAATTTAGACTATAACATCTGGAAAAATCTGTTTAAAAATTATCCTTCTTTCTTTTCAAAAATAATTAACTTAATTTTCAAATTTTGCATATTCCCTTCTTCCCTTAAAAACGCCAAAGTACTTTTTCTACTAAAACCTGGTAAGGATCCTACCTCTTGTGCCTCTTACAGGCCCATATGCCTCCTGCCTACATTCGGTAAAATCATCGAAAAAATTTTTGTCAACAAATTAAACCTCTGGCTGAAGACGAGTGATTCTCTTCATCCGCTCCAATTTGGTTTCAGGGAGATGTACAGTTGTGAGGATGCTGCTCACGCGTTGGTCTCTCGTATCAAATCGCTTCGCCCTTCGTGTCTCGTTTCCCTTGCCACGGTCGACATCAGCGGGGCCTTTGACAATCTCAATTGGAATGCCCTTCCTTCTACCCTGGATAAAATTTGTCTTCCTCCTTCATACAAATCATTCATCTATTCATACTTGCAATCTAGAACTATTACTTTCTCATGTAACAACTTTACGCTATCCAAAGCAATTACTAAGGGAGCCCCTCAGGGCTCAGTAATCTCACCCATACTATGGAATATTTATTTCAACAATATTTTAAATTTAAATAATGACCTTTTTTATCTCCAGGCCTTCGCTGATGACTTGGCCGTGGTCTCCTCCGGTTCAAATATCAAATCTGTCGTCAATAACACCACTTCTAATCTTTCCCTAGTGGAAATCGCCCTTTCTTCGTTAAACCTTTCGGCATCTTTAGAGAAATCATCTTGTATCATTTTTAATAGATCCCTCAAAAAACGTAAATATTACCCACGTATTAAATTTCTCGGAAAAACTTTAAAAATTTCAAGGTCCCTTAAATTTTTGGGTGTTATCATTGATGACAATCTGAGATGGAGCCCCCATATACTTTACTTAAAAGAGAAATGTTTCAAGCTCTATTCTACCTTTGGAAAGATTTCAGGAAATAACTGGGGTGTTAATAAAGTTTTTTTAAAAACGTGGTATCTATCAGTCATCGAAAAAATTGTTATTTACGGTTCGGGTCTTTGGGGTGGGAACCTTACTGGGGATCAGGTATCTAAACTTTCTTCTTTACAGAGAATCTTTCTTTTAAAAATTTCATCCGGTTTTAGAACATCTTCGAACATTTCTCTTTATTCAATTACCGGGATTCCCCCCTTACACTGTGTTATTAAATCTCAATACCTTAAATACCATTTTTGGAAACATAAAAACAACCTTTTCCCCGATCCCTCTTTTCCCTCCCCCTCCCTTTTTGACTCGAACATTGCTCTCTCCGGCCTTTCCCCTAGCTATCGTTCTCAAAATTTCTCTCCTTGTGACCCCTTATCTACCAATTTTAACATTTATACTGACGGCTCTAAGCTCGAAGATAAAGTAGGCTCGGCAGTTTGCATTTTTGAGGGAGACTCGTTGGTCGAGACGCTTTCATACAAACTTGGCAACGGAAACACAGTCTTTCAGGCTGAATTGGCTGCCTTGAGTGCGGCCTTTTCCTGGGCCATTTCTAAAAATTCTAAGGTTAACATTCATACGGACAGCCTTTCAGCCATTTTGGCCCTTAACTCTCCCCTTATTAAATCGAAATATCTTAATGACATTAAATCTAAAATCACCCCTTATAACTACTTATTTAATCTTTCCTGGGTCAAAGCCCATGCTGACATTCGTGGTAACGAGGTCGCCGACTCTCATGCTAAATTGGCCACTTCTGATGGTTCTCCCCTCGTGGTCCCCCTTCCCTATTCTTATTTAAAAAACCTTTGTAAAAACTATCTCCTCAATATTTGGCAATCACTTCTTAACAATTATATTTCTCCCCGTACCCATGACCCCTCTAGAATTTTGACATATCTCCCTAAAGTTAACTCAAATTTACAAATATATAATAAATATCTCATTTATTTCCTTACTGGTCATGGGCCCTTCCTGGACTACCTTTTTCACTTTAAACTTAAGCGCACTTCCTGCTGCACCTGCGGAGCCTTCGGTGATGTGGACCACTATGTCTTTTCTTGTCCACACACCTCCGCATTTCATCTTGTCAAACCTTCACCTGCCTTGTCTGCGACCTGGTTCTCCGGTGTCAGCAAAAACCCAATTCTTTTAAATAAACTCAAAAACTGTGTTCTCGTTGCTAGAGAGATTTCAAACAAAATTTCTTAACCCTCTCGTGAGCATCACCCTCCTTTTTCCGATCAGTGAAGTTCTCCACTGCTCCCCTGGTTCTTTGGTTGTGCAGACTTTTTACTGTTCCCTTGGTTCCCCCCCCTTTTTTTTATTTATATATTGTTATGCTGTGTTCACATTCATTGCTGTACAGTTTGTTTTTGCTGTGTTTTCGGCCCTCATGTTCTCGGGCCTGTGCTGTTGCGTGATTGTCTGTGTGACTGTCTGTTTTTCAATGTTGTTTGCTTCACGGCCATTATACAGATATATTTTAAAATCCTTATGACACTCATGTTAATCATCTACCTCAAGAGGAAACATTGTAAATAATTCTACTATCTATGTTAAATCAACCAAACTCAGACACTGTCAAAAAAGCTGAAGTTCTGTTACCCCTCCTGCTTAGATGTAACCTCCCTATTTTGATTTTTAAATAAACTGAGACCTCTGATTGGTGTTGGTGGCCCCAGGCTTGGGTCTGGGGTCTTGGTGGTCGGTCTCCGCTCTAAATTTTTCTCCCGGCCACACATTTTGTTGCCATAAACCTTTGGGTTGGCCGTGTGGTCTGGGCTTTCGACCCTAAGGACGGTGATATGGCATTATTTCTTAATTTATTTGAACAACAACTTAAGTTCTTAAAGATTCAAGAAGCTACTTGGGTCCCATTTTTAATTGGATCATTACCATCTGAGGTCGGACAACTTATGGCTAGAAAACCAGAGGAGGATTGTCAGGATTACAATAAAGTGAACACAATGCTGTTGAAAAGATATAAACTTACTGCCGATAAATACAGACAATTGTTTTCCCTGCATCGTAAGAGCCAAAACAGTACTTGGCGTGGTTTTTATTTTGAATTGACCAGTTATCTTGACGGCTGGCTTACTGAACTGAATATCAAGACATTTGAACAATTAAAGGAACTCATCCTGGCTGACCAAATGAAGAAACGAGTACCTCAGGAAACCAAAGACCATTTCCTTGACATTTGGCCAGAGCTAACCAACCCCTTAGACTTGGCGGAAAGGTTGGATACTTATGACTGTTTAAGGACAAATCAGAAGAAAAGTACGATTCCGCCATTTCCGAGGAGAACTAACACGGTCAGAGATGAGGTTACGAAACCTGTTATGCCCAAGAGGTGCTCTCAGGAAGGCAGAACCAATCGAACAGATGCTGGATCCAACCAGGGACGACCAATGTTAATCTGTTATGGCTGTGGTAAAGCCAGATTTATAAAATCGAAATACCCAACTTGTAACCCTCCCACGCGGGCAGCAGCTCGCTTTGAGAAGATCCAAATCCATAGTCCAGGGGTACTGGAGCGGGCTGCAGTCATGAGTGTCACAATAAATGGTATAACAGGTACAGCGTGCGCGGATAGTGGAGCGACACACTCTATTGCGGGTGAGACCCTATACCATTTGCTGAAAGATGAAGGAGTTAAGTTTCAGAAAACATTTATTACAATGACGCTTGCTGATGGTGACCAAACTGAGAGGGACGTTTTTACCACGTGTGTGACGGTATGTCTGGAGGAACGTTCTTTCCCAGTAACTCTTTTTGTGCTACCAGAAGCCAAAGGAAATCGTACCCTATTGGGAGCAGATTTTCTGAAGAAATCCGGAGTCTTGTTGAATCTTCAAAACCATACCTGGTTCTACAGTGATAACCCAAATGAATACTTTTCATTCGCTGAAAACCCTACTGTCCAGTCCTGTGACATTAAGGAAGGTACGATGGCGGCGAATTCTTGTCTACTCCGACCCTACGAAGGTGAATATCTAACGGAGGACCAACACCGAAGACTCAATGCATTGCTTACCCAATGTGAAGATACCTTTAATCCGGGGGGAGAGCCGATGCCGTATATGGAACATCAGATCGACATAGGTGATTCTTCCCCAGTTGCCGACATATTATCTCGCCCTGCATGTACTACACACGAAGGGCCCACCTGCGACATCTGTACCTCCATCATAGACTTACCGTCCAGGAAAACTAGTGATATTCGAGATGAGCAGTTGAGAGATGATGACTTAAAGAAAATTATTAACTGTTTTGTAGGTGACCACAGAACTGAAAATTTCACAAATTGGACGAGCCATGGTTATCTTATGTCCCAAGTGTTGGAAACTTGGTTTTGTTTTCGTCGCGATTCTCGTTATCGCGGGAACGTGTTTACATTTTTAGAATGGTTTTACCGTTCTCGTGAACGACTCATGACGAGAACAGAACATGCCATTCATGCAAATCGCCTTCTCGCCGCGCGCGCATCCTGTTTTGCATATAGTGAGGGCGCTGCCATCAACGGTTGAGTTCCGGAGCGTACCCATCACGGTGTATATATGATAGGACACATTCTCAGTTATTCAGATCGATCAGACGGTGATCGACGGACCTGGTAGACCTTGATCAGACAGAGAGTAGTCTAACTTGTAATGCCATGACGTGTGACCTGATGATGGTGGCTTCGTTAACGTGCACGGCATTTGTGGTAAAGTAGCTATTTTTCTACTTACCAATGTTATAGCAACTGAACGTGTAACTGAGAGTGTGTGCCTAGTCATAAACTGTTTACAAACCTTTTCATGAGCTTGCTAGCTCATTGTATATACTTTTGCTTTGCAACGAATGTTACAGTTATTTTTGTGTCTTTAAATTGTGTAATGGATCTCACAAGGATAAAATTGTGTTTGTGTTTGACGAACTTGCTTTCTTGAAATACACTTCACTACTGCGTATCATCCTCTACTAAAATTTCTACTCTGCTAATCGTAATACCAACACTTCAGAGTTATAAGGAAAAGGCCAAACACTGCAAAATTTTCTAAATGACTTTCTAGTCGCCAGCACCAAGAAATCCTGTATCGTTACTCCCCGGATACTGAATCCGAAGAGGCCCAGTTAGTGATTCCGATCCAAGAGCGCAAAAGAGTCTTGCAGGAGTACCACGATACTCTTACCAGCAGACATTATGGTGCAGAGGGTACTTACTACAGGATTGCCTCCCGCTATTACTTTCCTGGAATGAGAAAATACATTGCGGACTATGTAAAAAACTGTGTTGATTGTAATAGATCAGTAACCCAAAACCTGCTGGACTTTTAAGGACCCAAACCCAAAACAGCCCAGTAACCCAAAACTTGCTGAACTTTTAAGGACACCCGTGCACTACCAACGTTTCGAAACGCTTGTGATAGACCTCTTCGGCCCCCTGCCGAAAATGCCGAACGGAAAGAAATGGATTTTCATAGTGAAAGACACCTCTACCAAGTGGGTGGAGCTCTTTTCCTTCCAACATATCACTGCGAAAGAATGTGTGGTAATTCTACTAGAGGAGGTGTTTTTGAGATATGGATTGCCCTGCCGGCTTATCAGCGACAATGGTACCCAATTTGTTAGCACTGTCCTTCAGCAAGTGTGTAATGTGCTCGGAGTCAAACAAGTACTGACTCCTGTCTATTGGCCTCAGGCAAATCCTGTGGAACGGAAAAATAGAGATCTAAAACCAAGACTGGCCATCCTCGTGTGAAACGATCACACCTTGTGGTCCGAAAAAGTTCCAGCTATACATTTTGCCCTCAACACCGCAAGATATGACACTACTACTCATACTGCAGCCTTCTTACAGTTCGGAAGAGAACTTAGAACTCTGGACGACGTCCAGCATGACATACGAACCGTGATCCATGATGACAACTTCGTTGCCGAAATTAAGCCATATCTGCGAAGATTTGCAGATATGAGCGCCGAGATAAAGCATTTGGTAGAACAGAAACAGGATCAGAGGAGGAAATATGCTGATAAAGGTAAAAGAGGAGCTCCATCGTATGCACCTGGGGATGAAGTGTGGGTAACATCCCACCTGATAAACAATAAAACCAGCCAGAAAACCACGAAGTTTGCACCTCGGCGAGACGGGTCCTTTGTCATACTAACTCAGCATTCTCCAACGAGTTATGAAGTGGCCGATCCAAGTTCCCCAGATATACCAGTTGAGATTTACCGCACCTCTGCCCTCCAACCTTGCTCTTTGCCTCTCGACACCGTAGCCACGCCAATCACCCCCTTGTGTAGGAGGGGCCGACCCCCGAAAGACTAAAATATACCAGAACAGCCCTAGTTCCCCATCTACCACTTCTGGTTACTCGTCGAGTCGACTTCGTGGCCAGGGGGGGAGACTGTAATAAGTGAGCTGCCAGTGCAGCGACACCTGGGAAAGAAGAAATAAAGAAAAAAAGAGAGAGAGAGACGGAGGGCTAATGACATCGGCTAAAGCCCACCAGTTTTGTTGTGTGAAACTTCTTAAATTTTGTAATGTTTGTGTTATATTTGTGAATAGTTTAATACTGTCATTAACCTTCAAAATGTGTACAAGTGTATCCGTGTCAATCCTGTACAACTAACGGATATAAGAGGCAATTTTAATATAATAATAATAACTTTATTAGTAATTCTATATGATCAGGTCAAATTGGAAATATAGAAATAATCAATCAATAAATAACTTAAAATATAGTAATCTTGGAAAAATAAGATAAAGTAAATATAAAGAAAATTAGAATATAAATAAATAATAAGTGTAAATTTTAAGAGAAAGGGTTATCCCTTCGTAGCAAGTGGTGCCGTTCCCCTTTTTGGTCTTGCCTGGGCTGTCTGTCCACTGAATAAAATATAATAATATTTAATGGGCTGTCCATCCGGATGATAAATTTTTACATTCCTTATATACATAATGTATAAGGAAAGTATTGTGACGGGGTCGAAAATTCGAATTCGAGTTTTCGACGGGAGAGCATGTTTCAAGCATCCCTGATCATGAATCAAACATTTTTGAAGTGATGTCTGTGTGTGTGTGTGTGTGTGTGTGTCAGTGGGTCTATGGAGACGATAACTGACGAACGAATGGACCGATTCGAACCAAATTTGGTACAAAAATCACAATCTGTAAACACTGGAAGCCTATTGTTTTTATACGCAATCGAATGTTCAGAACCCCCCCTAAATTTTCGAATGAAATTTTGAAAAAATTGTCAAAAAATCAAAACCAATAATAAAGTTACGCAAATAGACATTTCTCATGTAATTTTTCATTAGAAAACGATTGACATAAATTTTAGAACGCTAACATGAACCGTTCTCGAGATATTGCACATTTCTCTAAACAATTATCAAAAAGTCATATAAAATAGAAATAAAAATATTTCCTATTGAGAAACATGTTCACTTTTCATATATAATATCATGCGATAAATTGGGTGACATCATTCTCGTGGATCTAGCTCGTTCCATTCATGAAAAAAGATACTTTGAGTAATACTTTTGCATTTGAACGCCAATTTATCTGCTGTAAGAATAACTTATTTCTTCATCCATAACGCTTGGCAAGATTTTGGCGACGAAATTGGCGGAATGTCGCCAACTTGGCGACTTTTTGAAATGTTGCCAAATTAACGAAAATCTCGCCAAATGGATAAAAATGACGATAAATCAATGAAAATGATGACTAATTGTCGAAAAATTCAATATCTTGGAAAGGATATTAGTATCTACTAGAAGAAAAACTTATTTATTTTACTGTAAAAGTAGTAAATTCCTTTCATTATATAAGGAAAGTCATGTGTTGCCCACATCAGATTTTTTTTAGAGTAATCAATATTGAAATTTTTTTATTGTAATATATTTCTATGTGTATAGGGAAATGCACAGTGTCTTGAATAATTTAATTTGTTTTAGGAGAAGTAATTTTTTAGTTTTTATGAAATAAAATTGGTAAGTAGTGAGGTAGTATGTAAAAAAAAAAAAGGAATTTCTTGGATTTTTTTTAAAACGTTTGTGTAGGGTAGGCAACTTTTGGGATATTTTTTTAATGTGCTCTCGCTCGGTGCTGTATTTGTTTTTATTAAGGAGTTTTTTTAAGCCTTTAATCAGTCGAAAAAAAAAATGTTCTCTTCACTCCTGGGTAAGCTAATCATAGCTTGTTGTTTTTTAAGAAAGATTTTTTTTGTTTTGTAGAATTTTTAAAGTAAAACTTTGGAGTTTGACTCAGTGTAATTTTGGATTTGAGTAGGATTTTTTTGATTTTGAGAACTTTTTTCACCTTTAAGGATCTTTTGACTATTTTGCAGGAGGTGTGGCGGATAAGTCAGTTGTCTGTTATGGGGGGTTCTGGGATATTCAGGTTCAAAGGAAGCCTTGCTTAGCTAAACCACTCCTCCTCAACTTTTTAAGTGGGTAAATTTTTTTCTCGGTCTGCCCATAATGACTACTTCAGTGCTTTGATGCCACACAGTTTTTGAGGTGTTCTGTGGGGAATACACCTTTTTCCCTTTGGGGAATGAAATTTTTTGCCCACGATGATTTGTGTATTGTGTTTTCTTTTTGGGAAGGGATTCACGGCCCCTTTTGCCCACTGTTAGATTTTTTTGAGATTTAAGAGAAATGTTGCATCGGGATTATAAAATATGGTTTGGATAGAGAGTTTTATTGGAAATAGGAGTGCTAAGAATAGCGAATATGTATGTGTATTAGTAGTTTATAATGTTTTTCTGTGTATTGTATTAATGTGTGTAAAGTAGCTAAATTGCCAAAAGATCTGTGTTAGTCTTAAGTGTTAGGAATTTTTTTTTTTCTCTTTTGGAATATGGTACTTTGGTTTTGAGTTTCAGTTCAAAATTTGTTTTCAAAATTTTTAAAGGGGGAGAACAGTGATCAAAAGTTTTCTTTTGTTTTGTTTTGTGTAACTAGTCACAACTCTTAGCTTTGGGTGAAATTAAAGGTACGGCTAATGGGTTGGTTTTCATGGTCACCCAGGGGAATTTTGAGGTCTGGGAAGCCTTGTTTTTACAGAAATTCTTCTCCACAGAAATGTGTTTGAAAATTTTTTTTCATTAGGCCATGTTAACTGTCACTTTGGTGCTTTGAAGCCGCTTTTAAGGTGCTCAGCTGGGGAATGCACCTTTCCTTTTGGAAGAATTACTTGCCTTCTAAAAATTGTTTTTGATTTTGTCAACGATCCTTCAGCCAAGCGATCGACTTTGGGTAGTGTAATTTTTTTTTTTTTTTTTTGTTTGTTTGTTTGTTAATTGTGCAAGTTCAGTCTTAGGATGTTTGTCTTGGGGGGAATGGAGATTGTTCTGTGAAATATTCCTGGAGAATTTTTTTTTTTAATTTGAGTGAGTTTGTGAAAATTTTTTGTTTTGGTTTAAAAGTGTTTTTAGCTCTTAAAAGTTTGTTACTGGGAGATTGTTGTTGTTGAGACCCAGACCGTCCAACCTACCAGAAAGGTGTAAGGTAACTGTTTGGACGGCCGGGAAGTGCCACCCAATTTAGACCGGAACCCAGTGGGGGAGGCATTCACAGGGACCGTACCCTCCTTCCCCTACCACCAACCTCTCAGAAGGACTTACGAACCCACATGTTTAACGTGATCGTACTCTACATGAACACGGCGGCAGTTGTGGCAGCCTGCAAATCCAGTGCGCAAACCACTGGGCTACCGCACCCGAAAAGTGCCAACAGCACGCGGTGTTCCTAGGTGGTCACCCACCCAAGTACTAACCGCGCCCGATGCTGCGTGACTTTGGTGATCTAACGAGAACCGGTGATTTCAGCACGGTACGGCCGTTGGTACTGGGAGATTGTGTATTTCTTCGAGCGTGGGGGAGGAGATTGTAGAAATTGGGTTTTCAGTTGTTCAGTTGTTAATCTTAGAGCTCTTTTCAAAATTTTATGTTTCAACCCTTTGAATTCTTCGGCTGGTCCAAAGTTTTCATCAAAATTTATGTTTTTTTTGGTAATGACAAGTAATTGGGAACTCTGTTTTGTTTTTCTTCTTTCAAACTGTTTGGGTTGATATATATTCTAAGAAGTATGAAAATAATTCATCTGTATATTAAAAGAAAACAATTTATTTAGTATCTAAATACAAAAATATTATATCAGTAAGATAGTGCATTTCAGTTTTTAATGGTCTTATTTTTAATTAAAATTTCACAATTGCCAGTTTTTCTGTTTTTTTTAAAACTAATTCAATAAATTTTGGAAAGAAAATAATAGTATGCAAAATGGGAAGGGGTGAATAAAATATATTCAATTCATAAATCAATAATTAAGGGAGATTAAAATTTGCAAATGACACACCAATATATTTTTATGCAACTTAAGAGTCCATTATATTTTGTGATATCCTAGATTCTGGATGGCATAATATCTTGAATATTTATGCCATATGCATCAACTCTTTCAGAAGAAACACAAAAACATCTTAATGACACTTTTGTAACATTAATCGTTACAAGACAATGATTTATATCAATTCTTTCAATGACTAAACCAATGAAATAAATTATTTTTTATAAGAAATTTTACAAAAATATAATCACCATAATCGTTAAATCTTGTATTTAAATATTAGGGTCATGCTGTAAATTACCTTCAGTTGCAGTGGATTCTGTTTCACTATAAATAGGCATATAGCTGTCAGAATCATTAGAATTTTCAGATATATTTACAAGATGTGTTTATTTTATTTTCTTTACACCAGGTTGTGGACTCAAGGACAAGGTTTAGTGAAGTGCCCAGGAGAGGATAAAATCCTCCCTTTAAGGGTGAGCGTCAGTAAATTTTCTGCCCTATCTGCGCTTTGTTAACTTTCGCGGCACACATATTTCGCCGAAATTCTGCTCAAACAGTTGCGAAATATTTTCTGAAAGATAAAATGCAATGCTTAGATTATATTAAAACTAAATTTAATACCCCCAAAAACATAGAATATATTTTTTATTTTAATCCAAAATATTTAGGTGCTGCCATCTGTTATCGTAATTTAATTCATACCGATTATTTTTATTTTTTAATGAACATTTTTAAATATCTATTCCTTCTAATACAGTGTTAAATACAACAACAGATCATATATAATAATGCCACAATCACGGAAAGGTAATTTCTCATTCTATAAATTTGATAAGGGATCTGAATGTACATCACTGAGGACTGCAGTTTTGTCTTCAAGTTCCTTTGTCTTCAAGTCCAAGTTCAATTACGTTTCCGTGATTATGGCATTATATATGATCTGTTGTTGTATTTAATTGCGTATTAGAAGGAATAGACATTTAAAAATGTTCATTAAAAAATAAAAATTGTCGATATGGATTAAATTACGACAACAGATGGCAGCACCAAAAATATTTTAAATTAAAATGAAACATATATTCTATGTTTTACTGGGTATTAAATTTAGTTTTAATACAATCTAAACATAGCATTTTATCTATAAGAAAATATTTCGCAACTGTTTGAGCAGAATTTCGGCGAAATATGTGTGCCGCGAAAGTTAACAAAGCGCGGATAGGGCAGAAAATCACCCTTACACAGACGCTCACCCTTAAACTTCAGGCGAAAAGGAAAAAAAAATTCAGAAAAGAGATTACTAAAAGGAGCACAGGGCCTTGAGCTTGAGCATTGCCTAGCAGAGTAAAAAGGGGAAAGGGCTTGTGAATTCCTAAAAGCGAGGGAGGAGTACAGAAATGGTTAAGAGTCTGTAACGAAAAGGAGAACATAGGTGGACCAGGTTGTGGAGCTTCAGTTTTGCTTTCATCTTCTTTTGAAATTGTTATTAACTCTTTTTGAAGCTTTAATTGAAGTAGCTCTTTTTTGTTTTAATTTTTTCTCTTCTTTCTGAATAGCTTCTTCTGGGATGTTATGAACTGATGCATCAATTGGCATTTTTGATGACCTTTTATCATCTTATACTTATTGACTAATGTGAAAAGTATTTAGTAAGGGGAAATTTTCTTCAGTTGATCAAAATTCAGTCGCATGATTTTCATGTGGTAATTGCGTTACAATTGCTTTTTGATGGCCTGACATACATTGCAGGCACAAAAGTGGAAACAATATGAGGAATAAAAGTTGTTGATTCTGGCTGTCTAAGCAAAATTTTAGGATTCCAAATTCTAAAATGGTACAACCAATTTTTTACTGTTTATTTTTTGTTTCCTAAAACTCTGATATATTCTTTTGATTAATCATTGTAAATTCATAAGTGTCACAAGTGTTCACTTGTCATTTTAAATATAAGTCCATGATGTATTATAGCAGCATCTAAAATGTAATTTTCCATCATTTCTTCCTCTTAATTTGAGAATACCTGCCTGTTTGCATAGTTAGGCACAAACCTAATGAATGATGTGTTCTCACTTTTCACTTAACTGTTATTTTTGAGGACTTGTACTTTCGAACATAACGTAATAAAAGTGTTGTTTTTGCAATACCTGCATCTTTATAAATTGAACGAATGTATCAGTTAACACCAATAACAACACTTTTTCAGCCTGCTTCAGGATTTTTTCATGGTTCCTTTGGCATGGTTCCTTTACCAATTGTCTGTGGTTTGTTGTATTGCATTCCTAAAAAACAAACAAATGTGTTAAAATATTTTAAAAATAAATTTGTATTTATAATAATTATGGGGGAGGCACCCACAGGGACCGGACCCGCATGTTTAACGTGATCGTACTCCACGTGAACACGATGGCAATTTTGGAAGCAGAGGGAATCGAACTCGGACCTACAGAGTGCAGTGCCCATATGCTAACCACTGGGCTACCATGCCCTCACTTGGCGGTGTGAACAAGTTAATAGTACTAATTCCATTCACAGTTTGTTTGAAAGGGATTTATTTCTTCGATCTTTTTGATGGTGTTAAGATGGAAACTCTGCTGTATTTTCAATCGCTAAGGAACTGATTTGCTAAAATTACTCAAAATGGCACTTCAATATTTAATAACTAAGAAACAAATTTAAATGTTTAAAAAATCTCAATGAGGTGTTTTCACTTGGGAGCCAGAGTTCATTGCCCTACAATACCTAGGTAATAGATAATAATTGATTATAAGATGACAAGTCAACTTACACTCAAGAAAAAATACTTATTAATGATCATATACAAATAGTTGATCATACAATCTTGAACGAAGAAACTTTGTGATCAAACAGGATAAAAGAAAAACTTCTTTCCCACAAACCAAAATTAATGAAACAACAAACATTAGTTCAAATGTTTAACAAAATAATAAAATATTTTATAGTGTATTTAGTTGATATTAAATTTGAATTTTGTCCAAACTCTATAATCTGGAAAATTCTGAAATCTGAAGTTGTCCAGATTTTCAAGGTTATACTATAAGATACCAGATTTTCAAGGTGTTACAAGGCTGTATGCAGATAAAATTGTATTCAAATATAGAAAATTTTGAGTTATTTTGAATGTGTTTTTTTCTCACTGTCATGTATTTACCGTAAATATCAGCTAAATCTAAAAATATATTTTGAAATTGATGTTAAAATAGTAGTACGCAGTACTTGGAATTTTGATGACGACAACAGGGAAAACCTGAAAAACTCAGGGAATTTCATTTTGAAAAATGGGTATAACTTGACTGTTGCAGTCTCATGTAGCTTGATCTCAATTTTAAAGAAGTTTGAAGCCATCTGCATGGTTGTACTGAAAAATGTCTGTCTCCCAAAAAGTTCTTCAAATTGGGGCACTTAATAAGTTTTTTTCTGCCATTGAAGATATTAACAGTTCCATGCTGCTGAGCATGCAATAAGTATCAAAATGATCCATATATGTTATCTGCAGTGGGAGTGCAATCCAAAATTTGAGATCGCCACCTTATTGGCCAGATTTGCACGTATGAACTTAGCCATTGCAACTTGAGGTATTAAAACATTTAAAGCCAGCTATGTGGGAGGACTGAATTTGTTAATACCAATAGAGGCTTGCAAAATTGTGAGGCAAAGCAAGCTTTCTTGTTTCCATTGCAGTTATCGACTATTCCATGCTGATGTGCACATATTGAGCAGGAAACCAATATATGGATGCTGTTATCTGTTGTAAGTGTACAATCTAAATGTCTGTAAAATTTAGTTTTTGCCTTCAGCAGCTCACATACTTTGGATAGAAGTTTTAATCTAATATTTTTTTTTCATCCCAGGACAGTGCAAAGAGTGCAAAAACTTCAACAGTATGTTTGCCATACTGAGCGGCCTTGGTCACGGTGCAGTGTCAAGACTCAGAGGTACCTGGGAAAAACTGCCCACCAAATACACAAAGTTATTTGAGGTTTGTTTAATTGTATTTTTTTAAAATTTATAATTTTCTTTCTCATTTTTAAATTTTACATCTTCGCTTTCAATGATTTTTTTAGATGAAATCATGCCCTGTTTTTAGAACCCTCTGCAAGATTTTTTATTTAAAAATTTAAACACAAAATTCTAATGTTAAAAAGAATCTTTCACAAAATTTTGAAAAAAGCATTTTGTGGACTAAAAATGAAACTTTTGCGAAAATGACTCTTTACATCAGTTCAATCCACCATCTAAAGTAAATTACATACATATTTGATATTGGTTGTTTTGTGCAATAAATTTTAAATATAATTATATGTCAAATATTTCCTATTTGTTTTACATTGTAATGCAATTTTTAAATTGTTAATTTTGAGTTCAGGACATTTAAAATGTAAAATTAAGGACCTTGCAATTCTTAAAATTGGCAGATCATGCCACAGAACTTGAGTTTTAGCACCTGAGAAGTGATACTGAAAACTGGCACGTGAATAGAATAGTGGGTACACATATGCGCTGTAAATTATTCATCAATATTAAAGATATTTATTGTAAAATAAAGAATAATTACCATAATTGCTTAAATAAGAAAGTATTTAATCAGTACCAAAATTTACTAAATACTCACCCAACAAGTTCTTTCCTTAGCTCAGGGGAAATTCCCCAAAGATGGCTGGAAAAACAAAACTAAAATGGCAGAAAAAATTGGCATACAAGGAAATTAGTTAGAAATTTAAGTTCATAGGCTAGGTGGAATAGTTACACAATGTTTATTCAAATAAATTATTTATTGTTTAACTTCCCATGTATATAAATTAAATGTTTAACTCTTTTCAACATAGTTGAAAAGTGTTTATGACTTTGATCATTCTGTCTGTCCATCTGCTTGCATGATAACTACCTTAAAAATGACTTTATCGAAATGGCATTTTAGTATGTGGCGTGAATGCAAAATCACGAACTTGGCAGTGTCAGGGTTTGATCCCGGGGCCAAAGCATGGTAGGCCAGTATCATAACGTTGAGCTAAAGATGTCTCCAGCTCAAGATATTTAATACTGCCTTATGAGCGTTCGCTACAAGTATGTTATTGAGATGATCTGTGGGATGTTTGGGAATAAAAATGAATAATATCACCTAGTTAGTTTCGGATTTAACCCAGGTTGAAAAAATGAAATACATTGAACACTATGGGACTTAATTTTTCAAACATATATGAAATAGAGTTAAAATTCACAAATTGCTTAAAAAATTTTAGGAAATATTCAAATTATCACATAAAATGTGTAAAAAAAATTTTTGTAAAATATGTCAGGTAGTTTTAAAAATAAAAATTGAAATAATAATTACACCCATATTATAGGAAGAGATCACATAATTCATTGCAAAATAAAATATGGCTTCTATTTTTTTCTGCTATATAAATACCGTAGATGTTTACATATTGTTTACATTTATATTTAGTGTTGCATCCATCCTAAAACCTCTTTATTTTTGCATATTGTCTATGTTTCTAAATTCTGTGCTAATGCAATTATAATATTTTTATTTTAAATGATCATTAAACTTTCTTTATTCCTACAATGAAGCTTAATTTTAATGCTAAACTATAGCATACAGAATGTAAACAAATCAAGCGATTATAAGATGAGTTGTAAAGAATTTTTTTCTTGCTAAATTATTTAGTTCTGGAATTTAGAATATCGGTTATATAAATGAAATATTCACTGATTTTACATAGAAGCAAAGGATTTATAAAATGAAATGGTTGTCATAGCTACATCAATTTTGAAGAACTGATTTAACATGAGAAAAGCGAACAATGTAGTTTCTATAGTAATGAAATATTAAAATTGTGATGTAATATTAACAGCAAAAACATCTTAAACACTTTTCAAATTATACTTTTGAAGACATCATTTGAACAACATTCATTTTGTGTAACTAGTATTGCCTATTTTGATTAAGTTTTCAAGTATAATAATTTACTCTAGTACTGTGATATTTTAAAAAATGTTGGCGCACTTTAGAGATGTTTAAATAAGTTTTTGGTTCGTTTAGTGTCATTACTCTGTTCATTATAATTAAACACTGAGTATTTTTAAGTTGATTGACTTTTAAAAGACTTGTATATGTTACTTGTTGTTATGATGCATTTGTAAACATTTACTTCAGGAAATGGAACACTAGTTACATACCTTTTGATACTCCTTATGTTAGTGACCATTTTTTACATCTGGTTCATTGATTTAAATATCAATGTAAAAAATATTTGCAAAACTCATTGAAATGGTTAAACTTTGATAAAAGAAAATATAATTAAGTAAAATTAGAAATTTTCATGAATTTTCAAATAGAGAAACAATTTTGTTAATCATTGCAATAATGAAAGTGTATTCATAGTAATAAAAAGCAGTTATAATTTTAGCACTTAAAATCATATGCAGAATACAGAGGTAGAAAGTTTGTGCCAATTTCAAAATGTTCCTTCAACATGCTACAAATAATGAAATTTTGAACTTTTGTACCAAACTGAGGCAGAATTGCAAGTTTGCTGGAATTCTTGGCCAAATGATATCAACATCAGCCGAAGTACAGCCCAAAGATGCTGATTATTACGGATTCTCTGTAGTTTCTACCAGAAACACCCTCATACTACGATGTCGGAATTTGCATAGTTTCCTAATCAAAATTGTCGTTTGTCAAGACCAATGTAAATTTACAACCATGTATACGGTAATGCCAATAAAATCAATGTGACAATGGGGATTTACGGTTTCATGTAATGTAAACTAAGATATATATGTTTTCATGGAAGTAATAAAAATGCTTCTTAAAAAATTGTAAAATTCGGCATAAATTGTTAAACGGTTAATTTTTTACTTATTTTTGCAAAAGCAGTACAATTGCGTAATTCAGTTTATGTCCTAATTGTACTTTTCATAGTTTCGACGTGGTGTCTCTTTTCCCTAATACCCCGTTGATAAGGCCATTGACATTATTGCCAAAAAACTTTCCTTGCATAATTATAAACTCCCTTCCATCACCGCAATAACCTCTGCATTGAATACCGTCTCGGGGACCAACTATTTTGGTTTCCATTGCAATATCTACTTACAAAATTCTGGTGCCCCTGTGGGTAGCCCACTTTCTGGTATCTTTGCAGAAGCAGTTTTGCAGGAACTCGAAAATGAGATTTTGCCTTTTTTATCCCCTAAACCCATTCTTTGGCAACTTTATGTTGATGATGTGTTTATAATTTGAAACCATAGTTTAAATGATTTACTCAATTTACTTGATTCAGTCAATGATTTTTATCCCTCTATTAATTTTACCGTTGAACATGAATCCAACTATTCTTTACCTTTTTTAGACGTTATTGTTTCCCATAACTTTTCTAATATTCAGTCTTCTGTATTTCGTAAACCTATGTTTACCAACACGTGCATTCCGGCTAATTCTTTTCACCCTATTTCATCTAAAAAGGCTTCCTTTATCGTATATTTCAATAGCGCTTTTATTATTAGTTTGACTATTATTTCTTTAAATAATGAAATTGATTTAATTTTTAAACTCTGTCAAGCTGCCGGCTACTCTTATGAATTTATCCATAATATTTACTTTAAGGTTCGCCAAAAGTTTTTACAACCCTTTTCTAGTCTTATTCCTATTAATGATCATTTACAGTTTAAAGCTAGTTGTCCTTACCATCCTAAAAGTCCCTAGTTGTCCTTACCATCCTTACTATCCTATCTGAACATGTAAGATGTTCGAAAGTGCTTTGGCTACTGTTTTTATATTTGTAGGAAGATTTTAAAATAAAATGACTATTGGATCTGTGAGATTTGTCATTTATCAGTAATTTGCAGTTTATATTCTCTTGAATCACTAAGTGGCTATTAATATCTTTTTCCATCCTTTTCCATCTTCTAAATATTGCATATTAGATTGACTAATCTAATGTATTTTTATATTCTGATTAATTATTAAGGTTAATTTTTTTAATTATCTTCACATAAAATATACGACTGAGTAATTCAGTTTATATTCACATGAAGAGCCAACAGTCCATTAGTATTTTTTTCCATCCATTTCCATCTTCTAAATGTTGCAATGACTAAACTAGCTTATTTCAATATTCTGGTTAATCAGGGTTCACACGGATCTTAAAAACTCCTTAAGAACTCCTTAAATTCACATTTTGTTTTTAAGAGCCCCTTAAAACTCCTTATTTTTGCCAAAATTTTGCTGTTCTAATTCTGAAATGCAAAAGGAAACTGAACAAACGACTGATTGTCCAAAATTGGTACTGTGAGAAATATCATCAAAATATTAGAGATTGCTTTTGTTTGTTTTTTTAATCCCCCTTCCCCCCCCCCCCTCCCCCCCCAAATCCAAACTTTATTAGTGGGATCAAAAGTAGAAAAAAGAAGCAAAACACTCCCCTTTCACCTCTCCTGGGAAAACAAAATAAATAAAGAAAAAGACTGGAAGATTGTTGATTACTATAGTGCACTTCTTTTTTGATAAATTACGTGCTATCTTTTGCTCAATTATTCTTTGGTGCCAATTTGGGGTAAAAGTTCTGAAAAATTAAATTCTTTAAGAATTTTTGATCTAAAACCCATATATCAAAATATAATTATTCAGACTAGGATTTTTACATTCCTCATTAGTGAGAATGATATTTTCACTGTTTACTACTTATGAGTCAGTCAAGTCAAAAGGGAAAGGGAGGGAACCAGTGGGAATTATGTCTTTGATTGGTCTCGACTAGGAATTAATGGTATTAAAGGGGTTAAGCATCTTAAAGAGGTTGAAATATACAGGGTGCCCAGTGCTATCGGTGACCAATGGCTATTTCCTCAACCATTAGTCACAGAGATATACTTCCAATTGCAAAAATGTTTTAAATTTTAAAATCTATCTTAGAAATAGTTTAAATCAATATATGCATTTTTGAAAGAAATACGAAATATAAATTTTTATATGGTCCCTCGGTCCTACCAGTTATATTTAGGAAAATCAACCTCATACAATTTCATTAAAAAAAAAAAAAATCATCCTTTTGCGACAAAAATTCACCGACTTATGGGTGCATAAAGTTGGAGCACATTTTGTGCTAAGAAATGGGGGTTATACACAAAATAATTGGAGAGACAAATAGTTCACAGCAATTTTGATATTTTTTGCAGCAATTGTTACATTTTTATTGAAAAAGGAACCACACATAATAAACTCTCTGCTACTTACACCACATTTTCATTTATCATCCCCCAGCATAAATCGTTTGAATTTTAATATACAACTTTCAATCCCTATCTCTTTTCATCCAATTCAATTTTTTTCTAAACATGTCAGCCCCAATAAAAAATAGATTCAAAACAAGTCTAATAAAGTGACTCATTTCAATTATTCTAATCAGGTTATTTTTATAGTGTGCCCCGTATAAATGAATAAATATATTTCACTAAACAAAATAATTGATTGCATAAATGGTGGGATTACGCAATTCATTTTGTATCATAATGCATTACAGAGAATCCACAAGCATCTTTTTCCATTCACTTCTATCCTTTTATTATTTCACAGTAGGTAGACTAAACTTACTTATTTTCATATTGTGATTGATTTTAAAAATATATACTGCATAATTAATCAAATATTATGAGAGTTAATAATGATGGAAGTAAGATGAATCTTATAGTTAACATTCTCGTGCAATGCTTTAAATCTCAAAGCTTTTTTCCCTCATCAGGTTTTTAAATGATTGTTATGCTGCATTTATTTTTAAACTAGCCATTTCATTTGCACTTCGTTCATTCTTAATGATGGCTAGTGACCAACCACTAAATGAAACATTGACACACTTAATAAAAGTTTTGAATATCATAATCTGTTTTTCAATTTTAAACAAAAAAAAATTGATTGATGCACACATTTTGACAGCTAAAGTGATGTTAGCTGTTTTTTTTAAATCCCTTTGTATCGTCCCACCTAATTGGAATTTCTGATTTTTTTTCATTAATCTGGAGGCTGAGTATGGATTGAATAAGTCCAAAGCCAAGAATTTGGCTCAAGTAAAAGTACTTGATCAGTTCAAACAGTTGTTTTGAATTGTTTAATTATTCCTTTAAATCGCTGCCTCTAATTCAAACTTTTCAAAATATTAGATTTTTCCGTTGACCTAGAAGGTGAGACCAAAGTCAAAATTCTAACTAGAGTGGAAGTACTTGATAATTAAGTAAAGAGGTTTTAAGTTTTTTTTTAATATTCCTTTGCACCATCACCCCTAATTCAAAATTTTGGAATTTTAGATTTTTCCTTTTAGTCTTGAAGCTAAGACCGATTGGATCAGATCAGAACCAAGATTCTAACTATAGTAAAAGTGCTTGGTAGTTTTGATACATCCTCCACTCACTCAGTCAGTCAGTTCAGAGTTCAGTGCATATAGATGTATTTTTTTAATTAACTAGGGGGCTCCCTACACTCACCAACTCCTGTAACTCGCTTCATGAGTCTGGAGGATGGTTGAAGGCATATGATTATCCATCCCTCAGGAAACTATCCATATACTCATTGTATCTGTACCTTGAAGGGTTGCTGCTTGTATCACCGCAAGAGGTGGTCCTACTGCTTACTGATCACCCTGTCTATGTCATTACTGTATTGCCATTATCCTTCTGGAATTAACATCACTTATTTATATTTGCCATCTTTGTCTGTGTATTCTTTATCATCACACTCTATTCGCTTTTTCATGGTATTGCATTTTCTGTATCTGGTAGTATATTCTTAGCTTAACTTTGTTGATTTGTGAATGCATGACCTACACCTAAGGTCTTGTTAAGTTAATATATTGAATCTACTATAAGCATATTTTCTTTTTGAAATTGTATTCTATTTCAAAAATTTATTTTATTTGCTACAAAACTACATTCTGTTGCTCGAAAAATATATTTTACCTCCTCCAAATACATATTATGTTGCTCCAAAAATGAATCCCAACTTTCTGTCACTGAGAATATTTAAATGAAATAGGGTAAAGAAGGGGTAATAGGTAAAAGAATTGGGTAGTTATAGTAGTTGGGTAGTAGTAGCTATTATAATATAAGTTATTTCAGAATTTTGTAACTAGTTTGTTCAAGATCTATAGGTGGAGAGAAATGAAATAAATGGAAAAACCATACATTTTCGGCCCTGAGTAACATGAATATTTCATCACTAAAATTACACATTTTTATCTTCTTGCACACACATCCCAAATCAGCTGGGATTATAAAGGCACACCAATGCTGCATTTTTATTTGTAGATTCATTCCTTTTCTTCACACAGCATGATAATTCAAATTCAGCTCACAGTTAGCATGTTAATCATACCACAACTCAACACAAATCATAACAAGGTTATTTATCTTTTGCCACTTGAACATTTTTAACACAGTCCCCTTATGGATCCAAATATGGCCATTTTTATTTACAGAGCCCTCCCAGCCATAGGTCTGCCTTGGGTTCAGTCTTTGTCCTCTCTGCTCGTGTCCTTCCTGAAAAAACTCCAGCCAAGCTTCTTGTGACATCACCCCACGCTACACTTCAAACCAGATGAATCACAGTTCGCTGCTTTTTCTTACAAAACATTATCTAATTTCTAATCATACGCTTAACGGATTCTTGCAGGTGGTGACTAATTACCTCTACTCCAAATCCAAAGCATTAAAATTTTTCCTCTGAATCATCGTTCCCAGAATAGAATTATCACCATGAAGAAGCACTTTTGCATACTTTGAATGATTAGAAGATACATGTACAATTGAATAACGTGAGAACCTTCTCTTTGATGCAGAAACATGAATTTAACACACAAAATTAAGGTTTTTAAGCGTAATTAAGGGAGTTTTAAACAGATAATATGAAAAATGTAAATTTGAATAATTAAAAAAATAGCCAAAAATTGATGTCAAAAATTCCGGCACTACAAAATTACTTTTACTTTGACCATTCATTGAAATTACTTTTATGTTTTGATATTTCAGGACTTGCAAGAATTCATGGATCCTTCTCGGAACATGTACAAGTACAGAAATCTTTTATCATCAGACCATGTTCAACCACCCATGGTAAGTAAGATGGTCTTATCCTTATATATTATTAAGATAATTTTCTCATGTAATCTGATAATAAACATTGTACAGTATAGTAATAAATTATATGATAAAATTTATACTTGCAATGAAACTTAAAAGTGTATTCATTGGAGTTTAAAATGTTCTATTTTTTACTGTGCATTCAAATTCGTGGCAAATCTGTTACACAAAAATGCAAACTACATATCAAATTAAATAGCAATTATTATTTAAAGCAGATAGCAATAATTATTTAAAGCAGATAATTGCAAGTGCACAAGACTGTTCATCATTAAAATAGATCCCTGACATCAATTTTTTTTAATGGATCTTGTGTTTGTTTAATGCTACTTGAAAATCAATAAAAGCACTCAATTATAATTTATCTGCCACTATGCTATGTGTGATGTAATACTATGCAGCCAAGATCTTGACTAATTTGATAACAATTGGCCACCCAATAGGTAGCTTTTAGTTTTTGTTAAATATAATTTATTGTTAGTGATATTAATTATTGGAAAGCCATTTTACAAGATACATTGAGGAATTATCGCCTTAATTGAAATAATTTTAGAAAGTGTTAACTACTCAAATTTAATGTACTTGCTCATTCCCACAGATTCCATTTTATCCTGTTCTGAAAAAAGATCTCACCTTCATCCATCTGGGAAATGACTCCATAATCAATGGATTGGTAAGTGATGCTGACACACTATTAATTTTAACCCTTTTAACCCTTTTGCGATGGTTGACGCAACCACGCGTCGGCTGCAAACTTGCATTCAAGTACGATGGTCATGTATCCGCATTCGGAAAAATTTACCCTAAACGACAGCGGCCACGTGAGCGCGTTTTCATTTGAACTTATTTGTCTACTAGATGGTGTTAAATGCCCATGTGAACAACTCCAATGTATTTTGCAGATACTTGACCTTGGTTAAGGGTGGATCCAATAAATTATTTCTCTATCTGGAGCAGTAAAACATGGTTTTGTAATATAAACAAACGAAGCACTTCTTGCAGCATCTACAGTTTTATAATTGAGTTTCGGGTCTCGTTTTGATTTTAGCTTAATGATTTCTTTGGTGAATTATAGGAATGTAAGAGAGTATTTTTTTTTTTTTTTTTTGAGTTTGGGTTTTAAAGGAATGTGTGGCAGTGAAATTATTAGGTTACTTCGGATCAGAGAATGACTGGGTCAGGACGTTTTTTTACTGTGGAAAAATATACTCGTATAATAAACGAACCGGGCAGTAATGAAAGTGATGCAGATAGTAAAGATTCGTGGAACTGTGGTATTTCTGAAGATGAATATGAAAATGCAAATGATTCTTCAGATTCTGAACATACTATTATTACAATGCTGCCAGCTTCAGTAGCTGTTTCTGCGAATTATGTTTTTGAACAGGAGATTTGAAAGATTTTAATTCTTTTGAGTTTTTTAGCATACTTGGAATCAATCACAATATTATGCCGCCTAATTTAGATAAGGAAATTAATTTTTTAGCATATTTTTCGATGATGAATAGTAGAATTCATAGTAAAAGCAACTAACGAGTATTTTGCATTGCGATTCGTATGAAAAATATACATGAAATAGAAAATAAGTATTTCCATTATCCCTGAAAAAAGTAGATTTCTGTGTTGAAGAGGTGATTTTTAGTGAATTCATTTTGAGAGTTAGGCTTAGCGCAACAAATGAGCCGCCCTTTGGGAAAAGTTCGGAAGCGAAGAGCTCCATCCTTCGGGCCACGGTAATTTCGGAATGCCGCCGTCCCAAAAGGGTTAAAGGTTCACCAATGTCTTCATGTACTGATTTTTTTTTACTGTTCAAATTTATATACATTATACAATGACTTATCCTTTAACTAAGTGATGTAAATTTAGTGCTTAGAATTTTATTGATAGTCACTGGTTAAAAAAATATTTTGTTTTTAACTCAATCACCCTCGACAAAACTCTGTCTCATATATATATATATATGTGTGTGTGTATGTGTGTGTATATGTGATGTGTGTGTGTATATATATTAGGGGTGTTCCGATAACCGCTATCAATCATCGGTTTTGCCAATATATTGGTATTTTCCCAACACCAATGGAAAACTGATGTTTGAGAACTAATAAACCGATGGATTCAATATTTTTTTATTCATCAGTATTGAGAAAATGATTTTTCTTTAACTGCCTTTTTGCCCTGAAACAGAACTATGTGCAAAAAAAAATGATAAAATACAGAAAAACTTCATTCGTCTAAAAGGTGCACTGAAAGCTAGGTATAACTCTTTCAGATCCTGTGCATCTGCATGAAAGGAAAACGCTGAAGTCAAAGGTCAATTAACACAATGTTCTAATGTTTATAGTCAATAGTCCCACCCTACTGTTATTTGCTTATCTTTAGAATGGAGATCTTTAACTCTTGATACATAAATGAAATCACTTTTTAAAATTGGGCGAGTTGAACACAAGCAAGCCACAACAGGGACTTAAAAAGAATCATTCCTAGTCAGATTTCTAGTATAGATATTGTACTTTGTCTTTCCAATTGAAGACAGAGTTGCCAGATTGGGCGAAATTCTGCTAATTAAACTACTTTTGAACACTTATTGTAACTTTTTGAAACATTAAAAAACTAAAATACTAAAAAGTAAAATAATATAAAATAATAATGAGGTGCACCTTCCCAGGTTCTGTAGAATCTGTATACCAAATTTCATGGCCGAATGATGCTTAGATTTCCCACTATTTTTCATATATGCCCAGAAATGTTTACCCACTTCTAAAAGGGGCAATTTGATACACAGATGATTCAAGTGGTTTACTGGCTAGAAAATTCGAAAACTCCGAAATGAATCTATAGGAAGGGGGGAGGGGAGGTTATTCTCTTTATCAGGTTCATATTTGATTAAATCTCGCTATTGCAACGGATATGATTCATCGTTGTTGTACGAAAGTTGAAATAGAGTTCAATATTCAGCCTCCTTATCCTACTATTTTCTTTATTTATATTGCATCTTTTCCTGTAAAATTCGCTTTGCAGTAGCCCAATCAAATGAAGAAAATAAAAAAGCAAAATATCTCCTATAACAGCGGTTCCCAACCTTTTTTCCCTTGTGTACCCCTTAGTAGCCTATTTCCATAAATTGTACCCCCAATAATACTAAAATGTTTGTAATCAATATATATTATATATATATATATATATATATATATATATATATATATATCCACATGTATTAATATAATGCATTGATAATTAATGCAATTTGTTATTAATTGTTAATTAATGCAATTTATTAATAATAATTAACTAATATACATACATGTTCAATGGGAGCCTTGAGCCTACTTTGAAGCACAGAGTTTTTTTAAATTAGGTTCAAGTATACAGTCTCAAATCTGGAGATGCATTTAATTTGCTATGGTACCTATTTTTTATAAAAGTATAGGAAAAGTAGGCACGAAAGACCTCTCCACTAACTCCATATTTGTAAATGGTAAGAGAAACTTAAGCACTATGTTAGCCAATTGTTTATATTCACTACTGAATTCTGCCCAAAAGCTAACAAGAGATTTTCCTTTAAATTCAACTTTTAAAGTACTGTCTGTTGAAAGTTTGATCAATCGTTCTTTTTCCTTGATTGCTAATTTGAAATGCTTTTCTTCCATGGGATTTGCAATCCAGTTATTATATTCTTCAGGTTGTGGAAAATGCTTCTCAAAAGAAGATTTTAACCCCTTCAAATGTTCAGTTATATTTTCGCTTATTTTCTGGGAGAGTTGCAGTTTGTTCTCTGAAAGATAATTGTGCAGAGTTTCAAATACCTCTGGCTGACCTTTTCAGTGCATGACCTCCAAAATTCAAATTTTTTAATCATGGATTCAACTTTGTCTGACACATTGAAGATTGTTATCAAACAATTCTGAAATGTCAAATTTATTTGTTGGAAAATATCCGATTAATAGGCAAGACTCTGAAGCCAATCACTGTCTTGTAATTTGGAAGCAAGTGCAAAAGGAGGGTCTTCAAAAAAAAGCTGGACCTCATGTCTAATTTCGAGCAACCATGTAAGAACTTTACCTCGAGAGAGCCACCTTATTTCTGTATGGAAAAGAAGAGTAGAATGGGGACTCATCATCTCTTCACACAATATTAAAGTCTCGGGTTTGTGGAATTAGATTTTATAAAATTAACCACTTTCACAGCTTCATTCAAAACGATTTTCAGTTCATCAGGCTTTGCCTGTGGATTCAACAGTGACTCCAGGTTATATTAGGGGCGGCCTTAATAACATGAGCACGGAGACCTGAGTAACAACCTGACATAGACTTGCCTCCTTCAGTGCATAAGCCACAACAATTAGACCAATTTATGTCCTTTAGTTTGAAATAACAGTCAATAGCACTAAATATATCATCACCTCTAGTGCGTTCTGACAAAAGATGACAAAGCAAGTTTTCTTCAACTTCATTGCCTTTCAAATACTGCCAATGACAAGCAAAACAGCAAAATTAGCAAAATCTGTGATTTCATCAACTTGAATAGCAAAATATTTACTATTTTTAATCCTATTTATTACCATCGCTTCAACATCGTTGGACATATCCTGAATTCTTCGAGAAGTAATGTTGTTTGAAAGAGGAATGGGGCTTATTTTGCGAACATGTTCCTCTCCGAGCATACACATTACAGTATCTTTTATACAAGGAGGAATTAAGTTCTCGGCTATAGTATGATTTTTACCACATTTAGCAATATAATGACTAATACGATAAGAGACTTCGATCCCATTTTCGTTAACAGACATTAAGTACGATGTCACATTTTGTTTCAGGCTGAAGTTTTTGTCTTTCAGGCTGAAGTATTTGCCATTCTTATGTGTTGTAGAATTTGCTATGACAGAAAGTACGAGAATAGCCAGATTTTCATTTGTTCTGACAGTCAGGCTGCTCTTATGGCTCTGGGGAAATTCACTGTGACGTCTTCCCTTGTCTGGGAATGCTATAAAGCTCTCTGTAAAATTGCTAGTAATAATAGTGTCATTCTGTACTGGGTGCCTGGACATTCGGGCATTCCTGGCAATGAATTGGCAGATGAACTTGCTAGGAAAGGCTCTAGTACTCCTTTTGTGGGCCCTGAGCCAGCCTTGGGTATTCCCAATGATCTTATCAGAAGAATTGTCTTTGACATCTTCAGGAAGCTTCAATGCAAGAACTGGCGTGACACTAAGGGACAAAGGCAAGCGAAAATTCTCAACTGTAATTGCCCTAGTGCACGTCAAAAGGAACTTTTTAGGCTCAGTAGAACTGGCATCAGGAGAGCTGTTGGGCTCCTTACTGGGCACTGCACTCTCAAGAGACATCTTAATATTATGGGTGTCTCCAAGGATTCGCTTTGCAGAGGCTGCAATTACAGCGAAGAAACTGCAGCTCACATTCTGTGTGAATGTGAGGCCTACTCTGCTCACAGATTCGAACACATTGGTCGTCATGTGATTGAACCCTGGGAGCTGAATGACATTCCTGTCAAGTGCCTGCTCATGTTTGCATCGGCTACTGGTCTCTTCTCTTAGGGACCTTCACTTTTTGGGGTAGTACAATAGACCTCTGGTCGATGTGCTAGGCTCTTCTAGAGCCACCCACCTTCATATCATTCATTCATTCACATTTTGTTGCTTTGATAGGTGCTGAAATAAATTGCATTCCTTGTTTTTATAACTGACGTGTCTTGTATGTAAATGCCGCAATAATAAAGAAGGTTTCATACAACCATTGGATAATGTTGGAGAAACAGATGTAAACATCGCAATTTACGTTTCTCATGAACGTGTTGTTTATATTCTAATTTTTCTTGTGAACAACTCACTTCGTTCTCGGAAGTGAATCGCGATGTTTTTTCCAACATGCGAATCATGCATATCGAATGCCCGATGCGTATGCAAGTAATTTGCATATTTGGGGGCGTTTCCGCAAACAAACTTGTTCCAAAACAATCCCATCTTCATATACAAATAGTGGACTCATTCAAAGGCACTTCAGAGCAAGTAAGATGAGAAGTCGAAGTTAGTTCGACCAGACCAGAATGATTGACTTTCAGGTCGGTAGTTAGACGGACAGATGATCGAGCCTAGCAGTATGCTGATCGATGTGGACTTAAATCATATTTAGTAGACGAATTATGTCTGAATGACCATGCAATTAAAGGTCATTATACTTACTTTTCTATAGTTTGTGAAGTCACATAAAGTGCTTTTACGGTATAAGTTTTACTTGGAAAATACTTATCCAAATGTACCGTTTACACCAAGTTGAAAACCCAGACCGTCCGATACATCCTGAGACATAGAGCAACAATTTGGACAGCTGGGAAAAACCATTTACACCAAGTGTGACACCAGTCCAGATGGCTTCACAAGTGCATGTACAAGGATTAGGTAATGTAGTTCATTTTATTACCTTGATAATTTGAACTGCCTGTGACATGGTTCGGAAAGCAATGAACGAAAATCTTTTGAGCATGTTTGCTTATACTATACATATTACTGCTTTACCATAAAAATGTTACCAAGTGATGTAATACTATTTTGGTAATGAATTCTTCATTCACTAATAAAAGTGATTAGTTTATCTGATACAACTCAGTCTTTCTTTTCAACAATGAACATTTATTTTTAAAGTTTACTCTGCTACGCAGTTGAGATTTTCAACATTTCAATCTACATAATTAAATTATATCTCTTACATAATTATAACATATAATTGGAGATACATCAGATAATACTTCGCCACATACTATACACAGTAACTTAGGCCAGTCCTCATCCCCTATAAATGAAAATCCATACTGCATGTATTCATCACAGTTTTTTTGCTTCTTACCTGTATGTAGAATAGAAGATTGTGTCTTTTCACTGTTCTTCATCGAAGTGCAAGGCATATCCTGAGATGTACTTGGCGATAGATCACTTTCCACATTATGTTTAGCCTTTTTTACTGTACCGGTTTTCAACCACTGATCCATATTTAAAAATACATGAATGGACGAATTAATCAGATCACAAGTAACTACCGTACATAAAAAACACCTGGAGGAAATAGCTTGTTCATTGCTCACTGGACAAACTGAGTGGCAATGTCATTATTCAACGAAAAAACCTTGGAATTGGCTATACTAGCTTGATGAGAAAGAACCTGAAAGTTCCCGAAAAAGGGCAAAAACTGAGCGGACTGCAGCACCGAGCCGTCCTGGGGGCGCTGTCGAGTAGGTGGTCGCTGCCATGTTGTTACGTTCTTGAAGAGAGGGAGGGAGAAGCTCCAAGTCTCCACCATTCATCAAAATAACAATGGAGACCTGGGATTTTCCCAAAGTGTAATAACAGTGAAATTCTGCACTGTCTTTTCTGTAACATTTAATTATTTTTTCAATTTTTTTATTTTTATCTTACATTGTTAACAAAAATACTTTTCTGCCCGCCATTCCTAAATTGTTTCGCGTACCCCTGTTTATCCTGGCATGTACCCCAGATTGGGAACCGCTATCCTATAACATATACTGAAAAAATAAATAAAGTAGAAATCTAGATGGAAAGATCATGAATGATGCACTCCCCATCTGCCCGATGAATTGCAAGTTCCTTTTTTTTACAATAATGTTGTTGAATTATTTTTTGTTTAGTATTAATTTGAACTAAAATGTTCTGAAAATTTTTGCTCTAAAACTAATATTTCCAAATATAATTATTCAGACTAAGATTCTCTGACTTTCCTCATTTTGTGAATACCCTGTTTTTGCTAAGTGTTGACATTGAGTCATAGTCAAAATTAAAAAGAGTGCGAGTGAGTTGGAGATTATGATGTCTGTAGTTAGTGATTTAATTTGGGTTTGTAGTAATTTATGTTGAGATCAAGGAGGTTATGTGTGGGGTTAATATATTTTTTACCTCAATGTAAAACTTATTTCTTAGTTATTATTTTTACTTTCTCATATAAAAGAACATAGTATAGAGAAGATATTGTTTTCCCGAAACTTTTCAATTTCGAGATTTTTATAACAATATAGGTTATAGGGCCTTCCTGAACACATTTTGACTATTTTTAGCATGATGCCCATCTGTCTGTCTGTGGTTTATTTCTTGTGTATACGATGGCTGCCATAAATATTAATGAATTCTCATGATACTTTATATTCGGCTTTGTTAACGAAAAATTTAGAACTTGATAGAATTTTTTTTTAATTCGGGCGAAAACTTCGAAATGTATTTGAAATTTTATATTTTCTTAACATGATAACATATTACAAAATTTAACATTATTGTCATGGGACAGAATTGGAATTTCCTATCGCCACTTCACTCTTAGGAATTTTTAACCCCCTCCCCTCTCTCTCTCTCTCTCTCTCTCTCTCTCTTTGGAAATGTTTGGGATTCCAATGCCCTGAGTAGTGGACCAGCTGCAGATTGTGAGAAAGTGGCAAAGGACACTATGTTGTTTTAAATAAAATAGGACACCTGTAAGAGGACTAGCGCCCCCCAATTTTCGCCAACCCTTTGGAAGGGGCCAAATCCAGTGACTCGATAGAGCCCGGCCACGTCACTGAATTTATGGAGTTCTCAACCTATTGTGACCAAATGACAGCCATGGGGTCAGGCCAAGGGCATAGCCCATTTCCCTGCTAAGAGGCAAAGAGTTCAGAGGGAAGTCAGTTGGTTTTTGAGAAGTCATGTGTTTGGACCTCAAAAAAGATGGAGAAATCCGGCCCGACGTTAGCCTGCCCTTGCTGTAAATATTGGGTAAGTCCTTTTGTTCTCTTATCTGCTGCAGTCTGCGTGCCTCAGATTAGAGTTTGATAGAAGAAATTTAATTGAGTAATTCAATTATTAATATGGCAATTTAAAGGCTAGAGAGAGGGAAGCTGTTGTTATTGTTATTTAAGATTCGCGACTTAGCGAACTTTAACTGTATTGTGTGAATTTAGATTGGTTTTGTGTTTTTAAATTTAAATATTAAGATTTAATATGAGTGTTTAAAATAAAAGCTTTATTTCACTTAACCTTAATTAGTATTTATTGTGTGTTCTCATTGTGCACTTTTCAAATAAACTTAACCTGGAGTTATGCTCGGTAATCAAGCAAGTGTCGTGAAAGTTTTTGCCATCCTTACCTTTAAATTAACTGATTATTTATTTATGTTTATTTTATTATTGATTAAGATTATCATTATCTTTATATTTAATTTTCAGATTAAAGTTATTATTTTTACATTTCACAAAGTTATTATTTAGATTTGGCCTGATCGTATAGAATAAAGTTACTTTAAAAATATTAAAATTGTTTCTTTTACTCTAATTCCTACTATTTGGCCTGTGCTCATCCATGTTTACTTTTCCCAATACATTTCAACATTAAACTCTAAAATTTCCATGTACCTTTAATCAATTTCATAATAAATAGCACAGCCATTACACTAAAGAATAACAACTCATTTATGTTAAATTTAAACTAACTTTTATTTGCAATAATTCAAAATCTCAGAACATCATTTAATTCATTAAAACTTCAATTACATGTATAGTGGAACAATTTACGTACATTGCGTTATAAAAATAACCTCAATTAAAATAAAACCATATTAATTTAAAACAAACCCAGTTAACACTTTAAACACCCAGTTTACAATTTAAATGCCCAGTAAACAAATTAACAAATTAAAATACCCAGAACTCAACTTTTAAAAAGAAACCAGGTTCAGAATCCACTCTGGTCTGAATACTAGAGTTTGGTCTGCCTGGAGAGCTGTCCACAACCAAAAATGTTAAAAGAATAAATATATTTAAAATTCTCCAAACATTAAAGTACCAAAATTAAATTCTTACAGACAAAAGAAAACATTTGTATATAGTACAACATTTGAGTAAATTCGACTTCAAATTATTTTGCACATTTTAATCACTCTCTTTCTTCAATTTGTAACCGGAGAATTAGCAAAAGATATTTAGCATTTGTAGACACATCATGCATAATTTTGAATAATGAAAAACATGAAAAGGAAAACAAATTAACCTTAAAAGGGGATGAAACGGCAAAATATTCAATAACAATAAATTAATTTAGAATTTTGAAGGGAAAGGGGAATAAATGAATTTTGAACAATTAAATAAATTTTGAACTATTAATTAAAGTAGCATCATAAAAACCCAGCATAACACAAGTGGCGTGCGTAAGTACGATCAGCGGCCAATGTATAATGGTAAGTTTTCAGTGGAGCCACGCCACAATAATCATACATAAAAGGAGTTATTTATAGCTCAATGATCACCAAACTTTTTCTTTCAATCACTGTTGGGTGAAATAGCTGCTATGCAATTTTTTATCTTTAGAACATCATTAGACATACTCGGGGATGGGGTTGTTGTTGTTAGCTGGACCATCCGACCTACCAGAAAGGTGCAAGGTAACTGTTTGGATGGCCGGGAAAAGCTACCCAATTTAGACCAGAACCCAGTGGGGGGAGACATCCACAGGGACCGTACCCTCCTTCCCCTACCACCAACCTCTCGGAAGGACTTACGGATCCACATGTTTAACGTGATCATACTCTGCTTGAACACAGTGGCAGTTTTGGCAGCGGAGGGAACGAACCCAGGCCTACTGAGCGCAATTCCCACGCGCTAACCACTGAGCTACCGCACCTCTCGAGGATAGGGTGTGTTATTGTTGGTTTTATTATAAATTTCAGTATATAAAGAAAAGTTTATATAAAGTGGTATGGTAGTGAAATAAAATGACTTACCATTATAACATCTTTTTGTCAGTAGTGTCTCTGTATCCTTGAGCATTTTATTTAATTAATGATAGGGTTTGCAGCACTGATGACTACTACTATAATAATTTTAAATTATATTTTAATTATATGCATTATTAATTTACAAAATATTATATACAGAGGATATTATATACATTGAGTTCTTGCAAGTGTTCGACTGTAAACAACAGAGGCTGTGAGAGGAATGAATGTCTTTTTGAAGATGAAGGGTTGCAGAGGAGGTTGAATAGAAAGTGAAAGTCTTTTATCGCTCAAATAGCGATTCATCACAGATATCCAACACCCCTACTTGATGTAAACCGTATTGAGACCAATTTGGTTTCTAAGTGTCTGAAATTGTGGTCTTCCAAGTGGTTTTGTGAGTATATCTGCCACCATGTCATTGCTTCTGCAATACTCTAGCTCTATTTGTTTCTTTTCTTAAAAATCCCTTAAGTAGTGAAGTTTTATGTCTATGTGTTTTGTTCTTGAACTATTTTTATTGTTTTGTGATAGTATGACGCAGGATTTATTGTCTTCATACAGTGTTATAAGTAGAATTTGCTTTAGTCCGAGATCTTCTGTTAGTCCTAACCATTGTGCTTCTTGTGCTGCATTTGCTGCTGCAACTTATTCTGCTTCTGTGGAGGATAAAGCAATGCAATTTTGCCTTTTTGACTTCCATGATATTGTATTATTTCCAATTTGAAATATGTAGCCACTTGTTGATTTTCTTGATATCTTATCATTTCCCCAGTCGGCGTTGGTGTATCCTTTAAGAACTGGTTCTTCGTTTTTGGAGATTAGGAGTTTCAGATCTTTTGTAGTTATTAGATATCTTATTACTTTTTCTATGGCTATCCAATCTTTTTGTCTAGGTTTTTCATTTCTTCTGCTTAGTAAGTTGATTGAGTTTCCAATGTCTGGTCTAGTAATTATGGCTATGTATAGTAATGCCCCTACTGCTTTCCTATATCTGGTATTATCTTCTAAAACATCATCATCATCATCATCCATTTTGCAGTAGTCTGTGTTCATTGACGTGTAGGTTGGTTTTGAGTCTTGTAGAGAGAAATTTTCTAAAATATCTTCAAGTTTGCTCTTCTGAGATAGTGTGAAATCTCCATTATTTGATCTTTCAATTTTGATTCCGAGATAATAGCTAACTTCTCCTAGGTCTTTGACTTAAATTCCTTTTTCAAGTTTCTGATGATTTCTTGAATTGTTTTTTCATTTTTACTTTATATAAGAATGTCATCAACGTATAAGATGATATGTACAGGTTGTTCATCATTTCTTATGAAAAGACAAGGATCTGCTTTGCTCTGTTTGAATGAGTTTTCTTGTAGTTTCTCTCCAATTTTTAAGTTCTAATCTCTTGCTGCTTGTTTGAGTCCATATATGACTTTTCTTAGTTGGCATACTTTATTATCTTGTAATTTGTTGTAACCCATTGGTTGATCCATATAAATTTCTTGTTCTAAATCACCATGGAGGAATGCTGTTTTTATATCAATGTGGTAAACTTTCATATTCTTATATGCTGCTGCTGCCAGGAATGTTCTTATTGTTGTATGCTTTACGACTAGTGCGAATGTTTCGGCGTAATCTGTGCCAAATTTTTTGACTGAAGCCTTTTGCAACTAGTCTGGTTTTGTATCTTTCAATTTTTCCATCTGCATTCAGCATCGCTTTAAATGTCCACTTGCATCCTATGGTTTTCCTTCCGTTAGGTAAATCTACTAATTCCCATGTGTCATTTTCTTCTAGAGAATTTATTTCTTCTTTAGTTACTTCAATCCATTTCATTCTTTCTTCTGGTTCCAATCTTTTGGTTCAATGATTTTTGTACCTTCAGTATAGTACCCAAATCTTTCTGGAGGTTGTCCTTTATTTTCTCTTTCTAATCTCCTTAATTCTTTAGTTTCAGATTCATGAATTTCTGTAATAAGAATTTCTACCTTTTCTTCTTTTATTTCTTCTATGAATCTTACTGTTCTGCTGATTATTATGTTATTTTCCCCTACTTTAATTTGGTAACCTTTGCTCCTATTGTCATATCCAACAAAGATACCTTCAATGGCTTTGTCATCGAGTTTTCCTCGCTTTGTTTTGTCTATGTAAGCGAATGCTTTACAGCCAATTATTTTAATATGGGATAGATCGGGTTTTCTTCCCATCCACAGTTCGTGTGGTGTTTTCTTGTTTGGTTTTGTGGACAAACAATTCTGTAAATAGTTTGCAGTGTTAACTGCTTCACCCCAATATTTATGTGGTAATCCTGCTTCCAATAGCATGCATCTAGTCATTTCTACTAAACTGCGGTTTTTTCTTTCACTTATTCCGTTTTGTGACGGTGAGTGAGGTACAGTAACCTGATGATGGATCCTGTGATCCTTTAAGTAGTCTTCAATTTTCTTACTAATATATTCTCCCCCATTATCAGATCTTAGTGTGTTTATTTCTCTTCCAAATTTATTTCTAGTCTTTGCTATGTATTCCTTAAGTTTGGTATATATTTCACTTTTATTCGAAATGAGATAGATCATAATAAAACGACTGTAATTATCTACAAAGGTAAGAAAATATAATTTCCCGCTGAACGTAGGAGTTCTCATTGGGCCGCAAATATTTGAATGTACTAATTCAAGTGCTTTGGTTGCTCTGTATTTGCTTTCTTTAGGGTAAGGTAATTGAGATATTTTACCTTTGATACAGTTGTCACATGTATTCTCGTGTTGACACTTATCAATCTGTATACCGTCAGCTAGTTTTTCTGAAATTAATTGCTTTATGGCATCATTATTTCTATGACCAAGTCTTTTGTGCCATGTTTCTATGCAATTTTTATTTTTGCATTGTAAAGCAAAATGTGTTGAAGTATTCACATCATTAACCCTTTCTGCCATGACTTCGTATAAACTATCATGTGCCCTAGCTTCTAAACATACATCTCCATTTTTCATGATTGTGCATTTGTTTTTCTCAAATATAACTGTACAATCATTTTGAGTTGCCATTTTAACTGACATTAGATTACTTTCTAACTCAGGAACATATAAAACATTTTGTAGTCATATTTTATTCTCCGGTTTCTTGGTTAAAATTACACATTCACCAGCACCCTTTGCTTGTAACTTATTCCCATTCGAAACCGTAATTGTGCTTCGAGCTTCATAGTTTATTTCCGTGAAGAAATCTAGGTCATTACACATATGCGCTGATGCCCCCGAATCTATGAGCCAAGTACAGCAAAGATTGTTTACATTTGTTGCAGCGAACATAAAATCGTCTGAAGAAAGAGATTTTGGTTTTGGTTTTTCACAAATTGGAGCCTCAATTAGTGCCGAACTGCTGTATTGTTTTTGAGAGGGGTTATAAGTTTCTGATGCGTCATCACCTGATTCACCTTTCATTTCAACAAAGAAAGAAGACTTTTGCTTAGGTTTAATAGAATTCTTTGAGGGATATTTCTGAAAGTTGGAATTCTCATTTTTAAGATGCCAGCATTCGGATTTAAAATTACTTTGTTTTTGACAATATGTACAAAATTTATTTTCTCGATTTTTATTTCTGTTAAAGATTTTGTAAGCTTTAGATGGTTCATTTATCGAATTTTCTTTTCTTCGATTGTACTCATCTATTAATTTTCCTCTAATGTTAGTTCATCTTCCGGTATCACCTCAAGAGCTGTAATAAGTCCGTCGTAACTTCTTGGTACTGTTATGCCAAGATTTTTGATTCTAAATTTAATTAATAGCTCAAAATTTGTTATTTTCCCCTTTCCCTTCAAAATTCTAAATTTATTTGTTGTTTTTGAATATTTCGGCAATTTATTCCCCTTTTAACGTAATTTATTACCCTTTTTCTTTGTTTCATTATTCAAAATTATGTGCAATGCGTCTTAAAAC
This sequence comes from Amaurobius ferox, assembly GCA_951213105.1. Lineage (NCBI taxonomy): Eukaryota > Metazoa > Arthropoda > Arachnida > Araneae > Amaurobiidae > Amaurobius > Amaurobius ferox. Next base: position 323,810 of record OX578147.1, on the reverse strand, counting down.
GTTAAAATATCTTTTGTTAATCTTTCGGCTTCCCGCTCTCGGGTTTTAACTTCACGTCACTTCATTCACTTGAGTGAGGAAAAAGGATCATTTTTAGAGCAAAATTCGGCCTTCATGGCCTATCTGTTGCGAACACCGCTAGATGGGTGCCGAACATCCAGTGGGGTTGCTGTACGGTGTGGTTGCCGCTTGGCGGAAGTTATCCGTCTCACGGTTCTTGGCATAACAGCGTTTTTATTCCGCAGTATATGCGTAAGCGCTCGGCGCGAAGTGCAGGTTTTCACTCGCCAAATTTGGCGTCTCCTGGGAAGCAAGCGTGTTGCTTGGATATTCGTTTTCTGACCAGCAAGGAGAGAGGTGCTTCTCTGAATTAGCTGGTGAGATCCGTGGAACAGGCTCCATGCAAGGGTGTCTGTATCCTGCGGTCATCGAAAACAATGTTCTTTTTATTCATGCAAGCAGTGCAAGTGTTCCTCAGCAATGAATTTTTTCTTGTTTTGATTGACCAGACGATTGGTTCTAATAACCAATCAGTTTCCATGCCCTGTTCGTTGGCATGGGTTTGGTTCTTTACGAGGAGTCCAGAGTTCCCTTCAGACGGGGATAGATCTGGCCATCAAACAACATGCCTCACCATCATCAGCAAGACCAAAATCCACACCCTGCTTACAAGAAGTGTTCTCTTCTGACCGATGTTGCATTCCAGACATGAGTGCCTCCCTACCGCCAGATGATGTGAACTTATCAGCTGCGGAGGATGTAAACATCCGTTTTCTGAGGGGGTTCCAGTTCCCAAATGCATTCTCAAATAGGGATGCGCACACCGTGCTTCTTCATATACTATCTAGCAAGTGTGTCAATTGTGATTTGTTAAATTTGGTGTCAACATCGACACATAGCATGATATGGTGATGCGTCAAATTGTGGTGTCAACTTTGACACGTTGTGCAATTGTGCTTTGTCAAGTTTACACATTTGTTTTTGTTTTTTCACACAACGTTATTCAGGGCGCGGTAGCCCATTGGTTAGCGCGCTGGAGTTGCACTCGGTAGGCCCGGGTTCGATTCCAGCCACTGCCAAAACTGCCGCCGTGTTCACGCGGAGTACGATCACATTAAACATGTGGGTCCGTAAGTCCTTCCGAGAGGTTGGTGGTAGGGGAAGGAGGGTACGGTCCCTGTGGATGCCTCCCCCACTAGGTTCCAGTCTAAATTGGGTGGCACTTCCCGGCCGTCCAAACAGTTACCTTACACCTTTCTGGTAGGTCGGACGGTCTGGGTCTCAACAACAACAACAACAACACAACGTTATTCGGGGCGCGGTAGCCCATTGGTTAGCGCGCTGGAGTTGCACTCGGTAGCCCCGGGTTCGATTCCAGCCACTGCCAAAACTGCCGCCGTGTTCACGCGGAGTACGATCACGTTAAACATGTGGGTCCGTAAGTCCTTCCGAGAGGTTGGTGGTAGGGGAAGGAGGGTACGGTCCCTGTGGATGCCTCCCCCACTGGGTTCCGGTCTAAATTGGGTAGCACTTCCCGGCCGTCCAAACAGTTACCTTACACCTTTCTGGTAGGTTGGACGGTCTGGGTAACAACAACAACACAACGTTATTCTTCAAAACTAGAAAAAATATTTTTGAAATTTTATCATGTATAATTAGTCATTCACAATTTGGGTTTGCTTCATTATTTTCAAACCTTTACACTGTTCCTTTATTATTTTAAAATTTTCATTGATCCTTTTTCTGTTGGTGGACAGCTCCTCAGGCAGACCAAACTCTGGTCTTCAGACCAGAGTGGGATCTGAGCCTGGGATTTAATTTGATAACTGGGTCTTGAATTTTAATTTAATTTCTTTTTTTTATCATCGCAATGTACTTTTAATCATACACTATACGATCTTTTATTTAGTATTAACAATTTGGAAGCTGTTTTTTGTTCGTAAATTAAGTTAATAAAGAAAATTTTAATTTAACATTATTAAGAGTTGTGTTTTTCTTGTTGTTGGCTGTGCTATTTATTTATCTAAAGGTAAGTGGAATTTTTAGAAGTAGTAAGGTGTTGAAATGTTTTTAAAAGTATAACATAGTTGAGCACAGACCAAGCTGTAGGTAATAAATAAAGAGGTAAAGAAACAAATAATAATTATAAAAGTAAACTTTATTATTTAAATCTATACGATCAGGCCAAATTGGAAACATAAATATAAAGAGTAGGTAAATAAATCTAAAAGTAAGTAAAGATGTAAAATATAAAGAAAAATTAAAAATAAAGTAAATAAATAAATAAAATAAATCTAAATAATATCAAAATAACTTATAAATAAATAATAAGAATAAAATTGTAAAAAGGAAGGGTTCCCTTCTCAACAGTACGGAACATAGTAGAAGTGCAGATATATGAGAATTACTTGTATTTTCACCAATAGCTCGCAGCTTATCAATTAGCTCTAACATGTTTACAATGTGCGTGTTCATGTTACCAGCTTCTTCCAGCTTAGTGCTATATGAGAGACATTTTGTTACAAATTATTATATACTCAAAGATATTTATTTGTGAGATGTCAGTCTCATAATCTGTTGGTTTTATTATAAATTTCAGTATATAAAGATAAGTTTATATAAAGTGGTAAGGTAGTGAAATAAAATCACTTACCTTTATAACATCTTTTTGTTGGTAGTGTCTCTGTATCCTTGAGCGTTTTATTTAATTAATGATGATAGGGTTTGCAGCTCTGATGACTACTACTATAATAATTTTAAATTATATTTTAATTATGCATTATTAATTTACAAAATATTATATACATTGAGTTGTTGCAAGAGTTCGACTGTAAACATCAGAGACTGTGAGAAGAATGAATGTTTTTTTGAAGATGAAGGGTTGCAGGACGTTGGCAAGACAGTGAAAATCATGAAAGTCTTTTATCACTCAAACGACGATTCATCACAGTTATCCAACACTTATCCCCCTAAGAAACTAGTAAAGTGTGATCCGTGGATAGCTTAAGTGATCAAGTGTCAACTGGCAAAGTGGAAAGTTCGCAGATAGATGGTTTGTCATTAGTTTCCATGCTGAAACAGTGGTTCTTTTCCTTAAAAAAATTTCTTAATACTTAAATATTTCAGTATATAATAACTTATTTTTCAAGTAGCATGGCATACCCCATGGGGTGTGCTACAGTATGTTTAGTTAATTGCATAAATTCCAACTTTTTATTGGGGTCAGATTGGACACACAGGCTCGCGACCAGTGCCGCTGCAGACAAAATTTTTGGGCCCCTGTGTAGTAAATGTTAGAAATAGGTGTTGATGCATGAGCCACTTCACATCATTTCTGAAATTACCTTTGTGTGTGTGGCAACACTGTGGTGATATTGACATGTTCTAAAAAATGTAGCAGTTGTGGTGCTTGTTATGTGTATTCATGTCTATGCTTGTTTATGATGTTATAAATAAATCTGCTTATGTATATTTCCCATATATATTTTATGGGAATGTTATCGAATGAGAAATGGACAGTTCTCTTGCAATGATATCACAAAGCAATGAGGTACTTGTAAGCCTAATTTGAAGAAGTTAATTTACGACTTTTTGAAGGTAAAATCAAAACTTTCTTTTCGAAGAGGTAATTGCAGTTAAAGTTATGTTTTGAATTGTTTGTCGAAGAAATAAAGTCCGTAATTTATTCATTTGAACCTGACTCATGATGATTTTAAAATCCCAAAATTGAATGGGGACAATTATCATGCTTGGAACATTCGTTGTCGGGCAGCGTTAGTTCAAAAATGCTGATTGGAAGCGATTGAGCCTGGTTTTAGTGCAGAAATGACTACTAATGAAAGAAGAAAAAATTATAAAGTTCTTATGCTACAATTTTTAATTGAAGACACATTTTTAGATGATATCGAAGATTACATATATGCAACCAAAATTTGGAATATTTTGAAAGATTTGCATACACAGTACAGACTTCTCCATATATTACAGTTGATGCAGGACTTTTTCAATATTTATATCAAAACTGGTGAATCAATTAAAGATTACTGAGGAAGATTTATGGAAATTCGCAGAAAACTTACATGTAGAGGGTATGCATTTACTGACAGAGAAGTTGCACTCGTGATAGCTCATAAGCTTGCCAAAAGCATATGAATCTTCTATTCTAAACCTTGAAAAAGATGAAGAAACTTGAATGTAATGACTGTAAAAGCCAGATTAATTGTAGAAGAAAGAAAAATATCTCATAAAACAGAAGTTTCATCTGAAATCTCTGAGGAAAAGGCCTTCTAAGTGTATTCCTGATAAAAACTCAAGTAAATTTGAAGTACATGAAAATAAGAAGAATACACATTGTTTTTCATGTGGAAAATGGGGGTCACATTTCAAAATTTTATAAAGAAGCTAAGAAGAGAAATCAAAATACAGCAAAATACAGCTAATGCATGATGGGATTTAATCATTTATGACTGTCATAAATGATAAAACCCCATCATGCATTAGCTATAAACGATCTAAAAAGGGACGATTCAAATTTGTGGTTTCTTAATAGTAGAGCCACTGAGCATATGTCATCATATCAAAACAAATTTTCAAGTTTGAAATCTTCATCTTCAAAGGTACAGAAGACTTGGCCATCTTCACATAGAAGCAGTAAAGAAAATTAAAATGAACTGTAACTTGTTAGACAACTTCGAAGCAGATAAGAATACTGCAGACCGACACATTGGACTGTGTACAATCTGTATTCTGGGAAAAATGAAAAGGCCAAATTTCTTACAAAAGTAGCCGAGTGAGCCTCAAAACCATTAGAAATTTTTCATTCAGATGTTGTTGGGCCTATTACACCTGTTTCAAAAGGAGGGTCAAATTATCTAATGACTTTTGTGGATGATTTTACACGATACACTGTTGAAGTCAATGAAGTCTAAAAATCAAGTTTTGGACAATTTTGATGAATATAGAAGAAAAGTAAATAACTTTCATGGATTCAAAATCAAAACTTTATGTAGTGTTAATGGCAGAGAGTACAAAAGTCAGTTATTTGATTACTTGAAGGAAAATGGCATTTTTCGTCAATTGACTGTGCAAAGAACACCACAGCAGAAGCCAAGCCAAGATGCTTGCTTACCTTCACCCCAGGATGTAGATAAGTCCACTGTTAATAAGTTTTGACTAGCAAGTATGATAGCAATATGCACTCATCTTCACATGGTGCTGCGTTGAAGTCAGAGATGGCTGATGTTCTGCCGTCTTAGGATGGCTGATACTAGGCTGTGGCTGAAAGAGAAAGGGCGGGGCGAGGGAAGAGCGGGCCAATGGAAAATGGGGAGAAAAAACTTCCAATTACAGATTTGAAGTATGTTGAAACCCAGACCGTCCGACCTACCAGAAAGGTGTAAGGTAACTGTTTGGATGGTCGGGAAGTGCCACCCAATTTAGACCGGAACCCAGTGGGGGAGGCATCCACAGGGACCGTACCCTCCTTCCCCTACCACCAACCTCTCGGAAGGACTTTCGGACCCACATGTTTAACGTGATCGTACTCCGCATGAACACGGCAGCAGTTTTGGCAGTGGCTGGAATCGAACCCGGGCCTACCGAGTGCAACTCCAGCGCGCTAACCAATGGGCTACCGCGCCCAGATTTGAAGTATGTGTAAAAAGTAAAGAACAAGTTATCTAGTCAAAGGATATTATAGTTTAAGATTTAAAAGGATAATTATGAAATTAAGAAAGGTTAAGAATTAAGTTAAGTTTAAATTTTTCAGTTACAAGTTTTAACAGTTATGGAAAGGTCAGAGTTAAGTTTTAAAGAGTTTAAGAAATTTTTATTAGTTAGTTTAAATTAATTACTTAGTTTCGTGTCACAATTATTTAACAATTATTTAACAATTAATTAACATTCAGCAAGTGTGGATACAAGAAGCATCTTGGATGGGACTGGGCTGGCATTAAATTCGCGAGCTAAAACAAGTCAATGTTCTCTAGGATTGTGGGCTCATCGGGTGGAACAAATCACGAAGCTCCATTTCACTTTGGAATTGCCTAGGCAATAACCTAAGTGGAACAGAGTCCATCAATCGCCTTCCTGCGAAGTGATTAGGAAACTCCTGCTTGGGGCGTTAGATACCTGGGGCGCTTCCACGGAGGCGCTATAGAACCAGAAAGAAGATGTCTAGGACTTCTTTTCCTGAGATAGGAAGGTGTGGAAGGGTCATAACTACTATCAACGTCTCTCAAGCAGGGTCTGCTAGTGTTTTTCCTGAAAAAAAAAGTTTTTCAAATATGCCCAGCAACATCTGGAACTTTGAGATCGTGGTGAATCACCTCGTTCTGGACAAACCAGGGTGCATTTACAATGCAGCGTAATACTTTATTTTGAAAAATTTCCAATTTCTCTATGTGGCTTTTTGCAGCCGATTCCCAGATGGGGCAAGAGTACGAAAAGGTCGGTACGATTATTTGTTTATAGATGATCAGCTTATTTGGGAGGGACAGATGAAATTTTTTACCGAGAAGTGGAAGGAGGGATTTAATAGTTTTATTAGCAGTATCAAGTTTTATTCTGGATGTGCTCTCTGTAAGTCATTTTGGCATCCAGTGTGACACCCAAATACTTTACAGAGTGAGAAAGGGGGATCAGTTCATTAAAGATTTTAAGGGCAAAGTTATGACTAAGTTCTCAGTAGTTGGGTTGGAAAATGCAGACTGCACTCTTGGTCGGATTAATTTTGATTCTCCAGGTCACGAGCCAGTGCTCAAGGCTATGTTTTATGTAGCTTTGTAAGATATTAGTAGCATTGTGTGCAAGCCTGTAGTCAGGGGGAATTGGGCGGGTCTGCCCCCCCCCCCCTAGATAATAATTTGGCCCCCCCAAGTGATAAAATAATGTTACGTAACATTTTTTTTTAAAGACTCATTTTAATAGCTCTATTATAAAAATCGTGTTTTCATAAAATGTTGCTCTGTTTAATATTGGAGGGTCTTGCATGTTTTGCTTCAGTTGAAAAATCATTTGCGTTTAAATGAGAGATTAACCTAACTTATATTATTGATTCTAGGAGAGATTTTTTTCCTTAAATATTTGCTTGTGGGGGGATAATATAAAATTTCTTGGTTACCAAGTAGGGATTTTTTTTTATTTTATGAAGTGGCAACACTGCATGCAGCTAGTAACTATCAGCGGACAGTTTTCGACCGATACAACTTTGGGCTGCTTTGTTTGTGTTTATCCTAAAGAACTGATGTGAAGTTGTAAAGTGTTTTAATGTGCTTTTGAAGAAAGAAATGCTCTTGTGAAAATTTAGTTCAGTTTTATGTATCTTCTATTCTGGCTATTGAAAAACTTTGTGATTTTTTACTGTATCACGTGCTTTGGTTAGGCCTAGATTCAGCTAGCTTAAGGAAGATAAGAGTTTTTTAAAAGGATGGTTTTTCGAGGTCTTTGACGAATGAAGTAAGTTATTATAATAGTTGAACACTCTGAAACAAACTTAAAATAAAGAAAATGATACTTGATAACTGAAATTTTTAAATAATATCTATCTGTTTCTATTGAAAAGTATTTTTTGCGAAGTTAAAGTGAGTAAACACCAAGGAAGAAACAAAATGAGTTGTAAACTGGTTTCAATTTTGAGTTTTCTCCGTTTTACTGGTGATCCTGCTTTTGAATCTTCTTCTATTGAATTTGCCGATGATGCTACTGTTACAGAGGCAAACACTATGCCACGAAAAGATTTTGCGGTAAACTATAAGACACCTTCTGCGACTCCAGCCATACAATCTGCCATTAAATTTAACGACTTAGGGGAAAATAACCCTGCTCAGCCTGTATTGTCCCAATATCCTGGAACAATGATTTCGGGCTGGTTAAGAAGGTTCCGAGCTACATGGTGTAAAACATGGGAATGGTTAGAGTATTCTGTTAATGGTAATGCTGCATTCTGTTTTCCATGTAGAAAATTTCCATCTCTCAGTTCTGACATTGCATTTATTAGTGCTGGGTATACAGATTGGAAACATGCTGTAGAAAATAATAAGGGCTTTTCGAAACATGAGCATTTACAGGCACACCTATGTGCCATGTCCAGTTACCTTGAACATCAAAAATGTGAGAGAACAGGTTTATTGAGAAGAACTATTGAGAAGAAACTGTGTACCGAAACTGTGGAAAATAACAGATACTACATAAGATGCATAGCTGAAGTTGTTCAATTTCTGGTAGCCAATCAACTAGCTTTCAGAGGTGATTCTAACTATGAGACACTAGGTCAAAATACAAGTGGGCTATTTTTGCAATTATTTGAATTTTCATTACGAAAAGATGAAAGATTACAAAAAATCATCAAACTGATCCCCCAGAATGCAAAATATACTAGCCCAGAAATACAAAACGAAATAATCCACCACATGGCTGAAACAGTGCAACAGAATATAATGCAAGAAATAAACAGTAGTTCTTGCACTGCTATATTGGGAGATGAAACAAGAGACAGACAGTGCATTGAAGATCTGGCAATTGCTGTTCGTTACCTTGTAGATATGAAGCCAGTTGAAAGGTGCGTTGCTGTTGTAGAATTAGATTCCCAAAATGCTTCAAATATATAGCGTGTAATTCTATCAACACTTACTGCAATGGGATTCAATTTTGACAAGCTGGTTGCTCAATCTTATGATGGAGCATCTGTAATGCAGGGGCCAGCTGGTGGGGTTCAGTTTCTTCTGTCAAAAGAACTTGGAAGGAACATAGTATTTCTTCATTGCTTCAACCACCAGCTGCACTTAGTAATATTACATGCTATTTAAGGCAATCTTAGAGGTAAAGGAGTATTTTGATTTGTGTGAGCAATTATATATTTTCTTTAAGAAAGGCCTCGTTTCTCGTATTTATGAAGGGAAATCTTTAAAACGCCTATTAGTTCAGAGGTGGACTGGACATTTGGATTCCATATCTGTTATTAATTCTGACAGGAATACAGTTGTTTCAGCATTAGAGTATATTGCCAATTCATCTTCTTCAGAAAAATTTGGTGCTCTGAAAACTGAAGCTATTGGACTGCTAAAACAGGTTAGTAACCTGACATTGTTTTCTTACTCAATTGGTGCTCAAAGTGCTAGGATATCTGAAGCCTGTAACAGCATTGCTGCAGCAGAGGGATTTAAATATAGATGCATCCATAAAATTGATTGAGAATGTTCTAAGTCAACCCCAGTCAATGAGAAAAGATGACAGCGCTTTCCAAAGCATCTTTGAAATTGCAGAGAATGTTTGCAGTGAAACTATTGAAAGTACAAGGATTGAAGTACATGCAAAGCGACAGCGTATGATGCCAGGAATTTTTAAAGACCATATTGTTGGTGGTGAAAGCGTAAACTTTGAAGGCAGAAGCAGGATGGATACTAATAGGGAAGAGCTTAAGAGACTCTATAACAGAGTTCTTGATCACTGTACTTAAGAGATAGGAACAGATTCAAGGAGAGAGCAAACTGTCATAGCAGCAGCATCTAAACACTTGCTTAGCAAAAGCAGGAGTATGAACAACGTACGATCTCTCTGTGAAATTCTACTGCATAACACAGACTATGTGAGCAAAATGGTAAACTTGGAACACAAACTTAATTTGGCAGAATTATTAATTGGGGATGTGTCATCATTAAATCAATTTTCTGTTGAATTATCCAATTATGGATCTGCATTTCCAGGAATTAGACTACTAGTAGAAGTTGCACAAACCATTCCAAGTAGTACTGCAACAGTTGAAAACTGTTTCTCACACTTAACAGCAGTGTTACGTCCCCAGAGACTGTCAATGTGTCATGGCTGGAAAGCAGACCTGGTGTTAATGTCTTACAATAAAGACATTACGAAAGCTCTGGACTTGGACAAATTTGTATTGTCGTTTGCAAAAATTAAGACGAGAAAGCTGCTGCTATTATAAAGTGTGAATTCCAGGTAGAATTGTAAATAGTTTCAAATGAAATTCTAATGCAATGTATTTTTTTTTTCTTTATTTTGAATTAATTTTGGCTACATTTCACTTCTTAATCTAAAGTCTTTGTTTGCTGATTGGGGAGCGTTCAAGTATTACGTAAGCAATATTTTGGCCATTTTATACCCTCCCCCCTCGTAAGCATAAATTGAAAAAATTAACATTAGTTAACATAGGAAAATATGCACAGCCCCCCTCCTAACGGTGCTTACGCAATACTTGAACAGTCAGTAATTGAAACACTTAAAAGGTAAAGATCAGTTGAATGGTAACAAATATTAGAACCCCTCCCCCTTGGAATAAAATCTTGGATATAACCCTGAGAACATCAAACTATTTGGCCCCCCCAAAGTTTTCGATGCCCCCCCCCCCCCCCTTTGCATTCGGTCTGGCTATGGGCCTGGTTATGTGGTGAGCAGCTTCTAGAAATCAGGGCTGTGTCATCTGCAAAAATAGCCAGCTTAATTTGCGAGATCCTGGGGATGTCATTTATGAAAATGTTAAAAAGGAGCGGACTCAGATTTCTGCCCTATGATACCCCGGCCCTGATTGGTCGAAGAAAAGCGAGAGTTTAATCGACTCACACACGGAAGGAGCGGTTAGTGAGACACAAGTCGATGATGGCCAAAAGCTGTACCGAAATACCAAGTCAAACCAGCTTGGTGAGCAGACCAGGAATAAACGTTTTGTCAAAAGCCTTACTTATATTGAAAGATACTATGCTGGTATACTGCCAGTTGGTAGAGTTTTCATGAATAGTTTCCATTACATGCATAAGTTCCACAGCAGAATGATGTTGTTGAGAGAGTAAATAAAACTCTGGCATGACACATTGTTTGTTAATACAATCAGGTGTACCAAATTATCTTTGGGCTGCTGATGCGGTGAACACTGCTTGCTGTCTCACAACAGATGTCCATCTACAGCATTGAATGATAACATACCAGAAGATATTTTGACTGGTCAGAAATCAAACATTGATCATCTTGATCTTGAGTATTTATTTGGCTACAGAGTACTGTCCAAATTAGATGACACACAAATAAAAGGAAAACTAGCTTTCTGAGCAGAAGAATATATAATGGTCAGATATGTTGAAGGAGTTAAAAGGTACACACTGTGGAACTTCGAAAAGAACAAACTCTTTATTAACAGATGTGTATAGTTTGAAGAAAATGTTTTTCCTTTCAAGGAAAAGCTGCACATTTTGGACACTGAGCCAAAGGAAGTCTTTGCAGTCCATGTATATGGCAGAAACATTACAGACCTGACTCCGGATATAAATTCATTAGACAGTAACATTTCAACATCATATAAACAAGATAACAGAGACAATGAAGTAGTTCAAAATTAATTAGAAATTGAAATAAATGAAGTAGATGTAACTGATGAAGAAACAGATGGAATAGTAGTACATCAAAATCTAAATGGGACTGCAACAAATGCTGTTAGTCAAGTTAGAAGAAGTACTGGAACTGGAAGACCTGCACGACATTTGGAAGATTACATTCTGTACAATATGAAGGAAGATGCCAAAAATGAAGTAGTTGAACCCACGTCAGATAAAAATGATCCAACAAGTTTGAAAGAAGCAATTGAATCACCATATGCTATTATGGTGGTTAGTTAACTTAGTATGCTCTTAATGCAATAATAAATAAATTTAATCTAACTTAAGCTAGCAAAAGTACAATGTTTATAACTTTAAATATATTATAATCTTAATTCTAACTCTTAATTAAATGATAAACAAGTAGCTCTTAACTAAATGATAAGTAAATTTCAATAACTCACTTCTTTTAATGAATACTAAAACTTCTATTAACTCTTACATTTGTTTATCTTTAGTATATTTGTTATACTTCTATTGAATCTTGTTTGTTTACCTTTAATTTACTTAAAAATGAGCAATTTTTAACTTATCTAAATAAATTTAACTCATTTAATATTGTTTTCTCTAATAATTGCTTAGATCAAATAATATTTAAGCTTTGAAAAGGTGTAAATAAACTTGACCTTTAATATAAATAATTGCTTACCTGCCTAACAGGATGTGTGTGTGTGTGTGCGTGCATGCATATATATGTATTAGCAAAATGGATTAATAATTAATACCAAGTAATTAATGACAAAACATTAAAACAATGCAATCACAAAATCAAAAAGTCAAAATAAAAATTCCAATATAACAATTAGAAATAATTAACAGTATATTATATATATATGATGTATCAATTTTTTTACTCTCTCAATGTCAATATTTACGAACTTCCACCAGAAATTTTCTGGAATATTTTTGGCTTAAAGTCTAACAAGTGTAAAATATTTGACTAAAGAAGTTTTGCACATCTGTATCATACCATCATCTACTCCTTGATGAAGAGCAGAAAAGTAGCAAAGCCAGTCTGACAATGGTGAAAGGATTACTGAGTGTGCACTTTGTATACTTTTCAAAATAAAGCTTATTCACAACATTAGAGCTAATTTTTAATGTATGCAAATGAAACAAGATTTTATAATTGGAACTACTAGATGTATCCAAAATTTCCTCATATTTTAAAATATCCACAAATTCTAAAAACATCCACATTGCTTTTCAAAAATTCCATTTAAATGTATAAATTAATTTTCATACAGAAGAATTAATATAAGAATCTCCTGTTTTCAATAAAATCATAAAAATTGTTAATTTATAATGTTATACCATTTTTTCTTTTTAATTAAACCTGTAGGTTCTGTTTTTGTTATCACGTTCCCATGATTTTAATTTTCTTTATTTCTCTCAGGTGAACTTTGAGAAGCTTAGAATGGTAGCCAAAGAAATCCGGACAGTGGCAAACATGTGTTCTGCTCCTTATGTAAGTGAAATTAATTTTATTCTACATACTTTTTAAATTTTTGTATGGTATTTATTTTAGCTCCTAATTTTTTGTATTTTATGAAGTGTTAAACTCACAGTTGACTCATATTTAGAACAAACAAATTGAACACAGTGGTGATAAGTTTTGACTTAATAATTTGATGTTTTGATATTATCCAAATAGTTCATTTTATTAAAAGTATAACATATAACCTGTGAATGCCTCCTCCACTGGGTTCCGGTCTAAATTGGGGGGTGGCACTTCCCGGCCGTCCAAACGGTTGCCTTACACCTTTCTGGTAGGTCGGACAGTCTGGGTCTCAACAACATCAACAACAGGTACTCACTAGTTATTTAAATAATTATAATTTTAATTATATATCAGTAAAGTCCGTGCACTACTCCCATCCAAATACACCACGGCCATGCATGAGGAACAGGAACCGGCAGACATCAACTCTTGCAAACCCTCTCATCCGCTCCTAATATCAACAGATACAAGTGAGCCATATACCCCTCCCATTCTATATTAATATTTCTTATATGACTTTCTATCAAAACATACATACTATACCAACCCCTAACATATCGAAATGAATTTACTCTCCCCTTTACCCTCTAACAAACCAATTTATAAAGCTTAACACCTCACATTTTATCTCAAATTTACTATTTCTGGCCATACCATGGAAGAAAAGGGACTCCCTATGACTTTATGGGTCATACCATTGAGCTCCAACCAATCTATTTATAAACAAAGATTGATTAATTGCATTGCTTAAAATGTGAATTTGATTTTAAAGTAGGAAATAAGTTTCTCTAACTCTGTGATTTAAATATGCATATTCTGAACTTTTAAATTGGATGACCTCCCAATATTAACATTCCTATTCAGCTGAATCATAGAGGTGGTCTTATCTCTTACTGCATGAGCTAAACAGCTTTCCTTTGCATCATTGTAGCAATGCCTTCCGTCTGAGATTGTAAACGTAAAAAAAGCCAAATTTTGAGAAGTTATTTTTCCAGATCCAAGGATTAATTTAAAAAACTGATTCAGCATGGCCGAATTAGTATACAAGAGATTTTTCAGCCCTCGTGGTTACATTTGGTGCTCTTACATACCGATACTGTGCTTTACCGATACTTTAGAGAAGTGATTCATTTTATCTTTCATGTAAATCTTGAATTGATAAGAAGTTAAAAAATAAAACTTAAATCTAATATTTATTATTTATATTTTTTAATCAAAGTAATACACTTAGAAATAATTAGAAAAAACACTGCATATTAATAAAAAAAATTATTTTTTTACTTTAATATAGGCTTTTAAGAACATAGTACAAAGTATAGCACAACGCATAACACTGATGTGTCAATGTGAAAATTGATTCATTATATCCTTGAAACAATTTAATAGTTCAATACCATTAAAAAGGTTACAAGTGTTAAAAATTTGATGTGAGCAACACATGACTTTCCCTGCAGACTCAAATTCATTTTCTCTTTATTTCATTAATAATTCATTAAATTGAATTTAATTGCACTAAATAACACACATAATTAATTAAAATTGCACTGAATTTACACTTTTAGTTCAGATTTCGATTTCATTTGGTAACTGGACTTATTCTCAAAACCGGCGTAGCAAAAATGCAAAAAAGAAATATTTCGAGTACAACTGGTTCTAGAGTAATGGGGTTAATTTTATTCATTTCATTGTCAAAAATTACATATAAAACAAGCATTTAAGTGATGCATTTAAGCATATGTAGTCTTTTATTTTAGATTTAGATGATTTTTGCGGACTATTTTGCAAAAACAGAAGCAGGTTCTTATTTCCTGAACCATACCAAAATCTAATCAGCACTATAGGGTAACGCACAAGTGACTTATCTTCTAAATTTTGTGAACTTTCGTCAATTAGTTTTTCAGTTAGAATGGATACAGACAATTTTTGTGGGCCATTTCACAAAAAAAATAACGTTCTTATTTTTCGAATCATATCAACATCTAATCAGCACCAGGGTAACCCACGGGTGACTTCAAGTGACTTATCTACCACATTTTATGAACTCTCATCAATTAGTTTTTCAGTTAGAGTGCATACAGATAATTTTTGCAGGCCATTTCGCAACAAGAAAACTGCTGGTTCTTTTATCCCGAATTGTACCCAAATCTAATCAGCACCAGGGTCACCCACAAGTGACTTACCTATAAAAATTTTATGAAATTCGCTCAATTAGTCTTTGGATTAGAGTGAATACATATATTGCACAGACACACACGCACAGACGTCACACAAAAAATAGGGGGTTTTTTGTGTTCTAGAGGTCTCAAAACATGTAGATCAGTCGAATACTTGAATTGCAATTTTCAACATGATTCCAATACTTTCCCTATATATTACCATGTATTGCAGAGAAAGTAAAAATCAGATGTGGGCAGCACATGACTTTCCCTGCAGACTCATATTCATGTTCTCTTTATTTGTTCAATAATTCATTGAAATGAGTTTAATTGCCCAAAATAACAGCCATAATTATTTTAAATTACACTGAATTTGCACTGGACTTATTTTCAAAGTTGGCTTAGCTAAAATGTGAATAAAACTAAAATATCTCGAAAACGGCCAGTTCTAATGTAATGGGGTTGGTCTTATTCTTTTCATCGTCAAATATTACATATAAATTAATTGATATATTTGATGTATGTTGTCTTTTATTTTTAGATTTAGCAATTTTTGCTGGCCATTTTGCAAAAACAAAGCACATGTTCTTTTTTTCCGAATCATACCAAAATCTAATCAGCACCAGGTTAACCTACAAGTGATTTATCTGCTAAATTTTGTGAAATTTGGCCTATTAGTTTTTCAGCTAGAGTGGATACATACATTGCACCGATATCACGCTAAAAATGTTTTTTTCTTGTTCTAGAGGTCCCAAAATGTGTCGATCCTGTGAACATTCAAGTTGTGATTTTCGACCTGATTCCAATACATTCCCTATACATTACCATGTATTACATGGAGAGTAAAAATAGTCATATCTACAAGTCACAACAAAAGCTCATGATTATACTTTGTCTCCCCTTAGAATATGGTGAAATGACACCCCCTGGCCCTGAGTGTATCTGCGTTATATGTATGTGAATAAAATTTGCCACCCCATTTGGTTCTGGCCTAAATTGTGTTGCACTATTCTGGCCTTCCAAAAATTTGCTTTACACCATCAGGTAGGTCAGACAGTCTGGGAAAAACAATATCCTGGCTCTAGAAGTAGAAGAAAAAACATTATAAGTACTCCTGAACACTAACCTGTCGATCAAAATCGAAGTATAAGGCATTGATAAAATTAAGGACAAAACGTTTTAAAAAATGTAAGGTCTTTTATTTAACACATCCTAAAAGACATACAAAATATATATTAAAAACTGCCAGAGTGCTTGAGGACATATATACGTCCTTCATCAGTGGCTATATGAATAGTAAAAACATGGAATATTTATATATAGAGAGACCGGTTTAAAGCAAATTTGCATAAAATGATAAATGAACTTACTAAAAATAATACAAAAAATATATACGGAAATTATAAAATAAGTTTAACCTGTTCAGGACCGTGACCGCGTATATGTGATCAGACGATTCTCCCCTCACGGCCCGCGATATCGTATTTGTGATCAGTGTTTCCGTGCCAGCCGGCCCATCATAGCACAGACGTGATTTCAGATTCGAACGTTTTATTTGAATTTTTAAACGGCACTAGATGGCGGTTGAAGTCCGTTACATTTTCAAATATCATTCCAGAGAGCTTTGACCTTCAATTTGCACTTTCGGTTCCGAGCTTTTTTTTGTTTGTTTGTTGTTGTATGAGGGGGATTCGAAAATGTAAACAACTGCACGTGTTCGCTCTTTTCCGAAGGTTTGAGCATTTAAAGGGCTGTGATTTACAGAGCGCTGTTTTGTTTTTTTTTCTTCGCGGATTGGGGGAAAGGATGAAATGTTTATTGCTTAGGGTTGGGAGTAGTTAGCAAGATAGTATTTTGTACGATTTGGGCCAGTTTTATCTTAGCCATCATGTCGAAAAGAGTAAAATATTTAAGTGAGAGCGAGATTTTTAAATTGATGAACGAATCTGATAGTGAAACGGAGGAAAGTGATTTTTCGAATATTAGCAGCAGTGAATCTGACTATTCAGATGACACTGAAATAGTTGATTATGCCGATAATAGTGCGGACAATTTAAGTGCGAGTGACTGGCAAACGGATATCAAAGAATTGCCAAGTATGGAGTTTTCTGCAAATAGTGGTATCTACATAAACAGTGCAGAACCAGTTGATGAGGAATTAGATTTTTTTAATTTGTTTTTCACGGATGAAATTATTGAAATTATAGTAAATGAAACAAATAATTTTTCAAAATTTATTTTTGAAAAATCCAAAACAGAAGCAAGTTCATCGAAATCTCCAGATCCTCGATGCATTGTAGACGTGACAGGAAATGAAATTAGGGTGTTTATATCTTTGATTATACTAATGAGTATAATCAAGAAACCCACAATCAAAATGTATTTTTCTACAAATCCAATGCTTTGCACTCCTTTTTTTGGTTCTGTCATGTCGAGAAATAGGTTTTTGGAAATTTTGAGATGTCTTCATTTTACATCAAAACAGGATGCAAAAAAACTTGAAAAGGTAAACCCAGTTCTGGAAAAACTGGTACACAATTTCAGAACTCTTTATATTCCCGGAAGAGAAATTTCTATCGATGAAAGTCTTTTTCCGTGGAAAGGGAGACTCGGCTTCCGTCAGTATATTCCTTCCAAACGATCACGGTATGGCATAAAAATCTACAAATTATGTGATTCCAATTCTGGATACATTTGGAATTGTCTTGTCTATACTGGCAAAGACACTGAACTATCGGAGCCAGGTGCACTTTATGGAGAACGTGTTGTGAAGACTCTGTTGGCAGATTTAGAAAATAAAGGCTATAATCTATACCTTGATAGATTTTTTGTTTCTCCTGAACTAGCCACTCATCTTTTGCAGAAAAAAACAAATATGTGTGGCACTGTGCAAAAAAACAGGAAAGGCATGCCAAAAGATTTACCGACTCATTTCCAAAATGATCGTATTGTTGCGTTTCAAAAGCAGGGTATGAATGTCATAGGGTTCAAAGACAAAAAGAAAGATGTCACCATGTTGACCACTTTTCACGGTAAGGAACTAATTCCTACAGGAAAAAAAACATCGAAAAACAGGAGAGGACATAAGAAAGCCACATTGCGTTATTGATTACAATAAGTATATGGGAGGAGTAGATACAGGGGACTCCATCATGCATCATTACCCAGCTTTCCGAAAAACTGTAAAATGGTATAGGAAATTATTTTTCGGTTTTCTTGACATGGCGTTATTAAATGCAAACATACTGTTCTGCAAGCAAAAAGGCAGAAAAATTTCATCTTTGGAATTCCGAACAAATGTTGTTGAGCAAATTGTCCAAAGACATAAAGAAAATAAGCCCTCGAAACTACAAACTGCAAAAGTTGCAAACCCCTTGCGATTGACTGGGCGACATTTTCCTAACATATTGTAGACGCAAAAGGTAAAAAGGCACGAAGAGAATGCATTGTATGCAAAAAAAGTTCAGTAAAAGAAAAAAAACGCAAGTTGACTTATTATGAATGCAAAACTTGCAACGTAGGGCTTTGTCCTGGAGAGTGTTTTGAAATGTATCATAAGTTACAAAAGTTTTAAATATTATTGAGTAATTTTCTTACATTTATCTTATATTTTCTTATATTCAGTTTTATAATATTTTATCTATATTTTGAATACTCGTAAGTTTATAATTTTTTGTTATTTATATTTTTGTTATTTTATGTAACTTTTTTTTAGCAAAATGAAAATATTTTCTTTAAATTACGCAATTGTGTTTTTACATATCGTGAAAAATTTACTACAGTTTATTCAGATACTATCAATGATAATAATCTGCAAATTTCAACGTATTTAACTGCAGTAATGATTTTTTATGAATTTTTAAATGAAATTAGGCTTAACGGGGGAAAATGCCCGGTCCCGTGCGTGCGTAGTCTCTTTGAGCGCGCGGGCCTGGGGAAGCGCTTCTTTCTCCTTTCACCGGTCCTGAACGGGTTAAACTCTTACGAATTTCAAATTATTACAAGAAAAGAAAACCCCACTATCGACACAATCACTTCTGGTTTGAATATTATTGCGGAGACAAATTACTTTGCTTTCCGTGATGCTGTTTTCTTGCAAACTTCTAGCGCCCCTATGGGTAGCCCTTTATCTGGTATTTTGGCCGAGGCCGTTTTGCAGGAGCTCGAG
Source organism: Amaurobius ferox (assembly GCA_951213105.1). Lineage (NCBI taxonomy): Eukaryota > Metazoa > Arthropoda > Arachnida > Araneae > Amaurobiidae > Amaurobius > Amaurobius ferox. The sequence continues at coordinate 304,607 of OX578147.1, read as the reverse complement.
AATGAGATTTTGCCTTCTTTAACAATTAAACCTAATCTTTGGTGTCGTTACTTGGATGATGTTTTTATTTTTTGGGATCATGATTGATCTCCATCACCTTTTAGATAAAGTTAATGATTTTTACCCTTTGATTAATTTTACTGTTGAGCATGAATCTAACTGTTCCTTGCCTTTCCTGGATGTTCTGGTCACCCGTTCTGATTTTGGTTTTCATACTTCCGTTTTCTGTAAATCCACTTTTACTAACTCCTGTATCCCCACTAATTCTTCCCATCCTGTATCCTCTAAAATAGCTTCTTTTAATGCGTATTTTAATCGCGCTTTTAATGTTTGCTCTTCTATCCCCGCTTTGACTGATGAAATTAATTTTATTTTTAAACTGGGCCATGAGACTGCTTATTCTTTTGAATTTATTTATAAAATTTTTGTCCACATTCACCTTAAATTTACTCAATATGCTACTAAACAAAACTTGTTGCTATTAAAGATCGTTTAGTGCATAAATCTTGTGTTCCTTACCATTCTAAAATTTTCCGTCCTTTTATTAATTTCTGTCATGAATTTGGTTTCAAACCAGCTCACTCTAATATTACCACTTTATTTAATCGTATTCGATCCGATAAATTTGGCAATTTTGATGACTTTAAAAACTTTGCTGGGGTGTATGTTGTTCCCCTGTTATGGCTATAAATTTTGGTGGCTATAAATTTTACATTGGTAGTACAAAACGTACTGTTGGCATCCGTTTAGCAGAACATGCTCACGGTGTCAAATCTGGTAAACTTTCTATGGCTCTTGCTCAATATGTGGTTAATGATAAATTTCTTCCAGTTTTTGAAAAAACTTTCCTTTTGGTTCATTGTAACAATCCACGTAGTATTCTTCTTTATGAATCCCTGTTTATTTATATTTACCGTGAATCCATTTGTAATTTTGAACCTGTTCAAATTTGAAGTTATGCTTGGTAACTCATTCTCGACTCTATGCAATTCAAACCTCTTAAAAGTTATTTGGGACGTCATTCTCAGGAATATCATGCTTAACATTTTCTAAAATTTGTATTAGTTCTTCTCTTGTAATAATTTAAAATTCGTAAGCATTTAAACTTATTTTGTAATTTCCGTGTATATTTCTTATATTATTTTTAGTAAGTTCATTTATCATTTTATATGTTATGCAAATTTGCTTTAAACTGGTCTCTATATATATAAACATTCCATGTTTTTACTATTCATGTAGCCATTGATAAAGGGCGTATATACGTCCGAAAGCGCTCTGGCAGTTTTTAATATATATTTTGTAAGTATTTTAGGATGTGTTAAATAAGAGACCTTTCATTTTTTAAAATGTTTTGTCCTTAATTTTATCTATTGAATGCAGTCGTGATACCAATCTTGATTATAAGGTATTGCTTTCCTAGATATTTTGATGAAAGTATACGTACTCCTGAACACATTTCATATACCACCTCTGGGAAATGATTGTGGTCGACTTGGTGCTAGGGCCTCTCCATAAATTGACCTATCTTCCCTCTCTTCTCATCTGCCCTGTTTGTATGTTTGACCCCATATAATACCATTCATAGAATTATCATTGTTTTCCATAGAAAATAACGCTTTAATCGAATTCTTTAATTTGAATTATTTAATAATCAAATTGGCATCACGTCTGTTTCAGCTAAATAAATTAAGGACACAACATCGTTAGACAGAAAGTCATTTAATAAAAACATCCTAAAGAATTACAAAGTTTTAAAAATAAAGCCATAGCGCTTTCGGGCATTAGTACACCCTTCATCAGTGGCTACATGAAAAGCAAACATAGATCATTCATATATAGACCATATACGTAGCAAATTTGCATAAATAAATATAAAATATAATCTGAACTTAGTAAGTTGATACAAATAAATCTAAAAAATAGGTACAAAATTCTTTAAAAAACATATGTTAAGAACATTACCAGAAAAGTAGAAATTAAAAAAAAAACAGTCAAACATACATTTCACAAGGATGATGTCAGAGATAACTATGAAGAGATTTGAATTGCGTAGAGTCGAGAATGAGTCGCCAAGCATAACTTAAAAATTTAACAAGATCAGAATTGCAAATCGACGAACTGTAAATATAAATAAAAAAGGATTCATAATGGAGAATATTATGAGGGTTATTACAGCGAATTAATAGGAAAATTTTTTCAAAGATGGGCAGGAAATTATCACTAGCTACGCATTGAGCAAGAGCAGTAGAAAATTTACCATTCTTGACATCACAAGCGTGTTCCGCTAAATGGATGCCGACATTACGTTTAGTGCTGCCGATGTAAAATTTATAGTCACCTTCAGGAGTCAACAGGGGAATCACATACACCCCAACATAGCTGTTAAGGTCATCAATATCCCCAAATTTATCGGGACGAATACAATTGAATAAAATAATAACATTAGAGGGGGGGGCAGGTTTGAAACCAAAATCATGACAGAATTGAATGAATGGATGGAAAACCTTAGGATGCTAAGGGAAACAAGATTTATAAGCTAAACGATTATTAATAACAACAAGTTTAATATCAAGTTGAGTAAATTTACGGCGAACGTGCGCAAAAATCTTATAAATGAACTCAAAGGAATAAGCAGCCTCATAACCAAGATTAAAAATAAAATTAATTTCATCAGTTAAAGCAGGGATAGAAGAGCAAACATTAAATGCACGATTAAAATAAGCATTAAAAGAGGCTTTTTTAGAGGATATGGGATAAAAAGAATCCGCAGGGATACAAGAGTTGGTAAAAGTGGGTTTACGGAAAACCGAAGTTTGAAAACTAAAGGAGGAGCGGGTAACCAGAACATCAAGAAAATGTAAAGAACAATTGGATTCATGCTCAACGGTAAAATTAATCGAAGGGTAAAAATCATTGACTTTATTCAAAAGATGAAAGAGATCATTTAAATCACGATCCCAAATAATAAAAACATCATTCACGAAGCAGCACCAAAGAATAGGTTTAATGGTTAAAAAAGGCAACACCTCACTCTTGAGCTCCTGTAAAACAGCCTCGGACAAAATACCAGATAATGGGCTACCTATAGAAGTGCCAGAAGTTTGCAAGTAAATAGCGTCGTAGAAGCCAAAATAATTTGTCTCTGCGACGATATTCAAAGCAGAAGTGATTGCGTCGATAGTGGGGGGTTTTAAATTGTGATTTTGAAGTTTTTTAGCAATAATTTTAATAGCATGTCAATGGGAATACTAGGAAAAAGAGAACCGACATTGAAACTATGGAGAGTACTATTAGGAACAAATTTAGTTTTAAACAAGATATTAATGAAATTTTCAGTAGACCTAATAAATTTTTAATAATCATATTTTTTCTATTAGTTCTACTAAAAATTTCATCAATATCTTGTTTAAAACTAAATTTGTTATATATATATATATATATATATATATATATATATATATATATATATATATATATATATATATATATATACTTTTCATTGAATGTTCAAACTTTTATTATTATTTAAATTCTCCTTTAAATTCTCTTATATCCTTTAAATTCTCTTATATGGATTTTGATTCCCAATTAAAACATTAATTTTCGATGGATCTTCGGTACACTCGAATTCTTTCAGAATTCTTTCAAAGTATTATGAATTTTACCATGCTTTATAGGAACATTTAATTGCAGGCATTGCCCATCTATTAAGTAGATATATCATCAAAATCAATTCTTCTTGCACAGAACACTAACCTTCCAATGATTTTTTATTATCCGTAACATAGGCCATTTTCATGAAGCATTTCACAGATCAAAAGTCACCATCATTCAAAGTCATCAGCCTTAGTGGATCCTATAAGCTATTTTCTCATGTATTGGGATAAGTTCCATTTATGTCAGATCCAAAGCTGGTGTACTTCATTTTGTAGTTATTCACACACAAAAAAAAAGAAATGACAAGAGGGAGGGGTGCCAAAAGTGCCCTTACCTAAAACTAACAACCTACACTCTTACAAAATTTTCAAGAGACTCAATAAAAATGGCAGAAAAACCTACATAAACGAATTTTAGAGGGGTTTCGAAGTGCGAGCTACAAAAGTGGGAGTGACTTAATTTGACTGACCCAAACCGAGGCTCCATCTTAAAGCAGGAAATCAAAAGGTGATCGACTTTGAAAAAGGGGTGCTATGACTGGCTGCAGACACACAATTCAGTTTGAAATGAAAAAGATGAATTGATTCACAGCCAGGCAGGACTAACAGCCTCGTTAGATCTCGTTAGATCACCGAAGTCAAGCAGCATCGGGTGTGGTTAGTACTTGGGTGGGTGACTACCTGGGAACACCGCATACTGTTGGCACATTTCAGGCGCGGTAGCCCCCGGTGGCTTACGCGCTGGATTTGCATGCTGCTACAACTGCCGCCGTGTTCATGCGGAGTGCGATCACGTTAAACATGTGGGTCCGTAAGTCCTTCCGAGAGGTTGGTGGTAGGGGAAGGAGGGTACGGTCCCTGTGGATGCCTCCCCTACTGGGTTCCAGTCTAAATTGGGTGGCACTTCCTAGCCGTCCAAACGGTTACCTTACACCTTTCTGGTAGGTCGGACGGTCTGGGTCTCAACAACAACAGCAGCCAGGCTGGAAGGGAAAATGTGTAATTTTGACTACTAGTGTGCAAACGTTTTAAATTTTGAAAATGAAGCAAATGAATTATTAGAGGAAGTAGAAATTAAGCAAATTTGAATAAGGTAAACCAAAATTAATTAAAGTTAGAAGTTAAAAAATTATTTAAATGGTGAAAATTAAAGAATCACAAAAGGTGTTACGATTGATCATAACATATTCCTCACAATCACAATTGAAAGCTATTTTTATTAGTTTATATTTTAGACATTAAAAAAAATAACAGCAAACACACTTGGGAGGAGGTTTGAATAAAATAACTTTCCATAATTAGGTCATTTACAATTTGGCAAATTTGATTATTTGTTTACTCGCCAAATGAAGCATTTTATCGCAATTTGGTGCAATGGCAATTGGCAGAACAAACGCTACTCAATCTACATCAGCCAAACTAAATTTTAAAAAGATTTGAAGTAAGTTACATGATGGGACTGAATTTGCCAATTCCCATAAAGGTTTGCAAAATTGCAGCATGCAACAAGTTATCTTACTGCCATTACAGGTATCATCTATTCCATGCTGACAAATGTGTATTACATGCAAAACCAGTCCATGTGGATACTGTTATGTACAATGGAAGTATATTGCATATTTTGAGGAATGTTCCCTGCCAACAAGTTCTGTGACTATATCACGTTAAGTATTTATGATTAAAAATAAATGTGTTGCCATCATAATCTGTTGTAATGTTTGTATGAGTTTGCAAGAAAAATTATTTGTGTTCTCATTAGTTAATTTTTCCTTTCTCTAGGACCTGTTCACCATGCTGGAAAGTGGGGGTGCCCATCCTTCTGCTGCAATGGCATCTCTCAATAGTTTTGCAACCACCACTAATGCTGCCACTGTGAAGCGACGCAAGAAGAGTTCTGCTCAACCTAACCCAAAGAAAATGTTTGAGGAAGTAAGAAACTGTTTCGCCGTCAATTTCTTTTTACATTCTCTATAATATATATGTATAGCAAACATATTATTATGAGAAAAATAAATTCAAAATTCTGTTTTTGATGGATGTACACTCTGCAATATCCTAAAACCTATTTTTAGTATAACGTCATTCTGTAAATGTAACTAGTAGATGTGCCCATTGTTGCTCATAATTTAAAATTTGCACAAATTCTAAAAGTGTTCATATTGATTTTCAAAATAATTCCATAAAAATATTTAATTCCCCTATTGAAGAAATATGAAAAGTATAATAATCTCTGTACCTGTTATACAAAATTGTCTGCATAGTCAAATCTGATGAACTCTAATCCTGTTTGTAAACCTATTTCCAAAAATATAAAGTTTGCTCAACGTACGTCAGAATGAAAATGCAGAAATAAGCCCTGTTCATGTGTTAGCTAATATTTTCTGACCATGAAACATTGGGATTAAAAAGGAAGCATTTTCCAAGGTCCATTCCTGTGAAGACTGTTTTTGATATCTCTTAATTTTATACATATGACCAGTGGAATTTTTCAAGCAATCAATTTAAATTTCGAAAAGATTTTAGACAGAGAAATTTAAAATATATTTAAACATTACCGATTTAAAACATTTCTAAAATAATTTGAATACCAAACATTAATTGAATTTAACTGAAATAATTCCCAAATAACTTAATTGAATTTGAAATCGTATAGTGCAAATTTTAAACTCAAATAAACAATAAAATACTTTACATAATTTACTGAAGCATGTTGTATTTACTGAATTGCTTTGTGATTTACCCGAAATAGATCAAATACTGTGCACATTGGAGAATTGGTAAAGAAGACAGAAAAAAAATAGAGATTTTTAAGTGTACACATTATTGACTATTTATTGAAGCTGAACAAAAACCCACCCCTGACATTTTCCCCCATAGATGATAGTTATAAAAAAATACTATGGACAATAATTCAGCATCTGGAAGAAACAAGGAGTTTTTAATCCACCAGACCCATAAGTCCACGACATTGCGATCTATAATGAGCTCATTAAATTTTTTGTGATTCTTAAATATAGTCTATAAATAAAGGTATGGACTTGAAGTAGAGTCTTGTGGTAACAAGGAATGTAGAAGGGACTATTTTGGAACTTCAGGCAATCACAATGATTCTAGATGGCTCGAGGGGAGATCAGGGTCATCGGCTTTTGCCCAACTATCCACCAGAATGCTAAAAAAGTCCCAGGTCCCAGGGTGAAAAGGAGCATAGCCATCCGTAAAAAACTCCATCCTCGTCCTTTTCTCATTGCTCATCAGGAATCTATTTATCCGTAAGCTCCACCAGAGATGCCATTTTTTTCTTTAGGTCCACATTGTGCAAAATGGTGCTTTGACCACATGCGGTCTCGAGAACAGGAACCTCTAACCTTTTCAACCTTCTACTTTGAGGGCGACAAAACTGCTTCCAACACATGGGGTGCTAGCAAGACAATTCTCAGGAGTTCACCAAGATATGCGGCATTTCCCACCACCGTACCAAATGTTCTGCCGTAGCAACAAACAGAAAAACAGAGCATGACACCAACACAGTGAGTAAACAAGCCACGCTAGTAACCATGCGTATTACAGAATTTTAGGAATTCCACTAACCACTCCCGAATGGGCTCAAGTGTGCTCGTGCTGCAAGTAAAATGGTACATGCACAATTGTCATTTCAAATAGCAAATTGCTTGCCAAAATATGGGGGAAATAATTTAGAATATGTAAGTTTTTCAAAGAATTTGAAAACAAGGATTATTTGCCAAAAACGGGAAACAATATTAACATAATTAGGAATTTTAAAAGGAAAACAGGAAAATTTAGAAATTTTGAACTTTACTGAATTTTGAAAATTTTAAGTTTGGGGAAAAAGCATGGCAGATTCCACCCCGGCCCAAGGAAAAAAATTTTTAGAATAACATTTTTTCAAGAACACCGAAATCAGCCAAAATGTAAGACCATCCTCAAGCAAGTGAATCTGACAAAAAATAAATAAATGGGAAAATACTTGCTTATTTGACACAACTTCAAGGATCACAAAATTGCTAGCATACATGAATACATAATTTGAACATAGTGGAAGAAAAATATATTTTAAAACTATTAAGATTACAATTTTAAACTTCATCAAATTATGAAACTGAACATTGGTGAAGCAAACTATTCACACATAAATAGAAAATTGCACCCGCTTATTCCCTGAAGAGAAAATTTAAACACTCAAAATCCTTTAGTGAACCTGCACAATGTTGCATAATAAATAACAACAATAAATGGCAATAACCTTCCACGAGAATGACTCAACTTAAACAGCTTGTAGATTAACTCATCTATATACACATATGTTCCCCTCATGGGATACACATTCAACACACTATGGACTGTGATACACACTATTAATCCTCCAGTCGAGTGGTCTGGGTTTTCGACACTATTAATCCTATACTTTCAATACCGAATACACTTTTGAAATACAAAAATTTCAGGAAGAAACGTCTTTTCCCAAAACCTTAAAAGGGAATAAAATTTTGAAAATGGAACAATAGACTACGTGCCCAACTAGCAGACTAAAAAGGAAGAATTGACTTACAGAAGAATTCAAAGTATCGAAATCATAAACATAATAAACCTGCAGCAGCACCATTAAATGGTCTAAACAACAATTTAAACTAACACCCCAAAAGAAAATTTAACTACCCTTTACTTATATGAAAGAAACTTCATAGTAATTTAGCCTGGTATAATTTGTATTCCAAAACTCTAAAGATGCATATTAATACATAAATGCAAAAATGAGTATACTCCTCCCCAATGATTACTCAATATACTACTTCTTATGGGATAACTCAATACATACATAAGAAACACTCACTCTCCTCTTCCACAAGAAAAACTCACTTAACTCATTACACAAAACTGAACATGGCAGAATGCAAAAATTAGACATACAGCACAGGGCAATAATGCAGCAGTATGCAATTGGCAAATTCTTTACAGATTCAAATGAACTGAAGGTAAATTTAGACAGTTCAAGTAAGGTGTACTTAGCACCTAAAAATTCTTCAAATGAATATATCTGCAAAACCATCCCCAACAAATACATGTTTAACAACACTGAAAGTGCTAGTGAAATGGAACTCTTTTATACACAAACACAAACTCTTCATGTCACACAATAATTACTACAAATACTACTCGTAAAATGTCCCCCAATCTTCCTGAAACACCATAAGGAGGGTACCAGTACCAAACCAGCATAACATGCCCCATCCGTGATACCCTCACCACAACCTTGAACAGCCCCCCCCCCCCCTCCACATCAAATTGTGGGACAGGGTACCAGGTAGTGCCATGGACCCCATGTAAATTAAAGGAGTGATTACCCCCCACGCTCGATATCCAACACATTTTTGGCAAACCTAACTATAGTAAAATAATTTTTGCTTTATCTTTTTAATTATAAAGTTGTATTCTCTAGTTACAAAATAGTAAAACACAGCAAAAATAACAATCACTTAATGAAACAAAAAATTAAATGTATATTCATCAATAAAGTAAAAAAAAAAAAAGATTTATCCAAAATATCTTCCAATATCATTATTTGATCAACTTCTTTTCCTATTGCCACTCTTTTAACAAAAGTAAGATAAGACACTCTAATTTTGTGTATTAATCAATTTTTTCTATCAAAATTTCATATATGCAAAGTTTCTGGTTTTTGCGATAAATTATTTTTTTTTAAAGTAGATAATCGAGGTTTGGATCTTCTAAATCAGCTGATCTTTATCATAGGGATACGAAAAAGTTAATTTTACTTAATATAAGAAGGTGTGTAGCGGGAAATCTAAGCTGCAGACAATGAAGAAATTTAGTACAGAGGCACTTCAGGACCCGGATAAATACAACTCAGCTAATTTATTTTATTCGTATTAGTTTTTTAGTTGTTTTATATTGAAGCACGATTTTCACGCAAATTGGTTATTTAGTGATCGAAAATTTTGTCACAGAGTTTCTATTTTTACACCATCGGATAGATCGAATAACGTTCTTTCCAATGATGTTTGAACTGAACCGAACCCGTAGAACAAACATTTCCTTATATTTATTTATTTAGTGTCTAATGGCCTAGTGGCTAAACGATCGGAATTTGTAAACATATTTATTTATTTAAAATACATCAAAATGTGTATATATTAGATTATTTGATATGTATGTATCTTCGTATTCTAACGAAAAAAAAAAATAATTACTACATTATTTTAGTTTTTGTGAATTTTCATACAAATGCATAAAAATTAAAATTTTAGGTATCGCTAATGAAATGCATATCTTTTTTTTCTCCCTGGTGAACGTTTGAGCTCATGAACGTCAAAGCCTTGGAACTCATGATGTGGTTTAAGCAAAGTCTTCTCTCCTAAGAAAGAATTCCATTTTGTTTCTTTTATCTATTTATTCTATTTTCCTACTTTCCTTAGTTGCGAAAAGAAAGGAAGAAATGAGTTGAAAATTGAGGCAGTTTGAAGGCGATATGGAAATTGAGTGGTTTTATCTGTAAATGTATTAGTTAAGTAGCAGAAGCTTATTTAGGATCCGGCCAACAGTGGGTTGATTTGTTCTAGTAGTATGTAAAAATGTCCAACCGAAGAAGAAAAAAGTCCTATTTGCATCCTATGATCTTCTGATATGATTAATTTTATAGTATGACAGGTATCTCAAACCTATCTCCCTTAACTAATTTTAATTTTATGTTCAACAGTAGATCAGTTGTAAAAATTTCTACAACTATTGTGAGTTATTTGATAATTTGGAAGAAACTACATCTTTTCTGTAAATTTTAATTGTTTTATTTACTTCTCAGAGAACGAAAAAATTATCTACAGAGCCAATAACTAAAATATCTGATGTATCTAACACAAAACTTTACCAGATAATGAATATATTTTGATATCTATAAACAATAAAAAATTAGAACTTCCTTATGACGCGAATTGGCTGAAAATAAATGGCCTTAGTTGACACAGATTAAAATAAATATACCTAATCACATATAAATCATTTAACTCTCTTGAGAGATATTACGCTCATTGTGAGAAAAGTAAAATTTCTAATATCTCAAAAGTGATAAATTCTAAAGTGAGTCTTTGTGATAAATCCTAAATACATTTACAGTTTATTTCCAGTTAAAAGTACTTAAAGTATCCACCCAATTAATAAAATATATGATATTTAACTTTTTTAATTTTTTAACACTGTTAAAAAAATTCAATGTCTTGATGACGGTACATCCTATAAATGATGTAATTTGCTTTTAAACTAAAGAAGAAAAAAAATTTAATATTAAATCTCTGTTTTTGTACATATATTGGTAACATTATTATTTTGTGTCTTTCCAGTTTCAGGAATAAATATTTGAAAAAGACTTCTCTTGGTCCAATCTCACTGAAAATCATTATGTTTAAATGATAAAATAATCAGACGATGCTTTGTTTAAATATTTCAATCTGTTCAAGAAATATTATACTCCCAGATATTATTGAATTACTAGTTTATAAGTTTTGGGGATGTTTTCAAGAAGTAAATCAATCCAAAAGTTTTATACAAATTTTAAATATACAACTATTTTACGAAAATAATTTTATAAAACTATATAAAATTCTGATAAAATAAATAACGTTCATTCTAAGATCAAGACTTTACAGCAATTAAAAATAATGTTAAAAAGAATATATAAAAATTAAATTAAACATACCTTAATACCCTGTGCTAAATTATCTTAATTACAAATTATTAATTGAAGAATACATTTTCCCTTATACTGAGATCTTACTCATCAATACAAACTGAACAACTTCGTTTCCAGAGGACCTACTACTCACATGAACCTTGCTTAGGAATATTCTGTTAGACAAAAGGTCTTTCAATTACGAACCCTCGGCTTCCAGAATGATATATAACACTTTGCCTTCAGGCATCTACTACAGAACTTGAGAGCTGAAAAGCTGAATGTCCTCCAAAACTGCAAAAGAGAATCCGTAGACTGTACACCCTGATGTGTTAATTGCTTTGGGACAACTGACCTATCCCATAAGATCGTATCTCATTTGTATGGTTGTATGGGAGTGAAAAAGACCCCTCTAGATAAAGAGATGACCATGACACAGTGCTCACTCTCTGCGAATATATATATATATTTGTAAAGGCATTTATTTTATCAGGTCAATGCTTGCAAATTTCGAAAGCCAAATAACAAACAATTACTTTTATTGCCTTTGGAACCAAAGAAGGCTCTTTGTTGGAAGCTGGTGCCTCATAAAGGTTCTTCCCCTCCCTTTAAAATTGGGCAATTTACGGGAAGTATTTATTGTTGTGTTGATGGCATAGCATACAAGGCATCTTCCTTATATGCTACGGATCTCTGTCTTTTTTTTTTCTTTTCACTTTTTTGCAACAAATGTGGGATCAAAGAAATAGAACAAGTTCCCTCGCGCATCACATGTTTAATTTCTACAATTCTTTCGGTTTCATTTTATGATTTCAAAAGACTTGCATTTGCTTTCTCTTTATTCTATACTTGTAATTTTATAATTGCACCAAGTACGCTATATTGTATGATAAAATAATTTTTATTATAAATTCATATGCACAAATAATACTGTAAAAAATATTTTCTCCATGCACCTTCACGAGCCCCTATCGTTCGACGAGCCCCAGTACCATGGTCCCAACTGACCTCCCCTTTGTGGGGGCCCTGACCTTGAACTGTGCGAACAAGGAAAGATGGGTTCATGTCTTCATGGGGCTCTTGCCACACTCTCTGTCTGCCGTTGGTACAAAACAAAGTGTCCACCACATAACCTCCTTCCAGTCATTGGATGTCCAGTGACGCTATTCCCAGCACCACTGGACATCCAATGACTGAAACAAGGACCCACATTTTCAGGTCTTTGCTAAAATGTGAGGTTTCTGCACAGGCATGCAACTGGTTACACCAATTTGCTGTAATTCCCTGCTCATTGTTTGAGTCGAGATTGGTTAGAATAAACCTTCATTGAAGTCTTTCATCAGTTACTGCACAGTAGATCCCCTTTTCTGCTATAAAAACCATCTGAGATGCCGCCGATCATGAGCTTGATTAATGGTTTTTGATCCATAGTTCCACCTTTTAGACAACGCTTGGGAGTTCTGTTTCCAACTGTTATACACTTTGGATATTTCACCTTTTGAGAAGCCAGTGTGTTGTTCTGTTCTGGCAATCATAGCTCCTGCTAAACAGGTCCCCACAATTAAATCTTTTTCCAAGATGACACAAATCTGTCATTTTCCCCATTTTGCTTCACTTCTCTCAGAACACACACTGACAGCATTCTTATAGCGGCGTTGCAATCACATGTACCTCCCATCACCAACATAATTTTTATACATCCGCCTGTGACCTACATTTGCATACATGTTCCCAGATTTCTAATTTAATAGCCGATGTATGTATATAATCGTGAAATGCAATTCTACTAATATTCACATCATAATTATATCTTCTCAAGTTATAGGGCATATCGCTTTGATATACATTAAATATTATGTAAAAGTTTAGAATATAAAACTAAAACCATAAAACTTCAAATATAATTTATAAATAATTTATTACAATATTAAACAACATACATTCATTTAAATATACAAACATTATAATCTTTTTTAACAATGTCAAATAATTATTTAGCTTATTATATATAAAGAGAATGTATCTTACATAATCAGCAAGTCTAAGAAAATTATTTTATCTTCTGTTAAAAACTACTTCTTGGATAAATCCAGAAAATTTGCTCAAGAAGCAGAACATTATATTTTAAAGTTGCTGCTTCAAGGGAAAATCAGTTGGCTTACCTGTCTTAACTGATACTTTATTGGCAAACCAAGTAGAAGAAAGCGAGGTATATCGTTCCCCAGAACGGGGTCTCCTAGAGTTTTCCCATCCCAAAATTTTCTAATTTAGTTGAAGTATTAAACTTCAATGCTTCTCCCGTTTGGTCTCACTTGGCTTCGGTAGATGGTGCCACTGATGCCCACTGGCGGTGGTTCGGATGCCCACTGAGGTGGTTCCAGCTGCGGATTCTGAGCCGACCAATAAGATTTCAGGTAGCTGGCATTTGCCCACTCCCTTGACACCAGCCCAGTACTCACAGTCATAACCTCAGTTGCTGACCATTTATTTTTGCTCTTTCTTCCCACTATTTAAAACCAGTAAGTATATTTATCCAGTAGTGTAGCAAAAAGAAAGAAGATGCAGACGAGCATTTTTTCCCTTGATACATTTTAGCACAACCCATTTCTATTATATGATACTTCAATCCAGTGAATGTAAAAAGGTAAGTAAGAGAAAATAACTTTTATTTACATATAATGCTCTATATTTTGCATATTTATATATTTCATGCTTTAAAATAAAGTTGAATATATGAGTTTCAAGAAGGCGAATGAAACTTGAGGGGAGGGCAAGTTTTCTATTTGCCCTATATAAAAAGTATATCTAAATGCTGTCACATAAATAGAAACTAAGTTAATATAAAATATCTCTGGATGTATGCCTGAAAGAAACACTCATAATTCTCCTGTGATGATGAGACAAACAAGCAAACACACACATATACAGGCAGATTCTCGATTTTATTTATATAGATATTATTGTATCAGTTATAACCATGGGATATGCGATTACACTAATATTTTTGCTTCTGGTTTTTTATATTCATATATTTCCAAATGTGTTTATATGATTATGACAATAGGATATAAAAGGGTACAAAAATAAATTTTGTTATTTCAGGGTCTTCATTTTGTCATATGCTTAGCAAACTTCATAGTTTTGTAAATTTGTTTACACATGAAACCAGAATGTTTTATACTCTAGATTTGACTGTGCAGATAATTTTGTATAGTAAGAAGACATTTTTATACTTTCCTATTTTTGTAGTGGAATTAAATTAAATATTTTAATGGAATTTTTAAAGTAGTAGGAATGCTTTTTAAGATTTGCACATATTTTAAATCATGAGTAGCACCTTGTATATTTACTAGTAGTTTATATTTTACAAGAGTTTCTTACCATGTTATGTTTCATTTCAGGCACAGATGGTTCGTAGGGTGAAGGCGTATCTTTCAAATCTGAAAGTGGTCACAGATGAGGATCAGCTGCATTCAATGTCTGTTGAGTGTGAGCCTCTCATCACTTCAGGTAGGACTTTTCATCTTGTTATTTGGACACATGTAGTATGTACTCATCAACAGGGTTCGCACGGTCCTTAAGAACTCCTTAAATTTACATTTAATTTTTAAAGACCCTTATAAAGCCTTCATTTTACCAAATTCTTCTTAAAAACTCCTTAAAATTTTTTGCCTTTCCAGTTCCAAAATGCAAAAGAAAACTAGACAAATGACTGATGATTCAAAATCAGCACTGTGAGGAATATTATCAAAATAGAGATTACAGTTGTTCTGTTTAATTTTTAATTTCTTTAGCCGCAAAATCTGAACTTCGTTAGCATGACATCTAACTCACACTTCAGTTTTATAGTTCTAACCTCCATTTTTTTTTTTTTAAACTGAAGCTTAAAGTTCAAAGTGTTGGAAATTTAAAAAAATTAATAATTTCTTTGTTACAGTTTTTTTAATTCCAGAACAATGAAAAAACCGTTTTAAAAAGAGTTAAATAGATACCCATAAAAAAAAATCTATCTTCTAATACAATTTTCATAATAGGATCTTCATTCTTTATCAAACTGCAAATAAATATATTTTAAAGGACCCCATCTGCCAAAATTTTGAAAAAAGCCTTAATTTTTTACATGAATTTTCATATACAATTTTGAAGTCAAAATTTTATTTTTCTCACCATTTATCTTCAAAATCTAACATTTCATTGTTTTGAAAATTCTATTACCATTTCAAAAGAAATAAAGATCACATTGCATCAAAGAATTTTTAAGACTGGCTCTAGTTGTCAGTGTACAGTGACTCCATCAGTGTAATCGCGCATGCATGATAAACCTCGACCGTCTGCTGGTGCTGGCACACTGCCAAAAGTTTGTCGCATTTGCTAAACTAACTCAAAAGACCGTTCATTACAGAAGTACAACCGTTCATTACAGAAGTAAAATTTTTTCATATTGAATTATTGAGATGGAACAAAGAGCTGTAATTAAATTTAACACAAAACTTGGGAAAAGTGCCTTGGATACCAATTGATGAAACAAATTTATGGTGAGTTTTGTATTAGTAGATCAAATGTTTTCCTTTGGCACAAACATTTTTTGATCGGAAGAGATACTTTAGAAGATGATAAGCATACCAGAAGATCAACTTCATCTAGGACACCTGAGATTATTGAAACAGTGCGTGATTTCGTGGCACACAATTGCTGTGTGTCACTAAGAATGATGGAAGAATCATTAAGCATCAACAAAGAAACGATTCGAACCATCCTGCATGAAGATTTGGCCAAAACAGAAGTCTGTGCTAAATTTGTTCCACGCACTTTAACCAATGAACAAAAATCAAGAGGTGCACATTGCAGAGACATCATTTCAGCCGCTAAAAATGATCCAAACTTCTTGAAATCGATTGTTACAGGTAATGAAACATGGTGTTTTCAATATGATCCTGAAACAAAGCGATAAAATGTGGAATGGAAGTTAAAAAACTCACCACGAGCCAAAAAAACAAGAAAAGTTCCATCCAAAATCAAAACAATGCGCATTACATCCTTCCTTAGTAAGGTTATTATCCACAAAGAATTTGTTCCAACTAGTCAAACAATTACTGGTGAGTATTATTTAAATGTTTTGAAGCGTTTGACGGTCAGAATTTGTCACATTCATCCAGAATATCGGGATGAAAGCAGTTGATGTTTGTTTCATGATAATGCACTCAGTCACACCTCACTTATTGTTCATAGATTTTTGGCAAAAAATAACTTCTGTGTGTTGAATCATCCACCATTCGTCTGATTTAGCACCCTGTGATTTCTCTTTATTCCCAAAACTTAAAATGAAGTTAAAAGGGAGTTATTTTGATGATATTTCGACCATACAAACAGCTTCGACATGTGCTTTGGAGACCATTCCACAAAGTGAACTGGAACAGGCATTCGAATCATTATTAAATTGCTGCAACAAGTGTATTGAAGCCGGAGGGGCTTATTTTGAATAAAAAGACCGAAACAAATCATAATTTCTTGTTTCAATTTCATTTTACAGACCCAGTCTTAAAAATTCTTTGACGCACTGTATTTAAACAATTAAAATTTTATTTTTTTACCTAGAATGCCAATTTAAATCCATGGATTGAATTTATTCTGGAGACTTGCATTAATATTGGCTGTTGATGTTATGAACAGCGTTAGATTGAGACTTTGGGGGACAATATTTTATTTGTATTCAGCAATCGGTTCAAGAGAGTGTTGAAAAAATAAATATATATATTGTTTGCTTAAGATAGTGCAATTGGTCTAATTGTACTGTGATTATTGAAGTTGCAATTTCATTTGTATACATCGTAGGCGCATATATCCAATCATAAACCCTCCCCTCATATTTTTCATCAACATTTTGATCTATCTTAACCACTGTAACTCCAATTAACATGAAATTTTTTCTTATTTAAGGGTTATCATGCACACTATGCAGATGCACATGAATTGTATGAAATTTTACACGTTTCTAGACATATTCAAACTGTGTGGAAATAACTGTAAATAACAACACCTCAAATAACTGTTAGAACGTAAATGTTACATTTTTTTTTTTTTTTATCCTATACCCGTTTCCGATCTCTCGGTCATAAGTCGACGAGCAGCCCAATACAAAGAAGAATGATAAAAATAGTCACTAAAAGCCTTGTCAGTAATACATAAAGGAAAACAATCAAGAACAGCAGGGCAAATGTTGAGGTGCTCTCCAGTCATGGGAATGCCATGGTCGCAAAGAGGGCAGACATCTGTATCTGTCAGTCCCATTCGATACTGGTGACTCTGTAAGTAATCATGACCCGTGGCAAGTCTAAAGCAAGCCACGCCAACAGCTCTATGCAAAGAACTGGGTATTCTTGCCGACTTATTTAACAGGGAGTTCCACTTTTTCCAGAAGCTCTCTCCCCGTACTGACTAAAACGATGTTACAATTTGTTATGCACGTCTCATCAAGTGACAAGCTTTGATTTAAATTGTATCTGTCAGGGGAATTTGCATATTATATTCGGCAATCAGTTCAAAGAAGTATTAGAAATATAAAACTTATATTGTTTACGAAAAATAGCATATGGTCTAATTGTGCCATGATTGTTAAAATTGTGATGTTATTTGTATCCGTCATAGTAACATAATTTGGATCATAATCAGTCATATTTCAAAATCAGCATTTTAATCTATTTTAGCCCCTGTATTGCCAATTAACATGGAATTTTCGCTGTCATTTAATGGATATTATCATGCCTACTCTGTGGGTGTACACATATTGCATGAAATTTTTACTCTTTTTTAGAAGTATCATGCCTGTTGTGGGGGTTTACACCTCAAATAACTTTTAGAACCTAAATGTAACAACATGCTACACACAGAGTCTCATCAAGTGATGGATTTTGATTTAAATTGTGTCCATCAGGTGAAAATGCACATTATATTCGGCAATCGGTTCAGAAGAGTATTGAAAATATAAAACTGTTGTTGCTTAAGATAGTTTAATCTATCTAATTGTGTTGTGATTGTCAAAATAGAAATTTTATTTGTATCTATGGGCTATCTTGACCTGCTCACACAAAACGTAGACCTACTTTTGCACCCAGGCAAGAAAGGTGAGGAACAGTGGGAGAGGGTCCCGGAGATGTCCTTTTTAAAATCAGCATTTTTATCTATTTTAGCCATTCTTGCCTTGATTTTGATCCAATTTTCACATTGTATTAGAAATTCTGCATTGGGCCCATTCGATCTGCTCAAAATAAACTTTGACCCCCTTTTGTTGCTTTGCGACATTTGTGCCCACGTATCTGTATCTTTTTTATATGAATTTTTTAAAAAAATGAGTGAAAATGTCCAGGCGAAAATGACCTGACTCTTCCTACCGTACCCATTACCTCAGGATGGAATTAACTCGCCAGTGCATTACTGTATTGATGGTCTATTGGGTTGCTATACCTTAGTTAAACATGGCTTTGATGCTTTTTTTTTATATTTTACCGAAGGAAAATGTTTTTCCCCCGAAACTGGTTGATATATTTAATCAACTATTTATGCTGAAACTATAGACATATTTAATTTTAGACTATAGAAACATTTTTAATCGTAAAAAATATTTTGAATTATTTTCGCAATTATAACAACTCTTATTGTAATTGTGTTTATAATATATATTTTTTCCCTTCTTTATTCTTTCCACAGTTCTTTTGGGTGCTGTGCTTCTGCATACAGTTTCTAATAAAATTTATGGTATATTTATTTTATTACGGTTTTTATATTGAGTTAATCTCAGAGTTAAGAGTTATATTATCTAGTTAGCAACATAGAGTCATTCACTTTAGAATAAAATATTATATAAAAAAATAGATTTTCCTTTCACATTTTTGCCTACATAGTATTATGTAAATTGAAAGTACTGGATTAAAAAAAAAATACACCGATTATTGGGTATTGATGGATCTACATGTTTTGAACATCCTGAATACAAATCAACCAATTTTACAATGATGTCCATGTATATTGTCTGTCAGTCTGTAGATTCTGAGAAAATTGAATAAAACTTTTTAGGATTATTTCCATCAAAAGATGTCAGAGGTCTATTTCTTTTCAAAATTTCAGAATGATCGGACTAGTAAGAGACCATCAATTTGACATCATTACTATATCACTCAGACATTTTTCTCAGTGACGAATTTACTGTGAAGATTAAGTTTTCAGACCCCAGTCAAATACAGAGTCCCCCCCCCCCCCCACGTCCAATCCTTTGTTTTAAAATGTTTATATAAAAAACTTTTACATAAAATTTTGAGAAGTTAAAAATAAATTACAAATTTGATCTGAGCTAATTTTTAACCAAATACTATGGCCATATTTAAATATATCTTTGACATTAGATCAGTAGACATTAGAAGTAGCAGCGTTGCAAGAATGTAAAGAATCTTTAAGTAATAAATAAAACCTACTTAATTTAATGGCAACTTAATGGGATTCCTCAGGGTTTCAAGCTTTGATTCACTATCACTAGATGGTGCAAAGTACTTAGTTATGAACCCATTCAAAATTACAGGAGAGCGATAATTCGTCAATTCTATCTACCTCTGCCTCTTGGTGACTTAAGAGCATTCCTCAGGGTTTCAAGCTTTGATTCACTATCACTAGATGGTGCAAAGTACTTAGTTATGAACCCATTCAAAATTACAGGAGAGCGATAATTCGTCAATTCTATCTACCTCTGCCTCTTGGTGACATTCAATACGTGCCAGAGATTAGTCCCATTTCCTCTATTGAGGAGGTGATGTATATTCTGGGAATTCTCAGAAACAAGTTTACCAACCCCACCGCTGTTCGTCAGGGTAGATAAGATCCCTTTGTGAATAAATAACTTGGGATCATGAGTGGTGAAGGCTTTGGGATTCAGTTCAGATGCTTATGGTACGAACTCGTTATTTCGAGCGATGTTGCTTATTGAAGAATATAGCAGTGCGTATATATTAAAATAATAAAAACTTGAAATATGCAATTCTATATATTTTAATATTCATTCCATAAATAATTAAAAGTATTAATTTAATATAATTTGCGAATAAATAATTCAAATTTTAAAGAATTCAATTAAAGCGTTATTTTCTGTGGAAAACAATGATAATTCTACGAACGGTATCATATGGGGTCAAACATACAAACAGGGCGGTTGAGAAGAAATGGAAGCCAGGTTAATTTATGGAGAGACCCTAGCCCCAAGGTGACTGTAATCGCTTTCTATGAGCTTGTATATGAAATGTGTTCAAGAGTACGTATATTTTTCACCGAAATCTCAAATACAAAATATTTTGGGAAACATTACCTTATACTTCAATTTTAACTGACAGGAAAGTGTTCAGGAGTACTTATAACATATTTTTTCCATTTATGTTGGTCCCATATTTTAAAAGTGAAATGGTCTCAATCAAAATTAACAAACATTTTATCAAATGACAAGTGCTCTGTAGAACTCCAATTCAAATTTTATGATTGGTCAAACATAGGGAAGTGTTTAAAATGTGTTCAGGAGTTCCTATAACGTGCGAATACGAAAATTGTCAAATAAACACCTTATACCTAAATTTTAATTGACAAATAAATGCATGTTTGCACAACTCTTCCATCCATTTCTACAATCAGGAACTTCTTTTTCTTACTCACACCATCCGACAAACCAGAAATTGTAAAGTGACTGTTTGGGCAATCTGAACAGTGCCACCCAATTTAGACTGGAACCTAATGGGTGTGGCAACCAGAGTCCATACCATATTTTTATATACTTTTAATACATATACATACTTTTAACATCAAATGAATGGACACAATTATTTAGAAATTATGAAGAGCCATCCTCGAGATATTAGATTTTTTTTTTCTGCATTTAGTGCTATATGCCTGGAACAAATAAAACAAATAAAATAAATTTTGTGTGATTTTTTCAAATAATGAATGTCAGTCAATTGTTTATCCGGGAGTTCAAACCACAGTAACTCTTTCAATGTTTTGAACATTTTCGTATAAATTTAACAAATCAAATACTAAAAAAAATAATTATGCTATAATTTATTGCAAAAATAACCATTCATTATTTATTTTTGCAATAAATATTTGCAATGTTTATTTTGCAATATTTTTGCTATAATTTATTATATTTGCTATTATTTATGCTATAATTTATTGCAAAAATAACCATTCAATGTTTATTTTTGCATTACATTTTTGCACTCTTTCAATGTTTTGAACATTTTCTTATAAATTTAACAGATACTAAAAAAACATAATTATGCTATAATTTATTGCAAAATTCACCATTTTATGTGTCTTTTGACTTTCCCTGCAATACATGGTAATGTATAGGGAAAGTATTGGAATCATGTCAAAAATTCCAACTCAAGTTTACGACTGATCTACACGTTTCGAGACCTCTAGAACACGAAAACACTATTTTTAGCATGACATCTGTGTGTGTGTCTGTGCAATGTATGTATCTACTCTAACTCAAAAACTAATAGAATAGACCGAATTTCACAAAATTTGGTAGGTAAGTCACTTGTGTGTGACCTTCGTGCTGATTAGTATTTGTAAGATTTGAGATAAAAGAACCAGCCTTTTCTTGCGAAATGACCTGCAAAAATTGCCTGTATTCACTCTAGCTGAAAAACTAATTGATCAAATTTCGCAAAATTTAGTAGATAAGTCACTTGTGGGTTACCTTGGTACTGATTAAATTTTGGTAAGATTCGGAAAAAAGTAACCTGCCTTTTTTTGCGAAATGGCCCTTGTTTTTTCGCATTTACGCTGTGCCACCATTGAAAAAAATCCAGTTACCAACTAAGAACGAAAATTGAATTAAAAGTGCCAATTCAATGTCATTTTAAATAATTGTGAGGGCTATTTTGTGCAATTTACCTCACTTTAATGAATTATTGAAGAAATAGACCGAACGTATCTGTTTTATTTTGGCAAAGATGTTACTCATTTGTTGTAGTACGTGTAATCTTCTAATATTCATGAAGATAAGTGTTATGCCGAGATTTGGGGTTCAAAATTTAATTAATAGTTCAAAATTATGTAATAGCTTAAAATTCGTTATTTTCCCCTTTCCCTTCAAAATTCAAAATTTATTTGTTGTTTTTGAATATTTCGGCGATTTATTTCCCCTTTAATGTAATTTGTTATCCTTTTTCTTTGTTTTATTATTCAAAATTATGCGCAATGCATCTTAAAAACATTAAAATATCATATCTTTTGGCTTCTCGCTCTCGTGTTTTAACTTCAATTCACTTCATTCATGAGAGTCAGAAAAAAAGATGCATTTCTAGGCAGAATTTGGCCTTCACACGGCTTTCTGTTGGACACCTGCATTTGGGGTGCCATCATTTCCGGTGGGGCTGGCGGGTTGCCGTTGCGTGGCGGCTTGCCGCTTGGCGGAAGTGATCCTTTTAATGGTTCTTTGCATAACAGCGTTTTTATTTCCGCAGTATATGCGTGAGCCCTCGGCGCGAAGCGCAGGTTTTCACTCGCCAAGTTTGGCATCTCCTGGGAAGGCCGGACATTCGATTCCTGACCGGCTTGGAGTGAGGAGGCTTACCTTTTGCTTTGAAGATCCGCGGAACAGGCCCCATGCAAGGGCGCCCGTATCCCGCGGTCGCCGTAAAAATGCTTTTAATCTGATTCCAAGCCAATTTGTGCTTCTATTGACGACGTTGTGACTAGCCAAGCCCGGGATGAGGCAGATACAGTTGCCTCTGCCTTTGAATCTTCCGATATTGAGAGGAAGCCATAGAATTCGGAAACCGACTGCGGCGTGGCTATGTTTCTCTTAAGTGTCTGTCTACAATTTTGTATCACCAAGGCAGAATGCCGTCAAGGTGAAGTGCTCCTCAAGTGTTTTTTTTTTCTCTGCTTTATTTGCTGGCCCACCGAGGTGGTCCGCAGCGATGGGCCTTTGCCTTCTCATTACAAGTGATTCTAAAGGGATCCTCAGCTAGTTTTTAATGTCTTCTAAAATATACGTTTCTACAATCTTCATCTACACGATCTTTGCAAGTTTCCCAGTTCATTTCTGGTGCTGCCATCTACTGTTGGAAGTGAGAACATTCGCTGTCCTTAAATGATTTCTCCCAATTACATCTCAAGATCAATTCTTTTATACAGGCCATCTAAATGGTGCTACGCAAAATATATATATATATATATGAATGATGAATGATATGAAGGTGGGTGGCTCCAGAAGAGCCTAGCACATCGACCAGAGGTCTATTGTACTACCCCAAAAAGAAAATGAAGATCCCTAAGAAAAGAGACCAGTAGCCGATGCGAAAATAAGCAGGCACTTGACAGGTATGTCGTTCAGCTCCCAGGGTTCAATCACATGACGACCAATGTGTTCGAATCTGTGAGCAGAGTAGGCCTCACATTCACATAGAATGTGAGCTGCAGTTTCTTCGCTGTAATTGCAGCCTCTGCAAAGCGAATCCTTGGAGACACCCATAATATTAAGATGTCTCTTGAGGGTGCAGTGCCCAGTAAGGAGCCCAACAGCTCTCCTGATGCCAGTTCTACTGAGCCTGAAAAGTTCCTTTTGACGTGTACTAGGGCAATTGCAGTTGAGGATTTTCGCTTGCCTTTGTCCCTTAGTGTCACGCCAGTTATTACATTGAAGCTTCCTGAAGATGTCATAGACAATTCTTCTGACAAGGTCATTGGGAATACCCAAGGCCGGCTCAGGGCCCACAAAAGGAGTACTAGAGCCTTTCCTAGCAAGTTCATCTGCCAATTCATTGCCAGGAATGCCCGAATGACCAGGCACCCAGTACAGAATGACACTATTATTACTAGCAATTTTACAGAGAGCATTATAGCATTCCCAGACAAGGGAAGATGTCATAGTGAACTTCCCCAGAGCCATAAGAGCAGCCTGGCTATCAGAACAAATGAAAATCTGGCTATTCTCATACTTTCTGTCATAGCAAATTCTACAACACATAAGAATGGCAAATACTTCAGCCTGAAAGACAGTAGCAAAATTGCCAAGCGGATAAGATAGCTCAGTGCCATCATCAGGGCAACAGACACCAGCACCAGTACTTGTGCCAATCTTCGAGCCATCTGTGTCCCATACAAAACATTTATGTTTATTGTAGGTTGGAGTCCTCTTCCAATCATCCCGCGAGGGGACAAGAATTTCATAAGGCTTATCAAACGTAAATTTGACATGTATGCCATCAGGTGGCATACAGAAATAAGGATGCCTAGCAACATTACTGTTAAGTTCGCCCCAAGATAGATACCTTGAGTAATCTTTCCAGTGTTTCAGATATTTGAGTCTGTTCATGCAGATAAGTGCTTCTGCTTCAATACGCATATAGAGCGGATGCAAGCCAAGTAAAAGTTCAAGAGTTGCAGTAGGAGTGGTTTTCATGCATCCGGAGATTGCAATGCACACCATCCTTTGAAGCTTAACTAAATCAAGTTTAGCAGTTTCACTTCTAATTCTGGACCACCAAACAGTGGATCCATAAGAAATGAGAGGACAGACTATCATCGAGTAAATCCAATGGATAGCTCTGGGATTAAGGCCCCAGGTTTTCCCAATAGCATTCCTACAAGACCAGAAGATTCTTCTGGCTTTAGTTGTGCAGTAGTCCAAGTGTCTCTTCCAATTAAGTTCCTTGTCAAAATAAATTCCCAAGAATTTAACCTCTTTGGAGCAAATAAGCTTCTGTCCAAAGAAGCAGATATTCCCAAGATTAAGTATGCGTTTCCTTGTAAACGCAACTAAAGCAGTCTTCTGCGGATTAACCGTAAGGCCTGCATTTTTACACCATGTCTCAACCCTCCTAAGAGCAGTAGACATCATGTCAGAGACAGTGTTGCCAAATTTGCCCCTGGCAATGATGACAACATCGTTAGCATATCCAATGCAAGAGACACCAGAGATATTAATGCTTTCCAAAAGAGAGTCCACAACAAGACACCAGAGAATTGGTGAGAGCACACCTCCTTGTGGACAGCCCGAAAGTGCATGCACAGTCATACTTTCACCAAGTAAAGATGCACAGATATACCTGTTAGATAACAAGTTCTTGATCCAATAAGATATTGTGGTATCAACACCCTTTCTGTTTAAAGCAACAAGAATGGTGTCGATGGGTACTTTATCAAAGGCACCTTCAATGTCAAGAAAGGTAGCAAGAGCAATTTCCTTGGCATTGAGATTTCTCTCTAAAATAAAGGAGAGACTGTAAAGAGCAGTGTCCGTAGATTTGCCCGGTTGATAGGCATGTTGAGAACTAGACAAGGGCTTAGAGGCCAGAATCACTTCCCTTAAATACCTATAAATAAGCTTTTCAATAGTCTTTAAAAGAAAAGACGTAAGGCTGATAGGCCTAAAAGATTTGGCCTCATAATAATTGTCCTTTCCAATTTTCGGAATGAAGATTACCTTAGTATGCCTCCACGCATTTGGTATATGACCAAGGGCAATACAGGCTCTGTAAATATTGCAGAGAATGGGAGCAAGCATCACTATTCCCTCCTGGAGAAGAATTGGAATGATGCCACCAGTTCCCGGAGTTTTATAGGGTTTATGGGAATTAATTGCCCATTTAACCCTATCAAGAGTAACAATGCTCCTAGCAATAGTCCAGCTATTGTCATCAGACAAGGACGTGGAGCAAGCAATACCACTGTCACACTGAACAACAGGATGAGAAACCGGAAAGTGAACTCTGAACAGCTCAGTCAGGGTCTCTTCACCAGTAACAGTAAAGTCACCATTGGACTTCTTGACAGTGTTAAGTTTACAATTTCTGTCTCTAGCCATCAACTTAACAAGTTTTGCAACGGCAGGGGCATCATTAATACCTTCGCAGTATGTTCTCCAGGAATTTCTCTTGGCATCCCTAACTGCTTTATTATAGGAGGTGAGGGCAGATTTATAAGTCTGCCAATCACCATTCTTCTTGGCTCTATTAAAGAGCTTCCTGCATTTCCCACGCAACCGGCTGAGCTCACTAGACCACCAAGGAACAATCCTTGGGGAGTCAGCAATGGTGGTTCTGCAGTTACTATGAAACGTACGGATGATGGCCTGTTGCACAGAGTCAACAGCCAGATCCAAGTTTTCAATAGAGGAATACTCACCAATGTGATTAGCCAGATTGGCCCTGAGATCTTCTTTGTAGGAACCCCAATTAGTCTTCCTAGGGTTCCTACCCTTGTCCTCTAAAGATTTTACAGGACCTTTAACAGAAAAAGAAATTAATTGATGGTCAGACAAGGATATATCATCTGAAACCTTCCAATTAATTACCGACTCAAAAGCAGAACTATTACACAGGGTAATATCAATAACCTCGCGACGTTTTACAGTCACGAAGGTAGGAGTATTACCCTTATTAAGTAAATAAAACTTATGGAGAAGGATCTGGTCTAAAAGATCATCACCCCTACGGTTACAATTACTACTGCCCTAAACAGTGTTATGGGCATTTGCATCGCAACCAATGATCATTTTTTTACTATTACAGTATTCAGTAAGATTAATAATGACCTTAGAAAAAGTTTCCTTATCTTCATAAGGAAGATAGGCTGAAACAAAGATGTATTCCATCATATGTTCATCAGTTTTAAGTTTCACACTGATGGCAACATTGTCACCATCAAGGAATTTAACCAGATGAACAGCATTGAGCTTGTTGCTGACAGCAATACAGGCTCTGGGTCTGGTACAGGATGTGTCATAAAAGATATTGAATCCTTTGATCCCTAGACCCAAAATCTTTCCATTACAGGTCCAGGGTTCTTGGATAAGAGCAATATCAGCTCTACCGTTGAAAAGCCTTTTGCTAAGAATAGCAGAGGCAGATCGACTATGATGCAGATTAATTTGCACAACCTCAAGACAGCCCATAAGCAAAAACAAGAAAAGGGCACAGAAAACCTAGGAGAAAGAAATTCACCTAGTATCATGACAATGATCAGCATCAATCATGATATCATTGTCAAAATCCTTCATGCGTTTTTCCAACTCATCATCTGAAATCGGAGGGTTAGCATGAAGTGTAATATCGGAACCAGAAGCAATTTCTAGATCATTAAATTTAGGTATCATAGTCTCAAGACTACCAATACTTACCTGAGAGGAGGTCGCCCGGTCTGCTGGCTGTTCCTCCATCTCCGTCTTCCCTTTAGGCTTTTCGTTTGGATCACGAGGAATCTTAAAGACTCCACGGTCCAAACCGGTGAATGCACCAAGGTCAGCTTTGCGAATCGCATCCACAGCCTCCGAATCCACCTCGAAGATCCATCTTACAGAGTGGGGTTCCACAAAATTTTGCAGAACACGCCACTCCTCAGACTTCAGCTCCGGGTTGAAACGGTTCAGCCGTTTCAGCAAAACACTCTGCTCCTTGGTGTACACGTCTCTGGTTTTGAATGCCACCTTGACAGTTTTGGGAAGGTCATTAGCACTCAAGACCATAAGTGCCTCTCCCAGAACCTGACTGTCATTATGGAAGGTTCTCTTGACCCATTCCACAGTATTTGCATCATTGCAATGAAGAACCAAAGCTCCAGCGTTTGAGCTGAAGAAATGGATCTTCGGAAGTTGCTCACCAGTGGGGATCCCATCTATTTTATCGAGAGTCACCAACTGGATGATATCAACCTCTTCCTTGCTCAGCTTACTAGAAGGGAAGGACTTCTTGACGATAGCCATCTTAATAACCTGGACCGCTTGAGCGTATGTTCCAGGTTGGATGTCCGTCCTCGATCTCTTCTTGACGACTAGATCTCTTGGAGAAGGTGTGGCTCCTACCGACCTAAGTCGTTTGGTGCCTCCAACTTTCTCTGTGACAGTGCCAGTTTTTGCAAGCCTCTGGTCCAACTGCCTAGGCATGCGCCTCCTCCTGCGCCTCTGTGCTTTGGTGAGTATACCCTGCGTCACAGCCATGGTTTCAGTGTGTCAGTCACTGAGGTTCGCGACTCCACTTCCTTCCACAGCCGGACTGCAGGCTTCCTCCTTTTTGCCAAGATCCAACCCCAGAGGGGTTGTTTCAATGGCTGATTGGGAGACATCCGAAGATGAACCCAATCCTTTCATCACCTCTTCGTTTACGCTGCTGCAGCACGGAGAACCAGGAAAACTCGAAAGAGTCCAATCTGATTTTTCCATGCTGTAACCATAAGAGAGAGAGAAAAACCACGGATTACTTCCAGTTCGATCGAAGCCCCCGCTAGGCCTCGTCTCCTCACACTTTTCTAACGTGAAAAGTGTAACCGCCGGAGTCATTCGCAAAGCTAGATGATAAGGAGCGGGCCATAACGTGCACCAGGTACACAGAGCCCAGGGATCAACAAGGATCCAAGGGGGATTTCTCGATATGAAACGCTCCCCACCATCCAACCAACGCAACCAAGGGACTCGACCTCTGGAACCGTTTACTACAAACGTTTCTTGAAAGCAATACTACAGATGCACGCCGCTTTGCCCTTTTCGCCACACAACCACCTGGTCCCGTTCCCGAGCCCAAATGGTATACCTTACAGCAGAGGCCGAAGAGTGGTACTAAGGCCCATAAGGCAAAAGTGAAGTTTACTAGGGGCTTGGCATTGATGCAGTCTGCAGCTAGAAGAAAAAGTTTGCTAGGGTACCTCGGGATAGTAACACCCATATCCACAAAAGAAATGGATCCCTGAGGATTTTACAGAGTGAGACTAGGTGCCTCACTTCCAACCCCCAACCTGGAGGACCAGGATGCCTCATTTAGTCCGGAACCTCACCTTCGACCTGTCCGGCAAGGGAGACCCTACCAGTAGCCGAAGCTACCGCTGGCATAGCTCTTAGGATCATCGGAACACACAAGCTCCCACCCCGTCAAGGCGCAGGCATCAGTTAGTGGAGATATATATATATATATATATATATATATATATACACGAAT
Source organism: Amaurobius ferox (assembly GCA_951213105.1). Lineage (NCBI taxonomy): Eukaryota > Metazoa > Arthropoda > Arachnida > Araneae > Amaurobiidae > Amaurobius > Amaurobius ferox. The sequence goes on along the minus strand of OX578147.1, from coordinate 275,280 downwards.
GTTTTTACAAAAATGATTTCTTTCATGCATTATCCTTAAGTTATAATTTTTATACATCGATAATGTGTTTTTGTTGTTTATATTTAACATTTTTGGGGGTGGACAGCTCCTCAGGCAGACCAAACTCTGGTCTTCAGACCAGAGTGGATTCTGATTCCTGGGTTTTAATTTTAAAATATTCAAAGTGTTAATTGAGTTTTATTTTAGTTGAGGTAAATTTTAATTATCCCATGTGCAATGTACTAACCACTTAAATAGCAGAGTAAGAATTTTATAAAATCTAACTTGTTTATGTTTGGAAGCACTTAAGTAATTGTTGTCAATAAAAGTTAATTTTTAATTTAACAACTAGTGTTGTGATTCTTTAGTTGTTGTTGTCTGTGCTATTTATTTATTTAAAGGTAAGTGGAATTTTTAGAAGTTATATGATATTGAAGTGTTTTAAGGGTGTAACATAATTGAGCACAGACCAAGCTGTAGGTAATAAATAAAGTAAATAAAGAAACAAATAATAATTATAAAAGTAAACTTTATTGTTTTAAATCTATACGATCACAGGTTAAATATAAAATATAATTAAGTAAATTTAATGATAAAATATAAATATAATAACCTAGAAAAATGAAATGTAAATAACTTAAAGATAAATATGAAATTAATATAAATACAAATAACTTGTGTGAATTAAACTTATAAATAGTAAATAAGAAAGTTTAATAGTAAGGGAGGGCAATCCCTTCCCAACATAAGTAACTACCAGCGATTACCCGGCATTGCTCGGGATAGCAGTGATTACCCGGCATTGCTCGGGATAGCAGTGATTACCCGGCTTTGCTCGGGATTTATCATGCAAAACTATGATAAAAATTGCACCAGAACATATACACCAGAACAGGCCGTGATTCTTATACATTGTTTTTTCACTGTGAAAGATGTAAATTCGTTGCATTATGTAAGAAAAAAAAACCATTGCATTATATAAGTCATAGCTGCATAAAGAATCTTCCTCATAAAATGCTGATAATTAAATAACCACTTTTAACACTTTACAACATAGTTGAAAAGTGTTTATGACTTTGTTCATTCTAACGGTCTGTGAGACCTATGGGAATATAAATGAATAATATCACCCAATTAGTTTTGGATTGAACCCAGGTTGAAAAAATGAAATGCATTAAACCTAAGGGACCTAATTTTTCAAACATTTTTAAGTGAATTTAAAATTCACAAATTGCTTCGAAAGTTTTAGGAAATATTCAAATTATCTCATCAAATATATAAAAAAATGTTCAGCAAAATATATTCAGTAGTTTTTTTTAATAACAATTAAAATAATAATTAAACCATTTGTATGAAGAGATCACGTGACCATTATATGAAGATATCATGTGACCTACTTAAATAAAATATGGCATCCATCTTGTGCCGAAATCATGATTTTTAAAATTATTTTTAATTTATATTTAGTGTTATATCCGTCTTAAAACCGTTTTATTTTTGCTTAATTTCTTTGCATCTGTATTCTGAAACAGCACAATTACAATATATTTGAGTTTAAATGATCAATACCATCCACATTGTGTCAAACTTGTGATTTTTAAAGTTCTTTTTAATTTAAATTTAGTGTTGTATTCATCCTAAAACTGCTTTATTTTTACTTAATTTCTGTGCATCTGTATTCTGAAACAACACAATTACAATATATTTGAGTTTAAATGATCATCAAACTTTGATTATTTCTACAATGATAATTTTTACTTATGGAGAATATAAACTGATTACACTGTAAGATGAGTTGTACAAGAATTGCTGAATTTCTTTAATGCAAAATTATTTTGCTCAGCAGTCTGCAATATAGATGATATGAATGAAACATTCATTGATTTTACATAGAGAAGCAGACGGTTTAATGGCAGACTTCTTCGATGAAGTTTTATGCATAGTGTTAAATTACTTTGGCCTCCATGATTTTAAGTTTTTAAGTAGAATAAATTATTGTAGTACTGTGATGAATGAAATAAAAATGTATGAATGAAATATTTACTGCTTTTACACAGAGAGCCAGGCCCGTCTGTCCAAAAAGTTGCTTTATATCCTAGGATGAGTCAGACGGTCTGGGTTTTCAACAGAGAGCCAGGCGATTTATATTTCAATAACATCATTTAAATCAAGTTCGTTTTTTTCAAGTTCGTTCAAATATAATTAATTATTGCAGTATTGTGATATATTACCGCTGAATGTATTGCATTTTAGAGATGTTTAAATAAAATTAAAGTTGGAAAGTGTTTCATAATCAATGCTTTATGCATGCATATATTTCGATGACATCATTTAAATCAAGTTCGTTTTTTTCGATGAAGTTTTAAATTTTCAAATATAGTTAATTATTGCAATATTGTGATACATTACCGCTGAATGTATTGCATTTTAGAGATGTTTAAATAAAATTAAAGTTGGAAAGTGTTTCATAATCAATGCTTTATGCATGATTGATCTTTCTTGTAATTTCTTAATATTTTTCGTTGTTGAGTAAGCTTGTGAGAAATAAACTATGGTGATAGTTTCCATTTGAATTCATATTTCAAACCTGTGATTTTCAAAAGTGACTAATACGTTCAATAAACTCCCACAAAACTCGGAGATTTAATTGACTTTCACGTTAAAACCAATGATTTCCAACCTTTTTCGCTGGGAATCATAGAGTTAGAGAGTAGAACTCTTATTAAAAAGTTTCGTTTTCCATTAATATCTCAACAACCCCTGGTTTTAGAAACTCGAAACATAGACTAAATTTATGGGGGCTATTTCAAAGCTACCCACCGAATTTCAATAAATTTGGTTCAGCCGTTCTCCCGTGATGATGAGACAAACGAAAGTGTCATTTTTCACTAATATCTCAAGAACCACTGGTCGTAGAAACTCGAAACATGAACTGAATTTTAAGTGAGGCTATTTTAAGACTACCCTCCAAATTTCGTCAAATTCGGTTCAGCCATTCTCCCGTGATGTTGGATCATACATACATACATACATACATACATACATACATACTTTTCTTCTTTATATATATATAGATATACTGAAAATACACTAAATTTACACTTTTAATTCAGTTTTTGTTTTCATTTGGTAACTGGACATGGTTTCAAAACTGGCATAGCAGAACTGCAAAAAAAATACCTTAAATATCTAGAGAACGTCTAATCCTAGAATAATGAGGTTGACCTTATTCTTTTCATCGTCAAAATTATGTATAAAACAAGCGAATTGATACATTTTGAGCACAGAGATATTTATCTTGGATTTTTACAATTTTTCCAAGCCATTTCTCAAAAAATGGCAGGTTCTTTTCTTTCAAATAAATCTAAAATGCTATCAGCACCAGGATCACCCACAAGTTACTTATCTACCTCCATTAAATTTTTCAACACGATTCCAATACTTTCCTTATGCATTACCATGTATTGCAGGGAAAGTAAAATACTTCATTATTAGTTACGGTATAAACTTTTGGTTGAATATATCAACCAGTTTCCGAGGTCTCCTTTGTCAAAACAAAAAGAGTAAACACACCAGCAAAGAACTTCTTGCCTGAAGAAGGATAATGTTTTTTGCTTCTGAAACGATTTATATATCTATTTATGCTGTAACTAACAAATTATATTTAATTTCAGACTGCAGAAACGTTTTTTACTTTCCCTGCAATAAATGGTCTATAGGAAAAATATTGGAAACGTGTCAAAAATCTCAACTCGAGTTTTCGAAGGATCTACATGTTTTGAGACCTCTATAACACGATAAAACTATTTTTAGCATAAGATCTGTGTGTGTGTGTGTGTGTGTGTGTCTGTCTGTCTGTGCAATGTATGTATCCAATCTAACTAAAGAACTATTTGACGGAATTCCATAAAATTTGGTAGGTAAGTCCCTTGTGGGTGATATTGGTGCTGATTAGATTTTGGTTTGATTCCGGATAAAATAACTTTTTTTTTTTACGAAATGGCCCACAAAAATTACCTGTATCCACTCTAGCTGCAAAACTAATGATGGTAGTACACAAAATTTGGTAGATAATTCATTTGTAGGTGTCCCTAGTGCTAATTAGATTTTTGTACAATTTGGAAAAAAAGAACCTGTTTCTCCTCCCCCCCCCCCCCCCACGCAAAAATCGTCAAAATCTAAAATAAAAGACTACGCATGATTAATGCATTAATTAAATGCTTGTTTTGCATGTAATTTTTGACGATGAAAATAATAAAACCAACGCCATTACTCTAGGACTAGCCGTTCTCAGGATATTTTAGTTTTTTCACATTTTTGCTGCTCCAATTTTGAGAATAAGTCCAGTTACCAAATGAAAACGAAAGTTGAATTAAATGTGTAAATTCAGTGTAATTTCAATTTTTTATACATGTTATTCAGTGCAATTAAACTCAATTTAATGAATTAATAATGAAATAAAGAGAAAATGAATTTGAGTTTGCAGGTAAAATCATGTGCTCAGATATTTGAATCGGTAAAAATATGAAGGTTCTTTCATGTATAGAAAGTTTGCTATAGGTAGAAATCTATCATGTTATTATCGTACAAGTACCCTGAAGCTGAAGAACTCCCATGTGCAGAAGGAATGAAACAAGGCAAAAATGGCTTGACTCTTCCTATCATACTGATTACCTTAGGATGGAATGAACTCTCCGGTGCATTACTACTGTTGACGGGCTAGTGGGTTGCTATACGTTATTGTCAATTTCGAAAACATAGTGACTCATTTTAAATATAGATGGCACCACCACAAAAGACCCCTCAAATATAAAAGACTCCTTTTTAACACTTTACAACATAGTTGAAAAGTGTTTATGACTTTGTTCATTCTGTTTGTCTGTCCGTTAGCACGATAACTGCCGTTAAAATGACTTTATCAAAATAAAATTTTTGTATGTTGTTCAGACGGTCCGTGGGACCTATGGGAATATAAATAAATAATATCACCCAATTTGTTTTGGATTGAACTCGGGTTGAAAAAATGAAATACATTGAACCCTATGGGACCTAATTTTTCAAACATTTTTTAAGCAAATTTAAAATTAACAAATTTTTCGAAAGTTTTAGAAAATATTCAAATTATCCTATAAAATATATTAAAAAAAATTCAGCAAAATATATTCAGTAGTTTTCTAAATAAAAATTAAAATAATAATTACACCCTTTATATCAAGAGATCACGTGACTATTATATGAAGAGATCACGTGACCCACTTCGAAATAAAATATTGCATCCATCTTGTGTCAAAATCGTGATTTTTAAAGTTCCTTTTAATTCATATTAAGTGTTGTATCCATCCTAAAACTGCTTTATTTTTGCTTAAATTCTGTGCATCTACATACTGAAACAATGCAATTACAATATATTTGAGTTTAAATGATCATTAAACTTTGATTATTTCTACAACGAAGCCTAATTTTCTCTTATGGAGAATGTAAATACCAAAAGATGTAGAATGAGTTGTATATGAATATTGCTGCATTTCTTTAATGCAAAATTATTTAGCTCATGGAGTCTGCAATATAGCTAATATGAATGAAACATTCATTGATTTTACACAGAGAACCCAGATGATTTTTTCGATGAAGTTTTAAGCATAGATTCAAATTACTTGTACCTCCATGGTTTCAGGTTTTTAAATAAAATAAATTATTATAATATTGTGATGAATGAAAGAAATGGAAACATGTTTATGAATGAAATGCTGCTTTTATATAGAGAGCCAGGCGTGTTACATTTCGATGACGTCATTTGAATAAATTTAATTTGTTTTCGATGAAGTTTTCAAATATAATAAATTATGGTAGTATTATTATAATTTTACAAATATTACCGAGGAATGTATCGCATTTCAGAGATGTTTAAACCAGACAATTTATATTTCAACTTCATTTGAATGAAGTTTATTTTTTCATGAAGTTTTAAGTTTTCAAATACATAATAAATTAATATAGTATTGTGATAATTTTAAAACTATTACCGAGGACTATATCGCATTTTAGAGATGTTTATATAAAATTACACAGAAGTTGGAAAGTGTTTCATAATCAATGTTTTATGTGTGATTGATCTTTCTTGTTATTCCTATTTTTACCCAGACTGCTTTAGATCGGAACCCAATGGGATGGCAACCACAAGGACCGTACTATCCTTCCTATTTTATATTTTGATGACATCATTTGAATAAAGTTCATTTGTTTCGACAAAATTTTCAAATATAATAAATTATTGTAGTATTATGATAATGTTTACCGAGGAATGTACTCATTTTAGAGATGTTTAAATCAGGCAATTTATATGTCAATGCCATCCATCATTTGAATGAAGTTCTTTTTTTTTTATGAAGTTTAAGTTTTCAAATATAATAAATTAATGTAGTATTGTGATAATTTTAAAAATATTACCGAGGAATGTATCGCATTTTAGAGATGTTTATATAAAATTTCATTGAAGTTGGAAAGTGTTTTATAATCAATGCTTTATGCATGATTGAACTTTCTTGTTTTTAATTAATTTGTTATATTTATTGACTATAATGAGCGTTCTAATTGTATTAGAAGACTCAGAAAAGTGCATTTTACAAGCAAATTATATTTCAGACTTTCATATGCAGTATTTTTTTTTTATTAATACTCATTTTTATAAAATTACATTGATGGTATAGGGAGTAAGTGACTGAAACATCCCCTTAATGACAGAATTCAATTGTATGACATCATGTATGCCCCCCCCCCCCCCCCCCCCGATATGTTTTATTAGGATATGTTTTATTTTTATAAATCAGAAATTCAAGAAACTCAAATTAAATTCTATTAGTAACATGTGCAAAAATCTCTTTACACAGACCCTGCCTTCCTTATAACTGGATTAAAAATATGAGTAAAACCGTGATGAGTAGAAGAATGCGAATGAGCAGGGATCCAAACAATTTTCATCAGCTGTAGACTCTTGTGAACCGAATCCCAAGTTATTTATTCGCAACGTCATCAGAGGCACAGCTGTGGGGTCAAGGTAGATAAACTTGTTTCTGAGAATTCCGGAAAAATACGTCACCCCTCGAGAGATAATGGAAGTAATCTTTTGGCACACAGTGAATGTGACTAGAGGGATAGGTAGATAGAAAGGAGGTATTATCACTCTTCGGTAATTTTGAACAAATTCATCACCAAATAAGTTGCGCCATCTAGTGATAGTGAATCAAAGCTTCGTATACTGAGGAATCCTCGTAAGTATTTTGAATACAGTTTTTTATAAGACAAAAATCTTCAACTGTAACCTAACATTATTTCCTTGGTAATACATATGAAATATTTCTTGATTTTATCTGTCAGTTTTTCTGTACTAATGAATCTGCATAATGGAAGCATTATTAGTTGCCTTATGTATGCCTTCTACAGAAATAAACATATTTTTTATATATTTTGATTATTCTAGCGACTTTGTGGTCTTTTTCTTTTATTTTTTTTTTTAATTTTTTATTTTTTACACTTTAATATTAAAATTCAATCAATATCCTTTAAATGAAATAACTTTCTGTAAAAATCCATAATGTATGTTTCTTATTGTGTATTATAGTCAATCAATTAACTTTGTATAGTGTGCATTTGCCCTAACTGTGGCTAAGTATACTCTATATAATGTTAATTTTTCTTTATGTATAACTGAATTATATTTATTGGGCCATCTATTTAAATGGACTACAGCCTGGTACAATAAAGCATATATTACACATTTTATGAAATAATGTAATTTGCTTAATAAAGATTATTGAATGCATATCAGCTTTATGAGCAAAATGAAACCTGAAAACTCTCATTCAGACAGTCTTCAATAAAATAATTTCATAATTGTTTACATGCACTGGTCTTTGGATTTTTTAAAACTTTATAAAAGTTTTAAACTCTACATTGCTAGTTCCATGGATGTCACTTAATATCTTTCCTAATACAAAATGTTGTGTATAATTTGGGTAATTTTGAACATATTATATCTTTGCTGTCATGTTTTTTTTTTCTTTGCAGGAGTAAATACATTGCAGGTCAGGAGACGTCAACCTTCGCCCACTCTGTCCGTAGCCAGCAGTAATAGTAGCTCCTCTGACTTAAAGAAGTGTAGCAATTCCAAATTTGGTAAGACAAGATCTTTTGTACTAACCTCGTTGTATTAGAATGTAATTTTTGGTCAAAGGCCTCTTTCAGGTGATACATTATGGCATCATGACTGTATTTGCACACAATGCTTTGAAATTCATGGTTTTTAACAAGCAGCAAAAGGCAGAATGATTTGTATTATAAGCATTTTTTTGTATTAAACATATTTTTCTTCTTTCCCAAATTTCCTAAAATATTATTCATTTTCCTAAAATTTTCAAAACTTTAATTAATTTCATAAGACATTTTAGTTAGTCTAATGTTTAGTCTGCTTATAACCATCCACATCTGGTTTAAAGCATTATGCAATTTGAACCCAAGTTGGGCCTGGCACAGATATTAAGAGCACTAAAATTCACAATTTTTTTTTCTTTAAATAAGATGTTTGAGTGAAGTTAAAACTATAGATCTAAATTTAAAATTGAATAAATGAATTATAAATGAATTATTTTTGTATGTTCTGCTTTTGTACTCTATTATTTATAATAGTCTGGTTATTTTTTATATGTTTATTTTAGCTAGGAAATGCCATCTGTGTTAACAAACTTAAAAAATTAACTTATTTTTCTGTTTGAATTAAAATGTAGATAAATACCTATCTTTTCCTCTTTTGAAAGCGAAACAATATACTGAAACTGAGTATTGGTGTGAGTAAATTCATAGATTTTGTGTATTTTGTATATAAATATTGTGAGTTATAACAGAAACTTTCCTAAAATTTTAATATATTTTTATAAAATTTCCAGAAATTCCTTCTAATTTTTCTTTTTTTTTTTCTTTTTTAAATATATGATCTCTAAAGGCCGTATCACATTCAAGAACTTTTAGAGCAACCAACTATTTCAGACAACTTTTCCCCCAATTTTTCGGCGAAAAAGTTGGCGATAGGGTTATTGACAGTTTGAAGAAGTTGTGCTAAATGACAAAACTGCGGCGATATGTTTATCGCCTTTTGGCGACAACTATACATTTGTACATATACTTTTCGGCAGGCAGCACGTTCTTGCTTCGACTTCGGCAGTAAGACAATACTTTTACTTAGTACTTCCTTTTGTAACCTTTATTACTTTGTAATTATGACTAAATTGCTATCAGCTGCAGGGAAAAATCAAATATGCTTTGGCATAATTACGCTAGGATTATTCCTGCTTAAGAAGAAGAAACAAAGCAAACCGAGAAGGATGTGGACAAGATCTATTGTAAATTTTTGATTTGATCTTTTTTATATGGATTACTTCAGATATCAGAAGCTTAAATAGATGAATGAACATTAAAAAATATATTTTTTATTGGATTTGTCACACATCCGTATAAAAAAGCAAATAAATATTTGTTGAAAAATATTCACTCTATTTTAAGATACAAAATTAGTTTAAAAAGCGATATTGCCGATATTGACTGAAATGAAACAAAGAAAAGGAAAACGTAAAAAGTATTTAAATTCAAGAATGCCGTTATTAAAATATCATGTCTTAAACAAATTTAAGTTCATTACCATTTTATACTTGATTTTAAAGGTTTTCAAATACGTATCTATGTTAAATATCCAAAGATGTTCTTTGCTCATTTGTAACGTTTAAAATATTTCTCATTAAAGTAAACTCTTAAAAATTATTTTATCTACATTTATATTTATTGAGTAATTATGTTTTAAAATAGATTTAAATGTACATTCCATCTATAGCTGGTATAAAGTATACTTCAAGATGTTTTTCAAAGCAACTTCGAAATAAATTTTTATAAGCATTCAAATTTAAAAGAGTAAACTTTTCATATTTACATACAAACTTATTTTTTTTTATTAAAAGTAAATGATTTTCAAATGTATTGTAAATTTCTAATTGTCTATGTGCGTTTAAAATAATAAAAAAAGTCTTCAAATGCTAGCATCAAATTATTAAAATTTCAAATTATTTTGATTTTTGTTTTTATTCTAATCTAAAATATTCAAAATTACATGTCGAAAGATAACTACTACTCGTATAAGGATGTTCAATGATTTCTGTCTAATTTTACATGCACATTTTATATTTGCTAATTTTACAAGCACTTTTTTACTTAAGAATATATTCCATCTATACCTGCTATAAAGTATACTTCAAGATATTTTTCAAAGTAACTTCGAAATAAATTTTTATAAGCATTCAAATTTAAAAATAATTTACTGATATAAGGTTATTTTGTATATAGAACGTAAAATAATTTAAAACAAAAAAATTCTGCAGATTATTAAAGAAAAACTGTATTTGAATATTTTAGCAACAGATGGCAGCACTTGTAAAATTTAAAATTCGCTTGGATTTGAACCAGAGCCCAGTCGTTTTCTGAGCTGATTCTCTACCACCCAAGCCAAAACTTCACATTTGAAATGTACTAACAAATTATATCATGCAATGCCTTTAGTGTTATTTTAGAGTACTATTTTGAAGAGTAAACAGAATAAGTTTTCAAGTTGTTTTAGTATTGCAATAGAAGGATAAAAAAAAGTCTATGGAGAACATACATAAAAATTCATTTTCTAAATTATGTCTGATGTTTTTTTTAACAATTCGAGAAAGAGAACATAATTGTATTCGTTAAAACGAGAAAATTGCCATAGTTTAGTAAATATTCTAAAACAATTTAAATTAGGATCCTTTGTGTTTTGTGATAGAATCACTTTAGTTAGCTTATTTTAGAAAACTGATGAAATATGTATATATCGCCAAAGCAAACTCGCGTACGCTCTTGTTTAAATTCACAGAAATACGGATTTTCTGAAACGCGTCAATACTGTAAACTAGCAAGTCACTAGTAAATATAAATTTGAATCAGAAGAGACCAAAGAGATTATATTAGTAATAATATCTTAATTTTTATTATATAATATTTCATGTATATTAAATCGCTTTGGAAGAGGTGGTTCGTAAAGATGATATTTTCTCATACGCATGTTTCTTCAAATTCTTTTTTAAATACAGTGGATCTTTTAGATTCCACAAAAATGATTTTTCACGTATTGATTCAATTAACTGAATTTCATCTCGCATGACTACTTTTTTTCGACTTCGAGACGACTTCCATTGACATCCACCTTTATGACACAGAAATATTATAAATACTTAACAAAATTCTAAATCTGAACTAAAATAATACTTCGCGCTGCCTAGTTATTATATCAATATAATCTATCTGTTATTATATTCTATCTGTTCGCGCTCCACAGATTCAAACTTGCGCGAGGATTTCACACCAAACCAGAATGTAGTAGAATCTGTGCCAACCTTTCTACACACGTGATTCCTTCGCTACTCATCTGTGATTGGCTGGTTGGTAAAAAATTGTCCCAAATGAACAACTTTTTCTATACCGGTCAGATAAAGTTATCCCAATTTTTTGACCTTCTTTCACACAAGTTTTCCCCCAACTCGGCGTAAAAATTGTTCGAAAAGTTGGTTGTCCGAAAAATTGCCGGAAAAATTGTTGAATGTGATAGGGCCTTAATAATGCTCTAGTTGCAGATAACAGCATCCATGATTGTAATGAACAAGCTTATGCTGTACAGTACAGAATCATTTATCCGATATACAGAATGCTCCCAAAACCGGAATTGGGCAGAATGATGCCATTGCATGAACAAACATATTTCGCCAAAATTTGGTCAAATAGCATATTTTTTTTTTTAATAATAATTTTATGTTTTATCTGAGAAAATTACTTTTCAAGCATGTAGTTAATGAAATGAAGGGTTATTTTCTAGAAAAATCTATTAAAACAATGATTTAGGCATTTGAAATACAGCCATTTTGAGAAGATATATTAAAATTTGATGTGTTCCCATCTATAAATAAATAGGGTGTTATAATTTTATTAAAAATAAATAAATGTTATTATCTTTAGTGTAAACTTGTGTTCTAGCAAGCCTTAATAATCAACTTCTTTCATGTTTTGAGTTTTGGCCTTTTTCATAATTTTTTCTTAACTAGATCTGATTCTAATTTAATTACATAACATATATTTTCAATAATATATAATTTTATTTAATTAAATATACTTTTTCATTGCAAAACAAAGATTCATGTAATACATTTATGCATAAAAATTCTGGAGCATTCTGGATAATATATCCCATACTATCATTATTATCAATGCTATTATTTAGTCATATTCTGTATGTCGCATCACATTGTTATTTATATTGCATTCTATCAACATTATCTATATTTTGATTTAGAAAATTCAATATTCTGATTCTTGTATTTTACAATTTAAAAGATGGAAAACTAGAATTACTCACTACTTAAATAATTTAATAATGCTCGCTACTTAAATAAGTTGTCACTACTTTCCTATAAATAACAAAGTAGGCACCCGCTACTTAAATAATGCATCCTAAATTAGTGGCCACTAATAAATAATTAAATAATTATCCTCTCCACAAAAAAAAAAAAAAAATCCGACATAATGCAAATAAAATAAATGAACAGGAAGAAAGACTTATTAAAAATGTTTGTTAGTAAATAGTGTTAATGGTCTTTGAAGAAGAAACAGGGGGACAGACTTCAATGGTGAAATGCTCAGCTGATTCCAAAAGTTTGAGGTGAATAAATTATAATTAATCAATGTATGGGTTTAGAAAATGATTTTTTATTTTTGTGCAACCTGTGATATTTTAAGGAGCTGCTGTTAAATTATAAATGTGGGATTGCTCATTCATTTTTACTTTCCCTGCAATACATGGTAATGTATAGGGAAAGTATTGGAATCATGCCGAAAATCGCAACTCGAGTTTTCGATGGACCTACACGTTTCGAGACCTCTAGAATACGAAAAAACTATTTTTAGCCTGATGTCTGTGTGTGTGTCTGTCTGTCTGTCTGTCTGTGCAGATTTTATATCCTCTCTAACTAAAAAACTAATGGACCGAATTTCACAAAATTTGGTAGGTAAGTCACTTGTGAGCGAGTCTGGTGCTGATTAGTTTTGGGTACGATTCGGGATAAAAGAACCCACCTTTTTTTGCGAAAAGGCCCACAAAAGCTTGTATCCACTCTAACTGAAAAACTAATGGACCGAATTTCACAAAATTCGGTAGATGAGTCACTTGTGGGTTACACTGGTGCTGATTAGATTTTGGTATGATTCGGAAAAAAATGACCTGCCTTTTTTTGCAAAATGGCCCGCAAAAATCGTCCAAATCTGAACTAAAGAACTGGGTATAGTCAAATATATCCATTAAATGCTGATTTAATACGTAATTTTTAACGACGAAAAGAATAAGACCAACCCCATTACACTAGGACTAGCCGTTCTCGAGATATTTTAGTTTTTTGTACTTTCCCTACGCCACCTTTGAAAATAAGCCCGGTTACCGAATGAGAAAGGAAATTGAATTAAAAGTGAAATAAATTTAATTAAAATAAAGAGAACGTTAATATAAGTCTGCAGGGAAAGTCATGTGCTGCTCACATCAGATTTTTACTTTCCCTGCAATACATGGTAATGTATAGGGAAAGTATTGGAATCATGTCGAAAATCGCAACTCGAGTTTTCGACGGATCTACACGTTTCGAGACATCTAGAATACGAAAAAACTATTTTTAGCATGACGTCTGTGTGTGTGTCTGTGTGTCTGTGTGTCTGTCTGTCTGTGTGTCTGTCTGTCTGTGCAGATTTTGTATCCACTCTAACTAAAAAACTATTGACCGAATTTCTTAAAATTTGGTAGGTAAGTCACTTGTGCACAAATCAGGTGCTGATTAGTTTTGGGTATGACTCGGGTTAAAAGAACCCGCTTTTTTTTGCGAAATGGCCCGCAAAAGCTTGTATCCACTCTAACTGAAAAACTAATGGACCAAATTTCACAAAATTTAGTAGATAAGTCACTTGTAGGCCACCCTGGTGCTGATTAGATTTTGGTATAATTCGGAAAAAAATAACCTGCCGTTTTTTGCAAAATAGCCCGCAAAAATCATCAAAATCTAAACTTAAGAACTACGTATGCTCAAATATAGCCATTAAATGCTTGTGTAATACGTCATTTTTAGCGAAGAAAGAAATAAGACCAACCCCATTACACTAGGTCTAGCCGTTCTCGAGATATTTTAGTTTTTCGTATTTTTCCTACAACATTTTTGAAAATAAGTCCAGTTTTCAAATGAGAACGAAAATTGAATTAAAAGTGAAATAAATTTAATTAAAATAAAGAGAACGTTAATATAAGTCTGCAGGGAAAGTCATGTGCTGCTCACATCAGATTTTTAATTTTCCTGCAATACATGGTAATGTATAGGGAAAGTATTGGAATCATGACGAAAATCACAACTCGAGTTTTCAACGGATCTATACATTTAGAGACCTTTAGAATACGAAAAAACTATTTTTAGCGTGGCGTCTGTGTGTGTCTGTCTGTATGTCTGTCTGTCTGTGTGTCTGTGCAATGTATTTATCCACTATAACTCAAAAACTTATAGACCGAATTTCATAAAATTTGATAGGTAAGTCACTTGGGTATGATCCTGATGCTGATTAGATTTTGATATGATTCGTAAAAACACAACCCGCCTTTCTTTGCGAAATGGCCCGTAAAAATTTCATGTATCCACTCTAGCTAAAATACTAATTGACTAAATTTCATAAAATTGGTAGATAAGTTACTTGTACGATACTCTGGTGCTGATTAGATTTTGGTATTATTCGCAGAAGTACAACCTGTCTTTTTTTACGAAATGACCCTCAAAAATCGCCAAAATCTGAAAAAAATCTACGTATGTGCAAATATATCAATTAAATGCTTATTTTATACATAATTTTTGATGAGGAAAATAATAAGAACAACTCTATTTCTCTAGGACTAACCGTTCTCGAGATATTCGAGATTTTTCTCATTTAGTTATGCCTCTTTTGGAAAAATGTTCAATTACCAAATAAAAACAGAAATTGAATTAAAAATGAAAATTTAGCACTATTTTGTGCAATTAAACTCAATTTACTGAATGAGTCTGCAGGAAAAGTCATGTGCTGCCCACATCAGATTTTTACTTTCCCTGCAATACATGGTAATGTATAGGGAAAGTATTGGAATCATGCCGAAAATCTCAACTCAAGTTTTCGACGGATCTACACGTTTCGAGACCTCTAGAATATGAAAACACCATTTTTAGCGTGACGTCTGTGTGTGTGTGTGTGTGTGTGTCTGTCTGTCTGTGCAGATTTTGTATCCACTCTAACTAAAAAACTAATGGACTGAATTTCACAAAATTTGGTAGGTAAGTTACTTGTGAGCGAGTCTGATTTTGATTAGTTTTGGGTATGATTCGGAATAAAAGAACCCGCCTTTTTTTGCGAAGTGGCCTGCAAAAGCTTGTATCCACTCTAACTGAAAAACTGATGGACCGAATTTCACTACCAATCATCTACCGAATTTCACCAAATTCGGTAGATGAGTCACTTGTGGGTTACCCTGGTGCTGATTAGATTTTGGTACGATTCAGAAAAAAATGACCTGCCTTTTTTTGCAAAATGGCCCGCAAAAATCATCCAAATCTAAACTAAAGAACTGGGTATACTCAAATATATCCATTAAATGCTGATTTAATACGTAATTTTTAACGACGAAAAGAATAAGACCAACCCCATTACACTAGGACTAGCCGTTCTCGAGATATTTTAGTTTTTCGTACTTTCCCTACGCCACCTTTGAAAATAAGCCCGGTTACCGAATGAGAATGAAAATTGAATTAAAAGTGCAATAAATTTAATTAAAATAAAGAGAACGTTAATATAAGTCTGCAAGGAAAGTCATGTGCTGCTCACATCAGATTTTTACTTTCCCTGCAATACATGGTAATGTATAGGGAAAGTATTGGAATCATGCCGAAAATCTCAACTCAAGTTTTCGACGGATCTACACATTTCGAGACCTCTAGAATACGAAAAAACCATTCTTAGCGTGACGTGTGTGTGTGTGTCTGTCTGTCTGTGCAGATTTTGTATCCACTCTAACTAAAAAACTAATGGACCGAATTTCACAAAATTTGGTAGGTAAGTCACTTGTGGGCGAGTCTGGTGCTGATTAGTTTTGGGTATGATTCGGGATAAAAGAACCCGCCTTTTTTTTGCGAAATGGCCCGCAAAAGTGTGTATCCTCTCTAACTGAAAAACTAATGGACCGAATTTCACAAAATTTAGTAGATGAGTCACTTGTGGGTCACCCAGGTGCTGATTAGATTTTGGTACGATTCGGAAAAAAATAACTCTCCTTTTTTTGAAAAATGGCCCGCAAAAATAGTCAAAATCTAAACTAATGAACTATGTATGCTCAAATATATCCATTAAATGCTTGTTTAATTCGTAATGTTTAGCGAAGAAAAGAATAAGACCAACCCCATTACACTAGGACTAGCTGTTCTCGAGATATTTTAGTTTTTCGTATTTTCTCTACGCCACCTTTGAATATAAGTCCGGTTACCGAATGAGAAAGAAAATTGAATTAAAAGTGAAATAAATTTAATTAAAATAAAGAGAATGTGGATATAAGTCTGCAGGGAAAGTCATGTGCTGCCCACATCAGATTTTTTTATATTGTAATATAAAAATTGGGTAGGTTTATTAAAGCATACAAAAATATATATTTTTTAAAAAATTATGAAAATGTGTCTATTAATCATATGGATTCCATTTAAAATTTGTTTAAAAGAGAATTTTTCGATCTTTCTGATAGTGTCAAGATGAATACTCTGTGATTATATTTTCAGTTTCTAAGGGATTGATTAGTGGAAACATCACCCAAAATTGTTGTTAATCGAACTATAACATACAATAACTAAAAAACTAATTTAAAATTAAAAGAAAAACACCAAGGTGGACCTAAATGGATCCTGAAGTACCTGGGCATCAAATTTCATGGCCATATGATGCTTAGATTTCCTGCTACAGACTACACTGCAGAGAGACACACAGACACTTTTCTTATGTAAAATTAAATTTGAATCTAATTTATTATTTTTATTTTAAACAAGTGTGTGAATATGATATAAAAGATAATTTTAACATTATTTGAGAGCAAATTGATTGTAACATTATGTAAATGAAAAAAAAATATAAATACAGTAGAATGCCATTTATTTGTGGATCATATTTGACTGGGCATTATCTAAATAAGTAAAATGCTCAATAATACAGAAATAGAAGGGTCTATAAATTACATAAACAAAATCACTCAATTTAGCATAAATTGTCCTGATTATATTGAGTTATTTTTAACTAGTTTTTAAGTATGCAGTAGGGTGGATTCTGTTGGTGATTTGATTTGACATGGAATGGCACTCTCCTAACTTCCAATTTTTACTTTTTCTAGGTGCAGATTCACCACAAGCTGTGCGTAAACTACTAGCTCTCTCAGATCCCAACAAAGTTCGACCCCACCAACCACTGTGTCCACCTCTATCTGGATCTCCCTCCCTCTCACCCATTACCGTACGTCGCCGTCATGACCCTCGTCCTAGTTTCTCTGCGGAAGTGGGTACTGCAAGTATTCCTGTAGATTTGTACCCAGAGAGCTCTAGTGTCTCTAGTTTTGGAGCAGCCTCCATCAAGAAATCTCAGACATCAGGTAATTGGAAGCAGTTTATGTGGAAACACACTTTCTAAACTTACTGTTAACTTTTCCTACCATATAAGATAAGGTAACGTTGAAAAAAAGGTTTTAAAATGGAGTGAAAGATTGGAACTCACATGTTCAATGGATCTATACATTTTAAGCCATCTAGAAAACAAATACACTATTGTGAACATGGTGTGCGTCTGTCTGTACAATATATGTATCCACTCTAAATCAAAAAGTATTTGCCAAAATTTCTTAAAAATATTGATAGATCTCTGATGGACTACAATGGTGCGAATTAGATTTTGGTGCAATTTGATAAAAAGAAAACCAGTCTTTCTTATGCATTACCCCTTTTTAAAATTCATATAATCTGAAATAAAATGTTAAATATGCTTAAGTTTGTAAATAAAATTCTTGTGTCATATATAATTTTTGATGACAAGAAATAAAACCAACCCCATTACTTTTAGATCAACCATTCTCAAGATATTTTAGATTTTTAAAATTTCGATAAACTGTCGATATTTAAAAATGTGCTAAGGCACCCATTTTCTGCCAATTTTCAGACAAATATGCAAATCTCTTGGTGTTTGAAGTGTTTAAAGAGAAATTTCCTTTTTTTTTTTTTTTTTTTTTTATGAAAATAACTCACTTGACAACCATGACTTACTTTTGGCCCTAAATTTTAAATTCGTATGTTGATAAGTTTTTAATGTGTTTTATTTATTTGTTGGCAATTTGGAAAATATTCTCTGGCAATATCATAAAAATCAGCATTTGTATATGACTCTTGCTATATTTTGTTTTACTATAAAAACATTTTCAATTTTTACAATCTGTTTGCATTGACTAAGATTTTATTTACAATTTTATGTTTTATGTGGAAAAATTATTTTTCAAACATGTAGTTAATGAAATGAAGGGTTATTTTCTAAAAAAAATGTATTAAAACAACGATTTAGACACTTGAAATACAACCATTTTGACAGGATATATTAAAATTTGTATTCCCATCTATAAATAGGGTGTTATAATTTTATTATAAGATAAATAAATGTTATTATCTTTAGTGTAAACTTGTGTTCTATCAAGCCTCAATAATCAACTTCTTTCATGTTTTGACCCCTTTTTATAATTTGTTCATAACAACTAGATCTGATTCTAATTTAATTACATATCATATATTTTAATAATATATAATTTTATTTAATTAAATATACTTTTTCATTGCAAAATAAAGCTGTATGTAATACATTTATGCTTAATTGAGTTATAATTTTCTACAACAACATTGTAGAACATTCCACATTAAATTTTAGAAAAAAGTTTTCCAAATAACAGAAAAATCCCTTATCCAGAAAGTCCAGAGGTCCCAAGTATTCTGGATTATAGATCCCATACAGTATTATTTTTAATCTAAATGAATGTTTTGCTTTGGTAGACAAATCCAGGCTGATCAAACTGCAGTCTTCAGACCTAAGAGTGATCCGAATCTGGAAGAATATATTACATTTATGAATTGTTTGTGGTCTATCTGTTAGGGTTTTATAATTAATTAAATTTCTATTGTTTTAAATAAAAATATCATTAGGGAATTACTTGGCTGTGTTTATTCTTGTCTTCTTTTGATATTTTAATTTTGAATTAAAGAGAGGTGTTTGTTTAGTAACTGTGTAATCGTAATGGTATGTAGTTAAATAAGATGCAACTTAACAAAGGCCACATGAATTAATAATAAAAATCTTTATTGAGGAAAATCAAACAAATTGAATCTTGATACATTATTAAGCAATATATAGAAAAACAACACAATTAAATCTCTTAAGATATTAAAATCTAACTATTAACAAAATGTTAAATACCTAAATATGGAAAACATTAAAATAAATAATGAATAAAAATGAATTATAATCGAATAATAATATAATCTTAATTTATCATAAGCTAATTGGAGTAACTATATAGTGGAACGTAATAATTTTAAAGATAAATCTAAATAATAATAATTAAATAAATATTTATTAACTATAATAGTTGGGAAGGAAAACCTTTCCAAAACATGTCAAATGCATCTATTGCCATAACTAGCTGTTGGTATCTATAGGCATTATTAGCCAATTTGAAAAAAAGAAATTTGTAAAGAATATTTTTGAAATATTTTAAAAGAATAACATGTGATTTTTATTATTATTATTCTGAAACTGATTGTTGTACAAAATTAACCTAAACAATATTGAATATGAATGTATTCAAACGTCGATTATAGACTTGTGTTCCAGATATTATTAGATATCATTAGTTTATCTGAACTGTGCAATTTGTTTTTGCCTTCCTAGATCATGTTTGAACCCAGACCTATAAAGGTTAATGGTTTGTTTCTTCTTTACAGGATCTGTGACTTCATCGGAGAGTCTCCACATGCAGCACTGTGAAACAGATTCTGGCAATGGATCAGCCAGCTTTGACAGCCACAGCAACAGCTCAGCTGGCTCCACTAACTCTCCACCTCGTCTCAAAAGGATGGCATCTGGTGAGTAATTGAGAAACATTGCTATATATATTGATAATTCTCAAAGAATGGAAATCCAATGGATCCTATAGGAATTGAGTTATTCATTTGACCTTCCTCAACTTTGTCAAGTCCCAGCCTGCTCAAAAATAAATATTACAAAAGTTCATTAAAAAGGCACATATGCCTAAGTCAAAGCCAAAGAGGTTGCATCCTCTTTGTATACTCTCTTCCCAACTAATGTAATGAATCTATTACAATCTGTTTTTACTTTCCCTATACAGGGTGATTAAAAAGGATGAGACAAATTTTATGAGGTGGTAGTCAGTGATGTGGGTGGGAAATTTTTCCATTTTGGAAAATTTTCTTGAAATTTTTCCGTGGAAAATTTTCCATACGTGAAAGAATGCTTTTTTCCCCCAAAAAAATCATCTCTGTTCATTATCTATATATAAATTTATATAAAAATAACTAGAAATAAATATAGCTAAAAATAGCTATAAAAATAACTAGATCAGTTACATGTTAAATATTATTTGTCATAAATAAATATATAAACTTATGGATGGTCTACTTTAAAACATTTTTGATGCTCTGAATACAATTGTTTTTAAAAAACCCGCTTGGTACATAGTATTTAGTCATTTGCTTAGTTATTAATTATTAGAATATATACCATATTCTAATTTAATTTTCAAAGGGGAATTTCCCTTCTGCAAGGGGAATTATTATTTGCAAGGGGATTAGACTCACAAGGTTCACATATTTCAAGTAACTGTTCAAAACAATCAGGCATTTTATCAAATTTTATGGATTGTATGTCAAAAGAACACTAAGAAAAGGCAGATGAGACATTAGCAAGAGCTATATTTGCAAGTGGTGCACCTCTTTCTATAACTGAAAATCAATATTGGAAAGATCATTACAAACAAATTTGCCCATCATACAAGTTGTCATCACGCTTTTGCTTATCACATTCCCTTTTAGACAGAGAATATGACAGAGTTCAAGAAATGATTGTTCAAAAGATTGGTCAAGCAGAATCACTGACACTGATGTCCAATGGATGGACTGATATACAAGGAAATCCTTTGATGAACATTATGTTTGCAACACCTGAGCCAATATTTCTGAAAGCAATTGCTACCAAATCTTCTTGTCATACAGGAGATTTCATTGCTAATTTGTTGAGTGCAGAGATTGAAAAAGTTGATCCTTCAAAGATACAAGCAGTTATAACAGACAATGCAAGTAATATAAAAGCTGCATTGAAGATATTAAAGGAAAAGTATTCTCAGTTAATAATATTTGGTTGCCTTACCCATGGGTTAAATCTTTTGGCAAAGGACATTATAAATTTGGATACGATGGAAAAAGTATTGTCAAATTGCAAGACCATTGTGAAACTATTCAACAGTCATCATGTTGCTAATCAGACACTTAAGCAAATACAAAAGGAAAAGCTAGGGAAGGAAAGTTCACTTTTGTTATCAGCAAAAAACTAAATGGTGTTCAGCTACTAAGTGTTTGGATAGTTTGTTGCGTACAAAGAATAGCCTGCATTGTGCATCTCTAGATGACAGAGTATAGCCAATTATTCCTTCAAATATTCGTCAACGAATTCTCAACAACAATGTATTTTGGGTTCAAGTTCAAATGGCATATAACTTGTTACTTCCAATTTCGGAACGGAAACCGCTAAGCTGGTTTCAGCAAGTTACTTTATAGATGTGTCCTCTGTTGGTAGTTCTGGTTCTGACTGAGATTCACAACAGTCTGAATCTGAACTGGAATTTAATAGTTTTATAGATTGTGACGATGACTAAATGGTGGATGGTGGGAGTGACCAATAATATTTTTGAGCAATTCCACAGAACAAGGGACATAACATAATCTTGCAAAAAAAAAAAAAAAAATCAATCGGATTGAACACAGTTTTTTATACTATAATTGTTTTGGAAGTCAGTGGTATAAACATATAAAATAAATGTATGTTCATTTCTTTTTTGTAATGCTATTTAATACTGTAAGCATTATGTTACATTAGAATAGAATAGAATACCAATTGAAGAATAGGAAAATTTTCCATTTTAAAAATTTTCGGAAGATCAACATGTCTGGTGGTAGTACATACCAAACCAAGCATTTTTATCATAGTTTACTGGGTCAGATTTTTTATCATAGTTTACAGGGCCCTGGATTGGGTGAGGTGGTCTCATAACTTGGCCACCACAATCGTCCGATCTGTTGTGTCTTGACTTCCTTTTGTGGAGATATCCCAAGAGTCTCATCTATGACACTCCCCTTGAATCTGAAGAGAAACTCGTTGCCAAAATTTTGGCCATTGCTGCTGAAGTTCACGACATGCCTGGTCTGTTCGAGAGAGTTCACCAATCCCTCCATCGCTGCTGTGAAACATCATGCATTCAAGTTGGCAGTCGCTCTTTTGAGCCATTACTGTAATTATTGTTTATTAAATGTTCTTTTATAACTAAGTCATTCTTGTGTTTTTACTGGAAGAATGGATGCAAAAATTCATGATTCATGCTTCTCCTGAGTGATGTTCAGAAACACTAATTTACTTTTTGGTTTACTTACTTCGTTCTTGGGAATGACTCACGACGTTCTTTCAGCAATAGTCTTCATGTAAATCCGAATATCCGACGCGTACACAAATTCATTTGCATGTTTTTGAGGAATGTACCTTGGGAGTCATTCTGGGAGGTACCGATCCTGGCCTATATAAGGAAGTTCAGATTGGAGGAGTCTTTAGTTGTTGTAGAGTTGTTGAGATTGTTATATTCTTCAATTCAATTTTGCTCAATTCGTTTTATTTATTATGGTATGATAATCTGTACTATCATACTCTATTAAATTTTCCAACTATCATTCAAAATGATGATACTTGGAACGGATAAAAACTTGAACTTGTGGTGTTAGACGTAAGTTTAATAATGGTAATAGATATTGAGAGTGAAATCAAGTTTCGAAATACAGTGCATTGTCTCATAATTGTTATTTCAGTTTAATTGTGATGTATCAAGTCAATAACAAAAGAAAGGTATGAAGTTTCTTTTGGTGTTTAATATTTTAAACATTATTGTGATATGAACGTATATCTAGTCATTTACCATTTTTATCCAAGTGAAATAAGATTCCAGTATGTGACCACTAAATGGTGGAAAGTGTGCAACTTACAGTATATATGATAATGATTACCTCTTCAAGCCGAACTTTCTTGACCATTTACTCAACTTTCAATGAAATGTAAATATGTTTTGATGTGCTACGTAACAGTTAACACAGTCAGCCTGTATTACGAATTTGTATAGTAAGATTCTTGTGTTTAATAAAACATAGACTTTGTTTAAACAAATATGGGCTCCAGATTTTTTTCACAGAAACTCTGCAAGTTGAAATATAACTTTAATGTCTTGGAAAGATAATTAGGTTAGGGAAAATTTTAAACAAGGTTATGGAGCCAGGAGCCCTAGAAGGCTGAGTTAAAATTGATGGCGGGCCTCTAAAGCCCTCATACCGTAGCAGAAAAACCAGCTTCAAAACAAGTTGAAAATTTTAATACTAATAGAACATGGAGCCTGTTAAGATTCCATTGCTTAACAGGAACAACTACTCATCATGGAGCAATAGTATGGCCTTTGTCCTCAAGGCTGAGGGATGTTATGGATATATTGAGAGAAGTGTAAAGCTATTAGATGAAACAACTACCAGACGTGACCAAGAGAAATTTATCCTTCACAATGACCTGACTGTCACCTGAATATCAGGAGTTGATTAGCATCACTGACGATCCCGCAGATGCATGGGACAAGCTAAAACAACACTTTGATACACCAACATGAGCTAACTTAGTGTGATTACTCGATGAGTTTTTTAGTATACATCCAGAAATAGATGAGCCGATTGAGATATTCTGTGCATGACTAAAGATAGCTGTTTCCAAATTGAAAGATGTGAATCATCCAGTTGCCGAACTTTATGTGGCTTTTCAAGCGATCCGATATTTGCCAGAAGTATATCAGGGCATTGTGCAAATAATATACTGCTGGCCGAATGCTGACTTCACATTAGACAAAATACAGACTGAACTTTTTGCTGAAGAAGGGAGGTTGAAACAACAAAGCCGATATCTCAACGTAAGTTCCAGTTCTGCATACTCTGTGTCTTTTAAAGGTAAAAATATCCCTGTATATAATGTATCAAGAGACTATCAGGCTAAGCCTAAAGTAAAAAAGGCTCAGATTGGACTTTGTTTTTTATGTAAAAAGTTAGGTCATCTAAAGCAGAGGCGGCGAAACGAATAAATTTTAGAGGGGGGGGGGGGGCAAAAAAAAAATTTATTACACAAATTTTGGAAATCCTCACCAGCATACATTACTCACAGCATTTTATTAGCACGTATAGAAAGTGATAAAAAAAAAGAATAAGATAGAAAATATTTGCAAATAAATTCAGAGCACTGAATTTTTTCTTTTTCTATGTTGAGAAATAAAATAAAAATATATTATGAAACGTGCGAGTTGAATACCTTTTTACTAACAAATAAAAATTTCGTGAAATATAATATTTCAAGTTTTAATTCAAAATAAGTTTATAATAAATAATAATATTAATTGTAAAAATTGAACTGATTTTACAGAATAAATGGGTGAAAGATTTGTGGAAGGGAACTGCACCAGAGTTATTCAATCATAGTTTGATACATACATTAACATTTTCTGAGAATTTCATCTCTTTATCTATTTTAAGTTCAAAGTCATTAATTTTTCCATGGACGAACAAAATGTTAGCAATAGGGGATTTTTATAAGAAAAAAAAAAGAAATTTTTTTTAAAAGGTAAAATAAAAAATCTCATGCATACACAATCATTATTTGACATGTACTATGATTGTATTTCATTTTAATGTTAAAGCATAATAGTGAGTATATTAAAAAAAATTTCAATATTAGATTATTAAAAATGCCCAAAATAGTTTCGACGGTTGTCATTGCTGGAAATAAATGATCTAGCTTATATCATTGGCTTCTTTATGAACATGGAGTATAACACCTAAATCTCGAACACGTCCCTGTTTATCCTGCGCGACGGACGATGCAGTGTGCATATCTGAGCCTGTCTGATTCATGGTAAAGGAGAATTATGCGGCTTCTGTTGTCAAAGACTCGGGGCACACAAAGGTAGACGTCCGACTTTGCCTCACCTGGTTATACCCCCAGGCACTGGGTACCCATTTTAGTCGCCTTTTACGACATGCATGGGCTGCAATGGGACTATTCTACTCCGGTCACCATACGGCGTTGAGCACTCTAGAACACAAAAACACAGTATGACATCTCTCTCTCTCTCTCTCTCGCTGTGTGTCTGTCTGTCTGTCTGTGCAATGTTATCCACGCTAACTCAAAGTGCTTCGGTGTAATATTAATGGAATGAGTTCTGGGGCTACTAGAGTAAAACTTGATTGTGGACTTGCCATTGAAAAATTGAGTCCAGATCATAACCCTTCAGGAGACAAAACTTGTAGTACAAGCTTCATTGAAAATCAAAGGTTTTCAGATCTACAGAAAGAACAGACCACACAAAATGAGTGGAGGTCTGGTTTTACTGATTCGGGAGCTCAACTATCGTATTGAGTTTCCGGATAACAATGATTCCGATCTGAAGATTCAAGGTGTTGAAATTAACTGGAAGGGCGAGCTTATCAACATCATAAATATGTATCATCCTCCAAGTGCTTGGTACAAGATGGATGCATTAACCTTTTGCGACGGTTGGCACGCCGCCCACATGCCGGCTGCGAACTTGCATTCAAGGACGTACGGCACGCACTCGTGCCGGAGAGAACTTTACCCTAAACACCGACTGGCACGTATCGGTGTTTCTACGTGAAACGTTTTCATTTGTATTTATTTGTCTTCTAGATGGCGTTAAATGCCCGTGGAAGCAACTTAAATGTATTTTATAGATGTTTGACCTTGGCACAAGGAGAATCCAATGAATTATTTCTCCGTTTGAAGCGGTGATACATGGTTCTGTAAAGTAAACAGAGCACTTCTCGTAGCATCAACAATTTTATAATTGAGTTCCGGGTCTCCTTTTGATTTTAGCTTTTAATGATTTCGTTGGTGAATTACAGGAATATAAGAGAGTTTTTTTGGGGGGGGGGGGGAAGGGGGGTTAAAGGAATGTGTGACAGTGAAATATTTAGGCTATTTCGGATAAAAGTATGGCTGGTTTGAGACTTTTTCTTTCTGTGGAAGAATATACGCGTATGGTAAACGAACCAGACAGTAATGAAAGCAAAGCAGATAGTGAAGATTCGTGGAACAGTGTTATTTCTGATGATGAATCTGAAAATGCAATTGATTCTTCAGATTTTTGAGCGTACTATTATTACAACGCCACCAGCTTTATTTGCTGTTTTTTCGAATGATGTTTGGGCATGTGATTTGAAAGATTTGAATTTGTTGGAGTTTTTTAACATACCTGGAATAAATCACAATATCATGCCACCTAATTTAGATAAGGAACTTGATTTTTTTAGCATATTTTTTGATGATGAACTAGTAGAATTTATCGTAAAAGCAACTAATGAGTTTGCAAAGAAAAAATGGAAGAAAAATCTCCTCTCTCCTTCCACATCAAAGACTCCACCTGTTTCAAATGTATTTACACCTGTGACAGAAAATGAATTTCGTGTGTTTCTCGCACTAGTAATTT
Organism: Amaurobius ferox; assembly: GCA_951213105.1. NCBI lineage: Eukaryota > Metazoa > Arthropoda > Arachnida > Araneae > Amaurobiidae > Amaurobius > Amaurobius ferox. Next base: position 248,252 of record OX578147.1, on the reverse strand, counting down.
TGACGAGCATTGTCCGAAAACTAAATCTTAAAATGTATTTTTCTAAGAATCCAATTCTCAGTATGCTTTTTTTCAATTCAGTTATGAATCGCAATCGATTTATAGGAATATTACGTTACCTTCATTTTACGCTTGATAGTAATGCCCCAAAACTAGATAAATTGAAACCCGTGTTAGATGCATTAGTTTCAAAATTTAAAACTATATACACTCCTAGAAGAAATGTGTTCATTGATGAATCTTTGTTCTCATGGAAAGGAATGCTGGGATTTCGTCAATATATCCCCTCGAAAGGTCCAGATATGGAATAAAAATATATAAATTGTCAGAATCGGAATCAGGTTATAAATGGAATTTTCTTGTGTATACTGGAAAGGACACTGAATTATCAAGCTCTGATGGTGAGTATGGAGAACGCGTTGTGAAAACATTTCTAAGTGAACTTTTAGGAAAAGGATATACTTTGTATTTGAATAAATTTTTTACCTCTCCTGTACTTGCAAAGTATTTGTTGTCTAAGAATACGCATATATGTGGTACAGTTTTAAAAAATCGGAAGGACATGCCAAAGAATTATCCATCTGTACCTAAAACATATATACACTAAAATTTTTAATATTTTGATAAAAGAAAATTTGTGTAAAAGATATACATCAAATAGGAAATAAGTATTTCCTTTCTTCCTGAAAAAAGTAGAATGCTGTGTTGAACAGGTGATTTTTAGTGAATTTTTTTCGAGAGTTAGGCTTAGCGCAAAAAATTAGCCATCTTTTGGGAACAGTTTGGAAACGAAGCGCTCCGTCCTTTGGGCCACGGCAGTTTTGGAATGCCGCCATCCCGAAAGGGTTAAGGACCCTTTTGGGCTCCAACACCATCATATTAGGTACCTGAATGCCAAACACCCTCTTTGGGGATGCTCGGACATAAATAGAAAGGAAGCCGAGATTCTGGAATTTGTGGATGGTGACTCATATTTGATACTTAATGATGGTAGATGATTCTTCATTTAGCTACCAAACTAGGGAGGCATTGGATATTGCGATAGTTAGTGCTGATTTGCACCCTGGTAGTGCGTGGAAAGTACTAGACAATGTTGGGAGCGAACACCTTCCAATTCTAATTGACTTATATAAGAGACGCAAAGTGCGCATTGAGAGTGACAAGTTGTGGAATTTCAAAAAAGTGAACTGGGAATTGTATAGGTCAATGGTTGACAAAGATCTTGAACATGTTGATTCTGAAAGCCAGCTGGACCAACATTGGCAATTCTTCAAGAAGGTAATTACTGAAGCCGCTAAGCGGGCAATACCTAGAGGTAATGTTAGGCATAGTATGCCAAATTTTATACACAACTCTATGGAGCTGACACCACTGTTGGATAAAAGAAGGCAGCTGCAGACAGAAAGCAATCAAAATGGCTTCATGGGGTCCAGGCGCACTGAACTAAATAAAGTGAATGCGGAAATTAGATTGATATGCCTAGTTGAAGCAGAAGAAATGGCAGGACATATGTGGCATATTAGATGCTAGAGAGTCCAACTCTAAATTGTAGAGGTTGACCAAGAGTATAGCAAAAGAACAACCTCTGGAGGCAAGTACAAACGTGATTGTGGACTCTGATGGAAAGTTTCCAGCTGATGATAGAGAGTCTGCAGATATCCTGGAGGAGAGTTATCGAAAGGCTAGCTCACTGGATTTTAATAGAGCAGATAAATCTGCAAGAGAACTGATCCACCGCTCCCGCGGTGACCCAGAACATAACCAACTTTTTATACAGAACTTCTCCAAGGAGGAGCTGGAGTCAGTGTTGAGAGACTTGGACACGTCCAAAGGCCCAGGCCCAGACGGAGTCTTTGGTCTGATGATGGTAGATCTAGGCTCTTATGGCAAACAGTGTTTGCTGGACTTATTTTAAATAAGGCTCTGGGTAGAACTCCAAGAGATTGGAGAAGAGCAATGGTTATTCCTATCTGTAAACCAAATAAAGAACCCAGCTCCCCCGATGGTTATAGGCCAATTGCGTTGACTTCCATCCCCTGTAAGATCATGGAGAAACTAGTTTTGGGAAGGCTGACTTACCACCTGGCAGATAGGAAGCTGATTCCGAGGGAGCAGTATGGATTCAGGAAGGGACATTGTACAAGTGACCAGGTACTATACTTTGGTCAAAAGGTACGAGATGCACAGAATTGTAGGCCTACCAGACATACGATAGCAGTATTCCTGGATCTGACTAAGGCCTTTGAGAGAGTCTGGAAAAACAAACTAATTGTTAAACTGTTTGAGCATTTTGGGATCAGGGGAAGAGCCCTCCCCTGGATCTATGAGTTTTTGGGCCATAGAACGATTAAGGTCAAGTATGGGAAATCCTTTTCAAGGGTATTCGGGATGAGTCAAGGAGTTCCACAGGATTCAGTACTGAGCCCTATCCTTTTTTCCCTGTACTTGGACGGCATAGGGAAAGCGATTTATGGGGAGTGTGAGCATGGATTATATGCCAATGATTTAGTCATATGGCAATCAAGTGTGGATCGTATTTTGGAAGAGGCGAGGCCTGCATTAATGCTTCTCCGGTGAGACTACAGGAGTTTGCAAAAAAAACACAAGCTTGATTTCAACCCGAGTAAATCGGAGGTGAGTTTTTTCACCACAAATAGACATTTGTATAAATATCAACCCAGGATCAAGCTGAATGACTGGCAAATTGAATGTTGTTGTTGTTGAAACCCAGACTGTCCGACCTACCAGAAAGGTGTAAGGTAACTGTTTGGACGGTCGGGAAGTGCCACCCAATTTAGACCGGAACCCAGTGGGGGAGGCATCCACAGGGACCGTACCCTCCTTCCCCTACCACCAACCTCTCGGAAGGACTTTCGGACCCACATGTTTAACGTGATCGTACTCCGCATGAACACGGCGGCAGTTTTGGCAGTGGCTGGAATCGAACCCGGGCCTACTGAGTGCAACTCCAGCGCGCTAACCAATGGGCTACCGCGCCCCGGCAAATTGAATGTGTTAAACATCCCAAGTATCTTGGGTATATTCTAGATCCAGAAATAACAAGTAACAGGCATTTGGATAGTCTGGTGTTCAAGGCTAGAAAGAGACTGAATATTATGAAATATATTTCGGGTCAGAGCTGGGGAGCGGATGCTTCTACATTGAGAACTACGTATACTGCTCTTATTAGACCTATTTTAGAGTATGGGCAGCAGATTTATGCCTCAACCACGACATCCAATCTCGACAAATTAGAAAAAGTGCAATTGAGTGCAGCAAGAATAGTTACGGGATTGAGACACAGTTGTCCAAACAATATTGTGCTGTATGAAGCTAACCCCCAGCCATTGGGATTAAGACAAGTTGCGCTAACCAAATATTATGGTAAACTCCTTAGCTATGGGGACTAACATCGAATAAAAATTTCCTGCTGGATTGGCAGGATAACCAAAGACTTAAGAGGGATAGCTCTATTGGATTTGCTCATAAACTGGGACTACTTCAACCGAGTGTAGAACATCATAAACTGGCTTCATGTATGGCCCCTATTGATAACTTACCTAATGTTCAGTTTCACGAACAATTCCTTGTAGCAACTAACAAAGGCAATCAAGTCCCTGAACTGTTGAAACATTTGGCATTGGAGGTTATTAATAATACCCCGGAGGATGCCATTCAAATCTTCACGGATGGCAGAAAAAATGAGCAGGGTAACACTGGCAGTGGTATACTCGTAACGATGAAAGACAATATGGTGAACATAAGTAGGAGAAACCCTGATTTCTGTTCGGTATTCAGGTCCGAATTAATTGCTATAGATGAGGCACTTAAATACCTTATTGATCACAACTTCAATGAAAATGTCTGGATATTCTCAGACAGTAGAAGTGCCATTCAACATCTTTGCAAATGGAGGGGCGTTGGTGATCGCACCAGCTTGGAAATTATAGATAAACTTAAAAAGTTGTTGGGGCATAAAGAAATCCATATTCAGTGGATTCCCTCACATGTTGACATATACTTCAATGATGTTGCTGATGGCCTGGCCAATGCAGGCACTAAGACCCCAGGGACGTCCTCGGGAGCACTTACGTTCTTGGAATTATCCTCCAAGCGTAAATTCATGATTGACAAGAACTGGCGTACAGATCCCCCTCATGAGTGGTACAGAGGTCTCCACCCAGGGGCTTTTTTGGAATTCAAGGGTGCAAGAATTGATCAAACCATCCTAACAAGATTTAATAGTGGTCATATAAGATCACACTTCTATGACAGGGGATGTAAGACATTCGCTTTATGTACTAAATGTGAGCAAGAACCAGCTTCTCCCGAGCATATCCTCTCGTACTTGGAGCTGAGTCGAGAAGATCTTGCGAGAACCCCTGCCTAAGTGATGGACTTTCTGAGAGTGTGTGATTTGCTGGGCCTGGTTATGTATATTCTAGACTGGGTGGAATAAGTAACAACAACAACAGTGCTCAAAACAGGTTGATACATCGAAAACTTCAGTTGTGATTTTTGACAAGATTGAATACATTCCTTATACATTACCATGTATTGTATAGAAAGTAAAAATTGAGCATGTGAAAAAATATTGCATGAATAATATTTAGGTTTGAGAAAATTAGGTGGTAATAGCATGTTTCTGTGTAACCTTCTGTGTATGCTAATCAACAAATATGATTTCATGGAGTTTAAGCAATTCATTTTAAAGAGCTATTTTAAGTGTTATTTGCCACCAAGTTTAATTAGGTTACCTCAACTTACTCAGTAAAGAAAAAAGAGTAGAAATGTTTCCTTACAAAAACTACAACACAAATGCCTACTCCTGCAACACAAATGTTGTCCTTTTGCCTTGGCTGCATTAAGGGTGAGAGTCAGTAAATTTTCTGCCCTATCCGCGCTTTGTTAACTTTCGCAGCACACATATTTCGCCGAAATTCTGCTCACACAGTTGCGAAAATGCCCCAAAAAACATAGAATATATTTTTTATTTTAATCCAAAATTTTTTTGGTGCTGCCATCTGTTGTCGTAATTTAATTCATACAGATTATTTTTATTTTTTAATGAACATTTTTAAATATCTATTCCTTCTAATACAGTGTTAAATACGACATCAGATCATATATAATAATGCCACAATCATGGAAAGGTGATTTATCATTCTATACATTTGATAAAGGAACTGAATGTACATCACTGAGGACTGCAGTTTTATCTTCAAGTTCCTTTGTCTTCAAGTCCAAGTTCAATTACGTTTCCGTGATTATGGCATTATATATGATCTGTTGTTGTATTTAATAGCATATTAGAAGGAATAGGCATTTAAAAATGTTCATTAAAAAATAAAAATAGTCGGTATGAATTATATTGCGACAACAGATGGCAGCACCAAAAATATTTTAAATTAAAATAAAACATATATTCTATGTTTTATTGGGTATTAAATTTAGTTTTAATATAATCTAAGCATAGCATTTTATCTATAAGAAAATATTTGGCAACTGTTTGAGCAGAATTTCGGCGATATATGTGTGCCGCGAAAGTTAACAAAGCGCGGATAGGGCAGAAAATTTACTGACGCTCACTCTTAACTAAGCTGAGTGGCAGTAGCATGTCAATAATTATAATGATTCCTATATTTCAAATATCTCCCATATTACCATTTTTTCCTATATTACTGAACTTGTGAGCAGCTTTAAAAGTATGAATTTGCTTATTGAATATCTTGTGACAAAATGTAAATTCTTTTGCAGGTCCAAGTGCATGAGAAAATTCTGAGTAGATGTCATTCCATGTTTCCATTTTGCTGTAGATATGTAAGTACACTTTCTCTTTGTCCAGAAATCGTAAATGTTATTGCCTTGTCAAATCATCTTTTGCCTCCACTTAGTTTCTATCTCAATCATTTCATATTTTAAATTAGACAAATTTGAGTGTGAAATGTATGCATATATGGCAGAATATCTGACAATTGTCAATTTAGTGTCCCTTAAGCTTTAAAAAAAAAATAATAAATAAAATATTTTCTGCAATATTTGTTTAAAATGCATCTGTTTTACATATTTTTCAACAATAGTATTTTTTTAATAATTTTAAATGCACTTTTGATTTCATAAAAATGCAAATTTAGCATTTTTGGCACTGTCCCTTAGTGATGAGTTGTGATTACATCTTCTAATGACATCAGTAAAAATCTGATGTAGGCAGCATGTAACAAAAATGTGAAAAACTGAAATATCTTGAGAACTGTTATTCCTAGAGTAATAGAGTTGGTCTTATTAAATTCTAGTCTTATTAAAATTATGTATAAAAAAGCAAGCTTTTGATGAATATATTTGAGCATACATAGTTTTTATTTTAGATTTTGACGATTTTTGTGGGCCATTTTGTAAAAAAAGGCAGATTCTTTATTTCTGAATCATACCAAAATCTAATTATCACCAGGGTAACCCACAAGTAACTTATCTACCAAATTTTATGAAATTTGGTCAAATGGTTTATTATCTAGAATAGATACATATGATTTTCTGGATCATTGCACAAAAAAAGGCAGGTTCTTTTATTCTGAACTAGCCGCCTTCGGCAACCAGCCTGTTCACTACCCTTGAAAATTCTGACCGTGGCAACCCCCGTGCAGTTGTTGTTGAGACCAAGACCATCCGACCTACCAGAAAGGTGTAAGGTAAGTATTTTGACAACCAGGAAGTGCCACCCAATTTAGACCGGAACCCAGTGGGGGAGGTATCCACAGGGACTGTACCCTCCTTCCCCTACTACCAACTTCTCGGAAGGACTTACAGACCCACATATTTAATGTGATCATACTACGCTTGAACACTGCAGTAGTTTTGGCAGTGGTGGGAATCGAACCCGGGCCTACCTAGTTCAATTCCCGTGTGCTAACTACTGGGCTACCACGCCCTAAACCTCATGGAGTTAACAAAGTTTAGTTTAGTTTAATGACGTTAAAACTAATAATGAAATTTTAAGATGATAAATAATGTTCTAGTGGGGGTTCTTGAAAATTGATTTTAAAGTGAATTTATTCTAATGTTTGTGAGCTGTGAGATTCTGAGGATTTCTGTACCTGTAACACTAAGAAAGGGATCCCTTTGATGTGTACTCACAGCCGGGATCAGCTGCTCCTATGTTTTTTATAGAAGTATGCTCCTCTATTTTTTGTTTTACATAAATGAAATTGTATTCATTATTGCATCGCAAATGACATGAAAGTATTTTTGAGACTGATGATGTTGAATGTGAATTCAGTATTTAAGAAATAATAATGCTGCTTTAACGATGCTGCTCAGCGAAAAAAGTTTTTTTTTTTTTTTTTGGTTGTCCCCACCACCCTATGCATAAATGCACTGAAACAATCTCCATAATTTTCTTTTTATTTATTTTTTTATTCAGTGTTTAAGTTTTTTCATTGTGGTCCCAACCACCACCCGATGTAAACAATACATTGCCACAATTCAATCCAGTGAAATGAGCCAAAAACCTTATAAAAAACAAACACCAGTTCGGGTTTTAATTGTCCCTAGGCCAAAAACTGTACAAAAAGCAAACATTTATTCAGTTTTTAATTGTCCCTAGCCCAAAAACCGTATAAAAAGCAATCACTGATGACATTTGCAAATATAATTTAATACCCATGCGAATATCCTGATGAGGGTATTCACATGGGTATCAAGAGCATGGCCCAAATATATCAGCCAGATACCACCAAACACTAATTCGGTTTTTAATTTTTCTTAGGTCAAAAACGTAGCCATAGTAACACCGTGCGTCTGCATGCGCATGTGGGTGAAAAATCGAACTTGTTTCGCCGAGAAATTGAAAATTATGACTTCCTTAAAATCCGGATCCTGCGGCTATTTTTTATTATTTCTTGACCAGATTGGGCTTGTAAAAATGCCTGATCTTTGAGTTTTCTAAAAATGTAAATTATTAGTCGAAATTGTTGGTACTTTTCCCGATTTGAGAATTTAAAAATGAAAGTTCATTTTTTGGGGCCGAAAGTGACTTTTGTTTTAAAATCTTTCAAAAATATTAGAATTTGTCCCTGAGATTAAAATTGATATATTTTTACTCGCAATTATCTGCTCTTTCTGGTCGTGTGATTTGTTTTTTTCTATGACATCCGAATGGTGGTGAAAACAGGGAGGAAAACTGTCAAAATCGCATAAAACATTAAATAACAAAAAAATAATTCAAATTTTAAAAATCGATTTTCACGTGTCACCTTCCCCCCCCCCCAACATGGGTCTCCAATTGCCAAAATTTCGTAGCTCTGCGACGCGCGGTCGCTGAGCCTATAGTGTATAAGACAGACAGACAGACATTGTCTTTTATTATTTAAGATTGTACCAAAATCTAATTAGCACCAAGGTCACCTACAAGTGACTTATAAAATTTTAGGAAGTTTGGTCAGTTTGTTTTTGAATTAGAGTGGATACATACATTGCACATACTCAAGGACATGAGTCAGTGAAGTGCCCAGGAGAGGGTAGAATCCTCCCTTTAAACTTGATATTGCACAGACACACACACAGAGATCATGCTAAAAATAGTTTTTTCATGTTCTAGAGGTCTCAAAATGTGTAGATCCATCGAAAACTCAAGTTGTGATTTTCGGCACAGTTCCAATGCCTTTCCTTATGCATTACCATGTATTGCAGGAAAAGTAAAAACATGAATGATGAAAGTAAATGAGATATTCTTAGGAAATTATGATTTTTTAACTTGTAAAATAAGCCCATATTTAAAAAAAATTTAATGATATTTTGTGGAATTGGTGATACACATTTGTCCCTAAGAATCGGTGGCATTATGATGTCATCCTAAACATCTTCCTTTTCATCCACCATATAGTGGCGGCAGTGATTTTAAGTCAGTTGAAGAACAAACACTATTTGTAGTTTTGTTCCTCACTTGTTTGAAATTTTGTACATAATTTGTCAAATAATGTAAGAGTAAATAATTGTGAGAGTAATGATGGAAGTAAGACTGTCTTATAGTGAACATTCTCGTTCAGTGCTTCGAATCTAAAGGTTATTTATTTTTTTTTTCAATATCTTTCAGGTTTTTAAATTATTATTATGCTGAGTCTATTTTAAAACTAGCTATTTCATCCGCGCTTTTCCCATTGCCCATTCTTAATGGCTAGTGTGACACTAAATGTGATATCTACACACTGTATAAAATTTCAGAATATCAAAACTGTATCAATATTAAACAAGAAAAAAATAATAAATTGGTGTACATTTTGAGAGCCAAAATGATGCAAGTTTTTTTTAAATCCCTCTGTATCATCACACCTAATTGGAATTTTCAATTTTTTTCATTGATCTGGAAGCATAGACGAATCGAATTAGATCAAAACCAAGATTCTGGCTTGAGTAAAAGTACTCAATCATTTTGAAAAGTTTTTTTAATTGTTTAATTTGTAACAGTATAAATTAGACTCAATGGCCAAGTCAACATATTATATATAAGTGTGTAAAACAAAAGTTGGCAATCTGATTGTACACAAGCTGCTGAAAATGGCTGAGGTTCGATGATGCGATGTAAAAGATAAGTGCAATAAAATTGTGTTACAGTGTTTTACATTATATTTTTAAGTTATTTTTGTTAATTTTAAGTCATCAATTCAGTAGTCAGATAGTTAAATGATATTCGTGTATATTTTTTTATAAAAGTGTATTTTTTTAAATGTTTCATTTTCATCCCAAGCCCACAAAGAAGAATTGTGCCGTGTTGCTGAGGTACTTGGCAAAAGTAAAACTGATGAGTTAAAAATTCCTACATTCAGGAAATTGATTTTAAATAATAAAAATTATGAAGATATGGTCTGAGGCATGTTATAAAATTTAATTGATGACCGAGAGCAAGAAGCTAAAAAGCAGTTGGCTGAGAAAAATCACGAGCATGAATTAGACCTCAAGAAGCTTGAAGCTTGTCGACAAATACTGCTAATTTTGAAACAGGCGTGTTAAATGAAAATTTTCCCAAGCCATTAATTGATTGGAAATCACAGATTCTAAAGTTTGATCTGAGAAGTGAAGATATTAGTTTATATTTAGTCCATTTTGAAAGGATAATGAAACAAATGCAAATGTCGGATTCATTATAGGTAGCCTGTTTAGTTAGTTAGTTACCTGATGAAAACGTAAAAATGACTATGAGGGAACCAAAAGAAAAGGCAGAAAAATATGATTATATTAACATGTTGCTACTTAAAAGGTATAGATTAAATCCAGAGAAATTAAGACAACTGTTTTATTCTCATTTAAAAATAGAAGACAAATCTTGGAGGAAATTTTTTCATGAATTAGAGACGTATTTTAATGAATGGATTGCAGGTCTGGGGGTGAATGCATTTGAACAGCTAAAGGATCTGTTTATAGCAAATCAAATAAAGTGAAGAGCTCCAGATGAAATTAGAGAACATTACTTTAATCAGTGGACAAAATTGAATGTGCCTATTTTATTGGCTGAGAAAATAGACGAATACATAGATATCAGAAATACATTCAAAAAGCAAACTGGATTTGGATCATTTAAAGAAAATAAAAATATACATTGGGTTACAAGAGAAAATTTTATTAAGAATGAACAAAATACAAACAAGAAATATGTTGATCGAAATAAACCTGCTGGCCAAAATATGTGTTATAACTGTTATGGAGAAGGCCATTTTGCTCGAGATTGTACAAAACCTAAAAGATTAAAATTTTGCACTTCATGCAAGATAAAACGACATGGTACAAAAGAATGTCCAAAGAAATCTCATCCATTAATGAATACAACTACGAGCAAAGTTATTTGTGTTAATGGAAGCAATATAAATGCCCTTATGGACACTGCTGCTGATGTTTCAATGATGAAACACAACTTTGCTAAGAAAATGAATATTAATTTCAGTAATGATGAATTTAGATTGATCTGCGGTATTGAAGGATTACAAGAACCATTTGGAAGAACTTCCGTAAGTGTAGAAATCGATAAAGGCCAATTAAAGGATGTACAGTTTTGCGTGATGTCGGATGGTACATTTGAGGGTCCTAATATTTTGATTGGGAACAATGTTATTGATTCCCTTGACTTAATAATGGTTAGAAAACAAGGAAAGTCCAAATTGATACATGTAGATGAGTTCGATATTTTGCATAATTTTCAAGTAGATGAAGTACCTCAATGTGTAATTTTTAAAATGTGTGAACCAGTTTCCATTATGCCTCATGCAGTTCAGTTAGTAATTTTGACCATCAATTATGAGAACCAAATGGTTTAATTTCATGTAACAGTTTCGATGATAAGCAACGTGATATGTATTTAGTCGGAAATGGACGATCACAAGTACCAATTGTTAATTCCAGTAGTGAAAATTTATGATTGAAAAAGGATCAAGCCATTATACAAGGCATGCAGTCATCTGATTTCATACATGACAACAATATTCATCTCGTTACTGAAAACATGGATCCAAAAGTTTTTATGGCTAAAGTTCAAAATCGAGAACCTATTCAATATGATCAAATAAATATTAGTCCTATGTCGACACGGTGTTCAAGCGGTTAAGAGCAGGCGTTTCCTTGTGATCGCTCGGTTGCCGGGTTGTGGGTTCGAGTCCCACCTGCGGACATGGATGTTGTGATGCTGGGCGCGGTGTGTTCCGACTGATGGAATACTAGTAATTTAATTTACTTAGTTGCTGGTATGAGAATTAATAACAATACTACTCGAGATGCTACTAATTTGACTTGTAAAAATTTAGACGTAGCAGATGAAGCGATGATTCGATACGTACTGGAAGTGGTATTCTGAAACACAGCTCTTGAATATTATTTTAAGCAGAAGTATGCACAGTTCAAAAACCACTTATGAAGTGTTGGCTGAGCCATGAAAAATATACGAAGCCAGTTCAAAGAAAAACACTGTTCACTTTATTGTGTGAATAACATAATTAAGCAATTTACACATACTCGTAACTTCCATGCCGTAAAACTTTAAACAATACTATGTACAAAGGTTCTCGTAGACACAAATAGTTCATCAGAACTTTCTTCCAAACATTTCAACGTAAGTAAATCTAACACTTAACATTATTTAAATGCACGTAACTTCAGTAAAAGCCATCATACTTTAGAGAAATAAGTCAGTGTTCTTAACTGACATCCGACACGTACTGGTCTAAACTGACCATATCAGGGATCTAGACCAATCCAACGATCGACATCTGTGTCTGTCTCGACTGAGATCGTCGTTTGACAGCGTCTGCCTTGCTTCAAGAAACTTCTGTCTTATATAACCGAAAATGGACTGTTCCGGAAATGCCCCCGGATATGCAAATGAGATGCATACGCATTGAGAACTGATTTGTATGAAACCTCATGTTAGAAAACGTCACGGTTCACGCCGGTGAACGGAAAGAGTCGTTCATATTAAATTTGCATAAACGTCCGTTCATGGGAATCGTGAATCGCGATGTTTTGATTTTTTCTTTTTTTCCAACACCGACACCCACTGGTGCACTGGGGCAATGTCATGTGACAGCTAACAGGTTCACGGCTCTGGCCATTGTTTAGGAGACATTGACTGTTCATGTTATAGGTTCGGAATATTTATTCTGTTTGTATAATGTATGTCTTATTCTCTGCCATTTGAAAAAAAAAAAATATTAGTCCTATTATCACTCGTCCTCAACATCAACAATTATGTGATGTACTAAATGAATTTGAATTATGTATTGCTATAAAACCAAACAAACCCGGATGTATTAATAATGCGACTATGAATATAGTTGAAATGCCAGGAAATAAACCAGTCAAGTTGAAATATTTCGCTCAAGTAACATTGCCAACATCTGACGATTTACTAACAACTAATGATTATACCATACCAACTGAGTTACGCAAAATGGCTAGAGAATATATTGCCTGTGCACAAGATAAAATCAAACTATGATGCTCAACATTGTTATGCATACAAATACTCAGTAGGTAACATTGTTTTTGTACAATAGTTACCTGAGCAGATTGGGTTTAGTACAAATACCCAAGTAAAGTGTAGAGGATCGCTTGTTATTGTTAAAGTATTACCATCAGATACATATCAAATTACTGATTTTCGAAAGGCCGGTCAAATGTGTAAATGACATTAGAACTATACTACTACTGCTCACGCTTCACAGATGAAACTTTTTCATCTTATTGACGAAAACAATTTAACACATGATGATGATGATGATAATGAGACAAATTTGGGTATGATGTCATGTGAAAATGCTGATGATAACAATGATGATGATAACATCCAACAAAATGCCAAGCCAAGACGCATCATTTCGGGGTACCTGTGCAAGAGCACTCATCCCCACATCGAAAAATATAGCAATACGTTAACCTTTCTATGTGTGGCATATATATGGGATTCCTTGGGCACTCGGCTCTGAAGAAGGTGCTGATTGGTTAGTTGCCAGAAGATGAATTTCCATTGGTAGATGAATGTCTTAGACGGCTGTCAGCCTGCAAGTCATGGAAAGGGCAGAAATACCATAAGAAAAAGCTACAATTAAAATCGAAAAGAGCACAAAAAGCTCTCAAGCAAGAGAATAAAATTAAAGTTAATGTTAAAATTAAATTAAAATTAAAGTTAAAGGTAAAAATTTTTAGGTTAAAAATTTAAGTCTTATAATTTATGTTTGTTCCGTATATAACAAAAAGAGAGGCAGGCACAATTAAGAGAAACAATTTGATTTACATTTAATTTACATTGAAAGAAAACGTGGATGGATTTTAAGTACTGGTTTAGCATAGTATAAACGCGGGCAAAAGCAAGCAATTTAATTGGCCAGTGGCTGGGCCATGACTAAAAATCAACGGAGACGGAGTGGTGATATGGTGCCGCCATCTACCGCTCGTTCGAGTTATGAGACTCCTGTTTGAGGAACAAGATAATGTTTTTTCTTCCATTTGGTGCTCTGAGAGCCAAATGAAAGATGCCTAGGTCTGCACTTCCTGAGATAGAAAAGCGCAATAGGATTGTACATTTGATCTACGTCCCTCATACAGGGTCTATTAGAATTTTTCTTGTTAAAATTTAGTGAAAACTTCTGTATATGCTCGATAACTCCCGAGACTTTGTGATCATGATGTATTACTTCATTCTGGACATACCTGGGTGCATTAGTGATACAATGCAGAACTTTATTTTGGAAAACTTGCAGTTTCTAAATATGGACTTTGGCCCACGCGCCGACGCCCCCCCCCCCCCCCCCCCCATACTGAGCAGGCATACGTAAAACCAGGTATGATGATCTGTTTGTAAATAATTAATTTATTATTAAGGGAAAGGTGGGATTTTCTACTGAGAATGGGCAGGAGGGCATGATAGTTCTTTTTAGCTGATTCAAGTTTAGCTTCAATGTGGTTGGTCTCCATAAGTCAAATGGGCGTCCAAAGTGACGCCCAAATACTTAGTTTAGTTGCAAAAGGGATGGACTGATTAAAGATATTAAGGATAAAGTTATGATTTAATTCTCAGTAGTGGGGTTTGAATATGACGACTGCACTTTTGGAAGCATTAATTTGGATTCTCCAGGTAACGAGCCAGTGCCCAAGGCTATGTTTAACGTAGCTTTGTAGTGTGTTTATAGAATTATGTGGTGAACAACTATGTGCAATTAACGCTGTGTCATCTGCAAAGATGACCAGCTTGGCTTGTGGTATGCTTGGAATATCATTGATGTAGATGTTAAAGAGTAGTGGACTGAAATTTCCTCCTTTTGGAAACCCGGCCCTGATTGGTCTGATAGTAGAGAGAGTTTGGTCAACCCGTATGCGGAAGTATCTATTAGTGAGTGCATGTGTGGCTGAAGTTGTGGTCAATATGTGGTGAGAATTGGAGTTCCAAGCTGTCTGCGAATGCATTAGCTTTTTCCTCCGCAGTCTGGGTGAGTCCTTGTAAGCCGTTAATGGGCAAAATTGCAATTTTCGTGGTTCGTAGTGTTTCAGCTGTTAGCCAGAGACTGTGATTCATTGGTGTGAAAGCCCCAGGCCGTCCGGCTCGTCCAGAGGACTTAGAGCAACAAGATGGACGACCGGGTGATTCATTGGTGTGAGGCCCTCAAAGTGAATACGCCAGCGTTGCTGGGTGTGTGTTCTAATCAAAGCCTTGATCTCGTCATGAAGTTTACAGAATTATGCGCTGTAATCAGGGAACCTAGTGTGCTGCCAATCCTTCCGTAACCAATTACGCTGCTTAATTTTGTCTCTAATATCACTTGGGAGAGTGTGATAATTAGGTCATGATTTTTTAGGTTTTGAGGCTGCAGCTACTGCCTCAAGCAGTATATGGTTCATATTTATGACACAGTTTTCAATGTTATCAGTGCTAGCAATTTTGAGGGGGGGGGAGCACTTTAAAATTTTGAAGAAAATGATGGTAATCGTCCCAATTCGTGTGTAGCTCCGAAGGATGATCCAAAATTATTTTATCATTAGTTTAAGGTCATAGTAAGGTAATTAGGTAAGGTAATAAGGTAATAAGGTAATTAGTAATTAGTTTAAGGTCAGTATCACAGGAAGGTGATCAGAAGTCAGACTGAGGCATCGGTGCCCATTCCAGTTCCAGGACTGTCAGAGTTACTGCTGAGAGACTCATATCTATTCTTAAGATTGATTGCTGCTTGATAATCAGCTAAAGTTATCTTAGATTTATTTTTATTTTTTCACACACACTCTATCTAGGGTCCTCCCTCAAGATCAGATTCAGAGGAATCCTCTTCAATGCGACTACATTTTTTGCTTGTGCTTGGGGCACTGGCTCTATCCTGATTCTCAGAAATTCTATCAGCATTACTGCCAAGATTTAAGGTCCCTACTTGGTAGGTGACCTCTTTGGTCATCTGATCCATGTTTTCATTAAGATTACCATTAGAGGTATTTACAGTAATAATTTCATTACTTTTAAAAGTTGAGTTTTCGTTAAGGTTTACATTTGAATCACTTTTAGATTTAAAATTAGAGTTAAGATTAACTGCGATTTTAGGTGAGACTTTAGGAATCTCGGGTACAGCAGGGGGGGTAGGAGGTAAATAATTATAAATAACGATATTGCAGGTTAAGGCTATCCTTAGGAGTTCCAGCACCAGTCCCTTCCTCTTCAGCAGCATCTCTGCATAGTCAGCTTTATTACTTGCGGTCTTGCCAGCCTTTGCTGACGCAATCTGTATCTTGCGATCCAAGTCCTTCAGGTTTGATCTCAATCTATTGACATCTTCAAAACTAATTGGTTTATCACCTAAGAAATTAGCAGAAGCATTCGTATCTGGCTTACTGACAATAGTAGCAGAATCATGATCCAAATCCATTGCATTGCCCGGCTCTACCGGGACTTCGTTCTCTGAAAGCATGTTGCTGTGGAGCGACCAAAAATCCAACCGACACGTACGGAGTCCAAGCTCAGTCAAAAAGTGTTTTTCTCCAACAAAATGTGAATTATGGACATCCAAAATGGGAAAGAAAATTGCCTTTCCATCTTATATACTTCCTTCTTATAGACTTATATACTTTAGAATTATAAACTGTGTTTAATTGTGAATGAGGACATTCCTTTGTAGCATGACCGAATGTAACAGTTTAAACTAGACTCAATGGCCAAGTCAGCAAATTATATATAAGTATGTAAAGCAAAAGTTGGCAATCTGATTGTACACGTGTTGTGTGGTGATTGTGTTGCTGATGGTGGCTGAGGTTCGATGATGCCATGTAAAAGATAAGTGCAATAAAATTGTATTATAGTGTTTTATGATATATTTGTAAGTTATTTTTATTAATTTTAAGTCAACAAATTATTCCTTTGCATCATCACACTTCATTCGAGTTTTTCGAAATATTAGATTTTTCTGTTGACCTAGAAGGTAAGATCAAAACCAAGATTCTAACTAGAGTGGAAATGCTCAATAATTGAGCTAAGAGGTTTTGAGTTTTTTTATTATTTCTTTCCACCGTCACTCCTAATTCAACATTTTGGAATTTTTGTTTTTCCCTTAGTCTTGAAACTGAGGGTTCAAGAAAAGCAAAGGTTCAAGAAAAACTTAGTCTTGAACTTTGATTGAATCACATCAAAACAAAGATTCTAGCTAGAGTGGAAGTGCTTGATAATTTTGATACATTATCCACTCACTCAGTCAGTGCATATTATATAGATATATTTTTTTAATTGATAACACGTTAAATAATAAATATAAAAGTAAACAGTTAATAAGAATTTGTTTATTCTTGTGCAGAATCCTTATATATGTAATTTGTGATAAAAAAAAATACTTTGAATGAATTTCCACCGCTACAAATCATTAGGATAGTGCATTGATCTGCTACAAAATTGATATGAATCTCAGTTTTACCTGATACTTTTATGTTATTAATATATAGCACTTGATTGTATATTGGGATTATTTTTTTAAAAATTATAATTTAAGCAGCTGCACAGGTGTTAATTAATTTTTCTGGAACATATTTTTCTTTGAAAATAATGCTGATCTAAAGTAGAGAGAGTAAAGTGTGTAATCAATCTATAAACCCCTTAAAAATGTTTGATATGCCATTAAAAACTCCTTAATTTTTATTTTCTAAATTAAGTATGAACTCTGTTGTGTGGAACAAAAACAAATCCATATGTCATTCCTGTTATGTGAACACAAACGTATGATTACACTACACAAAAGTTGAAAGAAAAATTTTTGAATCTGAAAATTGACAATTATATCAGATATTCATCCATATAACTTGCTTTTTCTGAATTTATTTATATACAGTTAAATGTCCATAACTTGAACTTCTCTGGATTGAATTTTTCTACAACTTGATCAAAATTTCTATTTTTTCATATGTCTTTAATTTTGTAAGTTGAATTTTTCCATGACTTAAAACATTAAACTATATATAGAAAAGGACTTGGCAGCACACAATCAAAATTAAACTCATTACAATAAAATCCAGCTCACATTGTGTTGGTATTCAAGTCCAGATTTGTTAGAAATAAAGAAGGAAATCCAAAGTTTTCTGAAATGTATGTCTGCTTACTTAACTTTATTTGTACTGCTTTGTATGTTATAATTAGCTCAAAATTAAACTACTATACTTCTGTAACATTAAATGTTCCATTGTCTTTTGAAGAATCACAAGAATCTGTTGCTTATAGCATTTTTCAAGTTGTTGAAAATTATATGCCAATAGAGTGGGCCCAATATACCATTTTATTCAACAAATGCTGAAAGTACTGTATATCTACTTTCATTAAAAATTTGTAGACTTCTGTTTTAAGTAAGTAGTAAATTTTAAAGTTACATCTGAATTCATTAAAGTAAATTTTAATAAGCTAAATTTCAAATCACATTAGGAGATGAAACTTTTTAACAGTAAAGAGGAGAACATCGCCTTAGTATTTTCCTTTAGTTCTTTCTTATTATTTTGATAAGTGATTTATTTGATATGCCAACTATTCTTTCTCTAAACATATTCATTCTTAATTAGGTGAATGTTGTCTAGCTAGATTGAATTATGTCTTGATGTCTTCGTGGCACACTGCCGCCCCTCCGTACAAGGATATAATCCAGAAGCTGTGTTCACGCACCATTGTGATCATTCTTTTAAAACTGGAGTTATTTGTGTACTCACCAAAGATACTGAATCCCAATTGTGATTTGAATGTTTGTGGAGTAAGTTATTTGTATAAAAGTGAAAAATCAAAATATGTACAGAAATTGCACGTATGTTCAGATCATTGCTTGATTTGTTTTTATAGAAAGAATGTACTTTACGTTTTAACAGTATTTTGTTAAATTGGAAATAAATTCTCAGTTTTTGATGATATATTTTGAGAACTGTATATTTTTTAACTTTCTCAAAATCATCGCAAATATGAACTAGTGATTGTCACATTTGGATGCTTGACATTTTTCAAGTTTCTTTTATCATGTTACTACTCATTGCAATAGATTTTAATCACTGCTATCATGGGGTCATAATCCAATTTCAATCCCATTCATTCTTTTTATAGTAACTTCATTATTTTGATTTAAAATGAAATTTCATGTACTGAAGCGAGAAAAAGTATAAATAGTTTTATTTCCTGTTTCATTTGAAGAATTTAAAATGTAATAACTAGCAATATTAAATAGAAATTATTTTCATCTTCTCTTGCAGCATGTATACTCATACTACACACTTTACCATATTATTAAACATTATATTTTCTTACTTAATACAGACCACAGTGAAACCTTGCAGAGTGAAAGTTACAATGTTTTAAATAAATTCTGTGTTTTCATTTAAATAAATTTGTGACTTATATCCACACAGTCAATCATAAAAAAAAATTAATAAAGTTATTAGTCAAATTTTAGTTAAGCTGAAAATATTGCAAAAGTTCTCAATATAAAGTTGAAAAATTTTGCTGGAAAAAATAAATGCTTTGATTCAAGAATTGAAAATAGATGGTAGGCATGGATTTTTAAATTACATTAACTATGTTAAATTCAACCACACTATTCTATATAAACTTTATATAGGCTTGTTGTTGCATATGCATTTATAAAACTGAGTTTGGAAAATAGCAAAATATCATATCTTAGCAGATACAAGTATCAGAAACTATTCAAAAAAGATTTGAGTCCATTTTTCATATATATATATATATATATATAGTAAATAGAATGTTTCTTTAATACGAAGCATACAAAAGGAATTAGGAATAAAATTACTACATACATTCTAACTTTGGATTTAATAATTTATATTTATATATATATATATATATATATATATATATATATATATATATTTAAGATTATTTTGCATCTTTTATAAATAACAAAGTCCCGAAAATTATATATTTTTGAATATGACAGACTTTTCTATGATTTAAAAAAAATGTCTTTAATTCACTATGACACAATTTCTATTATAAGTTTGTTATTCTTATATTCATCAGCAGAAAACAATGCCAAGAAGAAAATTCGCCTCACTCCCCCACTAAACTGTGAAAAGTCAGTTAGCTTTGAAAATATCTTTAAATCATAAAATCTGTCATTAAACTTCTGAAAATCACAAAACTTTAACATAAAGTTGGCAGATGTTTAATTCTGTTTTCTTTCTGGACTTCTTGTAGATTCATACCTAACAAAAAGTTTAAAAAGCTTAATCTGAACAGATCTACTATTGTACCAAACTAGCAAAAACTCTTGTCTAACTTACATTCATGCTACTATCAAAATTACTGAGACTGTATCCCACATTCATGATGGTCATGATGAAAATGTATTTTATAACTTTTGTACTTAATGAAAGTACTAATTTGTAACTGCTTACTGCAGTATTCGAGTGTAGGAAATTTTAATCCATAGAATTTTTTATATACTTAAAAATTACCTGCGAACATCACAAACTAAACTGGGGGCAAAGTCAAATCCACTTTGGATCTGGCTTTAAATTTATTCGTAATAGTGAAACAAAACATAAGAGTGCCAAGCCAGTGGTGGATACCTTTAAAAATGTTTGAAGTTTAATAATTCATAAAAAATAACTGCTCATAAAAAAAATTTTAAAAATTGGATTATGCAATCATGAATTCATTACTATTGCATACGTAATGAACACTCTTTGATGACAGTGGTGAATTTTGACTATCTTGCTTCATCACACCTGCTGTAAGCCCTAGGGCCAGCCGACTGGTCTGAGTCTTCAACACTATCATTTTTTGGCACAGATATAAATATTTTATCTGATAATGTAAAACTAGTAGTCATACACATTGGAACAATACAATACTTATAACTATTTGGCAGTTTGGGACAGAAGAAACAATTCTAATTAGCAAAACATTCTGAATGTAAACAAACTTGTTCATAGATTCTGGCAGGCGCGTGTGTGAAAGGATATTATAACCTCACATTCATGTGTACAAAACGAGCTATTTTCCCACTAAATTGAGAAGGCAAACTTTGGATGTAAATAAAAAATTAAATACGGCTTGGAGAATAAAATGTTTTATGTTTTTATCCATTTTCAGATGTTTTGAATCAAATTAATCAGACATTTAAAAAAATGCAGGAATTGCCTTGCCCATTTGGAGCAGAATAAAGAAAAGATTCAGTAGAAAAATGATATTATGAAACTTACATTAAACTTATGAATTAAAAGTCTCATATATATTGCATGTGACTTAATTTACAAATTAATATTCTCTGCCTATTATCTTACTAATTATTAATGCATGAAAACCTATGTATGTTATGTCCATCTTATTCCGAAGCCAATAATTGACCTAGCACCTCATGATTTTAACTGACAAATCAATATTAAGGCTGCAATCTCCATTTTTTATTTTTTATTTTTCTATATTAAAGCTAAAACAATTGATCATTAAGTTTCAAACAATTGTTGATCAAGTTTCAAAAAAATAAATTAAAATTAAGTTAATTAAATTTTAGTGTCTGTCAGAAATAAGCAATATTTATACAGTATGTTTTCCTTTAAATCCACATCTTTATTGATATGTGGTAAAAATTTGGCAGTGATATGCAGATATATGGAGATATAAATTTTTTCCTCAAGTACTGTCTCTAAATCAGAGTCTCAGAAAAGTCACTTTTCTGTGTAATTTTCCAGAACTTTGACATTTTATATCTCTCAAACTATGTGACCTAAAGAAGGAAAAATGTATATGGATTAATAACTTAGTA
Organism: Amaurobius ferox; assembly: GCA_951213105.1. Taxonomy (NCBI): domain Eukaryota; kingdom Metazoa; phylum Arthropoda; class Arachnida; order Araneae; family Amaurobiidae; genus Amaurobius; species Amaurobius ferox. Next base: position 226,500 of record OX578147.1, on the reverse strand, counting down.
GCAAGTAAAATATGTTTCATGAAAATCTGAGTTGAAGGGTGAATTGACTTGGAATGACCCGTAATCATATATGAAGTGGATTTGAAATTGCATTCAATTTACAATTTTTACATAATTCCTTTCAAATTTAATGTATTGATGCATATTTTAACAATTGCGACTCACAAAATTTCCTACAAACTGATATGTTTTGAGAATGGTCTATCCTGGAATAGTGGGGATAGTTTTATTAATTTTGTTACTTTAAATTACATACAAAACAATAATAAAGTTTATGTAGTTAATTGTATTCATTGTGTTGTTTTTTATATCCATTTAGAAAAAAAGGACTATTTCTACTATTTTTTTCAATTTGCACCTCCATCTTATCAGCATCACAGTATAACCTACAATTCATCTGACTTCCAAATTTTATAAAAAATAAATTACATGAGTAGTTTTTGAGCTATAGTTATATACATTGCATACACAAGCACATGCAGATGTGATGTTAAAAATAATCTATTTATGTTTTTGGGTACTTAAAATGCGTTAACTTTTTAAAAGCTTAAATTAAACATTTTGACTCCATAACAGTAATATATTATTGTAGAGCAAACAAAGAACGTCATCTGGTGTCTTTGTTTGTCAAAAAAATTTGAATGTTATATTTCTCGCTCTCTTTTCTGGAATAAATTTTGAATGCCCTCAGATAAAACAGAAATTGGATTAATGACTATTGTGATTTTAAAATTGTTACTATTGCAATAATCACTTCCTGTAGGTTCCACAGTTATGAAAATATTTATGTGTTTTGTTTTTGTGTATAATCTTTAACATGTTCGTTACAATGTTTGTTCATTACAATGTATACAGTATGTTATATTTCAGGGTGATTATTGTGTTCAGCACAACACAATAACCCTAAAATTTTTCTAAAATCCGGTGTGCAATTTGCAGATTGAGCTTAGATTGATCTGAAAGAGACTTCAGTGAGATACTGAGATTCAATGAATGCTATTTTTTATCTATGTTGGTTACTGAAAATTAATTTTTATAACATTTAGAAATTTTAAAGACTTGTCTCTATTTCTACCAAATATTTGAGAATCCAATTTTCTTAGAATTAAGTATTCACTGAAGATAGTTTGTTTCATATTATGAGTACAACTGTGTACATAAAAAAGCATTTATTCTTTATGTGTTCATGTTTAATGCATTTTTTAAATGTTGAATGTTTAGAAATGTTTTATATTTTTATAGTAATTATTTAAAGATTTGGAATTATAAAATTTAAATATCTGTTCAATTATTTATTTTTAGTTGTAAATAAGACGTATAAGGAGGCATATGTTCCATTAAAAATTTTGAATTTTCATATTTAATTTTTGTTTTTGGAAATATTACTCTATTTTATATATTTAATAAAATTATAAAATGGAATAATATTTGATTGTGAGATGATTTACGTTTTTGAGAATTGTTTTGGAAATGTGTTTGACTAATGCTGTACTCATGGCAAAGCTAATGTGACTGTAGAGGGATATAAAAAAACTAAAAACCTCTACTAAGTCATAGAATCTATCACTTAAATGCTATTCATAACTAAAAAGTACAATTTTTCTGTATTAAACCAGTGGTTTGATTTCCAATCGACTGATTCCTATCATTAAAATTCCAAATTATATCCATAGTTTTCCATATTTCAATAAAGGTAATTTAAAGGGATATTCAAAATGGATAATGTCTGTTATTATGGAAACTATCTAGTCGATGGGCTATGAAGATAAGACAGAGTCAATATACAGTCATAGCTTCTACAATATATTCAAAATAGCCTTGCATAAGTATATTTTATTTTTAATTTCATTTTATTCTGCCTACTCAGCAGTATTATTTCTTACGTAATTGTTCCTCCTTTGTTTTAAGTATCCAATTGAGCATTGTTATTCGATGGTTTTCATGTGATGTGACACCTAGTGTAGTTGCTATATGAATGAATGGAAATATATCAACAAATGCCAATTTTATACTCATGTTTTCTGTTATATTGACGGATTCTGCAATATAGTTGGCAGTTGTGATGCAAACCATCTGTAGAAATATACATTTCTTTATGACAGATATACAACCAAAGTTTAAAACGTCTTATATTGTTTATCATACACAAAAATATCTGGATTAAATCAGAACATGAAAATCAAAATGTGTTATCAAAACAAATGCGTAGAATAATAATAAAAAATATTCTAAAAGTTTAACTGTGTTTGTTAAAATCGGTATGATAAAAGACTCATATTTTTTTTAATTTCTTAAAAGTCATTTTGAATCATCTAGTCATAAAAATAGCTTGATTTAGGGTCTCTTTGTTCTTGATTAACTATTTAATGTTAAATTTTCTTTCTTTTTTGTAAACTGTTATAAGGTCATATAATTTTTTTATGATTGTTTTTAAGTTGTAATAATTTAAATCTCTTCCATGACCAACTTAATGGTTTACTGCATGTTTGATTTTTTTTTGTTAAAATGGAACAAATAATTCAACAAGTAACATTATATTTTTGAAATTATTTAATTATTTAGAACCATTGCAATACAAACCATAAGGGATTTCTTTTAGATAATTTACTTTACGTTTGAAATCATTATATTTTAACTGGGATTCAATATAAAACATGAGTCATATTTTGGGTTAGCATGGAGATAGATCATTTACAGCAGTGTTTCCCAAACTTTTTACCTTTATGTACCCCTTTTAAGACATTGATATCTCTGCATGCTACCCCTTTAATGACATTATGTATTGTATGTTAACTTTTTAGACCTTTTGCAGGGATTGTACGGCTCCTTCTTTTTAAAAATGATTCCTACTTTCCTTTCATTTCCTTCTTTTTCCTAATTTTACATATTTGGAAGGTATTTTTTTGGGTTGTGTGACCAATCGCAGGCGTGTCAGTACAAATGTTTGAGGAGTTAATGATACAAAACAAAGTGAAGAAAATCAGTCTGACAAGTCTGTTTTCATGAAAAAGTGCTAAAATTTACAATTTTTATGCAAAAGCAATAAAATTTGTGAATTTAAAAAAAAGTATTATAATTCATAATCTTTGAAAAGAAGTGCAAAAATTCATCATTTTTTAAAAAGGGTGCTAAAATTCATGATTAGTAAGACAGTTCCTTCTAGTTTTAGCATTTTTAAGTAAATTACTGCAAATTTAAGCACTTTTTAAATAGCAAATTTTGATGATTTTAAATTACATTATGTATTTTAGTGTTTTTAAATAAAATCGTGATTTTAGCACTTTTAAATTAAATCATGTATTTTATCGCTTTTAAATAAAGTTGCATATTTTATCATTTTTGATTAACACTGCAAATTTTAATGCTCTATCTAAAAAGTTGCGAATTTTAGAGTTATTTAACACTAGAACAACGGATATTTTGTTGACGGATATCTAGGAAGATCGTTGATTTGTTCTCTTATTATAAAATGTAGAATAATTTTCTTCTGCGTTTTCAATAACTTTAAGAAAATAAGAAAAGTCGTAAAATTTCAATGGGCTGGGATTAGCTGTTTTGGAGGAATCATTTTTCAAAGTAGTTATGCCGTCATTCTAGTGTTAAAAGAAATCATGCTTTTTAGCATTCATTCTCAAAAATCATGAATTTTAGCACTATTTTAAAAATATTCGCACTTCTTCATTCTCAAAAAACAATACTTTTAGTGCTCTTTCTAAAAGATTTTGAGTTTTAGTATATCTAAAAAATTGGAAATTTCGGTACTCATTCATAAATTTCATAAAAATATTCTTTGAATATCGCAAATTTCATAAAAATATTTCATAAAAGTGCTCTTTCATAAAATTTACGACTTTTTCATAAAAATTACAAATGTTGTTAGCACTTTTTAATAAAAATCACAATTTTTAACACTGTACATAAAAATTGTGACAATACCAAATCTTGCTACTAGTTAAGTAACTTTGATTTTCAATAAGTAAAATCACACAAAAATAAATTAAGCAATATAATTACACACAAATTATTATGCAACACAGCATATATATAGTTCATTTAGTCTTTTAGAATTAATGTTTATTGATGAAGATGATCTATTTTTATGTGTGCAATAATTTGTTCATAATTATGTTGCTTATTTTTCCTTAACTTTCAGTTTATTGCAGTGTGTTACTTATTAAAATTGCAATAAAATGAAGCATTGCTGCTTCCAACTTCTGTGCCTTTGACAGTGTGATTAATGCTCCCATTTCATATTTATTCCCCCTCAGGACTGATTCTTGCAAGATGTTTCACAATTTTATATATTGTTTCAATCAAATAAAAATGTTAACACTTTATTTTCAGAAATTTTCAAAATTCTCATTTCCTTTCTTTAAACTGCTATAAAAAGGTTTTATTTCTGTAAAGTGGCATTCAATATGCTAATTTTCTTGCTAAAAATTTAAAATTTTTCTGCTCCAAGTCAAATTTTATTGCTCAGAGCTCTTACAAAATGGGATATTTGCTATTCCAAAAGACTGTGAAAGCAGTGTGTTAGGCATATTTCAACGCTATATTTATGGGAAAAATCATTAATTGAAAATAAAAGCTCTATTTGCTCATCTTTTCAAGCTATCTGTTTACTTCCTATTCTTGAAAAAGTATTGATAAATAGGTTAGAATTTTGGTGTAAAACCAATCATATTCTTCATTCAAATCAGTTTGGCTTTTGGGAGTTACATAGTTGTAACGATGCAACTCATAAGTTTATCAGTGATCTTAATTCTATTAATCATGTCTCATTGACAGCAATTTATGTTCAGGGAGCATTTGATAATCTGAATTGGAACATTCTTCCTTTAATGTTTGATAACTTGAAAATGAATCCCATTTTCATATCGCAGTTTTAATTTCTCATACTTGGATAATAAGACTGTAACATATACAGAAAATAATTTATTACTAACAAAAAATATTTCTAAGATCTCTCCGCAAGGATTGGTCATTGCACCTATACCTTGGAATCTTTATTTTAACAAATTATTATTTTTAAATAAATGATCTCTACTATTTACAAGCTATTGCTGATGACCTTGCAGTGGTAGCTTATGGTAGTGTTAGGAGAATTTTGGAATTTAATACAAATTCTGTTTTACTTTTATTTCTGGGGTTCTAAATTCTTTAAAATTGGAAATTTCTGTAGACAAAAGTAATTCTATTATATTTGGCAAAAATAAATCTAAACTTACAAAAAATCCTATATTTAAATTAAAAGGTAAATATATTAAAATCACTAATAATTTAAAATATTTGGGGTTAATAATTGATGGTAAAATAATTTGGAATTATCATATTTACTATTTAAAGGATAAATGTTTCAAATTTTGTTCTAATTTTGGTAAAATTTCTGGTAATCATTGAGGAATTAATAAAAGTTTATTTAAAATATAAACAGTTATCGAAAACATTATAGGCTATGGATCTGAAGTATGAAGAGATAATCTTACTAATGCTCAAATTAACGCATTTGCTATCTTTATGAAGACAATTTCTTTTTACAAAGACAATTTTAACAGGCAATTTAATCTTTACAAAGACAATTTTAACAGGTTATCAAACTTCCTCCAGTGTTACATTATGCTCAATTTTGGGTATACTTCCAATTACTTTGTTATAAAAATCTTATTTAAAAAATACCACTTCTAGAAGAAAAGGGTAGACACTTTCTCCAATAAAAATTTTACATCGCGTAATTTATTCAATTTTAACAGACCTATTTCTGAAATTCTTTCTTATATTATTTTTTGGCTGGATAGCGAAAATAATCCTAATTCTAACTATAAAATATATACTGATGGTTTGAAAATTGATGATAATGTAAGGTTTTCAGCTTGTATTTTTAATAATGACAACTTGAAAGAGGTTCTTTGGTATAAGCTGGATGTGCAGAATATTGTTTTTTAATCTGAAATAACAGCTATAAAATATATCGTTGAATGGGCATTACATGTTAATACATATATACTGATAATCTATCTTCTATTTTTGCACTTAAATCAATTAATGATAAATCAAATTATAAAGACATGCATACAATATTTGACTCTTAAAGAATTTATACATTCAGGCTGAGTAAAATCACATGTTGGGTTAGTGGGGAATGAGATTGCCAACCATTATGCAAAAAATGCTGCCACTGATGGTGAATTAATTAAAATCCTGTATCCATACTCTTGTTTTTCTAAATTATGCAAAAATTTACTAGACTATTGGCAAGAATATCTTAATAGTATTACTATTTCACCTCATTCAAAAAATCCTGTTAGAATTAAATCATTTTTACCTACAGTGAACATGACTTTCCAAATTTATAATAAGTATCTCATTTACTTTCTTAATGGACATGGTTCAACATTATTTTCATATTAAATCAACACCTAATTGTATTTGTAATTTAATTGGTGATGTAAATCACTATATATTCAAATGCCCTCACTCTAAAATTTCATCTCACCAACTCACTTAACCCCTTTGGTTTTTAAACATTTGTAAAAACAAAAATTCAATAGATTGGATTAAAAATGTTATTTTTGTTGCTAAAGGAATGTTAGATGGGGTGACATAGATTTACTTATAAATTGCTTTTTCTTTTAATGTTTTTCTGGTCAATGTTGTCTTGGTTTAAATATTTTAACTATTCCTTTTTGTTTCATTTGTGTTTCACTTTTTATTTTTTGCTACTTTTTGAAATGGGTCAGAATTCTTTTGTTTTTAATGCTTATTTCAATTTTTAATTGGAGCTACCTGTCACAAAATAATGATATTTCCCAATAGTATATTGGATGTGCCTGTGTGTCTACAATACTCTTAATACTTTGTAACTTTCTTCTACAATTTGAGTATTGATTATATTTTCTACCTAATAATTTGGGTGTTCCTTTGAAACTACTTTTGTCTAATTTAATATATTCTTCTGTTCTTTTTTCAAAGTTAATAAAATTCTCCCATCTGTCCAGCTAGCTACTATAAACTTTCTGGTGAGTCAGATGGTCTGGGTTCTAAAAGTAAAAAAAAAAAAATAACTACTGTAGGTATTTATTATTTTATTTATTTCCAAATATTTTAAATGAATATGACATGCGTAGTATGAATGAATTCAAGTAGTAGAAGAACTAATTTATTACTGGAATAAAATGATGCATCCTTCAGACAGCTGTCAGCATTAAAAAACCAATTCTTGAAAGTGGTATCTTTCTAGAAGCTGCCTTTCTCCGGTTCCGGACATAATCCCGACAGTCGAAATCCCGACAAGCCAGAATCCCGACAGCCGAAATCCCGACAAGCCAGAATCCCGACAGGGTCGAAATCCCGACAAGTCAAAATCCCGACAAGGACGAAATCCCGACAAGCCAAAATCCCGACAAGGTCGAAATCCCGACAGCCGAAACCCACTCTTGCACAGACTAATACAACACTAAGGCGGTCATCGCAGTGACGTCACTAGGGTTAGAATTTACTAATCAGCACCCCCACGCACATACGCTGGGCCCACGCACATGGCTCTCTACGCCTATATGTATAGCTTGATCAAAATTAGCGGCGTTTTTACATCTCTACATTTTACAAATTAATAGTTTTAATCACTAAATCATAACAATTATGCCATTACTGAAATAAATTTTGGCAAATTGAAATGACAAAGATTAAAATGATATAACAGGTCGGTATAAGATTTAGAAAATTCATTTTATTAAAAAAGAAAAAAAAACACATTCTGCAAACGTTCAAATAGCATATTCAAATAGCATATGCCCATTGTCGTAGCAAGCGGATGGAGACAAGAGGGAGCGTGAGTCAAGCGCATGTGCGTGGGGGGGGGGGTGCTGATTAGTAAATTCTAACCCTTGTGACGTCACTGCGATGACCGCCTTAGTGTTGTATTAGTCTGTACAAGAATGGGTTTCGGCTGTCGGGATTTTGGCTTGTCGGGATTTCGACCTTGTCGGGATTTTGACTTGTCGGGATTTTGACTTGTCGGGATTTCGACCCTGTTGGGATTTTGGCATGTCGGGATTTCGGCTGTCGGGATTCTGGCTTGTCGGGATTTCGGCTGTCGGGATTACGACCCAGACCCGCCTTTCTCATATATAGTTCATTTATCTTAATATTAAAGACCTTTTTTGTGCCAGTATAAAAATTAAAATTTGAAAAATTGGCTGTGTACTACATTGAACATTTTTGTACCTCTGGAAGTATTCATATCACAGTTTGGGGAACACTGATTTAAGGAATATGATTTTATGACATAAATTTGATAACATATCAAAATAGCATTAAATATTTATGTGTAATGTTTCGCACATATTTTATGAAATGCCAATGATAAATTGGTTGACATTGATTTGTTCAACTTTAATACTAATTCAATATTTAGTTAAATGCAATTCAGTTATAGATTATGAATTATGATATATTTAATTGAATTTTCAGTCTGCTACCTTGAAACTGCAAATTGTGGAAACATAGCTTATTTATATGGAATGTAATCACTGTTCATGTTTTATTTCTAAAGTTTCTAGCATTGTACTTGTACAGTAATACCTCACTTTATGTTTAGCTATGTATATTCACTACAGTTTATTTTCAACAGTTAATACTGATTCTTGTCTTAACACACCTAGGTACACTTGGAAAACCATTGGTAATTGTACAGTTTACCACCTCCTTTGGTGCTCTTTCAAAAGTGCCATCTTTTTAGTGTGATCTCTTTCTTTCAGTCGGAAAGTTTTATATTGCCAGAAACAAAAATTGATTTAAATATATTAAATTCATATATTAAAATCAAAATTGGATTATTTTAAGAATATTGTCTGCCATGAAAACATTTTAAAAATATTTTATTTATTTTTTATCATTTTCAATTTTAGAAACTTTTGTTTATTTTCCCATGTCTTTAAAAAAAAAATGTTTACTTTACATAATTTAAATTTTGCAAAACTCTTCTTTACTTTTTGATAATTTAAATTTAAATATCTTGTTTACTTTTTGATAGTTTAGATAAAATTTTAAAACATTTTTTACTTTCCAATAATTTAAATTTGAAAAAGCTTTTGTTTATTTTTCCACAATTTAAATATTTAATGATTTTGCTTACTTATTTGTAACATAAATTGTAAAAGCTTTTGTTTACTTTTCAATAAAAATATAATTTTCTTAAACATTTTTGTATTTTTAAGATTTTGTTTTGAAGATAGTCAGATTTATCGAAATCCCAAATTCTTTTTTAACTGCACCATTGTTTTGTATGTAATCAGTTTGGAGGCCAAACTTAGTGATTGCAGATAAAGTTTGTTCAGGAAAAAAAATTGATGCCACATTATTTCATCTAAATACTAATCTAGACAATGTGGGTCCCATACATCCATCTTTTTTAAATTAAATGCACTTACAAAGAGTTAAACAGAATAATAGTGAACATAAGCATTGCATAGACAAACAATGTTAGATGCAGAAAGAATCTGATTGGATTGTGCATAGAATGCATACTGAAAATGCCATACATCCTGATTGGCCAATCATCCAATTTTGGTTTTAAATATGTAAAGGTCTGTAAACTGGACAATTACTAAACCATTTCAAACATTAGGTACCATATAAGCTTTGGTACCATATAAGTGTAATTGCTATGCTCACTTAATGTGCTTCCACTTAATGTTGAGACCCAGACTATCCGACCTACCAGAAAGGTGTAAGGTAACTGTTTGGATGGATGGCTTTCATTTAATGTGTAAAAGTTTCCTAGTCTCCAAACAATATGTTATGATTTTAAATCAATTTCTTTTTACAGCATTATTTTATAAAGTTTTATATATTGTTAGATGGGAGTGGAAACTATTCGCATGATTTACTTGAACTATATCAATTTCTTTAAAAAATCAGGCTATCTGTATTTTTATCTCTTAAAGACTTTCCTTTCTATAATCATAATTTTTTTATTCTCTTCCTCCAGAAGCTTGTATTCACCTTAAAACGTTTGAGTTATTTAATTAACATTATTTAACTGGCATTATTTTCATCTCAAGAATTTATTGTTTGACTCACTTGTTATTATATACAGCCTATCTATCACATACTGAAATGAAATGAAATCAGTTCTTGTTTCAGTTGATTGTATGCATTGAAATTCCACACATATTAAGACTTGAAGATATAAGATATGTATTTTGCCCTTTAAAACACTTTAAAGTTTAGCTTTTTATGACACCAGCCTGGGTTCATTTGTTTGAATCTAAGAAAAAAAAAATTAAACAGCTGTGGTCAATCATCTGCTGGTTTTATGATTATTGATTTTTTGTTTATTGGCAATTTCAAAATTATATTGTTTTTTTTAATCAATTTTTTAATATTTTTATTTTATTATCCAAATTTAATAGAATACTTTAGAAGATTAAAGTTACTTATATGTTATAAAAATTTTGGTATATTTAGCATTACTTTTTTGCCACTTAATTTCTTTAAATTTTTACCCAATGTGATATAATCAAATTAAAGTGTTATTATTAACAGTGGCAGCTCATGAGCAATACTTAGTGCTAACTAAAACATGTTTTAAATGCATATATAAATGAAAATTGCATGTTTATTATTTTCAATAATCAACCAAAAATGGGATAAACTTAACCATATTTATATCCTAGAGGATGTAGATAAAATACAATTATTGAATAATGAAGTCCAATCCAAACATGATTGAACAAGTTTTTTAAATACATATAAAACAAAACTTACATGTATATTATTCTCAATAACCAACCAAAGAGAAAATAACTTAATCATATTTATAACCTAGAGGATATAGATAAAATGCAATTACACTGATAATGAATTACAATCCAAACATGATAATTATCTTAATTATATATATTTTAGTTTTTATTTCAAATGCTGGCAATGGGATATTTTGAATACATATGCAACCCTACTGTTTAAAGATAATGGGTTACTAAGTTGTATTCATAATAAAACTTTAAGTGGTACATATTTTGCTTTGAGGGTGATTGTCACTGCATATTTTAAATGTCTTGGAAAATAATTATTTCTTAGTTTTATAGTTAAACTAGCTGGTGGTCACTAAATATAACTACCTGTTTCTATAGCAATTAGTTTTTAGTATGTACTGTGCCCACTGCATGAGCAGATTTACCATTTATTATTTGATATCATGTCCACCGATTCTGCCATGCATAAACAGCCATTCACATAGGTCTCATTAAATTCCCATTGAAGGATGTTTCCAATGTTTAAATATGCCAAACACAAATTTGACCTTTCTACCATGTCACACTTCTCCTTTATACACATAAATATAAAGAATACAACAAAATTTTTATCAGAATTATATAGACTTTTATTTTTTCTAAATAGAAACTGTTTAAACATTTAAAAGACAATTGTATATAGAACTTTAAAAATAGACTAAATTATACTTGTAGAAACAGTAATTTTATTCAAGGATTTATTTAAAAATTCCAAAACTATATTTGAAAATAACAGAAACTATCAAATTATTCTTAAACGCAGCCAAAACAGTGAAATAATACCAATTCTAGAAACCTGACCATATATTTTTGGTGATGGGTGCTTAACAATACACGGTAGACAAGGCACTGAAAATATCCAATATTCATATTCATTTATTCAAACTCTCAATGTATTTGTAATTTGTATCACAATGTACATTCCTCCATTCTATCCATTATAGGTCACTCTGAATTCGGGGCCCTACTATGAAACAGTATTTTCCCTCATGCAGTATAATCTTGTAACACATTCAGAAAGTCTTGTAGTGTTGCCATCTTATAACACATTCAGCAAGTAAACTGTAACATTTACTTATTAAATGAATTACAAGATGGCAGCACTATAGTCTTGTAACTTGTTTGAAATGCAAAATTTTTTATAATCTTTCTTTAATACATTATATGAGTAAAAATAATAATTAAAGGAATTTTATAAGAAGGATGCGTGTGTCGAGCACCCCCTGGAACGAGCCACCACTGATTATTACACTATTTGTTTTGGGTCATCAAACTACATATTTTAGTGCAAAAACTATTTCAATAAGTAAAATTAAAATATATCAAAAAGAATCATGACTATATAATGAGAAAGAATATTAAAGGTACATATATATAATCCTGACTTACGGCAGATAAAATTCCGAAGTATGTCTTTAAGTCAGATGTTTGCAAGTCGAAGTAATGTATTTTTTTCATCTATCAATATACATAAAATGTTGGAATTTCCATATGCATTTATGTAACTACACTGGGTCGACCAATTTATGCAAATTTGACATAAATAATCCTTTGAAGTATAGTAAAGACTAGACCTTATTTGTGTATTTTTTATCTGTCATTTCTAATAAGTTATTTTCAATTTAAACATCAGAAAACAGTAACATAAAAGTTATAAACATTAAGATTAAATTAGATCTAGGCTATGAGGTATGGTGTCACTTAATCATTTGCATCGATGTTAAAATGTGGTGTCATGGTTGCTTACATTGCCATGTTGAACATAATAAACGCTGATATGATAATGGATCCAGCCATGATATCATTATTAGATACAATAAAAAATATAAATGTATGCCTACAAGAAAAGTATATCAAGATATTATACCACATATTGTGAGCATTGTACTGCATAACAATTAATAACCATTGTATCCTTTGAAGAAATATGTAACTGTACTAACTGAAACTTCGAACAGTATGAAATACATACTCAATTTGGTATCACAAAGCGATCTGTCCATCCAACATGACCAACAGGAAGTAGATTTGCCAGTTGTGATGTCGTATGCAATTTGTCAATACAAAGTGTCTGTAAGTGCAAATGTACTATGGCATGAATATACACTTGCGATAACAGCAGAATCATTGATTCTGCAGGTTATGACTGTATGTTTTTGCTGTTATGACTGAAACATTGAAATATCTTTATAAAAAAATTCCTTTATAAAAAAAGTACATTGATTTTTAATTTTCTTCAAATGACAAGTTTTATTTAACCTTATGGCATTAGCATGTAAATACTTGACTCTATTCAAGACCATGTTAATTCCTTCATTGGCCACATTTCATAGATATGAAGCCTGCACATATGGAATGAGTGTTAAGTGGCACTTTTGATATGGCTCTGTGGTGCACTAAATTGCATTTTGTCCGTTCGTTCTCTGTGAGAGCTAAAACACGTTAAGATTTTAACAGTTGGGTGCCAAAAATTTAAATATAAAGCTTAAATGTCCACAAATATAGGGTAAGCTTTGTCAATCTGCTCACCAGCTATAACTCAAGACATAAGCAAATGACTTCACAGGCACATGCTGTTTACTAATGAATGGATCTGCTGCTTGTAAGAATACAAATTTCTCATACTTCCTTGATAGAATTTTTATATTATCAAGAAAACTGCAAGGAATTTATGCTGTTTAATTTGTTTTCCATGTTATGGTGTTTTTACTAATTGTGTTGCATTGCATTCCTGCTATTCGTCTTTTTATTGTGCTGCATAATGTACTTGTTGTTCCTTGATGAATTAACTTGAAATTTAAAATATTAAAAAGTAAAATTTATATTAACAAAGATTTAAAAAAAAGGCTATAAATGGGCTGTATTTCTTCTGTTGAAAATGTTTTTGAATAGGGAAAAAATGATTTTGTGCAATGCATTCTGAGATATCTAGAATTTTAGTTTTCTGGATAGAAATCAATGTTGCGAGTATTTAAAATTACATTTGAATATTGATTTGTAGTATAAATTTAATCATCATTATCTCATTTATTATCAAGTCTAATATCATGCTAGATGGGCTTCATTTTGGTCCTTTTATGCATACTTTCATTAGAAATAGTATTTTAAAAAAAAATTCAGTATTTTTCTGAGATATTTACCCTGCCAATCATTCAGTTTAGAACCTTGGGCTTTAGTTACTATCCATAGAATAACACACTTTTGACCAATGCAAGTATAAATTTAATATTCCATCAATAATGAACCTAATATATTAAGTGTATAATTTATAATAAGTAGTTTCTTTATTCAATATAATACTAATTCCAAACCCCAAATTAGAGGCCTTTTAAGTGTGTCTTCCAGCATATTTTTGTACCTTCCACATATTGCATTAAACTGGATTTCAAGAAGTAAATGCACATATAACAACATTAATATCTGTATGAACTGAAAACTTTAAAAGTTTATTAGTGTCATTAAATGTATGCTCAAAAATGTCCTTTTCTTGCCTATAGAGGTGTTTAAACATTTCTTAAACATATTGGCTGCCATGATGCTCAACAATACTATTATGAATCATTGATGACTCGTGCAGCAGCAAAGTGTTAAAAGATGCTTCAACATTCTTTATAAGTATCAGGCCTCATGTTACCAATCGCCAAGCTCGCCATTTATCATATTTTATTAATTGCGCAAAACAAATTAATATAGTGTTAAAATAACTTTAAAAAATGTCATTTTAAGATTATTACAAAGAATGTGTCGATTTTTCTTTTTTTGTATATAAAGAAGAAAAAATAATAGATATAGCAAAAGTTATAAAAATAAAATTTGTGACTACAAATTTTAACAAATAGATATTTTAAAAAAGGTAGCTAATTTGTGGCTAACGAAAAAAAAATCCTAGAGACTGAGTATTAAACCATAAAAAGGCCTAAGTATTAAACCGTTTTTGGTTTTTTAAATGCTGAGTGAGCAGTTTGAAAGTTTTCTCTACTTGAATATTTATGTCCTGTACACATTTGTTGAATGTAAAATTGTGTATACACAGCATTCTGAAACTAGAATCTCATTTCCACCCTCTTGTTTTTAGTACATATTGATGTGAAATTGCTGTGAATTGGCAGAGCTAAGTGCAGTGATGTTATCTTTTAACTATTCAACAAATATTTAACAAATGAATAGTAAAGATCTGGTATAGATGATTTTCATATATCTTAACATAGCCACTCTACTAATGAATTACCTTCAAAGGTAAATTGTGTGATCCATTATCTCTGTTGAATGACCCTACAATAAGTTTGGCGATTGTGATGTAAATGAAAAACATCTATTTAGAATATATTTCAAGTAAATTATAAAAATTACATTAAATATATATATATATATATATATATATATATATATATATATATATATATATATATATATATATATATATATATATATATGTATGTATGTGTATGCATAAATAAATTATTTTTTGTACCTATTCTGATAGAACAGGAATCACAAATTCAAACAAGCATCCAAGATTATACTTAAATAACTGAAGCAGACTATAATAAATACTATTCTAATAACATTTGTGCTTGCAATATCTCACATTTTAATCATTGTATTAACACTGTTTAACCTCTAATCTTTGTCTGAAAATAATTTTATTTTACAAGCCCTTTCTATAATAATTTAAAACAATTTCTATAATAATTTCTTCAATAACTTAAAATAAAAACCTGATTTCTAAAACAGTACCATTTTCTGTGGATAAACTTTGCTTCCACTTTAATATTGGATAGATATTGCTGATCTATCTTTTTAAATTGTATTTTGCAAATCTACCCATATTTGATCTAAATCAAAAAAGCACCTGTAAAGTCCACCACACCCATGTCAATATGACAAAATATGTTTCTTACCTGTTAAAATACCCCACTGCAAGGCAATGACCTTGAGTTTTTATGAGTTTCATGTTTTCCTACAACCTGACTATTTGAGCTAAACACATCTGTTGATCTGTTTGTCAAATCTCATATATTTCTTGGAATGTAATTTGATTTTCAAATGCTAGGAATAAATTATCTGAATTGAGCTTGAATTTCTTGTGCTTTTAGTAAAAGAAAGATTGCATTCACAAAAAGTATGTACAAAAAAGTTATATTTACAATTTTGGATGGTTTCAACATTTAGATACTAATAGTTTCAGTATTTAGATAATAATGATTTAAATACATGTATATTGTTCAATATACATGTATTTTTATCATTATTTGATTCAAGCATTTTATAATAATGGAAAAAGCACACAACCTTTACTTATGATTTTGTACAACTGTAACTTAGATTGCCAAGTCTTTTATATGCAGAAATCATGTCAAATATTTCGAAAAAGTTATCCTCTTTCTATCATTGGCTTTCCTGTGTGTTTAAAAAAAACTAGCACAAAATTCTTAAACAGTAGGGTGTTGAATGTGATATCTATAAAAAGGACAGAACACCCATGTTCAAAAATTTTTGTCTCCCAATCTTTCCGAAAACATTTACTGTTGGTTAGAATTTTCAAATAAGAATCTGATATGAGCAGCACATGACTTTCCTTACCATAATGCAAGTACTTTATTTCTCTCAATGCAAAATAATTAATGACAGACAAGATCCATGACACAGTGTTTTTAACATTGAAAAGTACACTGGCATTTGGTGCTTTTCTGGATGGCAACATGTAAAATTATTTTGAAGTACCAAATTAACTTATATTTCACACAAATATAGCTTGGCAATTAGAAATATTACTAACATAAGCAATATACTCATTATATTAAAAAATGTTGATTATTAATTCATCAATTTGGCATCATTTTCGTAACTTTAACATTATTTTTACAAATTTAATGGCATTTTTTCATTAATTTGGCACCCCATTAGAAAGTTGCCAATTTGTCGATATTTTGAAAAATTTGTTATGAAGGTCGTTAAAATTTGTCGCCATCTGTTAAATATTTGATGATACTTAACACTGTTCATTTTCTATTTAATGTTTTTAGATACATTTATTTGAAAAATGTGCAATATCTCAAACGGTTCAAGCTAGCTTTCTAAATTTTGTGCATTCATTTTAGAATAAAATATGAAGTATAAAATGATTATTTATTTAACATTATTAAATGTTCTAATTTTATATGATTTTTCAAAACTTTCTTCGAAAATTTAGGGGGGTTCCAAATGTTTGAACACATTTAAAATCAATAGGGTTCCAGTATTCATGTGCTCAGTATTTTACAGCTAAGCATAAATGTGGAAGATCTTTGCTCTCTAGTTTCCCATGATGCTGTTGGCAATGTTTCATTTAGGACTTTTTGGCCGGGAGGACGAATGAAACTGGGGATATGTTTTCTATTTTCCCTTTATGAATTATCTATGCTGTCACATAAATTGAAACTAGGTTATCATAAAATGTCCTGGAGGGCAAATGATTGTCAAAGGTCAAACTTTCAGACATACAACCAGATGGCAAAATCCCCCACTCCACCCATATGTATGCCTGAAAGAAACACTGGCTGATGGGTTTCATACCTCTGTCTTTCGTAATCCTACTTTTGCTAATGTTGTATTCCTGCTAATACTTCCCACCCCTTTTCTAAGAAATCTTCTTTCATTGCGTATTTTAATTGCGTCTTTAATGTTTGTTTCTCTTTTGAAGATTAACGAAATTAACTTTATCTTTAGCCTTGATTATAAGGTCGCTTACTCTTTTGAGTTTATTTATAAAAATTTTCTCCTCTATCTGTTCTAAATTGGTTTATCCTAAAACTAAACTTGTCCTGTCCCTTGACTGTTTGCTTTACAAATCGAGTCTCTCCATCCTATTATTTTCCGTCCTCTGATTCAATTTAACACAAATTTAAATTTAAACCTGCTCATTCTACTGTTACCCCTTTGTTTAGTCGTATCCGTACTAATAAATTTAGAAATAAAAATAGCACTTTAAATCAGAATAGGGTGTAAGTTGTCCCCCTCTTATCCTCCAAAAATAATTATAAATTTTATATGGGCAGCACTAAACATACTGTTGTCATTAGATTATCTGAACATGTGCGGTATATTAAAAATAGTAAACTTTCCTCTGCTCATTCCCAAATTATTAAATTGATGATAAATTATCCAGATTTTTCATAAAACTTTTCTGGTAACTAATTGAATAATCCTCTTAATATTTTACTTTTCGAGTCCCTTTTTATTTGCATTTATCGTGACTCAATTTGTAACTTCGATTCTGTTCAAACACTCAATTTTGCTTTGCATCTCATTCTTGACTCCCTGTGAGTTAAAACTTTGTTTGAATTTTTAGATATCGAGTTCTGTTAATTATGCTTTTAATGCTATTTTTTGACTTCTAAACAGCTGTTATTTATATTTTATTTCTGCTGTGTGAATTTTGTAATTGAATGTATTTATTCATTTTTTATCTTGGGTAATCTGACAATTTATATGCAATTTTTGTCCACAGTTCTTGACTGTGTATCCTTCCCCTTTTTCACATTGCCACTGATGATTGACATTTATCATCTGAAGCATTCTGGTTTTTATATAATTTCAACATCTTAATGGTGTGATCAAATTAAAAGACTTTTATTATAAAGTGTTTTCCTTTATTAAATATCCTCCTTTTCCTTAATTAAATTTTACAATTCATATCAATTTCTTCTAGATATTTTCCAACAATTATTGAATATAACAAATCTGCCCCAAATCCTATGACTAATTTTTTTTGTCTACTACAATATAAGACTATAATAGGCTTGTATTATTTGTAGCCAAATTTTTACTTAAAGAAAAATAACAAATGACTCTGAAATTTATTTATACCATAGTGGTATTTTGGAAGCAAAAAAATTATAATTTAGGTGTTATTTCTCGAACAAGCATCGCTTTTTTAATTTTCCCCATTGTGATTGTATGATACTGCACTTAGCTCCTAGTATATCAGTACCATTGTATTTAGTCTGTGATGTCTGTTCAAAATCAAGTCACTCTTTTTTACCCAAAGCAACAACTTGCTAAGTGTTTTATGTGAGATGAAAAAATTTATGGTAATCATATGGATATATTCTTTTACATTTTTACCTGCAATGCACTTGAAGAGTGATACTTTGTCAAATGTTGTCCTGTATAAATATCAAGCAAAAAAATCCCTTTATATGTATATATAGTTTTTTTTATTTGTGAAAATAAATAAGTTAAAACATTATATGAAGGCTCTTTATTTTGTTATCTTTGTGCTCTCGTATTATTATATATTCTTTTTTCCAGAAAAATGTGAAATTCCAGATTTTGACAGACTAGCATATTTTGAACACTTTTAAAAATCTATCTGTATGTGTAGTTTGTAAGTTTTTCTGTGTGTTTGTGAGGTGTGGACATGGAGAATCAAGAACACATGTATTGCTATGAAGATTTTGTTTAGATTCATATTAAATAAAAAAGTAAATCTATCCTTGACGAACACCTAATCTGTAGTAGAGTAGAAGGTATGAGATTTATTCTTCTGCCTAAAGAAATAATGTGCCATAAAAGTTGAAATAATATATTTTTATACCAAAATTTTTTTAGATTTCAATAGCAAAACGAATAGAAAGATTAAATAAAATAGATTTAAGATAAAATTTACATATTTTTTACATATAATGGGAAGTGGAATATTTGTATTCATTCCCTTGCATGGCAAAATTAGTTAGCTTTGTCTTAGTGAAACAACATTAACAATTTTTTATTAAGTATTATTAATTGTACATTCATCTAGTAATACATATGTTGGAGAGCATGAGTCGGTTCCCATAGTGAAAAAGTCCTAAAATTTCAATACATGATGATTTTC
This sequence comes from Amaurobius ferox, assembly GCA_951213105.1. Classification (NCBI taxonomy): domain Eukaryota; kingdom Metazoa; phylum Arthropoda; class Arachnida; order Araneae; family Amaurobiidae; genus Amaurobius; species Amaurobius ferox. The sequence continues at coordinate 206,847 of OX578147.1, read as the reverse complement.
AAAGATGGATTCTGATTAGTCACGATCGAGAATTGATGCTCACGTATTAAGGCCTTTACGTGCACGATGGAACTAAGGCTCCTCTATATACGAGCTGACTTATCAAGCATATTGAAGCCCACCATAGCTGGAAGCGCAATCCATTAGCATTAGCTCTATTCGTATTTTCACTTTAGGAAGTATAATTGAAATAATTATGGGTGGTTGTTCTGCACCGAACTGTTCTAATTATTCTAGAAAGGGTTTTAGGTTATTTCGCTTTCCTAGAAACGAAGAAAGAAGAAAACAATGGCTAATAAATAATTGGATACCCGGTACTGAAGCATACTTGTGCGAGCTAAATTCTACAATATTTTCATTGAAACTTCTTTTTTTATATATAGGATTTTTATTTTTAAACACTTATTTTATAATTTCTGTAACTGTAGTATGGAACCCTATGAGCTTCAATATGCTTGATAAGTCAGCCTGTAGTAAAGGAGCTCTAGATGGAACGCTTACGTTGAGTCCTTAACAACTCAGGACAACACCATTTGGAGGACAACCTCACGTATTCGTAGGCACAAAACTTACATTCCCGCCCTTAACGGCCCAAATTGCAGGGCAATTATCAACACACAAAAGGCTGAACTGCTTGCAGACAGTCTTAGAAGGCAGTTTGAACCTCACCACGATGTAATCGATCCTCGGACGGTTGCATTGGTGGATCCCATGGTTGAACAATTCATCTCCACGCCATCACCTAACACGCTCAGAGTGGTCAAACACTCTGACATTACCCCTTATATTCAAAAACTGAAGAGTAATAAAGCGCCTGAGAGAGATCTTATTTCTACTACCATGTTAAAAAACCTATCTAAACCTTATGTGTCTTATCTTGTCAACCTTTTTAATATTCTTCTTAATCTAAATTATTTTCCACGGGTTTGGAATGTGGCCATTGTGTCCCCCCTCCCCAAGCCCGGCCTAAACCATTCTGACCCTTCTAACTATCGACCTATCTCTTTACTTTCTGTCCTCTCTAAACTTTTCGAGTATGTCTTGGTCGGGCATCTGGATGAATTCTGCGGTCTTAGGGACCTTGACATTCCTGAACAATATGGGTTCAGAAGGAAGCATTCAACTCAGCATCAGTTACTTAGGGTCGCGGAGCTCATTCACGATGGCCGATCCAGGCATCTCAACACCACTGTTATTTTCCTGGATATCCAAAAAGCCTTTGATAAGTGTGGATATCCGGACTTCTCTTTAAACTCATTGCTCTTCACTTTCCTGCTCACCTTATTAAGATCCTCCACTCTTACCTAACGGAGCGTAACTTCGCGGTAAGAGTGTCTAACTCTCTCTCCTCTCCCAGGAATATACTCAGCGGGGTCCCGCAAGGATCTCTTGTCGGCCCCAAATTGTTCAACCTATACATTAACGATCTTCCACGTCTCCCCGGTGTCACTTTAAACCTGTACGCCGACGACACAGCCCTGATTGCACAACATAAACAAACACAAGTCGTGCACAAAACTCTTCAAGAATACCTGGACTCCATGACGCAATGGTTGAAAAGCTGGAGAATTAAAGTCAACGTCGCCAAGTGTGCTGCCGTCAGTTCCACCCCCCCCCCTCGTCGAACCCCCGTCGCTAATTTAACTTTAAACAACGAGCCCATTTCCTGGCAATCTAGCTACAAGTACCTAGGAGTACTTGGATTCAAAATTAACGTGGAAACTTCACATTTCTAAAATCTGCCAGAAAGTGAAGTCTGCACTCGCCCATATGCGCCCCCTCTTGGCTGGAAACAGCCGCCTGTCCACGAGAAATAAGTTATTGCTGTACAAAGCCTGCATACGTCCGATTATGACGTACGGATCTCCAATCTGGGGAACCGCATCTGAGACGCACCTTAAGAAGCTTCAAGTTGTGCAAAATATTGCACTTCGTACGTTTGTCAGGTTTCCGAGTTACGTCCGACTAGAAGTTCTGCATAGAGACCTCAATATTCAACCCTTTTTAGAACACATTCAAAATTTGCCACAAAATTTTTTCAGAGGTCTCAGTGGAGTAAGCAATCCCACGTTAGATAGCATTCCGGGGTATAACCCGACTCACCCGAAGGCGCGCAAGCGCCCTACGGCGTTGCCGTGGCGTCGCCCCAAGGATGCATTTCTGCGCCCCCCACGGGGTCGTCGTATCTAGCATTGTTTTGCATCTCCCCCCCCTTCTTGTTTTGTTTTCAGAACTCTAGTTATAACCGTGCCCCTCCCTTGCTTTTGGGAATTCGCGTTGCATCGACGAACCTTCAACCTTTTTTTGTAATGTTCGGTACACCCCCCCTCCGTTTCAAACTCAAGGCCCTGCGTCCTTCGGGACGCTCTTCTTCCCCCCTCTCTTTTTCTCTCGCTAGGCGCCCGCTTGGGCCCTAGCTCTTTCTTCTCCTTCTGTAGACTTGAGGAAGGGAACGAATTCGGTCACAGCCCCCCCCCCCCCCCAAGCATACTCTCTGATGTAAATTCTATCACTTATGTTTTCCTCTTCGTACCTCTTTTCCTTTTCGTCCGGAGTTTAAAGGGTGGAATTCTTTCCCCTCCTGGGCACTCCGTAAAACCCCGTCCTTGAGACCTTTTTAACACTTTACAACAAAGTTGAACTCAAGGACTCAAGGACGGGGTTAGCGAAGTACCCAGGAGAGGTACATTACCTCCCTTTAAACTTCGGGCGAAAAAGAAAAGATTCAGAAGAGAGGAAGAAAAATAAGATTTAGATCCAAAAGGAGCTCGGGGGGGGGGGGCGATGACCGAAGTCGTGCCCCTTCCTCCCAAGTCTTCAGAGGTGAAAGAGCAGGGCCCCAGCGGGCTGTCTGCAGAGTAGATACAAGAGGGGGGAGATAGAGGTGCGCCCCGAGGGGTGCAGGGCCTTGAGCCTGAGTCAGCCTAACCAGAAGAGTTGAAAGTACTAGCCAACTACGCGAATTCCCAAAAGCTAGGGAGGGGTACAGAAATGGTTAGAAGCATGCGAAAATAAACAGGAGAGCAGATCAAACTAGTCTAGACGCCTCCGCTTACACCGGAGGTAGATATCCTTCACGGGTCTTCCAGGTAAGGACCGAGGGCGCTTGCGCGCCTTTGGGTTACGAGGATGATAGCGTGGGATACTGTCTAAAGTAGGATTATTGACGCTGCTCAGACCTGTGAAATTTGATACCTAAATATTTGACATGTGCCAAAAAGGGCCGAATTTTGAAGTCTTTGTGCAATACTTCTAACTGGACGTAGGTCGGGATATCTGCAAATGCACGCAGAGCGTTGTTCTGAATAACTTGAAGCTTCCTAAGGTCAACCTCCGCTGCGGTGCCCCAGATCGGGGCCCCGTATGTCATGATTGGACGTATGCAGGACTTGTATAGCAATAACTTATTATGAATGGACAGGTGGCTATTTCTAGCCAAAAGGGGGGTACAACCGGGCGAGTGAAGACTTCACTTTCTTACAAGTTTCAGAAATGTGAGGTTTCCACGTTAATTTTGAATCCAAGTACACACCAAGGTACTTGTATCTAGATTGCCAGGGAATAGGCTCGTTATTAAGAATTAAGTTAGTGGAAGGGAGATAACGGGGAGGGAGGTCACGGCGGCACACTTACCAACGTTGACTTTAATCCTCCACTTGGTTAACCATTGCGTCAAGGAGTTTAGGTAATCTTGAAGAGTGTCGTGCACGACTTGTGTCTGTTTGTGATGTGCGATGAGGGCCGTGTCGTTGGCGTAAAGGCCAAGTGAGACACCAGGAGAACGTGGCAGATCATTAATGTAGAGGTTGAACAGTTTGGGTCCAACAAGGGAGCCCTGAGGGACCCCGCTGAGAATACTCCTGGGAGAGGACAGAAGGTTAGATACTCGCACCACGAAGCTGCGCTCCGTTAGGTACGAGTGAAGAAGTTTGATGATGTTAGAAGGGAAGGAGCGTTTGATAAGCTTGAACAACAGACCGTTTATCCATACCTTATCAAACGCTTTTTGAAGATCGAGAAAGACAATAGTACTGCTCTCTTGCCTGCTGCGAGCCTCATGGACGAGTTTAACAACCCGAAGCAACTGGTGTTGCGTGGAATGGAGCTTCCTGAACCCATATTGTTCAGGAATCAGGAGGTTTTTCACGGTGCAGTACTCGTCCAGACGCCGCAAAACCACAAACTCGAAGAGCTTAGAGAGAGAAGAGAGATTGGTCTAGAGTTGACAGGGAATGAGAGGTCTAGACCGGGCTTGGGGAGGGGAGCCACAATGGCCACCTTCCAAGCCCGAGGAAAGTAGTGAGCACGAAGAAGAAGATTGAAAAGTTTAGAAAGATAGATGAGAAGGAGAGAAGGAAGATTTTTGAGCATACAGGAAGAAATGAGATCTTTCCCAGGAGCCTTGTTCTTTTTAAAATTTCGAATACGAGGGATAAGTTCACCAGGAATGACGTCTGAGAGAGTAAATTGAGTAGGTGTGGAGATGAACTGTTCAACCTTGGAGTTCACGATCGCAACGGTCCTAGGATCGATTACGTCATGGTGAGGTTCAAACTGACTTCTAAGACTGTCTGCCAGTAGTTCAGCCTTTTGTGTGTCCTTGGCCAGAAGGCTTTTGAATTGGTCCCAATTCGTCTTCAACTTGGCTGTGCTTCTGAGACAATACTTGTGCAGTTCAAGCGTATAGATAACGGGGAGATGATCAGACGGAAATTCATTGAAAACCTCCATGCAATACGTGTAGGGAATGTTGCTGGTGACGGCAAAGTCGATGACAGAGTTAAGACGAGTGGGGTCACCTGGGGCAACTATCTCGAGATAATGCTCATCGGTCCAGTGTTTAAGCTTAAAGCCGCGAGCATTGGCTCGAGGGCAGCTCCAAGTTTGATGCTTAGCGTTGAAGTCACCAGCAACGATTGCATGGGGCGAAATTTTAAAAAGGGACTGTAAGTCAGAGATGACAGGGCCATAAGGCAGCAGAGGCGAGAAATAAGCAGACGCAATGGTAAGAACAGGGTTGTTAGGCAGAGAAATCTGCACAACGGTGGCTTCACCAGCCTGCAGGGGGGGTCACACGAGAGTGTGGGATGCAACTACGTACGTAGATAGCTGTGCCGCCGAAGGCGCGACTGCTAACTCGATGCCTGTCGTCACTGTAAAGATCGTAGTTAGCAATCTTGCAGGAATTCCCTGGACTGAAGTGGGTCTCTTGGACCAAGAACAAATCTAAGTTATATGCTATACAGAAGTCCCTAGCTTCACAGATTTTACCTTTGAGTCCATTGGCATTCCAGATGCCAATGGTAAGTTTTTCACGGGCACAACCATGGCCGAGGGTGGGGGTTAACCTGGTCCCACGAGAGCAAAGATGCTCTCGTACAGAACATGTATTCTGTCAATATCGGTCGGAGCAGACCGCATAGCAGGAAGGGCATTCTTGAATGCCCTGTTAGTGACATCTTTTCCGTAACGGTCTTCGAAACGGAATAGATAATTTAGAAAATCATCATTATCAGCGATATTAGTGGATGCTCTCTGGGGCGCTGTTAATTTAGGAGTGACGTTCAACGTCTTTTTGGGGCCCTCGCTACGTCCTTCTGTAATGCTGGCATAAGAGCGCTGTGGGTTGGCTAGTTTTCTTTCGAAGGTGGAGTTCACGGGGGGGAGATTTGAAGTTAGGAAATCTCGGGCAGTTCCGGTAGGAGGCAGGATGCGCTCCTCCGCAATTAACACATTTGCACGGGGCTTCCGGCTTCTTAATACAGTCTTTGATTAGGTGGGCCTGGGCGCACTTAACACAATTTGGTGGCAGATGGCACCCGCTGCTTGTGTGGAAGAAAGGTTGACATCTAAAAATTGGGTGACCTGCTTTTGGCCACGATATTTTTCTATTTAAACCACAGTGTGGAAAAGGCTAGTTATACTATAAATATTATCATTAACTGGGCTTTTTGGCATTTGTACGTAATACAACGGCATCATGACCCTGTTCAACTTGGGCCCCCTAGCCAACTGTGTAACACTAATTGGTTTGTGACCCAAGTATTGCAGTTCCTGCATAATCTCCGTTGTACTCGTACAAATGGGGAGACCTCTGATAACAATTTTAATAGGTTTTTGCTCATCTAAAAGATATGACTTGAACTCCACCTTGTTCAATATTAAAAATTTTTGAATTTTAATGTAGTCGTCTCTACTGCTGACGTGCACTTTTAAAAAGTCACCTGAGCCGGTGAGTTTACTAGTAAGATTTTCTACAATGTTTTTAAGATCCTGAATCAGCTGTGACCAATTTGTGGTGACAGCAATGAAGAAGGGGGGTGGCGCTCTCTTTTGGGAGCGGCAGCATCTTTAGCAATTACTAGATCGGCGTCAGGCGCCGGGACATCAACTTCAGCATCAAAATTATTAAGATTGGGGGGGTTGTCAAACAGTAGGGAGGATTGCCTACTAGCCGTGTGTCTTTTAGGGGGTTTCTGAAACCCATCATCTTCAGCACCACGTGGGTGTTTCCTAAAGCTCAGGCTGCTATGAGCAGCGGCAACATTTAAATTTAAATCAATATTCCTATCATCTGGTACATTTGAAACAGAATTCCTACAGTCTGGTACATTTGAGGCATTGAGGGTAGCAGTCTGGAAAGAGGGAGCAAGAGAATAACTGCCAGAGGGGGCCTCCGACAGGGCTTACCATATCTTGGTAAATCGTGCTCAGCAATCAGTCCATTCAGGAATTCCTCCATGTGGCTGAGCGTGGCCATGGCATCTTTTTTTCTCTTCATCTCCGGTCAATTTCTTTAAAAGGTATTTAATGTCCTTTATACCACTGTAGAGCATCTCGCAGGCAAGAAGCGGGTCACTTGGAAGTGAAGCAAGAGTATCAGCAGAGCTGGACGTGTCCATCATTGAAGCGTTACCCCGTGGGACATTACTGGCCTCGTGGCGAACGACCGCGTCAGGCTTAGCAGCAGCGGGCCCTGCGGCGGCAGGGGAGAAAGCAGCATTTCCGGTACGAGATCAGCGCAGGAGAAAAACAGATCCTCTCTGTACGGCGGCTCGGAAGGGAATGTCAACAAGGTTGAAAAGTGTTTATGACTTTGTTCATTTTGTCTGTCTGTCTGTCCGTTAGTACGATAACTGCCGTAAAAATGACTTAATCAAAATGAAATTTTAGTATGTTGTTCAGACGGTCTGTAGGACCTATGGGAATATAAATGAATAATATCACCCAATTAGATTTGGATTGAACCCGGATTGAAAAAATGAAATACATTGAGCCCTATGGGACCTAATTTTTCAAACATTTTTTAAGCGGATTTAAAATTCACAAATTGCTTCGAAATTTTTATATAATATTCAAATTGTTCCATAAAATATATAAAAAAAAATTCAGCGAAATACATTAAGTAGTTTTTTAAATAAAAATTAAAATAATAATTACACCTCTTATATGAAGCGATCACGTGGCCGTAATATGAAAAGATCACATGACCCACTTCAAAATGATATATGACATCCATCTTGTCTCAAAATCTTGATTTTTTAAGTTCTTTTTAATTCATATTGAGTGTTGTATCCGTCCTAAAATCACTTTATTTTTGCTTAAATTCTGTGCATCTACGTACTGAAACAACGCAATTACAATATATTTGAGTTTGAATGATCATCCAAATTTGATTATTTCTACAAAGCCTATTTTTCACTTATGTAAAATGTAAACAGAAAAATATGTAGAATGAGTTGTATTAGAATTGCTGTATTTCTTTAACACAAAATTATTTAGCCCATGGAGTCTGCATAGCTGATATGAATGAAATATTCATTGATTTTACAAAGAGAAGGACGATTTTTTTCGTTGGAATTTTAAGCATAGAGTTTAATTACTTGTAGCTCCATGGTCTTAAGTTTTTAAATGAAATAAATTATTTTAGTACTGTTGAAATGATTGGGAAAATGTTATGAATGAAATGTTGGTTTTATAGAGAGAGCCAGGCGTGTAATTTTTTCTATGACGTCATTTGAATGAATGTCAGTTGTTTTCGATGAAGTTTTCAAATATAATAAATTATTGTAGTATTATGATGATTTTAAAAAGATTACCGAGGAATGTATCGCATTTTAGAGATGTTTAAACCAGGCAATTTATATTTCAATGCCGTCATTTGAATGAAGTTCATTTTTTTCGATGAAGGTTTAAGTTTTCAAATATAATAAACACCCACGAATCACAGTCTCTGGCGAACAGCTAAAAACATGAGAACCACGAGAACAACAATTCCGCCCATTAATGGTCTACATTCTCTCGCCCAGACTGCGGAGGAAAGAGCTAATGCAATTGCAGATAGCTTGAAACTCCAATTCTCACCACACGAAGACCCGAACTTCAGCCATCTCTACACAAGCACTTTACACGATTTCCAACAGACGAATCAGAATGCATTTAACGTACAAGCACCAAACGACCTTGAGTCCATACACCTGGCTGAAATTCATAACATCATTCACAGCTTCAAAGTGAAGAAATCACCTGGCTCTGATAAGATCAGCAACAGAATGCTGAAGAATCTTCCCCTTTCCTATGAGTGCTGGCTCACCGTGCTCCTTAACCATATGTTGGAACTTCGCTACTTTCCCCAGAGTTGGAAAACTGCTGACGTTATCCCTCTGATCAAAAATAATCAAAATCCTAATTTAGCAGAAAGTTACAGACCCATTAGCCTACTTTCTAGCCTCTCCAAAATTTTTGAGTTAGTGTTGTTTAGACGTTTGACTAGTTTCTGCAGATCGAAAGATATTTTAATTCCTGAACAGCACAGCTTTCGATCTGATTTTTCCACGCATTCCCAACTCATGCGTGTAGTTGAAACTATTCACAAAAACTCTACCAACAAGCAGTATACCAGCATAATGTTTTTTGACATCAGTAAGGCTTTTGATAGAGCATTTATTCCGGGTCTGCTAACCAAGCTGGTCCAACTTGGTATTTCGACACAACTTTTGGCTCTCATCAACTCGTATCTTGCTAAACGTTCTTTCCACGTACGAGTTGAACATTCTTACTCTTCTCTTCGGCCAATCAGAGCCGGGGTCCCTCAGGGCGGAAATCTCAGCCCGCTACTTTTCAATCTGTATATCAACGATATACCCAAGATTGCATTGTTTTGCATCTCCCCCCCCCCCATCTTGTTTTGTTTTCTGAACTTTAGTTATAACCGTGCCCCTCCCTTGCTTTTGGGAATTCGCGTTGCATCGGCGAGCCTTAAAATTTTTTTTGTAATGTTCGGTACCCCCCCCTCCCCCCCGTCTCAAGCTCAAGGCCCTGCGTCCTTCGGGGTGCTCTTCTTCCCCCCTCTCTTTTTCTCTCGCTAGGCGCCCGCTTGGGCCCTAGCTCTTTCTCCTCCTTCTGTAGACTTAGGGAAGGGCCTGACTTCGGTCGCAGCCCCCCCGCCCCCCAAGCATACTCTCTGATGTAAATTCTATCACTTATGTTTTCCTCTTCGTATCTCTTTTCCTTTTTGTCCGGAGTTTAAAGGGGGGAATTCCTTCCCCTCCTGGGCACTCCGTAAAACCCCGTCCTTGAGACCTTGATATATACCCAAGATCCCTCAGGTACAGCTGGCCAACTTTGCAGATGACACAGCACTGATTTCTAGAAGCTCTTCACCATACAACGCTATCAATACACTCCAAAGTTACATAAAGAATAGTCTTGAGCACTGGCTCGTGACCTGGAGAATCAAAATTAATCCGACCAAAAGTGCAGTCGTCATATTTCGTCAGAACTACCGAAAATTTAGTCTTAAGGGTGAGCATCAGTAAATTTTCTGCCCTATCCGCGCTTTGTTAACTTTCGCGGCACACATATTTCGCCGAAATTCTGCTCAAACAATTGCAAAATTTTTTCTGAAAGATAAAATGCAATGCTTAGATTATATTAAAACGAAATTTAATGCCCCAAAAACATAGAATATATTTTTTATTTTAATCCAAAATATTTTTGGTGCTGCCATCTGCTGTCGCAATTTAATTCATACCGATTATTTTTATTTTTTAATGAACATTTTTAAATATCTATTCCTTCTAATACGGTGTTAAATACAATAACAGATCATATATAATAATGCCACAATCACGGAAAGGTAATTTATCATTCTATAAATTTGATAAGGGAACTGAATGTACTTCACTGAGGACTGCAGTTTTGTCTTCAAGTTCCTTTGTCTTCAAGTCCAAGTTTAATTACGTTTCCGTGATTATGGCATTATATATGTTGTATTTAATAGCGTATTAGAAGGAATAGACATTTAAAAATGTTCATTAAAAAATAAAAATAGTCGGCATAAAATAAATTACGACAACAGATGGCAGCACCAAAAATATTTTAAATTAAAATAAAACATATATTCTATGTTTTATTGGGTATTAAATTTAGTTTTAATATAATCTAAGCATAGCATTTTATCTTTCAGAAAATATTTCGCAACTGTTTGAGCAGAATTTCGGCGAAATATGTGTGCCGCGAAAGTTAACAAAGCGCGGATAGGGCAGAAAATTTACTGACGCTCACCCTTAATAACTTTTTCCTTAAAATTTTCAATGATCCGATCCTCTTTTCACTGTCCGCAAAGTATTTGGGCGTCACATTGGACGCCAAAATGACTTTCGCAGAGCATATCATGAATAAAGTAGAATCTGCTAATAAAACTTTTGTAGCCCTCCTCCTACTTCTCGGTAGAAAGTCTCATCTGTCCCTCTACAATAAACTGATCATCTACAAACAAATCATCGCACCAGCGTTTTTGTATGCCTGTCCTATCTGGGATACGGCCGCAAAAACGCACATAGAGAAATTGCAAGTGTTTCAAAATAAAGTCTTGCGCTGTATTGTAAATGCGCCCTGGTTTGTCCAGAACGAGGTGATCCACCACGATCTCAAAGTCCCACACGTTGCTGGGCACATTCGGAAAACTTCTCTAAATTTTTTCAGGAAGAACTCTAGTAAGCCCTGCCTGAGAAACTTTGATAGTCGCGACACGTTGATAGATATGACACTTCCACAACTTCCTACCTTGGAAAAAGAAGGCCTACACACCTTCTTTCCGGGCCTACGGCGCCCCAGATATTCTACGCCCCAGGCAGGTGTTTCCTATCCTTTGCTTGGACGGCGGAGAAGGCGACCGTTACACTTTGGGAATGCCTCGGCAAACTCGGAGTGAAATGGAGAATCCTGATTCGTCCTCCCCGGCGAGCTCTCAATCCCTTGTTTACACTTTGCTTTGTACGCGTATTTGATGCCAGCCCGGTCCTGTTAGTGGGTCAGCAAATGCTGACTCTGGATAGTCTGTAAATAAAGTGAATTGTATTAGCTTTCGTATAAGTTTCTTCAAACTGTTTAATTTAATTGTAATATGTCCCTGATAAGGGCCTTCTTTTTTCACAACAAGAGCAACTTCATTTGTAAATAGCAAACTCTTATTTAGTAGTGTATTTATTTTAAGCTTCTGTACTTGCAATCTAACTGTGATTTATTTTTAAATCTATATCTAATCTAAACCTTAACAATTATTAAGTTTAAGCTTAAATTGATTGCAAACTTAAATTTCTGCATTGTAAACTGTAATTTTTTTTCTGCACTTCTGCGAGCTTTCCTATTGGCCGTCAGTTCCTTGGCCCCGCCCTCCCATTCTCTTTCAGCCACCACAGCTCAGTACTCAGCCATACAGCCACTCCAAGACGAAGGCGGCACACCATCCGTCGCCACTGACTTCATCACAGCACCCTATCTAGATGGATCTCAAGGAACTCAAAGACGGGGTTAGCGAAGTACCCAGGAGAGGTTGTTGTTGTTGTTGAAACCCAGACCGTCCGACCTACCAGAAAGGTGTAAGGTAACTGTTTGGACGGTCGGGAAGTGCCACCCAATTTAGACCGGAACCCAGTGGGGGAGGCATCCACAGGGACCGTACCCTACTTCCCCTACCACCAACCTCTCGGAAGGACTTTCGGACCCACATGTTTAACGTGATCGTACTCCGCATGAACACGGCGGCAGTTTTGGCAGTGGCCGGAATCGAACCCGGGCCTACCGAGTGCAACTCCAGCGCGCTAACCAATGGGCAACCGCGCCCCACCCAGGAGAGGTAAATTACCTCCCTTTAAACTTCGGGCGAAAAGGAAAAAATTCAGAAGAGAGGAAAAACATAAGATTTAGAACTAAAAGGAGCTCGGGGGGGGGGGGGGGCGATGACCGAGGTCGTGCCCCTTCCACCCAAGTCTTCAGAGGTGAAAGAGCAGGGCTCCAGCGGGTTGTCTGCAGTGTAAATAAAAGAGGGGGAGATAGAGATGCGCCCCGAGGGGTGCACGGCCTTGAGCCTGAGTCATCCTAACCAGAAAAAAATGAAAGTACTAGCCAACTACGCGAATTCCCAAAAGCTAGGGAGGGGTACAGAAATGGTTAGAAGCATGCGAAAATAAACAGGAGGGCATATAAAACTAGTCTAGACGCCTCCGCTTACACCTGAGGTATATACCCCTCACAGGTCTTCCAGGTAAGGACCGAGGGCACTTACGCGCCTTTGGGTTAAGTGGATGATAGCGTGGGATACTGTCTAAAGTAGGATTATTGACGCTTCTCAGACCTCTGTGAAATTTGATAGCTAAATATTTGACATGTGCCAGAAAGGGCCGAATTTTGAGGTCTTTGTGCAATACTTCTAACTGGACGTAGGTCGGAAGATCTGCAAATACACGCAGAGCGTTGTTCTGAATAACTAGAAGCTTCCTAAGGTCAACCTCCGCTGCGGTGCCCCAAATCGGGGCCCCTTACGTCATGATTGGACGTATACAGGACTTGTATAGCAATAACTTATTATGAATAGACAGGCGGCTATTTCTAGCCAAAAGGGGGTTCAAACAGGCGAGTGAAGACTTCACTTTCTTACAGGTTTCAGAAATGTGAGGTTTCCACGATAATTTTGAATCCAAGTACACACCAAGGTACTTGTATCTAGATTGCCAGGGAATAGGCTCGTTATTAAGAATTAAGTTAGTGGAGGGGGATGCCGGGGGAGAGGTCACGGCGGCACACTTACCAACGTTGACTTTAATCCTCCACTTGGTTAACCATTGCGTCAAGGAGTTTAGATAATCTTGAAGAGTGTCGTGCACGACTTGTGTCTGTTTGTGATGTACGATGAGGGCCGTGTCGTCAGCATATAGGCCAAGTGAGACACCGGGGGAACGTGGCAGATCATTAATGTAGAGGTTGAACAGTCTGGGTCCAACAAGGGAGCCCTGAGAGACCCCGCTGAGAATACTCCTGGGAGAGGACAGAAGGTTAGATACTCGCACCACGAAGCTGCGCTCCGTTAGGTACGAGTGAAGCAGTTTGATGATGTTAGGAGGGAAGGAGCGTTTGATAAGCTTGAACATCAGACCCTTTATCCATACCTTATCAAACGCTTTTTGAAGATCGAGAAAGACTATAGTAGTGCTCTCTTCTTTGCTGCGGGCCTCATGGACGAGTTCAACAACCCGAAGCAACTGGTGTTGCGTGGAATGGAGCTTCCTGAACCCATGTTGTTCAGGAATCAGGAGGTTTTTCAGGTTGCAGTACTCGTCCAGACGCTGCATAACCACAAATTCGAAGAGTTTAGAGAGAGAAGAGAGATAGGTCTATAGTTGACAGGGAGTGAGAGGTCTAGACCGGGCTTGGGGAGGGGGGCCACAATTGCCACCTTCCAAGCCCGAAGAAAGTAGTGAGCACGAAGAGGAAGATTGAAAAGTTTAGTAATATAGATGAGAAGGAGAAAAGGGAGATTTTTGAGCATACAAGAGGAAATGAGATCTTTCCCAGGAGCCTTGTTCTTTTTCAAATTTCGAATACGAGTGATAAGTTCACCAGGAGTGACGTCTGTGAGAGTATATTGAGTAGGTGTGGAGATGAACTGTTCAACCTTGGAGTCCACGATCGCAACGGTCCTAGGATCGATTACGTCATGGTGAGGTTCAAACTGACTTCTAAGACTGTCTGCCAGTAGTTCAGCCTTTTGTGTGTTTGAGGTGGCCCTACAGTTAGGACCGACCAAAGTCGGAATGTGTGTTTTGTGCCTACGAATAAGGGAGGTCGCCCTCCAAATTGTGTTGTCATCAGTCGTTAAGGACTCAACATAAGTGTTCCATCGTGCACTTGCAAAAGCCTTAATGCGTGATTTAACCAGTGAGCGCATGAAGTTAAGCTCACGCATAAGGCTGGGATCTCTGCTGGCCTGCCAATCCTTCCTTAGACGATTTCTGTCTCTGATCATCTCCCTGATATCCGTAGGAAGCTTGTAGAAATCCACTCTAGTGCTTCTAGGCCGAGAGGACGCGGAGTAGGCGTCTCGAAGCATATTCTCGAGCTTTCCACCTCCTCGTCCTATCGGTCTATGGAACCGTCAGAGGGGGGGGGGGGCAACTCCTTGGCCAGAAGGCTCTTGTAGCTGATCCAGTTGGTCTTCAACTTGACGCATTTCTTTAGACAGTACTTGTTCAGTTCAAGCGTGTAGATAACCGGGAGATGATCAGACGGAAGCTCGTTGAAAGCCTCCATGCAATACGTGTAGGGAATGTTGCTGGTGACGGCAAAGTCGATGACAGCATTCAGATGAGTGGGATCCACCGGAGCAACAATATCAAGGTTATGATCGTCGGCCCAGCGTTTAAGCTTAAAGCCGCGACCATTGGCTTGAGGACAGTTCCAGGCTTGGTGCTTGGCGTTGAAGTCACCAGCAACGATTGCATGAGGCGAAATTCTGAAGAGTGACTGTAAGTCTGTGATGACAGGCCCATCTTGCAGCAGAGGAGAGAAGTAAGCAGACGCAATGGTCAGAACGGGGTTGTTGGTCAGTGTAATCTGCACAACAGTGGCTTCTCCAGCCCGGAGGGGGGGGGGGGGTGACACTCGAGAGTGAGGAATGCAACTTCGTACGTAGATAGCTGTGGCGCCATAGGCTCGATTATTGCTAACTCGAGGCCTGTTGGCATTGTAAAGATCGTAGTTAGCAATCTTGCAAGAATTCCCTGGACTGAAGTGGGTCTCCTGGACCAAGAACAGATCTAAGTTATATGCTATACAAAAGTCCCTAGCTTCACTGATTTTACCTTTGAGTCCATTGGCATTTCAGATGCCAATGGTAAGATCCTTCAAGCTTTTCAAGGGCACAACCATGGCCGAGGGGGGGGGGGGGGGGTAACCTGATCCAACGAGAGCGAAGATGCTCTCGTACAGAACATGAATTCTGTCAATTTCGGTCGGAGCAGACTGCATAGCAGGTAGGGCATACTTAAATGCCCTGATAGTGACATCTATTCCGTATCGGTCCTCGAAACGGAATAGATAATTTAGAAAATCATCATCATCAGCGTTTTAAGTGGATGCTCCCTGGGGCGCTGTTAATTTAGGAGTGACGTTCAACGTCTTTTTGGAACCCTCGCTACGTCCTTCTGTAATGCTGGCATATGAGCGCTGTGGGTTGGCTAGTTTTCATTCGAAGGTGGAGTTCGAGGAGGGGGGGGGAGATTTATATTTAGGAAATCTCGGGCAGTTACGGTAGGAGGCGGGATGCGCTCCTCCGCAGTTCACACATTTGCAAGGTGCCTCGGGAGTTTTGATGCAATCTTTGGTTAGGTGGGCCTGGGCGCACTTAACACAATTGGATGGCAGATGACACCCGCTGTTTGTGTGGAAGAAAGATTGACATCGAAAACATTGGATGACCTGTTTCTGCTCAAGGCTCAAGGACGGGGTCAGTGGAGTACCCAGGAGAGGAAGGCTCCTCCCTTTAAACTCCAGACGAAGAGAAAAGAGGCAGAAAGAGAGAGTAATAAAAAGCTTTTAAACAACTGAAAGGAATTTAAGTCTAAGATATGCTTGGGGGGGGCGCGACCAAGGTCGTGCCCTTCCCCAAGTCTTCAGAAAACTGAGTGAGTTGGGGCCCAAGTGGGTTCCCAACAGAGAGATAAAAGAGGGAGATAGACTGGGGCGCCCCGGAGGGCGCAGAGCCTTGAGCATGAGCGGGCGGTGCCTAGTAGCATAACACAAAAACAGAAGCTTGCCAACGAAAACGCGAAATCCCAAATGCTAGGGAGGGGTACAGCAAACTAGAGTCTGCATCTGAAATGAGAGCACAAGACTAGGATGGACGCAACCGCTTTTTAGGGCGGAAGAAAACATCTCTCACCGATCTGGTAAGTAACGACCGGGGGCGCTTGCGCGAACCCGGGTTACCTATTCGATAGTGAGGTATGCTGTCCAACGTAGGGTTGTTTACGCTTCTCAGACCTCCATGGAATTTAAGAGAGAGTTTTTTGACATATTCCAAAAAAGGCCTAATATTGAAGTCTCTGTGCAGGACTTCTAGCTGGACGTAGTTCGGCAGATTAGCAAACATACGCAGTGCGTTATTCTGGATGACTTGAAGCTTCTTAATTTTAGTCTCGGCTGCGGTGCCCCAAACAGGGACTCCGTACGTCATAATTGGACGTATATAGGACTTGTATAGCAATAACTTAGTGCGAACGGACAGGCGGCTATTCCTAGCCAAAAGGGGGCGAAGCTGGGCAAGTGCAGCCGTCACTTTCTTACTAGTTTCAGAAATGTGAAGGCTCCACGATAATTTGGAATCAAGGTGTACACCAAGGTACTTATAACTATCTTGCCAGGGAATGGGCTGATTATTTAAGATGAGATTAGTGGGATGGGTATGCCGAGGGGGGGGGGAAGGTGACAGCAGCACACTTACCTACGTTGACTTTAATCCGCCATTTGGTCAGCCATTGTGTCATGTCATTCAGATAACTTTGCAGAGCGTCGTGCACGACTTGTGTCTGTTTGTGATGTGCGAACAGGGCAGTGTCGTCGGCATAGAGGCCAAGGGTGACAACAGGGGAACGAGGCAGATCATTAATGTAAAGGTTGAACAGTTTGGGCCCAACAAGAGAACCTTGCGGGACCCCGCTGAGAACATTCCTTGGGGAGGATAGCTGGTCGGAAACACGGACGGCAAAACTTCGACCGGTCAGATAAGAATGCAAAATATGGATGAGATTTGGAGGGAAGGATTGTTTGATAAGTTTAAATATGAGTCCCTGGACCCATACCTTATCGAACGCCTTCTGGAGGTCAAGAAAGACCAAAGTCGAGCGCTCGCGTTTGCTACGCGCCTCATAGACCAGCTCTACGACCCGCAGCAGCTGGTGCTGAGTGGAATGCCTCTTCCTGAACCCATATTGTTCAGGAATAACTATTTTCCTCAGGTCGCAGAACTCGTCCAAGCGACGCAGTATGACAAACTCGAAGAGCTTCGATAAACTAGACAGGAGAGAAATTGGACGGTAGTTGACCGGAAGCGAAAGGTCAAGACCTGGCTTGGGTAGGGGAGCAACAGTGGCCACCTTCCAAGCCCCAGGAAAATAACTATGACGGAGGAGAAGGTTGAAGAGCTCGACTATGTAGCTGTAGAGCAAAGAAGGCAAGTTCTTCAACATGGTAGAAGTGATGCCATCCTTCCCAGGAGCTTTGTTCTTCCTGAGTTTTTGAATACGGGGCTGCAGTTCGTCAAAGGTGACATCAGTCAGTGAATAAGGTACAGCTGTCGTGATGAACTGTTCAACCTTGGCATCCACGATCGCAACCGTCCTAGGATCGATTACGTCGCGGTGTGGTTCAAACTGACTTCTAAGACTGCCTGCAAGCAGCTCAGCCTTTTGTGTGTTGGAGGTAGCCCTGAAGTTGGGACCTTCAAGGGTCGGAATGTGTGTTTTGTGCCTACGATAACGTGAGGTTGCCCTCCAAATGGTGTTGTTCTCGGTCGTTAGGGACTCAACATAGGTGTTCCATCGTGCACTGTTGTGAGCTTTGATCTTAGCTCTCACCTGAGCTCTTGCAAAGTACAGCTCTGTCTTTATTGCAGGGTCCCTGCTGACCTGCCAGTCCTTGCGCAGCCTGTTTCTGCCTCTGATCATCTCCCTAATATCCTGCGGCAGCTTGTACTGGTCCACCCTATTGCTCCTGAGCCTAGAGGATGCAGAGTAGGCAGCTCGTATCATATCCTCAAGCTTACCCACCTCTGCATCCAATTGGCCCTTGGTATTGGCAACGGGGGGGAGGGAGGAGTTCCTTAAACTTGGCCCAGTTGGTCCGGAGCTTGGCTGGCTGGCTGATGTTGAACTTGTCCATTTCAAGTGTGTAGATGACTGGGAGATGATCCGACGGAAGCTCGTTGAAGGCCTCCATGCAATAGGTATAAGGCATATTGCTGGTGATCGCAAAGTCAAGCACGTTATCACTGTGGGTGGGGTCACCCGGCGCGATAATCTCAAGGTCATTCTCGTCGGCCCAGCGTTTGAGCCGGAGGCCACGAGTATTGGCATTGGGACAGCTCCAGGCTGGGTGCTTGGCATTGAAATCACCAGCGACTATTGCATGGGGCGAGATCTTGAAAAGGGACTGCAGGTCAGAGATGACAGAGTTCGCTGTGGAAGTGGGCCTGAAGTAGCCCGACACAATGGCAAACGCAGGATTGTTCGGCAGGTCGATCTTGACGATGGTGGCCTCTCCCTCCACCATGGGGGGGGGAGGCGGGTGTGCGGGATGCCGCAACGAACATAGACTGCTGTGCCACCAGCGGGATAATTGCTAACTAGAGGCCTGTCATCATGGTATAAGTCATAGTTAGCAATTTTGCAAGAGTTCCCTGGACTGAAGTGGGTCTCTTGGACCAAAAACACGTCTAAGTTATATGCTATACAAAAGTCCCTAGCTTCACTGATTTTACCTTTAAGTCCATTGGCATTCCATATGCCAATGGTAAGATCCTTCAAGTTCCTTGCGCGAAAACCCATGGCCGAGGGGGGGGGGGCTAAGGTTGGCTTACGAGAGCGAAGATGCTCTCATATAAAATATTTACTTTGTCTATTTCGGTAGGAGCTGACCGAAGGGAGGGTAGGGCATTCTTAATTGCCCTGTTAGCAACTTCCATTCCGTATCTATCCTCGAAACGGAAGAGGTAATTCAGAAAATCATCAGTGTCAGCATAATTAGTATGCGCTCCTTTGGGTGCTGTAATTTTAGAGTTGACTTCATTAGTCTTTTTGGGGGCCTCGCTGCGTCCAGCTGTAGCGTTCGCATAAGAGCGAAGCGGGTTGGCAAGCTTGTTGGCAAAGGTGGAATTTAAGGGGGGGATTTGAATTTTGGGAACTTAGGGCAGTTCCGGTAGGAGGCAGGGTGTTCTCCACCACAGTTGTAACATTTACATGGTGCTTCGAAGGGCTTAGGACAGTCCTTCGTGAGATGGGACTGCGCACATTTAACGCAGTTGGGGGGGGGGAGATGGCATCCGTTGCTAGTATGGTAAAAGGACTGGCAACGGAAGCACTGGACGACCTGCCTCGGACCACGATATTTTTCAACGCTAATCATCGTGTTGAAAAGGTTAGTCAACGAGTAGATTTTCTCGTTGACTGGATTTTTGGCGATTTGTACGTAGTAGAGCGGCATCTTGATTCTGTTGCTCTTGGGGCCCCTTGCCAACTGCGTAACGCTAATTGGCCTGAACCCCAAGCACTCAAGCTCGCAAGAAATGTCGCTCTCCTCCGTGCATATCGGGAGGCTGCGGATGACAATTTTGAGAGGCTTTTGGTTGTCCAGGAAGTACGACTTAAATTCCACCTTCCTGTCGATCAAGAATTTTTGAACTCCTATATACTCCTCTCTGGAGTTAACATGGACTTTCAGAAAGTCTCCGGCGTTAGTCAATTTACTACTCAGGTTTTTAGCAATTTTAGTAAGGTCAGTTAATAGCTGTGACCAGTTAGTGGTCACAGCGATGAAGAAGGGGGGGGGGGGGCAGCGTTCCTTTTTAGGAGCGTCAACATCCTCATTACAGTTGGCATTATCAGGCGCCGGCACATCCGGGTCTGGAAGAATATTAGCTTGGGGGGGGGGTTATTAACGAGAAGAGCAGACTGCCTGCTAGCAGTGTGCCGCTTGGGCGGCTGCTGGAATCCCTCGTCATCAATAGCACGTGGGTGCTTTTTATTGCTACTAGGCACAGGATATTTAACACTTTTAGATGCATTATCATTACTACATTTAACATTAGAGGCACTCTGAGTGCTCTTAACAACATTTTCAGACTGAACATTATTAACATCAACATTTAACTTTTTAGGGGTCGTAAGAGGCTGGGTGACAACAGAGGAATTGGCATTAAGGAAGGAATAACTGCCGGAGGAAGGCCTCCGACAGGTCTCACCATAGGCTGGAATCCCGTGCTGCTTGACTAGGCCATCCAAAAGTCCTTCTGTGTGGGCCAGGCTGCCCTGAATCTCTTCTTTCTCTCTTGAGTCAGCTAGCATTCTAAGACTGAAGTTCAACTTCTTTATGAGCTTCCTCAGGTTCTCCGCTGCAGTCGCTGGATCCACTAGAAATCCTGCCAAGGAATCGTCAATCTGGTTGCTCACATCTGTATCCATGTGCGAAGCCTGTGGTTCGCCAACCACGTGGCAGGGGTCCGGGCAAGCAGCGCCGGCTTCTTTCATCTCGGGAGCTCGTTCCGCACGATGCAGTGAAGGTCGCAGGGTGTGGCGGGAGAGGTCACGCAGGTTACGGCGAAAGGTCCAAAAGTCACGTTCGTCGCAGAGAGCACAATCAAAATCGTCCTACCACCTCGAAGTCAGAGCTCCGAATCATGACCTGTTTCTGGCCACGATATTTTTCTATTTTAACTACAGTATGAAAAAGGCTAGTTATATTATAAACATTATCATTTACTGGGCTTTTTGGCATTTGCACGTAGTACAACGGCATCATGACCCTGTTCGACTTGGGCCCCCTTGCCAACTGTGTAACACTAATTGGTTTGTGACCCAAGTATTCCAGTTCCTGCATGATCTCCGTTGTACTCGTACAAATGGGGAGACCTCTGATTACAATTTTAATGGGTTTTTGTTCATCTAAAAGATAGGATTTGAACTCCACTTTGTTCAATATTAAAAATCTTTGAATTTTAATGTAGTCGTCTCTACTGCCGACATGCACTTTTAAAAAGTCACCTGAGCCGGTGAGTTTACTAGTTAGATTTTCTACGATGTTTTTAAGATCCTGAATTAGCTGTGACCAATTTGTGGTGACAGCAATGAAGAAGGGGGGTGCGCTCTCTTTTGGGAGCAGCAGCATCTTTAGTAATTACAAGATCAGCGTCAGGCGCCGGGACATCAACTTCAGTATCAAAATTATTAAGATTGGGGGGGGGTGTCAAGCAGTAGAGAGGATTGCCTACTAGCCGTGTGTCTTTTAGGGGGTTTCTGAAACCCATCATCTTCAGCACCACGTGGGTATTTTCTAGAGCTCAGGCTGCTATGAGCAGCTGCAACATTTGAATCAGCATTTAGATTTAAGTCATTATTCCTAACATCAGATACATTTGAAACAGAATTCCTACAGTCTGGTACGTCTGAGGCATTGAGGGTAGCAGTCTGGAGAGAGGGGACAAGAGAATAACTGCCGGAGGGGGACCTCCGACAGGGCTTACCATATCTTGGTAAATCATGCTCAGCAATGAGTCCATTCAGGAATTCTTCCATGTGGCTGAGCGTGGCCTTCATCTTTTCTTCCTTCATCACCGGTAAATTTCTTTAAAAGGTATTTAATGTCCTTTATTCCACTGTAGAGCATCTCGCAGGCAAGAAGCGGGTCACTTGGCAGTGAAGCAAGAGTATCAGCAGAGCTAGACGTGTCCATCATTGCAGCGTTACCATCATTGCAGCGTTACTTGACTGGCCTCGTGGTTCACCGCGTCAGGCTTAGCAGCAGCGGCGATGGGTGGGGTCCCCGCGCCCTATCTAGATGTGTGCATATTGCTATTGAACTTTCATGAAATAACTACCTACAGCGGACATTATTATCTTCGATGTGGGCGTAAGGGACCTTCGGTCCCATGGAAGCCCGAAAGTAAGCGTCTTGGCTTCTGTCTGTCTGTCTGTTAGCACGATAACTGCTGTAAAAATGGCTTTATCAAAATTTTAATATGTTTTTCTGATGGTCTGTGGGACCTATGGGAATATAAATGAATAGTATCACCCAATTAGTTTTAGATTGAACCCGGGTTGAAAAAATGAAATACATTGAACCCTATGGGACCTAAGTTTTCAAACATTTTTTAAGCGAATTTAAAATTCACAAATTGCTTTGAAAGTTATAGGAAATATTCAAATTATCCCATAAAATATATAAAAAAAAGTTTAAGCAAAATATGTTAGGTAGTTTTTTAAATAAAAATTATTTAATATAGGGAGAAAAACAAATTCAATTTAATTCTAACTCTTGCTATATCCTTCAGAAAAAAAATATATACATATTTTATAATAAATATCTTTCCAAGAGTTTAAATATTTTATATATAGAGGTTTTACATTTTAAAATAAATATGGTAGATAACAATTTTTCAAATTTTATATAACTCTTCATGATTGATGGTCGTCTGTCTGTCTGTCATTGTATACTTATTTGATGGCATTTTTAATGCATTTTCCTACGTCCAAATGTTCTAAAAATTTAAGCTGTGTACCAAATGTCAACTCGCTATAGCGAGTTGACATTTGGTACACAGCTTAAATTTTTAGAACATTTTATTCTGCAAAAATTTGGTGGATCCTCAAATACAGATCCTACATTTTTTGCGAAATGGCCTGCAAATAATCCCCGTTCACTTCTATGATTCATTGTTGTAAGATTGTTAAATATTCTGATGTAGGCAGCACATGACTTTTCCTGCAGACTCATATTCACAATCTCTTTATTTCTTCAATAATAATTTGAGTTTATCTGCTCAAAATAACACCCATAAGTATTTTAAATGACACTGAATTTGCACGTTAAATTTAAATTTGGTTCTCATTTGATAGCTGGACTTTATTTGATAGCGTAGTGAGCGTAACGGGAGTTTGACTCTCATTTGATAGCGTAGTGAAACCATGAAAAACTAAAATATCTCAAGAACGGCTAGTCTTAGAGTAATTGGGTTAGTCTTATTCTTTTTGTTGTCAAAAATCACATATAAAATAAGCATTTAATTGATATATTTGAGCACACGTAGTCTTTTATTTTTAGATTTAACGATTTTTGCGGGCCATTTCGCAAAAGCAGCCCGTTCCTTTTTCCCGAATCATACCAGAATAACCTATAAGTGATTTATATACCAAAATTTGTTAAATTTGGTATATAAATCACTTTTGTTAAATTTGGTCCATTAGTTTTTAGCTAGAGTGGATAAAGGCAATTTTTCCAGCCATTTCGTAAAGAAGGCAGATTCTTTTATTACGAATCGTGCTAAAATCGAATGAACATCAGGGTTTTCCATAAAAAACTTACCTACCAAATTCTATGAAATTCGGTCCATTAGTTTTTCAGTTAGAGTGAATACAATATCCTCACAGATACACCCTTGCACTCTCCATAAAATTAGTTTTTTCGTGTTCTAGAAGTCCCAAAACGTGTAGAACCTTCGAAAATTTGAGTTCCGATAATCCGATCTTCAGCACGATTCCAATACTTCAAGTCAAGTCGGGGGTGCAATTCTGGAGCGCCTGGTCAACTATGACCGTATCTCCAAGCTGTAAGTGTACAATCATGATCTCTGTAATTACTTGAATTGCTCCAAAAAGGGGGATGGAGATGAGAATACTCCGTAGGTAAAGTGTCTATAATGTATCTATAATGTATCATGATACATTATAGACACTTTACCGTAGGAGTATAGAAGTGGTACTAGGAGGTAAGTGAATTCACGAGGAAAAAGTATGACATGCCATGACGTAATGTTCAAAAAAGTAGTCCGAATTCCTCTTGAGACTAGGGGTCCGCGTCCACAATTTACAGGGATTTTTATAATTATTCTGTTAATCAGTTTACAGTTTATCAAGTGGAGAGATGACTTTATTTAAGTTTCAGAGAGCTTTTAAACTTTTGAAAAAAAAAAAAATTAGGTGCTATTAATGATTAGAGTATTGTGGACGCTCTGGGTCTCTTTCTGAACTTCCACTGATGGGGGTCGTACTCCGGTAAATTGCATATTTCTTCATTGGGTATTTTATTTAGATTTTGAAACATTTTAATTACTAGTTTTGAGATTTGATTATTAATATTTGTTACTCCGAAGTCGCTGTGGATGATATTGTTCCTGAGAAACCGAGGGGCTTTCCTGATAGCTCTGAGAGTTTTATTTTGAGCTGTTTGAAGTTTTTTGATATGGTTTTTTCCTGCGAATCCCCATATAGCAGATCCGTATAAGAGGATGGGCCTAAGTACTGTCTTGTATAGTAATACTTTAGTATTGTAACTCGCGTGGGGGGAATGGAGTATGGCCGATAGTTGGCCTCTAGCCGAGTGAAATTTTTTAATTGAGCTTTTGATTTGTGGCTTCCAGTTTAGTTTGGAGTCAAACGTGATACCTAAGTATTTAGCGTTGTCCACGTAGGGTATGTTGACTTTGTTTATTTGGATGGGGACCGGTTTCTTTTTCTTTTTTACTTTTGAAAAAAGGATACAATTTGTTTTCTTTTCGTTGATTTTTATCTTCCATTTCCGAAACCAGGCGGAGAGGGTGTTTATGTGTTTTTGAAGTCTGGAACGAATAAGATATTTTTTGGAGTTCCTGGTGTATATGGCTGTGTCGTCCGCGTACATTGCAAGGTGTGTGTCTGGAGCTCTGGGTATGTCGTTTATGAATAAATTAAACAGGGTTGGGGCCAATTGTGAGCCTTGTGGGACCCCTGACCTGAGTGGTTTGTGCGTGGAGTGGGTCTGTTTGTAGCGGACGGTGAAAGATCTATTTCGAAGGTAAGAGTTTATTAAGTGGATTAGTGTGTCTGGCAAATTGAGCTGAATTAGTTTGTATATTAATGCGTCATGCCAAACCTTATCAAAGGCCTTCGAAATGTCCATAAGTAGGAAACCAGTTGTAAGGCCGATTTCAAGTCCTTCAGAGATGAATTCGGTAACCCTTAGCAACTGGTGTGTTGTAGAGTGCAAGGGGCGAAAGCCAAATTGTTCTGGTTTTAAGATGTTATGTTGATCAATGAATTGTTTTAATCGTGTGTGTATTATTCGCTCCGAGAGTTTGCTAAGTGTGTTAAGTAGGCTAATAGGTCTGAAATTTTGAGGGAGGGTGTGGTCTTCGCCTGGTTTCGGGATTCCAATGATTATTGCGGTTTTCCATTTTTTTGGGAAGTGTTGAAGTTTAAATATGGCATTTATGATGGTGGTTAGATAGTATATTATGTTCGTGGGGAGGGATTTAATGGCTTTGTTGGAAATTAAGTCAATTCCTGGGGCTTTTCTATTTTTCAGCTTTTTTATCTCTCCAATTATTTCAGAGGGGGGAGCCATTTCAAAAGGGTGAGAGGGGGGGTTATTTAGGAAGATGCATATGGTGCTTGAGACTTCTTCTTCCGTTTCCGGACAATTTAGATTTGGGTTTTCCGTAAATTGGGCTTCGTAGGTTTCCGCAAGAGCATTTGCTATTTCAATTTCCGATTCAGCTAGTCCACTGTTCGTTCTTAAGTGTTTAATTCTTCTTCCCGGACTTCTGATTTTTTTCGTAAATTCCCAGAGCGAGTTGTCAGTAGGGGCCAGCGATTCAATAAATTTTTTCCATTGATGTTGTTTATGTTCCTGAAGTTTGTATTTAACTTGGCTACAGAGGTTGTTAAACAGGGTTTTATGGGGGGGGGGAATCTGGTATTCTGCCAGAGCTGTCTGGTGCGGTTCCTTTGTTTTATTAGCTTTTTGATGTGATAGGGAAGTTTATGGTGCGTGGGGGGAGGGGGGTTAAATGTGGTGGCCATAGCAAGTGCCGATTTAATTTCATGGGTTATCTTGTCAACACAGTTATCTAATTCCGTTACGTTTTGTATATTGGCATAGAGCAGGGGGGAATTCGCTAGCGTATGAGTGAATTTTACCCAATTTGTGGATCTAATGGAGGGGGGGGGGGATGGGCAGATTCGAGTTTAAGTATAAAGTAAGTTTTACCGGAAAGTGGTCCGAATTAAGTTCATTTAAGGTGCAGATTTCGTAAGGGGAGGGAATATTATTCAGGAGGGCAAAATCGATGAAGGATTTATTTCTAATGTTAAATCTAGTCGTTGTATTGGGGTGCAGATGCCTAATATTATTGTTTAAGATGTACGTGTTCAGGTCTTTGCCGTAACGGTTCTTTCCCGGACAGCCCCAGTTTGTGTGGCGGGCATTGAAGTCCCCCATCAGTATGACTTGGCTCTGGAGGCCAAAGAGGGCTGCGAGGTCATCCTGAATATTGAGCGTGGATCTTTGTTTGGCATAGCATGAGCCAATTAAAATGTGATAAGAATTCGGGATTTTGAGTTTAACTAGTGTGTGTTCAATTATATTTGTGCTTGTGGCGCAAAGTTCCTTAAAGTCTAGTTGGTTTTATATATATATGGCGGTGCCTCCATGGGGGGTGTTTGTGTTTGGGCGGGGGGTGTGCAGGACAGTGTAATTTGGTATTTTTATTCTATTAGGGGGCCGTTTATTTTAGTTTCCTGTAATAGTATAATGTGAGGGTGCTGCTCTTCAGCAAAATCCCTCTACTCCTGAATTTTATTTGTCAAGCCGTTCGCGTTCCAAGAGATGATGGTAAAGGCGTTTGGGGCGGGGGTCATGATGCTAGTTTAGGTTCTGGTTAAAATGTTGATCAAGGAGCCCGAGCATTTTCAGTCCCTTATCCACAATGGGGGTGTTCTCTCTGAATATGCAACAAAGATCTTTGAGGAATAACATAATTTTATTTAAATTTAAAGTTTTAAAGATGTCTGCAATTTCTTGATACATATTTAATGCCTCAGCTATGGGTGACTGTTTTTCGTTAGTAGGATTTGTGTTTTTTTTGTTTTAAATTTGGGTGTGCGTTTTCCTTGTAACTTCCAGTGGTCTTCTGGTTGAAGCCGGGGGGAGGGGGTAAGTCCCTTTCGTCTGGATATCTCTCCGGGGTTTTTTCAGTATCTCTGTTGCCTAAGATTTCAGCAGTTCTGCTTTTCGATATTTCCCCGTCCCTCCTGGCAGTTCTCGAGTCGTTTTCTGTTACTTCCGACGAGGGGGGAGCAGCTTTCTGGCTCTATCACAGCAGTGGTGCTTCTTTCTGAGTTGCTATCTTGAGCTTCGTTCCAATTGGCTCTGACACTTGGAATGTCCCTACAGGCCATGTTCCATGCATTTGAGGAGGCGGGGGCAAACTTTCTGGGGGAGGGGGTGAGTTCTCGAGGTGGGCATATTTCTGAGATTTGTGCGTTGTGCACGGGCTGAAGAGTTGTATCTGGAGTTTGGTGCTGGGCTGTATGGGGTCCTGTGAAAATTTTCTCTTTGATGAGGGGGGGGGGGTCCTCTGTTTGAGGGATTACCAGGGCAGGCTCTGTAGTTGGCCGGATGGGGGCCACCGCAGTTGGCACAAGTGGCCGGGATGGATCTAGGTTTTGTGCAGTCTCTAGTGGGATGTTGGCCAGCGCATTTTAGACACCTGTAGTCGTGACTACATTGTTCCGAGGAGTGTTGCCACCCCTGGCATCGGTAACATTGGGCATATCCTTTGGATATAAAGGGCACAATCTCTGCGAAAATAAAATTCACGTGTCTCGTTTTGTAGAGTTCTTCTAGATCTGTGGAAGCGGGGAGGTGCATTAGAAAATTGGGGAGGGGGAGCTTTGTTCTAAGGCTTCTCATGTTATGTATTTTAAGTGGTTGGTACCCCATTCCCTCAAAAAATTCTTTAATTTCCTCCGGGGGGTAAGAAGGGGGGAGACCTCTGATGACTACCTTTTTGGGTTTATCTGCCTTCAGATTGATCGAGTGGAATTTATATCGGTTTTGAATTAAATATTCTTGTACCGTTCTATATTGATCTTCCGTTTTAGTATAGGCTCTAAGTATTTCTCCGGTGAATTTGGCCCTTACTTGACCGTCTGTGAGCCTTCCTAGCTCAGACATCAGAATTCTGGGGTTCTCATTTATTTCTATGTAAAATGGTTCTGGGTGTTGGCTCCAACTAGTCGTTTTGGGGGGGGGGAGTGCATCGTCACTCGTTACAACATCAAAGTTTTCCTCGTTATTTACATTTGCAGATTCGGCTGAGTGAGTTATTAAATTTTTGCTTGGGTTTTTCTTTCTGCCTACTGTTATCCAATCTTTTTCCGAATCGATATCATCCTCAGTTACTTCGGTTACCTGAAGTTCCGCAACATTCTCGGAGTTTACAAGGGGTGGGTTATCCTTTTCAGTGGAAGTTTGAGAGGTTTTTTTATTAATACTACTTTCCTCGCTAGAGTTTACATTTTCAATTACAGTTAATTTTTTTGATTTAGACCTGGTGGTTCTCACCGATTTGGTTTCCTTGATTTTATCATTGCTCTCGAGGTAGTACCTCTTTAGTTCGTCTCTCTTTTTAGAATCTAGATAAGTCAAGTTGATGGCAATGTCATTTAGTCTAGGAGGGGGGGGGGGAGCAATTCAGTAAATAGAGATCTGTACACATACCTCGTATCTCCTGGTTGGTCCTCATCTGGCTGTCCGAGTCCATTTTGTCTTTGTTGATCTCTAAATAGGCAACTGCAGCTTTGGCAAGGTGATGTATTTCGTTGGCATAATCCCATGCTTTGGCCTGCTGTTCATCTAATTCGATATCAGCTTCGAAGATCGCTTTCAGGATGGTGTAGAGCTCTGCAAGTCCAACATCACAGGTGTTGCCATGCACTTTCATCTTGCACGTGGTCAGCTAGGGTACACGTGGTCAGCAAGGGTGCACGTGGTCAGTAAGGTCGGTGCGGGTCCGCGAAGGGGAACCGGTAGCTGCGGCGCGAAGTCAGGTCGATGCCCGCTGCGGAGAGAGAAAGGTCGTCGGTCAGAGCGGGAGAAAAAAAGGTCCGTGCTCATCGGCTGCTACTCTCCGAATTCCGACGATTCCAATACTTTGAATACATGCACACATATATTATCTGTGTATTATCTGTGTATCTAAATTCCATACCTACGCAATTACAATAGTTGTGATTTTAAATGATCCCTAAACTTTTATTATTTCTACAACGAAGCCTAATTTTAACTAATGCAGAATGCATATATCTCAAGTGATTGTAAGGTGAGTTATATAAGAATTGCTGAATTTTTTGTCACGCAAAATTTTTTAGCTCTGGAGTCTGGAATACAAGTTATATGAATGAAATATTCATTGATTTTGCATAGAGAATCAGACGATTTATATTTCGATGAAGTTTAAAATATTTATGTATAATAAATTACTGTAGTACTAAGATAATGTAAAAGATATCACCACAGAATGTATCACATTTTAGAGATTTTTAAATGAAATTGCATTTCAGTTGGAAAGTGTTTCATAATCAATGGTTATGCATGATTGATCTTTCTTGTTAATACTTTACAACATAGTTGAAAAGTGTTTATGGCTTTGTTCATTCTGTCTGTCTGTCCGTTATAATGATAACTGCCGTAAAAATGACTTTATCAAAATGGCATTTTAGTATGTTGTTCAGACGGTCTGTGGGAACTATGGGAATATAAATGAATAATAACACCTAATTAGTTTTAGACTGAACCCAGGTTGAGAAAATGAAATACATTGAACCCTATGGGACTTAATTTTGCAAACATTTTCACATTCATTCAAATTTAAAATTCACAAATTGCTTCAAAAGTTTTAGGAAATTTTCAAATTACCCCATAAAAATATGAAAAAAAAATTTCAGCAAAATATATTCAGTAGTTTAAATAAGAATTAAAATAATAATTACACCCATATTATATGGTCTGGGCCTTCAACCCATATTATATGAAAAGACCACGTGACCACCAAAATAAAATATTTCATCCATCTTGTGTCAAAATCATGATTTTTAAAGATCTTATTTAATTCATATTTAGTTGTATCCGTCCTAAAACCGCTTTATTTTTGCTTAATTTCTGTGCATCTACAATCTGACCCCCCCCCCCCCCCCCAAGCATCTCTTAGTTGTTTAAATACCTTTTAGTAATTCCTCTTCTGTCTCTTTTCCTTTTCGCCTGAAGGGAGGATTCTCTTTCCTCTCCTGGGCACTTCACTAACCCCCCCCCCCGTCCTTGAGTCTACAATCTGAAACAACTCAATTACAATATATTTGAGTTTAAGTAATCATCAAACTTTGATTATTTCTACCACGAAGCCTAATTTTCACTTATGGAGAATTTAAACACCAAAAGATATAGAATGAGTTGTATAAGAATTGCTGCATTTCTGTAAATCAAAATTATTTAGCTCTGGAGCTTGCAATATAGCTGATATGAATGAAACATTAATTGATTTTACAGTGAGAAGCAGGCGATTTTTTCAATGAAATCTTAAACATAGAGGTAAATTACTTGTACCTCCATGGTTTTAAGTTTTTAAATAAAATAAATTATTGTAGTATTGTGATGAATGAAAGGAATGGAAAAAAATTGTGAATGAAATACTGCTTTTATATAGAGAGTCAGGTGATTTATATTTTGTTGACGTCATTTGAATAAAGTTTATTTGTTTTCGATGAAGTTTTCAAATATAATAAATTATTGTAGTATTGTGATAATTTTTAAAATATTACCACTGAATGTATTGCATTTTAGAGATGTTTAAACTAGGCAATTTATATTTCAATGACGGCATTTGAATAAAGTTCATTTTTTTCGATGAAGTTTTAAGTTTACAAATGTAATAAATTAATGTAGTATCGTGATAATTTTTAAAATATTACCGAGGAATGTATCACATTTTATAGATGTTTAAATTAAATTGTATTGCAGTTGGAAAGTGTTTCATTATCAATGCTTTATGCATGATTGATCTTTCTTGTTTTCATCTAGTTGGTGGTTGTCTTGTGTTTTGCATTAATTTGTCCTGTAGTAATTATTATTATTGAATAGTATAGAATTTTAATTTTATATTTATACAACTGTTAGTAAATAGCATTCATAACAATCCAGCTGATGCTCTTTTTATGGCTAGATGTAAAATATATAATTTAGTCATTCAGAGAGTACAAATTCAGTTGGTACAAATGAAAACTATAAACTTTTTTTTATTATTATTTACTTTAAAACATGCTAAAAATCCAATTTATAAACAAAATAAAAGACTTTTTCAGCATTTTGATTTTGAAACGATATGATAGATTCTATGTACGATTATGCATATGTGTAAGTCTAAATTCCGTTTTTATAATGAAATGTTTAACTTGCTTCGACAATGTAGATTTTAATGTTACATTGTTAGAATAGTTTGCTGGTCTGTTTTTTATATATATATATATATATAATAGGAAGTTTGCTGGAATTAGTATATAAAAAACCTGTGTCCGTTTCAAATTTCCCTGTGACATGTACCTTAAAGAAAATGACTTATGTACAAAATATACAAATTGTAAATTACAAAGCATTTATTAATCAGTATATAATAGTCAATATTAACTACAGAAACCAAAATAATAGGGTATCATATCATATGCTAGATAAGTCTGGAGTTCCTATATATAGGAAATATCTAGACAAGTCGCAAACAGAAAAAAATGTTGTTGAAAGTTTTTTATTATTTTCAACTGTTTAAAAGCAAACTTTAAAATATACATATGTTTAACAATTAAACATATGTATTTAAACTTTAAAAAATATACATACGTTTAACAATTAAGCATATGTATTTAAACTCTAAGAAATACACATGTTTAACAATGAAACATAAGTAAGGGAATAAAATATATCCTAGAGTGAGGTATAGCCATACTGCCATATGTTTGAGAACTTTCTTACAAAAACTGCATTTAATTTGTGTTACATAATAGATAGAGAAATATTGTATAACCGAAACATTTTTAATTAAAAGAAATATTGCCAGTATTCATAAAACTGTTTTAATTTTAATTCTATAAATATAAAAATTTCAGAAATATTAATTATTTTCTTATTGGGTAGAGAAAGTGTTCTATTCCTTAAAATGTCCAAATTTACGATTTTAATGGGAATACAGGTTTTAAAACTTCCTGAATACATTTGGAAAAGATGTTCTGTGAGGTAAGGGTAAGGACATGATAACTCACGAATAAATGTACTTTTAATGTACATTATAGAATGTATGTAAACCTACATTAAATGCAAATGTGTTTATTGTACCATAATTGAAGAAAAGAAAATTAAAAAATTTCATTTGAATTCAATGGTGCCGCTTGATAATTTTTCAGAGGTTCCAGCTGTACGAATGAAATTATCCAAATTAGAATGTTTGAATTTATATTTTTAAATAAAATTTGAAATCAAGTTTCCATTTAGAAAATATTTGGAATTTTTTAAGTTAAGAATTAAATTTTTTTTATGCTTTTATCAGTTATTTTCACTTTAAATATTCATGGATAGTATCTGTTAAAATGCTTTTTTTTTTTATAAAAGACCAATTCAAAATGAAAAAAAAAATTCTATGTATTTGCAAAAGACTTCCGAAAAGAGTTTTAATCCTCCCCACCCATACTACTATTTGTATCCGAAGTACTATTTTCATTTTTCTTGACCGTTTCAACTTATAATTTTAGCACATTGGGGTCATTTGTGTCGAAAACGGGCCATGTCATTAAAAGCTTGAACTGCACATTATATGTAATTACATTTGACTTATATGTAATTACATTTGACATATATTAGCATAAACATTACTAAAATTTTAATTCTGAAGCATTTAAGGAATAGTATGAATGAAAAATATTAAAATAAATTAGAAATATATATCTCCTTTTGATCATCGCACTTTTTATTTCTAGCTTCTGTACTTCTATACATCTCTCCAACTCACTTATAGTTTTTCAAACACTTATGTGGTTTTGCATAGACATTTAATGTATTTTAAGCATTTATTTGAAATATTTTTATCATTTTTTTTTTTACATCTGTGACACACACTATCAATATTTTTGCTAATTGGTGAAAATAAAGGGGGATCTTGTCATTTCCTAAAAAATTTGTTTCTGATAATTTTTCAGGGTTGGAAAGGTTAGGAAAAAAATCTATCCCAACTTCTGAGTTTCCAAAATAGACTGATTCCTTGAAAAAAAAAATATTTGAGTAACAATAAGTCAATCAACTCAATTTTAATATTGCTAAATACAGAAATTAAATTAATTAACTAAATGAAATTTAATATAATTAAAACTGGAATTAAAACTTTTAATTTATTTTGACTGATGTCAATGCTTAAAAGTAAATTATTGACAAAAAATAAATAAATAAATAAGAGTTAAAATTTAATGAAAAAATAAACACATTTATTATGCTTTTTACCTGATAATTTTATTATGGAGTTCTGTTCATTTTAATCTCATTTGCAAATGTAATTCATATTTTGTGAGCATTTAATATATGTATAAAAAAGGTTTTAATGTGTTAATCGAAATTAACGTTATTAGATAAAATCAGTCGTTTTAGTTTTAATAAAAAATACTAGATGGCGCCGCGTCATACGATTTTTATTGTGAAAGGAGTACCTAGCAAACGGGGGAAGGTTGACTTAGACTTAACTATCGCCATCTGGCTACTGTGGAAGAGATGTTAAAAGGAGAAGTAACCGTACAGGGGTATTCCCTTCGAGTAAAATCCCTTCTCGATGGGCGCTGGTGTGATTTCGCGCAATGCATCTTGGGTGATGGATAGAGATTCTTTGTCAAGGAGGGGAAGGAAATGAGTTATTTCTTTCGCAAGTCACTGTGTTTGTCTGTTGTATTACCACGTGGGCTGAGTTTATTGCAATTTTAAGTTGTTAATTTAATATTTTTGTCGCTTCATTTACATGGTTGACCTGTATTTAATCGTGTATTACAATTCTGGGCTGTGTACATTTGATTTTCCGATTGGGATTGTCTTAAAATGACCGATTTGCTGAGTCTCTTGCAAACACAAAAGGTACGTGAATTATTTCGATCCTAAAAGTATTTAATCTATTGTTTTATTTAATATGCATATATAATCGCAATAAACACCTTTAGAAATAAAGGATCTTGTCGTTTAGGATCCTTATCATGATTATATTTACTCATTTGTATACTTAGAACTTTTAATTTTACTAATCCTAAGCCAATTGATTAGCTTGACATAAGCCAGTTGATTAGCTTGTTTGAGATAGAATTATTTTTAATTTTCTGTCTGTTCAGGCTGATTTGCTGGATGTGTTGAAGCAGATAACATTAGACATAAAATACTTTTAGATTATTTATACTGTGATTTTTTTTTTATGTAAATGTGTTTATATAATGAATATGTGTAAATAAAAATTGTTTGATTAAATTTTGCTTAGCTTCACTCATGTTTCATTATTTTCTTTGTCTAATTTATTTTTATAGGACATTCTTTTTTCATGGTAGGAACCATTATTGATTTTACAATTATTACAGGAGTTTTTTTTTCTCCTTAATTTCTGTAGTTTAAGTTACACTTCTGCTAAAAGAGTTTATCTGAAAGAAATATGTAAAATATAGAAGAGTTTCTTTCTTAAAAACATTTCATCTGCAACTTATAAATTGCAGTTGTATTATTAAAATTTACAAAAATTTTCTATGAAGAGTAAATATATCTGTGAAATAAAATCTGAGAATAAAATATATCTGTAGAGCGAAAATGTGTGAAAAAAAATTGTGGAACTTCTTACTCTTTATTTGTTTTACCTGATCATGTCAAAGGTAAGTGCATTTATAATTTCTATTTTATTAATATTACATATAAGAGTGCACTTGAATTTGAGTGTAAAAGTTTTTTGTAAGATCATGCATGCAAAATAAAATTCTTATTTTAAGTATAATTAGATATGAAATAAAATATAATTTTATTTTACCGTAATATCTTTTAATGATAACGAAAAAATATCTTAAATTGAAAAAGAATTTTATACAAGGACAAAGCATGCAAATTTAAATTCTTATTTTGAATGTAATTGGAGGTAAAAAAAAGCATTAAAATTTTTTATTTTGCTTTAAAAAATCTTTATGTAAATGAAAATACGTTTTCCATTTAAATTGCATCACTTATCATACGATTATCAAATCAAAGTATAAAAAAACCAAAAAAAAACCGAGAAGAAACAATAAAGAATCCTTCATCCCGGATTCTCGTCCTGTAACGTTGCTTTTCCTGCATGACAGACTTTCCGCAGTCGCGATAAGGCAGTTTACATTGGGTCTACGGAAGCTTCCCTTCTTTACGGTTAGAAATTCTCTGTACCTAGCGCAAGAAAATTATGCATATCCCTTTTGAGGAGTATTAATTTTAAATTAAAAAAAAAAAGTAGCCCCCTTTTTTTTCGTATGAGAACACCATCTCTCATTTACTTTACCATCTCTCCAGTTTGAAACCGTCAAGTGTAAAATTAATCATCCCCCTTTATGGAGCATTTCAATTCATTTCAAAGATAGAGCTACATATATCTCATCCCGGAGATACGGCCTCTTTGGGCAGGCGCTCCATCAATCCACCCCAAGAGTGTGCGTGTCTGAGAGCTCAAGGCCCTGCGCACCTCTTCGACCCCACCTTTCCTCTCCTCTGCTGGCAGCTCATCGAGTGATGTAATAGCCGTGCTGGAGTGCCAAGCCCGAAGGCTGTAACCTCCGATCTGAATATTAGGTGTGAATACATGTCATCATTTGAGCTACAGGATATAAGTACTTTGACGACGGACTGCATTGTCCGTATTCCTTAAGGGAAGGGGTGAGCAATTAAGCGCAGCAGTGCTGCCATCTATGAACCAGTGATGGTGTTAGACTTAAGCGTTAATGCAGAAATTGTTACAAAGTTAAAGATAAGACTTAACAGGAATGAAGCACTAAATGCGGACTGGGAAGGAAGGAATTAAGCAATGCTTAGGGCGGGTCAAAAAGAACAGCTCGGGGCCTCTTACGATTCGCCCGTGGATCGTAATCTTGAATGATGAAGAGTGATTCGTTAGGAATTTTTGGGATATTATTGAAGAATTTGGTGGCCTGGCTTTTAATAATTTGTTTGATAGTTTTGATTTTATAATCTTTGCGAATTATATCGTTGCGCAGGTAGCGCGGGGCTTTTCTTATTATACGCAGGACTCTATTTTGCTCAATCTGGATTTTTTGGATGCTGGTCTTACATGCAAAACCCCAGATTGGGCAAGCGTAAAGGAGGATGGGTTGGATTATGCTTTTATACAAGAGAATTTTGTTGTTAGTATCAAGGTGATCTGAGAAGAGGAGATGACCGAGGGTGCCTATGAGTTTTCTGGATTTTTTAATTATGTAGTTTAGGTGCGTACTCCAAGTAAGTCGGCTGTCCAAATGGACGCCGAGGTACTTGGCAGTACGCTGGAATGGGACGGGCTGGTTGTTGATCATTAAGGGGGGGGGGGGGATACGAATGCCGGAAAGGAAGACTGCCTGGGATTTGGTTGCGTTTATTTTAATTTTCCATTGAGAATAGTATTGTTCAAGTAAGTTAATGTGAGCTTGAAGGTGGGCGTGTAGGTAATTAATGTTTTTGTTGGAGGAAATAATGCAGGTATCGTCTGCATATAAGCAGAGGGTGGTATGCGGGGCGCGGGGGATGTCGTTTATATATAAATTAAAAAGGAGGGGGGCGAGGATGGAGCCTTGAGGCACACCTGCCTGGATATTTTTGATGTCTGAAAGGATATTAAGGGTGCGGACGTGAAATTTACGGTTTTTTAGGTATGAGTGGATGATGTGGATGTAGGGAGGGGGGATGCTGTACTGGATTAATTTATGGATGATTCCGGTGGTCCACGTTTTATCGAATGCCTTTTCGATGTCCAGGAGAAGTGCACCTACGGGAGATTTATTTTTTAAGCCATTGGCTGTGAATTCTACTACGCGGAGGAGTTGGTGGGAGGTAGAATGCTGGGGGCGAAAGCCATACTGCTCGGGGATCATGATGTCGTGGTCTTTGATGAATTTACTGAGCCTTCTGTGAATAACTTTCTCTGTGATTTTACTTAGGGAGGGGAGGAGGGAGATGGGACGATATGAGACGGGTTTGGCGGCTTCTGAGCCGGGCTTGAGACAGGGGATAACGATTGCAGTTTTCCAACAATTGGGGAAGTGACAGAATTGGAGAATAGAGTTAATCATTAAAACAATATAAAATATTATGTTGAGAGGGAGGGATTTGAGGGCTCTGTTGGATATCTTGTCGATACCGGGTGACTTTTTGTTTTGAAGGTTTTGTATAATTTCGAGGATTTCATCTACAGAGGTGGGTGGGCTGGGCGGGGGGGGGGGAGGAGAGGAAATTGTTGACTGAATAAGTGATTTGGTCGTGGAAGGAGCTGTTAGGAAGATCAATCGCAAATTGCTTTTCATAGCAATCCGCGATTGCATTAGCTTTTTCCTTTTCCGAGAAAGCGGTGCCCGTGTCAGTTCGGAGGGGGGGGGGAGCTGGGAGAAGGGTTTACGGACTCTTTTGATGTCTTTCCATAAGGAGCGATTGCTGGGGGAGAGTGTTTCGATATAGTTTTTCCAATTATTTTGGTTGTGGTTGTAAATGTCTGTTCTAATTTTCCTGCTAATGGAATTAAGCTGCGTTTTGATGCGGGGGTTTCTAGAGGATTGCCACAGACGGCGGACGAAGTTGCGGTGGGCGATTTGATTTTGAATATGGGGTGGGAGAGAGTTGAACCGGGGGGGGGGGGCAGAGGAGGCTTTTTCGAGAGATCTTTGTATTTCTTCTGTGATTTCCTGGGCAGCTGAGTCAATGTCAGCGGGACAATTAATTTTAATTCTGGCAGCTCGCTTGGACCCCAGCTCTTTTATTTCTGAAGACTTGGGGAAAGGGCATGATATCGGTCATCGCCCCCCCCCCAAGCACCTCATAGTTGCAAACTCTTCTTTTTAAGTAAATTATTTTCTGACTTTTTCCTTTTCGCTTGAAGTTTAAAGGGAGGATTATCCCCTCCTGGGCACTTCACTAAACCCCCGTTCTTGAGAACATTGCACTTCCTGGTCCAAGAATGCATTCATCCGAATGCTTCTTCCGCATTAATTTCTTAATTTCCCTTTTTTCTAGTGGAACTTTCTTTTTCTCTCCGTTATTCTAAATTATGAGACTCGATGGAATTAGAATCCCCGATTCATCGATATTCTACCATTGGAGCAAAATTCGTATGTTCTTCTTTCCATAAATCCATTAAATTATCTTCCTTTAAATTTTTTACTTTCCATTGACCCTTTTTACGACTAGGAGGTTAAGGGTGAGCGTCAGTAAATCTTCTGCCCTATCCGCGTTTTGTCAACTTTCGCGGCACACATTTCTCGCCGAAATTCTGCTGAAACACTTGCGAAATATTTTCTGATAGATAAAATGCAATGCTTAGATTATATTAAAACTAAATTTAATACCTAATAAAACATAGAGTATATTTTTCATTTTAATTCAAAATATTTTTGGTGCTGCCATCTGTTGTCGTAATTTAATACATACCGACTATTATTATTTTTTAATGAACATTTTAAAGTGTCTATTCCTTCTAATACGTTATTAAATACAACAGATCATATATAATAAAGCCACAATCACGGAAACGTAATTGAACTTGGACTTGAAGACAAAGGAAAACTTGAAGACAAAACTGCAGTCCTCAGCGATGTACATTCAGATCCCCTTATCAAATTTATAGAATGAGAAATTACCTTTCTGTGATTGTGGCATTATTATATATGATCTGTTGTTGTATTTAACACTGTATTAGAAGGAATAGATATTTAAAAATGTTCATTAAAAAATAAAAATAATCGATATGAATTAAATTACGACAACAGATGGCAGCACCAAAAATAATTTGAATTAAAATAAAAAATATATTCTATGTTTTATTGGGTATTAAATTTAGTTTTAATATTATCTAAACATTGCATTTTATAAATAATTTGGCATCACGTCTGATGTTAAAATAGCAAAATTAAACACACATCCATACAGTGGCGGATTTTGGCCTCTTGTTTGGGGGGGGGGGGGGGGGCGATCTGTAGATCGAAATGTTCTCGGTGGTTTGTTCACTTAGGATTTTCTTAACGGCTTCCTATATACGGATATTTGACATTTTTGAAATAACTAGTACAAATTCGGAAGTTTATAGTAAGTTCTTTGCAGCTTATAAAATACGGCCTATCATTTTTTTAAGACCAAAGAAAAACAATGAAGATTGGAAGAAAAAGAAATTACATGACTATATAAGGAAACAAACTTATTGTTGAAGTCGAAACAGGAAACTAAATTATATTCTGTATTAAGTATACACAAAAGTATACACAAGTAAGAGATTTCCATGTGAGACGATTAATACTGAATATTAACTAAATAAACACACATGTATATTCTATTCACTAAATATGATTATCATACAATACAATACAAATAAATTTTATTTTTCTTAGACTGTGGTAGAAAAAGAGGATGAACATGAGTAAATACAGTTAATATAGGTATTAAAAAAAACTCAACATTGATTTGCATTTTCCCATTTTTTTTTTACATTTTTAGCTACACAGAAATCAATAAATTTTTACGCGAAAACATCACGTATAAACATCACGCAAAAACATTACGCAAAAAACATCAAAAGAAAAGACCAATGGTTTGTTTGATCGAGTTTACAAAAATTCCCCTGGCAAAAATTATGCAATCACTTCCATGTTATTTCAGTGGGATACGAAGTTCAATGCTCTACAACTTTTGATGCCACCGATATCCTAAAAAACCCTTTTTGAGCGAAATTGAAGACTTTAAAAACTTAACAAAATAAAAAATGTTTGAAAAAATTTTGCACTTTTCATTATTTAATAATTCACAACCAAAAAATGGAAAAGAGCTGTAGGCTAAAAGAAAAAACTCGTAAAAACTAATTTAGAATAATAAATTTGATCATATAAACATGAGGAGCTATATCTTAATGATTTTCCATGATCAAATTTATTATTCCAAATTAGTTTTTACGAGATTTTTCTTTCAACCTCTAGCTTTTTTCCCATTTTTTGATCGTGAATTATTAAATAATGAAAAAGTGCAAAATTTTTCAAATATTTTTGTTTTGTTAAGCGTTTAAAGTTCTTAAATTTCATTCAAAAAGTGTTTTTCAGGGTATCCGTGCATCAAAAGTTGTAGGGTATTGAACTTCGTAACCGTTTTATTTTTGTTATAAAGATATCAGAGGTGCAGCAAGTTCTGGGAACGATTAATGCTTATACGACGCTACCGACACTGTACCACGTGTGCAATAGCCAACCAGAAGCTCTTATTGGCTACTGTTCATGTGGTACATAGTCGGTAGTCTCGTACAAGCATTGCTCGCCAAATATGACGTCACAGCCTTCCATAGGCGCAGACTTTTGACTTTTATTATGGGGGCGAGATTTCGTGGATAAACTGAGGGAGGAAAAGTAAGGCCAAAGTATCTCCCTAATGATATATTACTTTTTTTATTTTATAATTTATTTGATAAAACGTCGACGTTTGTCAGGCGTTTGGGGGGGGGGGGGCGATCGCTTCGAATCGCCCCTCCTGAAATCCGCCACTGCATCCATAACCAGAAGGTCTTATTTCACTTCCTTAAGGGTGAGCGTCAGTAAATTTTCTGCCCTATCCGCGCTTTGTTAACTTTTGCGCACACATATTTCGCCGAAATTCTGCTCAAACAGTTGCGAAATATTTTCTTATAGATGAAATGCTTTGCTTAGATTATATTAAAACTAAATTTAATACCCAATAAAACATAGAATATATGTCTTATTTTAATTTAAAATATTTTTGGTGCGGCCATCTGTTGTCGTAATTTAATTCATACCGACTATTTTTATTTTTAATGAACATTTTTAAATGTCTATTCCTTCCAATACGCTATTAAATATAACAACAGATCATATATAATGCTATAATCACGGACACGTAATTGAATTTGGACTTGAAGACAAAGGAACTTGAAGACAAAACTGCAGTCCTCAGTGATGTACATTCAGATCCCTTATCAAATTTATAGAATGATAAATTACCTTTCCGTGATTGTGCATTATTATATATGATCTGTTGTTGTATTTAATACTGTATTAGAAGGAATAGATATTTTAAAATGTTCATTAAAAAATAAAAATAATTGGTATGAATTAAATTACGACAGCAGATGGCAGCACCAAAAATATTTTGGATTAAAATAAAAAATATATTCTATGTTTTATTGGGTATTACATTTAGTTTTAATATAATCTAAGCATTGCATTTTATCTTTCAGAAAATATTTCGCAACTGTTTGAGCAGAATTTCGGCGAAATATGTGTGCCGCGAAAGTTAACAAAGCGCGGATAGGGCAGAAAATTTACAAGGCACCCCTTTAAAATCCATATACCTTGCACCTTTGCTCTTTCTAAATACCTTGCCTTGCACCTTGCTTGCCGACTAGGCGCTTGTCCAATAGGAGTGAGCCTTCTGAATACAGTATTCTGTGCTGTGATCAATCCATCCCCGTCTCTCGACCTGTGAGGAACTCTGTCCCGCTACCCGGCGAGTCAGATTTTTAGCCGACGCATTTGGAACCACGTGTTGTTATCCTACTACATCTTCACAATGGATTCCAATCAGGCACCATTGATTATAGATTTTGATGATGCACAAACAGACCAGCACATAATCCTTCGTTATTTCGAATTGTACGTAATCTCAAGACACTTGGACTTCTCAGATAACCTAGTACCGGAGCAAACGAGATCGATTGAGTATGCTAAGACCCTACAGATGATCGCCACCAAGGTAATGGAATATCAGCTCCAACCTGAACATCGATGGCAAAGAGAGAATTCTTCTGGACGTCAGAGGTATGTGCAGAGATTTATCTTTACTTCAGTGCTCCCCCCCCCCCCCCCTATGTTCAATGAAATTGTAAATGATTTAGACATGTGCAATAAACTTAATGCACGTAGTGCAATCTATCTTAATTCTGATTCAAATCAAAT
This sequence comes from Amaurobius ferox, assembly GCA_951213105.1. NCBI lineage: Eukaryota > Metazoa > Arthropoda > Arachnida > Araneae > Amaurobiidae > Amaurobius > Amaurobius ferox. The sequence goes on along the minus strand of OX578147.1, from coordinate 164,767 downwards.
CTCAAGTTGTATTTCGGCCAGCTCTAATAATGACTCTTCAACCCTGGACGAAACTTTAACTGAAGAAAACAACTTTATTGAAATTACTACTAAAAAATCTAAACGGATAAAAAGCTTAGCAAATTTAGAAATCAATATTGATACTGATACTGACATCTCCGATAACTCAGAATCTGGAGCCAACAAACCCAGAAGTACTAGGAAAGGACGAAATTTCATTGGCAATATCAGCCCCCCCCCCCCCAGCAGCTCCTCATTCAAACTATCACAAAACGAACGATCCGGAGGAATCGGACGCTGAGAGCCATTTCACAGATGAAGAAACACAGGGTAAAATCCCCCCCTCCCAAACCGAAAGAACCAAAAAAAACCCTGATCCATTTTTCGTAGAAATAAAAGAAAACCCGAAGGAGTGAATGAAAATACTCGCCGATGTAACTGAGGACCAAGCCTGTGCCAAATTCTCCGGTGAGATGTTGAAAAATTTTACCACTAGCGACAACTATCGAAAGGTGCAAAATTTCTAATCGAAAAAAAATACAAATTCTACTCAATAAATATAAAAGCCGACTGACTCCTAAAAGTAGTCATAAAATGTCTTCCCCCCCCCCCCCCCGACGTAATTAAAGTTTTTCTGGAGGAACAAGGGTTCCACCCATTCGGGTGTCGCCAAAGCGAAGCCTCAAAACGAAACAACCCTTTCCAAGTTTTTTCACTCCACTGCCCTCTAACTCTGATATAACTGAAATATACAAAATAACTCACATAAACTATATGCAGAAATCGTCCCCTTTAAGCCCAAGGGCTTCAAACTTACAGGTGCCAGCTCTGTCGACATTCGAGTGACGGATGTACGAGGGACTTTAAATGCTTAAAGTGCGCGGAGAATCATCCAACTAGGGACTGCAAAACCCTTACCCCCCCCCCCCCCCCCCCGAAAAAACAAGATATGGAGGTGTGGAGGAGTATGCAAGGTGTTGAAACCCAGACCGTCCGACCTACCAGAAAGGTGTAAGGTAACTGTTTGGACGGTCAAGTGAGTATGCAAGGTGTGGAGGACCCCACCCGGCCAATTTTAGGGCATGCCCAAAAAAACCCCTACTTAACTGACAACTACCCCACCGAGAGCAGGCATAACACCCCCCTCATCACCAAGATGAAATCCATCCAACAGAAGAAATATAAATTCCACTCTCCCCCCCCCCCCCCCCTCACCTTTAGCACTGCTCCAACAAATGCCTGGGCAGACATCACTTAACCACTCAAAGTGCAGTGATATTCCACCCAGTGAAGGCCCAAATTGAAAGTGAGAAAAAAAAACTTTAAACAGCACCAACGCAGCCAACAAAACAGACCCCCCCCCTCCTCCTCCAGCTAAAGCTTAAAATTCCCATTTTTAGTTAGTAACCACTGGCCGACAAGGTTAATAGAATATAAGACATTCTACGGACCTTGACTGGCCGGTAGGTTCATGAAGTTTAATAGCCAGTTGTTGACAGCTGCAAAATGTGCGATGGTTTTATCAAGTTGCTTAATGTTTCGTAAAATTATGTTTAAGTGTGTTTTATAATGGTTTAGAAATTTGCTCTTATTACTTAGTATTTATTTATAGATTTATTGTATAGTAGACATAAGCTCAAACAACCAATCCTCTCTATGTCTTGAGCTGGTGAGTACTTTATCAAGGTATCACTATGTATCTGTTGGCAAGGAAACTCCGCCTCAGCAGATTACTTTTATGCAGTCTATTATACAGATGTTGGGGATTTTAAAAATTGGGGAGAATTTAAGATATTGGCAAAATACGAATTTTATTATAATTTTTTGATAGTAACACAAGCTAATTCACAGAAATATTTTAATTTTTTAATGAGTAATATTGTTAACATGCATTTATTATTGCTATCTTCTCATTTTTCACACTTTACAACAGAGTTAAAAAGTGTTTATGACTTTTCACTAAGTGCCTGCTTGGGCTCTAGTTCTTTCCCTTTCTGTAAGACCTGGAGAAGGGCCCGATTTCGGTCATCGTCCTCCTCCCTCCAAGCAAACCTTTGATGTAAACTCCTGAATATATGAAAATTTACTTTCTCTTTTCTTTTTTTCCTTTTCGCTCGAAGTTTAAAGGGGGAATTTTTTCCCCTCCTGAGCGCTTCGCCAAACCCCGTCCTTTAGACCTAATACTTTACTCAATAAGGTACAATCAACCCAAAACAAAACCCTCAGAGGCAGCAAGAAAGCCTCCGGATTTCTCCGGAACGATGTCATTCATAAAGATTTTACAATTAATACCATTAAAGCTGAAATCAAAAACGTGCCACCAATTTCTTTAATAATATCCCCCTCATCCCGAATGATGAGTTGCAAAATCTTACTATTTACGACGCCCACCAATGAAATTTCCAGAAACGTCCCAGGGTTTCTGCCATTCTATAAAATAAGTTATAATTGTAAAATCTACCATTAAACTCATTAAAAAATTGTTATTTGGTAAAACCAGAAAATAGACCCCCACTCATTTTTCTAAATACAAAATTGCGCCAAGTTGGCGCGTTTCTCCGTGTTTTGAAATTGACTCCTCCCAACTGAAGTGACGTATTTTCCTGTGTTTTAAAATAGGCTCCTCCTACCAAAGTGACGTCTAATTCTACAATTTTATGAACTGGAATTTTGTTAAATGATATTGCATTTGAATATAAATAAAACTGAATAATACTCATAAAAAGCTTACAAAATACGATTGCGAGTTTGTACTCTAACTAAATTTAAGAAAAACAATACTTAGAAAAAAGTTTGTACTTTAACTAAATTTAAGAAAAACGATACTTAGAAAAAAGTGTGTACTTTAACTAAATTTAAGAAAAACAATACTTAGAAAAAAGTTTGTACTTTAACTAAATTCAAAAGAAAGCGATAGTTAGAAAAAAGTTTGTACTTTAACTAAATTCAAAAGAAAGCGATACTTAGAAAAAAGTTTGTACTTTAACTAAATTCAAAAGAAAACGATACTTTAAAATTAAGAAACCCATTTCAAAAACACGGGAAAATACAAAAGACAATTTCAAAACACTGGATTAACAAATAAAAAACTAACCTCATTCCTCGTCATCCTCCGTATCCGAGTGATGTAAAAAATTATTTTCTTTCTCTGCATCTTCATCACGTCTATGGGGAGGGAAGATGGAAACAACATCTTTCAAATATGCATTCCAAGCTTCCTCCCCAATAGAATGATCGTATTTCCGCTTCCACATATATTCGTACATGTAAGAACTAAAATGCTCCCTTTCACTTTTCTTTTGATTGCAGACCAAGTTCCTTCAATGGAATTGGTATGCGCTCCTGTCTCGGGGTCTTTGAAATGGTAGCTGTGGTTTACCTTAAGGTGTATGAAGCCTTCATTATTAAGACGATCATACGCCTTCCAACAGTCCGATATAATCAATGTCCCCTTCTCAACATACTTCTCAATCACATTCAGCAAACATTTACTCGACCTGTTAGAAACCTTCGCAAAAAACATCTGTTCGTTCCCCTTTCAACCCCCCCAAACACCCATTGTCCCTCTACAGGCTTTCCTCTTCCATACTTATTTTCCCCAAACTTACTCTCATCTATCTCCACAATCACATCATCCCCCTTCTATCTTTAAAAAAAACACTTGCACAAATGTCACGGCAAAACTGTTTCCAATCGGTAACAGTTTTGTCCGTGACATTCAACTGACTCATCACAACCTTGCATTCAATATTAAGAAACCACATTAAAGTTAAAATTAAAATTTCAATTATACTTAATTTACTTTTATCAAACCACGTACCCCTTCTCACACTCCTACATACTTCATGCTTATCATCACCCGATCTCTTTCTACACCTCCATTCAAAACCATCAATCAATCTCTCTCTTTCACACAATTTCATCGCATCTCCACACTTAGGACATTCAAACCTATCACTAATTAACCCTTTTAACACACACCAATCAATCACTGCTTTCTTACCTTTTGCTTCCAGAAAATAAAAAAATTTAAAACTAGACTCATTTTCACCAACATCCACATGTTTTCCGCTTGAACATTCGCTCGAATCCATTTGCCGCTTACCGCATGCCATTTCGTAACTCAATCTGCAATCCAAAAACTATTTAAAATCTTAAAAAAAATTTTGCACAGCCAAAATGTATGTAAAATGTTTGAAGATTTCCTTCAAAGCAGTTCCAAAAATAACCGCGTAAAAGCGATCGAGAAAGATACACAGAAGTTCCACAAATAATTCGCTCTATCGGATCGCTCAAATCGCTCGAAATAATTCTGATGAAGGCTTTCGACAGAAGACTATATGAAATACTACCTGCCTATTAAAATGCAGATTCCCAAATAGTCGCGCGCTGATTGGATAACAGAAGTCGTGGGTTACCAGTTTGGCGAAGTATACGAAATGAAATTGCAACCCGATGAATCGCGCCAACTTGGCGCAGGATCGTACTTTGAAAAATGAGTGGGGGCCTATTTTCCGGATCAACCAATTTTTTTTTAAATTTTCCACTTCTAAATTTATTCTAATACTTACCCTAAAAATGTTTCAATTTCATCTCTTTATCAAATTCCCTAAGAATTGCGAACTGTCCCCCTATATATATATATATATATATATATATATATAATATATATATATATTATATATATATATATTATATATATATATATATATATATTAGTCAATAGTATAGTTAATAAGTTTCGATTAGCCTAAAATTCTCATATTCTCCCCTTATTATCTTATTTTAGCCGTACTTCTTCATTCTCCTGCAATTATATTTTCATCTTTTTATCTCGAAGCTTTAACAGTTGAATAACTCATTTTATTTCATTTTATTGCTTTTGCGCAGTACAGTTTTTATTACTCTCTTTGGCAACAGCAAATCACATCTTTTCATTTTGGCATATGGCAACATTGATCCAGTCATATTTTGCTCGTCATGGTTGCGCTGAAGAGGTGCGTTTTGAGGTATTTATGTTTCCTTTATTGTTCCAATCTATATGCTTGTCGTCCATATAACACAAGTTTATAGATAAAATCTATCTTGTGTTTCAGAAACAAGCATTTTTGTGTTCATTTCGAAAGGATATATGGACCCGACGAGAATTTTTTCGAAATGAACTTTTCGTAAGCCTAATCTCGTAAGCCTAAATCTCCTCCATGTGCAAGCTTTTTTGCTTGATTTTTTTGTTTTCTTATTTGCATTCCTCATTTTTGAAATTTGTTGATTGTCTTTGTCCTTATGACTTGCATTATGCTTTATTATTTCCTCTTTTTGTCTTAATTTCTTTTATTTCTTTGTATTTGTAGAAAATTTTGGAATAGTGTATTATGAGTTACTACATACATTCTAACTTTGGATTTAATAATTTATATATATATATATATATATATATATTATTCACTGACACTTATTCGCTGAATAAGCTTTAACTGGCAGATCCTTATTTTCGAGTAGCATTTACAAGCTCTTCTCTTAAGGGTCTGAAGACGAGATTATGGGAGAACCCAGGACAGTGCAATACTGCCATTCTCTTCTCTCCTTCATTTTACTTCCTAAAACCTCAAATTGATACCGACCCATTAAATCTCGGCCAGCTAGTAAATTAAGCCCATTTTGAGCACTGAATGTATTTGATAATATTTGTATGACAGCCTCTCGGAGTTGCACTTCACTTTGTGCTAGATGCTCCACTAATCGTGTTGACATACACAACGGAAGAACAAGATCTTGCTGCATCCAATCTTATCCGTAACAAAGCATCTTGACTTAAGGAGAAGGATCCGGACAAAGCATCTTGACAGTTGGCGTGAGTACAGTAGAAGGGTGCAATGGACATAAGATTGCGGAAAAAGGTATGTACCCATATTCATCCTTGATTCTTTAACCAACCTTTTTAGCATGTACCTTTTATGAAACTTTCATGTTATTCAGAATGAATATTCGGAATTATAATTGTGGTATTTAAAAGTAACTTGTAAGTTTTAAAAAAAAAATGTAAAGTATGCATACATAGCAATTAATCATTGATAATTATACTGCGACTTAGATATATACAGTAAAACCTTCTATTTATAATCACCCTTATTAAGCGACCATTTTTTGACCAAATATCAAACCTATTAAATACCAATACGTTCCTCTGAAGGCGGCCAGAAAACTGTTACAATCATAAAATAACTTACTTTAATTTTGATTTATTTTAAATATTACTATGTTAAAAATATATATTAAACCTATATGAATGGGTGTTCTAATTTGTTTATGACATTCGGCCATTTGATCTGCTAATGACGAAAGCGCATCAGACGAGAAAAGTGTTGGTTTACTTCCAAAATTAAGAGAACGAAATGATTTTGAATTTCATAAAATCTTAATATGGTCCAGGCGTACAAAAATATATATTAATGTACTGCTAGCTATGGCTCGCAGTATGATAATCAATCAAATTGCTAATTTCTGTACCGAGAAAAAAATGTTGAATATCATAAACTACAAATTTGAATCTGGTGAATTTTAACCCAAGGAAGAAAGACTGTTAAAATAATATACATATATATATATATATATATATATATATATATATAAATATATATATATATATATATATATATATATATATATATATATATATATATATATATATATATATATATATATATATATATATATATATAGTTTGAAAGTCCAATGAAAGAAAAGTGAGAATCCGTAACTCGAAAACACCAACTTTCTAACAAGCCTACAAAATAAAAGTATAAATCAGCAAATATTCAATCATATGGATAAACATACAAAATTCGAATCATCAAGTTAAACAATATCTGGGTCATTCCACAGTATTCATGTGTTACGTACGGAAAATTTCACAGCAAAATTTTGAGATATTTGTACATTTTTCAATGTCAAAATATAAATGAGAAAGTTTGCAATTATTTTTAATGTATTATATACCACTTCATCTAGATTCCTGTGAAGTTTCTTTTTGTTGGAGCCAATAGTTTTTTTTTTTAATTAATACAGTTTTGTTACGTACGGGACATCACAAAAAATTGTTTTAAAAGTACTTCCAGCAATTTGGATTTTGCTCTGAATTTATTAAATATTTTCACAAATAAATTTAATGAGTTGAAGCAGAAATATACATTTTATTAATTAACTTTAAAATTATTTTTTTAAATTGTGTCATTAATTAATGAAAGCTAATTCCTTCTGTTACGTACGGGACAAGCCTGTTTGTTACGTACGGGACCTATGATTTGAAGTAACAGTACTATAAGGAATTGTGAACTAAAATGAATACAAATGTTAATTTAATGAATTTACTAGCTCTATTAATGTATTCAAACTTATGTTTAATTATGGAAATAAAAATAATTAATGATTTCTGAAATATTTTAATTGCTATTTATTATATAAATTAGGATTTTCCATGCATAGCTCCATTTGAAAAAAATGGTAAACATTTAAAAATAAAATACATGTTTTATACAAGTCCCAGAACATCAATAATGTCTTCAATTTTTTTCACTTCCTCCATTGGCAAAGAAAAATGTCCCCGGCTATTAATTGAACTTGGTGCTTTTTCGAGCTTAGTCAAAATATTTTTTTTTTGAGGATTTTATCCTTTTCTGGGATGTGTGGCCCGGAAAATTTGTTTTTGCCTAAAGGTTTCATAAAGGATAGATACAGATATTAACTCCTGGCCACCAATAATCATCGTACAGCACCGATACATAGTCTGATTTTTTCAGTAACTCAGTACATGCATCTGAGCTAGGCTCTTTATCTTCTACAGGACATAAAATCTTTATCTTTTCATCAGGATCCTTTTTATCAGAAAAACAAGAATGCTTCCCAAGGCCCAGACTGTCCAAGTCTATTAGTTGGGCAAAATGCATACTATGTATACCTGATATCGAAGTAGCACCTTCCCATTTTTCAATTAATGCAAACTTAGTTATGCATATCTGAATGTCCGCTCCACTTATGTATTTAACATTTATACAGAGTGCCTCTTTTTGCGCGACTTTAGAAAACTCCATTGCTGTATTTATTACGTGCTGCTTGTGCAATATACTTAACCAAACGTTTCTCTTAACTACAGCTCCTAAACCATCCACTGCACCTTTTCCGTGTGCAGTTCCGAAAAAGTTCCAGTCTGCACTAACCCCATGGTAATGCATGTGAAGCATTAAATTTTGCATGTTGTACCGATTCTTAAACTGGGACCCACATCCATCCGACAAGAAATGGATGTGACTAAATACCACTGTTTGTTTCAAATCCTCAATTATTGCAGAATTGAATGCAAATACTGCATCTTTTGTATGATTAAGATCGTGAGAAACGACAACATAGTTTTTATGTTCTAGTTCGAGAGTTTCATTATTTCTATAATATACAATACAGGTAAATAATGTTACTTCGGTTGAGTTCCAGTGAGCTGCCGTAATTTCCCCTTGCTGTTTTAGCGTAAAATGTTCCGCAAAGTTTTCATAAATAATTATATGCCCAACATGTAGGTTTTTTTTGAGGTATTTAAACTCTACAAGTTGTTTATGTGAAGTATAAACATGCAAAGCAAAAGGGTTTGCGGGGTTTATCGTTGGTTTGTTTGTGTGGGCTGAACCTGACATGCGGTATTAATGCCCAGCACAATGCCCCGACATTTGTTGTTGTTGTTTTGTTCTCTAGGCAGAACGTTAACTTGCATAAAATAACATTTATTTACATTAAATTTACAAATATATATACAGCATACTAAAACTTTGAAGAGAGATTCTGCAACAAGCGGATAAATCCTGATTGTTGGAACGTTAAGTTCGAAGCAGTCGGAAGGAGGTTTCGACTGCGTAGTTCCAAAGTTCGAAAGCAAGTAGACCGAGAGTCGACTGATTAGGTCGAGATTTTAAGAGCGAGTCTCTGTCCGAAAAGATGAAAGTTCTTTTCTAAACTGAATTTTGTAAACGCCCCAGAAGGAGTGACCGACCATCTTATTGGTCGTCGTCGGTCTGGGGCTCATTAATGGGGGTGCTCCCCATGCACGCCACGTGTTTTCGGTGTGCACCATCGTCTTGTTTTTCACACATGCCGTTGACGAAAATTATGGCTTTCACATGCCAACATACTGTCACCGGCGTTAAAGTTATGTGTACATCCCCATCGGGAATCTTTGAAAGTCAGACGTCCCAAAACAGGAAATGGTATGCGGTTTCCTCAGTTATCAGATACACTGAGAAAAGCCGCTTCTAGTTCGTTTTGGTGCAGGTGGCATAACTGGCAATAGTTAACCGCCACACACTCCCCTCCTTAAAGGTTTCCAGTGAAACCATAACGATCCGTGAAACGAACACGACGGCCTGATCGTGTCGTAATTTTCGGAGGCATATTTGGCACTGATGAAGCTTGAGTGGTCGAAACCGGTTGTCCGGTTGTTGCCGGTGCATGTACTTCATCATTATTCACATAAAATGCTGGTTTAATACGATCAAGTGCAATGTTCACTTTCCTACCTTTGATATCGATTTTAAAAAATTTATCGTTTCTCTTTAAAACCTGATATGGTCCATCGTATGGAGCTTGTAGTGGAGCTTTAACCGCATCATTACGCACAAATACATGCGACGCTGTGTGAAGAGCGGGTGGGAGAAAAATTCTCGGTTTCCGATGGTGAGAGGTGTTGGGGGGACGAAGGTCCCGCATTGACTCTCTTAGCTGCACTATGAAGTCTGAGGGGTCAGTGACTTGTGAGCTATTGGGAAAAAAATCGCCTGGCAGGCGCAGTGTTTCTCCGCAGAGAAGCTCAGCTGGCGTTGCACCTATGTCCGGTTTGATTGTAGATCGAAGCCCCAGCAAAACTATTGTCAGTGTCTTAGTCCACTGTTTATTACCGTGTGCTTTTAAGGCTGCTTTCAGCGGCCGGTGGAAATTTTCTATAATTCCATTGCTAGAAGGATGGTAAGCAGTTGTGCGTATTCGCTGGACTCCCAAGCACTGTGCTAAAGACTGAAAAAGTCTAGATTCAAATTGCCGCCCTTGATCACTGGTGATTCTGGAAGGAACACCGAAACGAGAAATCCAATGGTCGATCAGAGCTTGTGCCATTGTAGAAGCCGTGATGTCTGGAATTGGGATTGCCTCCGGCCATCTTGTGAACCGGTCAATCATAGACAGTACATAGGTCATTCCTTCAGATGGGGGCAAGGGGCCCACGAGGTCGATATATATGTGTTCGAACCTCTGAGAGGTTTTGGGGAAAAAACCAATGGGTGGGACAGTGTGTCGTTGAATTTTACTCTTTTGACAAGGGATGCATTTTCTCGCCCAATCATTAATATCTTTATTCATATTTGGCCAGACAAAACGATCGCGGACTAACTTCGAAGTTTTTCTTATACTTGGATGAGATAAATTATGTAAATTTGAAAAAACGTTGAATCTCATAAGCTGCGGTACATAAGGACGCGCCGTACCCGTGGATACGTCGCAAAATAATTTGGCTGAAGCATTTGGAATAGCGATTTGCTTTAAGTCGATCGAGGATGTTCCTTTTAAAATATCTTGAAGCTCCGAATCGTTGCTTTGTAAATCTGCGAGTTCTTCATAATCAATTGGACTAGGTACCGTAATCATATTTATGCGAGACATTACGTCGGCAGGGATGTTATTAGTACCTTCTATATGACGTATATCAGTAGTGAATTCCGAAATAAATGCGAGTTGCCGATTTTGGCGAGGCGAGCATTTGTCCAATTTTTGTTGAAATGCGAACGTTAGCGGCTTGTGGTCGGTAAACAGGGTAAAATTTCGCGCTTCCAGCATATGCCTAAAGTACTTGATAGCCGAATACGCAGCTAAAAGTTCTCTGTCGTAAGTACTGTATTTTGTCTCTGCCAGGGATAATTTCCGCGAGAAGAAGGCCAGGGGTTCGATACCCGTATCAAGAACGTGATTCAAAGAACCACCTATCGCAAAATTTGATGCATCGACGAATAAAATTAAATTCGCATCTTTAGCAGGGTGCGCGAGTAGCGTTGCCTCAGCTAATTGATTTTTACATGCTAAAAATGCGTCCGTAGCCTCATTAGTCCAATTAACTTTTCTCTTATCGTTCTTTCGTGCCCCCTTTAGATACTCATTGAGGGGCTTTTGCGTATGCGCTGCATGTGGTAGGTGTCTCCGATAAAAATTCATCATGCCGAGAAATGCGCGTAAATCCTTAATTGTTTCAGGTTGCTTGACATTCAATATCGCTTGTACTTTATCGGGCAAGGGTTTAGTGCCTTTAGAATTTATGAGATGGCCTAAAAATGATACCTCGGATACTCCCAGAACGCATTTAGAGATGTTAAGGTTAATTCCGTAGTTATCTAGACGTTGGAATATCTGTTTTAGATGGAGCTCGTGCTCTTCTTCACTCTCAGAAAAAACCAAAATGGCATCTAAATAAGCAAAACAGAAATTTAGATCCCCTAGAATTTCATCTATGAAACGTTGGAAAGTTTGAGCTGCGTTACATAATCCAAAATTAAGATAGGGAAACTCGTATAGGCCAAATGGTGTCGTTATTGCCGTTTTAGGAATGTCAGGTTCGTAAACTGGAATGGCGTGATATGCGCGAAAAATATCTAGTTTAGAAAATACTCGCTTGCCATTTAGAGCGTTCGAAAAATCTAAAATGTTCCTTATCGGATAACGGTCAGGTAAAGACACCTGATTTAAACGACGATAATCTCCTACGCAGCGAATTTCGCCGGAACCTTTAGGCACTACGTGGAGGGGCGACGACCAATTTGATTTAGACTGCCGGCAGATCCCGCGCTCTAGCATGAATTCAAATTCCTTCTTTGTAGATTGGTACAGCTTCGGATGTAATCGTCTGGGGCGTGCATAAACTGGTGGTCCTGAAGTTTCGATATAATGTACCGTCTTATGTTTTACATTTTTGAATTTAGGAGTTGGGTTAGCAATATCTGGGTATTGTCGGAGAATTTGGTGGAAACGCGTGTCGCCTGAAATCAATTTAATTTCAGTAACGCTACCTTTCGTTAATTTGCCTGGTATGTGCAACTTTGTATTGGAATCTATTAGTTTCTTTTGCTTTAGATCCACAAGAAGTCCAAATTCTTTCAAAAAATCTGCCCCGATAATGGCTTGGGATACAGATGCGATGACAAATTCCCAGCGAAATGCGCGTCTTAGACCTAAATCTATATCTACTAATTTTATTCCGAAAGTTTGGATTTTCGAGTTATTTGCCGCGAAAAGTTCCAACGAAGATGGTTGAAGTTTTTTATCGAAAGGTTTTGGTTGAAATGTCGCTACCAGTGTCAATTAAAAATTTGCAATTTGTTTTGCGGTCATATACATGGAGTCTACTAGCAGGATCTATTTTAATTTCCGCTGTCATTCCTATGTTTGGAATGACAGGCTTTACAAGTTTTTTTGGTCGGCAAATTTGCAAGGGGTATGGCATTTATATGCTTCTTTACCGAAACGTTTATGGTAGAAGCAAAAATCGCTATTTCTTCCTACGTCGTTTCCCTTGTCATGATTTCTGAAAGATCGAGCGTTGTTACGCGATTTTGAGCGTGGTCTATTATCTCGAATTTGATTTCTTGAGTATGATCTTGATCTAGATAGGCGCTCGATCTGGGTGGCTAAGTCAGCTATCTGCTTCTGCATGTTCGATAGATCCGTTAATGCAGGATTTTCATTACGCGATGCTACTGCGCAAATATTTTCCGAGCTTGCTGTAACTTCGTATATTTTATCTGCCAAATTTGCCAGTTGGCTTAAATTTTCCGAGCTTGCCGATAAAATTGCGCGGACGTTTGGCGGTAAGCGATCTAGCCATAGAGATTTTAAAAAATCCTCGTTCACTTTATCGAGAGCTAATTCTCTCATCTGCCTCGATAATGCGGATGGTTTGAGGTCCCCTAGTTGCAATTCTGATAAAAGTTTTCTCGTTTGCGTTAATTCCGAATCTGCAAATTCTGTAATTAGCCTATCTTTTAAGGTCCTGAATTAGTTTTCCTGCGGTGGATTCAAAATTACATCACTTACATGGGATAATGCTTCCGAGTCTATCGCCGCTACGAGATATGCATATTTCGTCTCATCCTTCGTGATATGCGAAATTTGGAACGCATTCTCAACCTGAGCTAGCCATAGGGTTACATTCTTTTTCCAAAAAGGAGGGATTTTGCATGTAACCCTGTTAATTTGGGGTTGCTCGTCGTTTCCATCCATGCTTAAGATATAGAAATATATATAATTAAAATACAAATTAATAGAATATAAACAATTTTTACACAGGGTTCCCTAGCACGCGTAAGTTTGCGAATTAGCGGTAATAACGCGAATACACACTGTCCCGAAATTAAAATAATTTTGTGGGAAGGGAAAAAAGGAACTGACTTGTGTTGACCTTAATGAACTGCAGTTGTTTCGGAGGATCCTGCCTTTCAGCGACGTCTGTGTTGGCATGGAAAGGGAGAGCTGTTAGCTGCCGGAAAGGATATCTTTTAAAAGTCCGGAGATGAATAACCGGGGTCCGAGGAAGGCGAAGTTGCTCCACGGGGGTTCTCCTGGGTTAACTTTCCGTTCATTGCTTGTAATCGGAAGCGGTCATTCATTGTGTCAGGAAGGAACTCAGTTGCTTTGCGAAGTCGTCATCAGCTGTTGGGTAGCATTGTTTGCGTCTGCGAGCATGCTTGTCTTTGAGAGAGCAGTCTTATATGAGCAGTAATTTATTGCTGTTGACAAGTAGAGTATTGCTCCATTGTTGGCATCCGTAGAGAATTGTTCCATAGGCTCGGGCGTTCAAGTCCATAGGGTCACCATTGCGGGGTTTAGTGTTGGTTTGTTTGTGTGGGCTGAACCTGACGTGCGGTATTAATGCCCAGCACAATGCCCCGACATTTGTTGTTGTTGTTTTGTTCTCTAGGCAGAACGTTAACTTGCATAAAATAACATTTATTTACATTAAATTTACAAATATATATACAGCATACTAAAACTTTGCAGAGAGATTCTGCAACAAGCGGATAAATCCTGATTGTTGGAACGTTAAGTTCGAAACAGTCGGAAGGAGGTTTCGACTGCGTAGTTCCAAAGTTCGAAAGCAAGTAGACCGAGAGTCGACTGATTAGGTCGAGATTTTAGGAGCGAGTCTCTGTCCGAAAAGATGAAAGTTCTTTTCTAAACTGAATTTTGTAAACGCCCCAGAAGGAGTGACCGACCATCTTATTGGTCGTCGTCGGTCTGGGGCTCATTAATGGGGGTGCTCCCCATGCACGCCACGTGTTTTCGGTGTGCACCATCGTCTTGTTTTTCACACATGCCGGTGACGAAAATTATGGCTTTCACATGCCAACATACTGTCACCGGCGTTAAAGTTATGTGTACATCCCCATCGGGAATCTTTGAAAGTCAGACGTCCCAAAACAGGAAATGGTATGCGGTTTCCTCAGTTATCAGATACACTGAGAAAAGCCGCTTCTAGTTCGTTTTGGTGCAGGTGGCATAACTGGCAATTGTTAACCGCCACACAGCGGCAGCAAAGACATCTATCAAAGATGCCACACGAGCAATACCCGAATTATAAGAACAGAGGAAGAGCTAGCTTTTGCTCAGTGATTATAATGTCGGTCTACGAAGCATCAGGTCCCTGGTTCGGGACCACGGCGACGCTCAATCGCCACAATGATGACTGGACGTTTGAAATACGCAACCTTTCTTTCCAACGACTTCGCCTCTCAGCACGAGATGGCAGCACCACAAGGAGTCAGAAGCCTTGACACTCCCTTCCTGGTTGACCACGACTGTCCGTCACGCCGAGGCAACACGCCTCCCGGCCTTGACGTCACGCCGAGGCGACACGCCTCTCGGCCTCCTCATCAGCGAGGGGAGTGTGCGGCAGCAAAAGACATCTATCAAAAAAGATGCCACATGAGCCAATACCCGAATTATAAGAACAGAGGAAGAGCTAGCTTTTGCTCAGTGATTATAATGTCGGTCTACAATGCATCAGGTCCCTGGTTCGGGACCACGGCGACGCACAATCGCCACAGGTTCAAAAGGCTGATTAATTCTTCCTTTGCCTGAAGTAAATAGTAAACAATTCGTTCTTTCATCATTTTTACTTCAATTCATTTCCAT
The DNA here is from genome assembly GCA_951213105.1 of Amaurobius ferox. Taxonomy (NCBI): domain Eukaryota; kingdom Metazoa; phylum Arthropoda; class Arachnida; order Araneae; family Amaurobiidae; genus Amaurobius; species Amaurobius ferox. The sequence goes on along the minus strand of OX578147.1, from coordinate 149,560 downwards.
TGATAAAAGTTATAGTCTAAAAATTAAATTTTTGATAAGTTTTAAATCAAAATTCTGCATTTTCTCCCGTATGTAACAGATTTGTCCTGTACGTAACATATTTTTATTTATCATACCCAGCTTCTAAATGAAAAGATACAATATTTTAATTGAATAATTTAGGAAGCTAGTTCACCAGTTGAAGAGGAAAAAAAACTGTTCAGTTGTCATCAGTATTATTAGTTAAAAAATTAAAAATAAGCTTAAGATTGTTTCGTACGGGACAAAAAGAAAGTAATCATTGAAAGTTTATGATAAAATATTTTTTTAACTTTTTACTTTTTATTTCATATAATGCTACTATTAAAGGGGTTTAATGAAACAGGAACTTTGAAATAAAATAAAATATTTTTTGAGTTATAGTTAAAAATATAATGTCCCGTACGTAACAAATTTTTCTATATGGCTGCAAACAAAACGCTCTAATTTTTGTTTGGTTAAAAATATAGATTTTCTGTTGATAAACTTTAATAGAAGGAATTTCAAGCTTTAAAATGATGTATTACACTTAATTTGTTATAAAAATTTTTTTTTCAAACTTGTGAAACCAAATACTGTGGAATGACCCATCTATAAAAATCGATGCTATGGAATCGATAAAAGAAAAACAAATGAAATCCAAGTTATAATGCAATACACGTAGACAAGGGCTAGGCCTAAATAACTGAATTATTCACTTCGCAAAACTCTTCCTCGGGTCAAAGTATTTTGTTGAAGCAAACACAAAATATGTATGTTTCTGAAGAAACAGATAGATTATATCTATAAACTATTTCTACTCGGACAATATACATAAAGAAGCAAAAATAAATGGAAACAAGATAACGTGTAAAAAACACTACATATGGACGAACCAGTCGAACCCGGGAACCCAGAATAAAGAGACGAGACCAGTGTTGCCATTCCAAAGGAAAAAGAAATGATCTACTGTTGCCATTCGTAAGAAATAAATAACAGTAATACGAAAAGGCAAGAAAAAGTAATAATATACAAACAGAGCTACTAAGAAGTGGGGCTTATAATAGAAATACTAATGTTTAAGTGGATGTAAAAATAAAAGTATTAATAATATAACTGAATGGAGATGTCAGGCTAATTATACTATGAATAGATTTCATGAAAATCCAGCTATTCTAAATTTTTTAATTATACCATTTACTAAATAAGAGGGATATTTATATAAATTGCTGGTAATTTTTAGATTATTTATATGTATAGCATGAAATTTTTTATCAGATAATCTATAAATTCTAAAAAGCTGATTAAGTATAATATTCTAAACTGAACAATAGAATCGAGTTGCAGGAATTAAATGGTAAAATTTTATTAATGTTAAAATTAAATAGCCTTTATCTCTCATATAAATTAGTAACAATTCTATTAGAAGGTTCAATAAAAATATTTAAATCCAAAAAATTAATATTATTACTAATAGTAGCTTCATTAGGAATTAATTCCAAATTGGCTGGATAAAAATCTATATCTATGACATAATTTTCAGTATATACTAAGCAAATCAGATCGTCAACATATCTGTATAATGTATAATCTATTAAAGTAAAAGACTGCTCATAATGATAAAGGTATATATATATATATATATATATATATATATATATATATATATATATATGTACATATATATATATATGTGTGTTTGTGTAAATCACTGACGTTAATCATTTAAAATGAGTTTTTTAGTTTTATTGATGCAACGTTCATTTAATCATGATCTTTCTTATTGATAATTTCTAGATAAAAGGCAATGTAGTCGCTTTAGAATAAATAAAAACAGTCAGGCCCAACATTTCATAGTTTACTACGCATTATTTTTATTGAATATTAAAGTTCATTTTTAATTAACATCTCTTAATATTACAAATGTATTTACATTAATACTTTTTAAATGAATAAGTGCTATTTACATTTTTTTAATTGTACTACACTGTAAAAAGTAAAGTACTTGAAAACGAAAACTTTAACGTACTCGTTTTCATTTGAGTACAATGGCACCATAAACGAGTAGGTAACATGCTAAAATGTAAGTAACCGAACTTGCTTGAAAATGAGTACTTCAATAAATAAACGTATTATTTCATTTTGATTTCATTAAAAATCATGTAATAAATGTGCAATTATAATTCTGAAATTTTTTGAGAAAATATTTCGAAAAATAGAAGTTATAGCCTCGAAATTAAAGAACTATATCATAAGGAATACGATGACGGATATATATATTTCTAGTGCGGTGCTATACGGTCATGTGTGTTTTCTATAATGTGGCTGTCGAATATGGACACGCAATAAGCATTGCTTGTCTTATGCATATGCGCTGTTTGTCATCCGTCATTTATTTACAGTTTAAAAGAGTACATAGAATTTGCAATTCGAAACTAAATATGCTTAAAATTTAATTCTTTGATATATTCAAAAATGAGTACATGCGTTTTTCTAAATTGAAACGTGGTTACTCAGAACTATTATGAGCATGCAAAGTGCTCGAAAATGGGTACATTCTACTTTTTTTTTAATACCCATTTTTAACAGTACTTAAATCAATATTATATTAAAGATTGAAAATACCTTTACATATATTTTCTCTTCATCAAAATTTTAGAATAAAATCTAATGAACATAGTTTTACATTCTCCCTTTTTTCAGTTAACAAAATTTATAATTTAATATCAATGAAAAGGATGATTTTGATGAAGTTAAAACTATAAAATTTAGCAAGAATATTATCAAATGAGCCCACTTATATAAACGTACTGCTAACTGGTTTATTAGATTTGCACTAATACATACGATTTATCTGTTATTTTAAAATGTTTATATAAAGGAACAAAATGTTCAAATATAAAACTTTTCCTAGGATATCCAAGTAATCTTCAAAATTTGAAGATCTGTGATCGCGTTCCAAGTGAAATGGAAAGACCAGAAGTATTATGCAGCTGTCGTCCGAGGATATCGATCAGATGGAATAAATGTAACCTTTACAGATGACAAAATAAATGTTACATTCAAACATATCTTGGTAAGTTATTTATGATGCCAGATATTAGTATTTCATAATTTTTTTTCCATGTCATTACTTATTTTTGTATAATCTGCAATTTAGCGTTATTTAAAAATATATATTTTAAAATATTTTTCCTAAACTGCGTAAGCTGGATCTCGTAATTATTGTCTGGAAAAATCTGCACTGCGGACCTGCTTCTTCCTTTTCACATCTCGCGTCACATGTGCCTCTACGCCACAGTAAAATAGTTCCCCTTTCCTCCAAGCATGGTTGGAGATGTCAGCACAGTCTCCGAACTTTTTGATCCTACCTTGTATATATATATATATATATATATATATATATATATATATATATATATATATATATATATATATATATATATATATATATATATATATATATATATATATATATATATATATATATGATGCAGAAATTTTAAGCCTTTCCCAATAACGCGTCCTTTTCTTTCGTAATTATTATTCCACGTTCCTATTTCATATCCAGCACATATTGTAACTACATTAAATTCCATCCCACGACACTAATATTAACAAAGTCTGCCAACACTTCCTCTTTTCCTCGACCATATATGGTCATTAATCTTAACCTCTGTGTAAACCTTCTCATCTCAAACTGCATTCCTAATCACATTTTTAAAGCCTAAAACGCGAAGACAGCATGTGCCCCATGTACAAGAGAATATAATCCGATGTAAATGTAATTTGTACTTGTGTGTGAACCAGCGCAGACGGCATTGAGATTTCTTGAGAGTTGGATGCTGGAACTCGTGTAACTATATCTGTTTCAAGTGTGATATAATAAAGTAGATTTTGGTAATACGAACGTGCCTCGTCCCTGAATTTCCACCACTATAAATATAAAATTGTAAATCCAATGTTAGAATGTAAGTAGTAACTCATAATACACTATCCCAAAATTTTCTTCAAAATACAAAGAAATAAAAGAAATTCAACCATAAAGAGGAAATTATAAAGCGTAATGCAGGTCATAAAGACAAAGACAATCAACAAATCTCAAAGGTGAGGAATGAAAATAGGAAAACAAAGAAATCAAGCAAAAAAGCTTGCACGTGGAAGAGCTTTAGGCTTAAGATAAGTTCATTTCGAAAAAATTCTTTTCAAGTCCATATATCTCCTCGAATTGAACACAAAAATGCTTGTTTCTGAAACACAAGATAGATTTTATCTATAGACTTGTGTTATATGGATGACAAGCATATAGATTGGAAAAATAAAGGAAACATAAATACCTTAAAATACACTTCATTAGTACAACCATGGCGAGCAAAATATGACTAGACCAATGTTGCCATATGCAGAAATGAAAAGATGTGATTTGCTGTTGCCAAAGAGAATAATAAAAACCGTACTGCGTAAAAGCAATAAAATGAGATATTCTACAGTTAAAGCTGCAAGATAAAAAGATGAAATATAATAAATTCAAAAGAATGTAGAAGTACGGCTAAAATAAGATACTAAGGAGAGATTATGAGAATTTTAGGTTAATCGAAACTTATTAACTATACCATTTACTAAATATGCTGGATATTTATAAAATTTACTGGTAATTTTGAGATTATTAATGTGTAAAGCATGAAATTTTTTATCAGATAATCTATAAATTCTGAAAAGTTGATTAAGTATAATATTTCTAAACAATTGAATCGAGTTGCAGGAATTAAAAGGTAATAATTTATTAATTTTAAATTTAAAAAAATATTTTTTATCATATAAATTAGTAACTATCCCATTAGTGTGTTCTATAATTAGATTTGAATCCAAATAATAAATATTATTACTAATAGTAGTTTCATTAGGTATTAATTCCAAATTATCCAGATAGAAATCTATATCTATGACATAGTTATCAGTAAATACAGGACAAATCAGATCATCTACATATCTGTAAATTTTATAATCTGTTGAAGTAAAGAATTTTTCATATTGATATAGGTATAAATTAGCTAACATACTGCTGCTACAGCCACCTTGTGGAACACCTAAGACTTGTAAGTATAATTTATTACCTTGAAAGATATAATCATTGAAAAGAACAAAATGGAGAAGCTTAGGAAAAATGGTAAATTTAGAAAGATGAGAATGATTAGTAATATAAGCATTATATAAAGCTAAAATGACATCATATAGATCAGTGATCTTAATATTATTAAATAGATCTTTAAAATCAAAAGTTTGAAATCCTATTATTTTACCAAGTGTTTTTAATTTATTTTTTAATTCTTTACTGTTATTTAGAATAATGTAGTTATCACTAGAATCTCGTAAATTACTATTTAGTACATTAAAATAATTTAGTAATAATTTACTAGCAGTAGTAGAGTATAAAGTATGACCACTAGTTACAGTTCTAAATTTAATATGATTTTTATGAAATTTAGGTATAAGCACAATATATGGAAATTTCAAAAATTTATTATTAATATCTAAATCACTATACATATTGATAATTTCAATTTGATACTATTAACAGAGTGTGAATCATTTTTAAATAGACTATTATTATTTAAATAATCTAACAGATATTGAATATAGAATTTTTTACAAATAATAGCATAATTATTAGAGGCTTTATCAACATAAGTAATAACAAAAGATCTATGTAAATCATTAATAGAGTGTTTTATATTATCCATATTATATATAGATCTAGATAAATTAATACTACAAATGGCATTTTTAATAGATCTTAAAATAGTAAATTTCCACATATTAAATGCCTCTAAAGGCTGAGCATATTTAGAAGCTAATCCATAAATAAATTTATCAAGGTCCAGATTGATTAACTTTAAGACATGTTTAGAATTATTACATGAAGGTAGCCTGAATTTAGTACCAAATGACATTATAGTTCTTAAAGATTTATCTTTAACAATAGCTAAGTCTGCAGTAACTATATGCCCCAAGTGTGGATTTATAAAATTAGCATAATTATCAACACTACAAATACATTCACCATCTGCATTTGTTGAGGAATCTTTGTCGACTGAGAGAGATTTTGAAATTGCATTGTAATTAAAAATGGTTCTTCCAATAGGCTTGTTATATTTAAAAGTTTTAGTAACATTCAAATCCTTTACAGGCAATAAATGATGAAAATGATTAAATAAATTCTTAAAGTTTATAGTATTATAAATAGGATGCTTAAAAGATATTACACAATAAGAATTAGAACAGTTATTATTATGAAATTGATTAAGTTTTATTTTTAAATATTTTGATCTAGTAATGAGCAAATCATAGAAAATATGATTAAAATGATCATTAGTAAGATTTAACTTTAAGAAAATAGCATAAACTGTATTTAATTGTTTTTTCTTAACTGCAAATACCCATGATTTTATAAATTTCCATTGAAATGTGTTGTTGAAATGTTGTTGCATACTTTTAATCTCCGCTTTAAAATCATGTTGGGGGGAGCTTCCTTTACCGCGTTTAAATCTTTTGAGTTTAGTCAATTTACTATTATGTAAAAGAGGATTAAAAAAAAGGTGATTAAAAATAGAATATTTAATATCTACAAAATTACTTTTTACAATATTACCATTGAGATATAATTGATTTAATCCATATGGAAAATGAGTACATTGTGATTTAATATAGAAGTTTTCAAAGAACAATCTATCGGCAGTATTTGTTTTAATATCCAAAATATGTATAGTTATATTTTCAAAACCATGATGAGCAAAGTGTTTATATTCAATTTTATTAGAAGTAGGAAGAAAATTATTATTGTGGATATATTTTTTGACATGATCTCTATGTACATTCATACGTAGATGAATAGGATTACTGGTCTGTCCTATATAAGATAAATTACAAATATTACAGGATAATTTGTAGATGCAATTAAAAATTTTACAGAAAGTCTTAGGACTATTTAGATTAGTAATTTGTGAGTTAGAAGCAAATGGGCAGGTTTTACAATTTTTATTCTTACATTTATTGAAGTTATAATTCTTAGCTGGGCAATTATTATATCCAAAACTGTCCATGGCACACTGTTGGTAAATTAGTATCGGTCTAAACAATTCCCAACATAAATTGAAAATACTGGGCAATATTTATCAAATTATATAATAATTACAAGAATAAATATATTTGCCAGTCACTAAATCAAATAAGATGTATAATTCATAATAGTATAAGTGATATAAAGAGTATAACAATAACACATATAGATAATATGGTACAGATTTGATATAAAGAATTTGGATTTTTTAACTTTTCTTCGCGAGCCAGATGTGGCGCCAAATGGCCAAATGTGGCGCGCCTGATTTGCGCGCGCGAAATATTCCGTTACGTGGGTTTCTGGAAATTCTGGCAACCCCACCCCTTTTAGCTTTCTGATAATGTCGGCTGCGGCCATTTTATTTTTGTTTTGTCGTTGCTGTGTGTGTAAAAACGTGTCTGTGTGTGTTAAAAACGTGAATATCATACAGGAATTAAAGATAGCACATGTTAATAGATAAAATAATGTAGAAGCAGAAAATTTACATAGAAATAATGAGAGTTCTTTGATGACAGCAATGTGGAAACAATTATTTGTGCAATTTGGATATTTACACGTGTTTTTCTTTGAAAAGTTTTGGATTTCATTAAACCAGGTACTGTGTTTTAATTTTGTTGTTCACGTAGTTGTCGCACAAATAGCTATTGCTACGTGAGACGTATAAGTATTGTTTCTTTTAAATTTCTTTAAAGTATCGTTTCTTTTAAATTTCTTCAAAATACAAGGTATCGTTTTTTCTTAAATTTAGTTAAAGTACAAACTTTTTTCTAAGTATCGTTTTTTCTTAAATTTAGTTAAAGTACAAACTTTTTTCTAAGTATTGTTTTTTCTTAAATTTAATTAAAGTACGAACTTTTTTCTAAGTATCTTTTCTTTTAAATTTCTTTAAAGTACAAAGTTTTTTCTAAGTATCGTTTTTTCTTAAATTTATTTAAAGTACAAACGTTTTTACAAACATTTTTCTAAGTTCTGTTTTTTCTTAAATTTTGTTAAAGTACAAACATTTTTATAAAATTTCGTATTTTTTCTAAGTATTGTTAATTAGCGGCATTTTTATGCATTTTTAATTATATATGTTTATATTTGTTACGCGCAATGTTCAAGATGGCGTCCGTTAGGACTTTTCAAACAAACGTTTTTATAAAATTTCGTATTTTTGTATTGTTAAATCGACATTTTTAATTATATATGTTTATATTTCTTACGCTAATACCTAAAGAATAATTGCAATACATATAAAAAAAAATAACAAGTTGAATTTACCAAATAATAAAGCAGAATGGAAGACAATGATTAATAATACTTAAAGCAAAAATATAATAAGTAACCTAAGCAAATAAAAGAAAATAATAAAATAGGAGAATGAGCCATAATAAACTACAATTAACATTGGAAGAAAGTAATAGATATAGTAATACGTAATAAATAAAATAAAAATAAAATAAAATAAATTCTATTACTAAATTTAGCGCTAATGCAGCATGGACATGTGGGAATGTAAAAGAATAATTAACCAATGAGTTTTGGATTGAAACCGAGTTGAAAAGCTGAAATACATTGAACCCTAAGGGCCCTAATTTTTCAAACATTTTTTAAGCGGAATAAAAATTCACAAATCGTTTTTAAAATTTTAGAAAATATTTAAATTATAACGTAAAATGTGTAAAAAAAATCTCATGTGGGCAGCACATGACTTTCCTTATGTAATTCAATGAATTTACTACTCTTACAGTAAATGAATTTACTACTCTTACAGTAAAAACAAAATAGGTTATTCTTATGTTGTTGTTGTTGTTGCTTATCCTCTTTAACAGATCTGACATAAGTCAGATCAACTCCAGTAGGTTGTTGACCGCCATAAAATCAATAACTAAAAGGGGGGCAGATGTCAAGTCCTCCTTGGAAAGTCCGACGTAACTCAATATGTGCTCCGGGGAGGCCGGATGGTCACAGCATTTATTACAAGTGGGATGGATTTTTCCACCGCGTTCAAAGGAAAGACACTTAAGGTGGCCACTTTTAAGTCTAGCAAGTGCAGTCTGGGAGCCACGATCACATTTAATTTCCAGAAGAGCGCCAGGGGATGTTCCGGTGAACCATTGGTGCGCAGGTGGAGTACGCCAAATTAAATTTAATTTAGATCTTGCATTTGAGTACAGTTCTTGATAAGTAAGCGAAGAACCAGTGGCCGTTTCGTCCTCACTGCCCTCTTTGGCCAATCTATCCGCAACCTCATTACCACTAATGTTTACATGTGATGGAATCCATTGGAGATGGACATTGTGGTTTTGAGAAATCTTCTTCAGCTTGAGCAGAATAGATATACTGGTTTCATCGCCTGCAGAGGACCAGCCACTAAGATGTTGAAGTGCACTGCGGCTGTCCGACAATATCCAAAGTTCACCAAAATTATAATCAAGAGATATGATGGCGTCAAGCCCTACATTGATCGCAATTAACTCGCTCCTGAAGACAGAACAAGTGTCCGGGTTACGTTGTTTTAGTGAAGTCTCAAGATGAGGGGTTCTAATATAGATACCGCTGCCAGTACGGTTTTCTGTACGACTACCATCAGTATAGACCTGCACTGCATCTTTAGGAATACAACTAATAATTTCTAGGGCCAGCTGCCTAAGATAGTCGTCAAGATGCGTTTGTTTGTTTGCAGTGGAATTCAAATCAAAGTGGAAGAAAACTCTTGGCATCCCCTCTGAGGGATCAATACAAGATCTTAAAGAGTGAGATTCAACCTCACGAGAGATCAGGTTTTGAGTTTCCGCCAAGCTAAACGGGCTGGATTTCTTTAGTCTTTGATTGTTGTGCCAGATGTGCAGATACAAGGAAGTACGATGTTGTGGGCCATAGCTGTAGATTTTATTAAAGTATTTTTCTAAGTTGGCTCTTCTTCTAATATGCAGTGGTTCTAAGTTTGCCTTGAAAAGGGCTATATCAGAAGGGCAGCTATTTTTGAGTCCAAGAATGATTCGAGCGGCACTCAGATGCACACGTTCTATTTTCTGGAAGTTGGTTTCAGACGCGCAAGAGTAAATTGGGTAGCCATATTCCAGAATAGGTCTTATAAGTGAAATATATGTGGTTCTAAGAGTGTTTGCATCAGCTCCCCAATCCCTGCCAGCTAGATATTTAAGAATGTTAAGGCGCTTACGAGCCTTTGAAACTAGGTGGCTAATATGTTTGTTGCCGTTGAATTCAGGATCGAGAATGAATCCTAGATATTTGGGATGTTTTTCGTAGGTGAGAGGCTGGGCATCAAAATACAGCTTTGGTTTATAGTTATATAGGTGTTTATTAGTGGTAAAAAAAGTCACTATGGATTTAACCGAGTTGAAAGTCAATTTGTGTTCCGTTGCAAACTCAGAGAGTGCAGCCAAAGTGGAATTGAGGAGCGTTTCGATGTTAGTCACGTCTGTGCCTGACTTCCAAATTACAATATCGTCAGCGAAAATTGCAATATCGACAAGTTCTGGTTTCTTTTTCTCAATTCTGGCCAAAAATAGTGAGAAGAGAGTAGGGCTTAAGACTGATCCTTGAGGAACGCCCTGTCCTAGTCATACTGGTGAGGGCAATAGGTATATAGGTCTATAGCAATAGGTCTAGCTGTATTTTGATCTGAAAAGGTCTTGTTGAATTTAACTCTAATGGATCTATGGTGTAGAAAGTCTGCTATCCAAACCAGGGCAGAACCTCTAATATTGAAAGAATCGTGTAATTTGAAGATAAGCTTGTCTTTCCACACAGTATCAAAGGCCTTAGATAAGTCTAACAAGGCTGCCACGGTATGTCGAGTTGGTTTGAAGTTTGGGGCGTCTCTGATCTTTTGACAAAAGTAAAGGACCTGATCTGTGGTACTATGTCCCTTTCTAAAACCATATTGTTCGGGTGGTATAAGATGATTTATATCCAGAATGTAGTGAAGTCTAGCAAGGATCATTTTTTCCATTAGTTTACAAGTCATACTGGTGAGGGCAATAGGTCTATAGCTCTCAAGGGAGCTTGCTTCTTTGCCTGGTTTTCTGATGGGAATAACAGTGGCTCTTTTCCAGTCTATAGGTAGTTGTCCATAGGTCCAGGAGAGGTTGATTATATCCAAAAGTCTTTCTTTTCCAATTGGGCCAAGGTTTTCCAACATTTGGCCGTGTATTCTATCAGGGCCCGGAGACTTGGTCAGATCCAAGAAAGCCATAGCTGAGAGTAAATCCTGAGAGGAGTACCCTCGTGTGAGATTGGGTACCCCAAGATCTGTACTGCGACAACCATTCACTATGTTCATTGCCTTTTTCTTTATAGGCCTGTCCTCAAATGAGAAGTTCAATCTGCTAGTTTCTTGGTAAAATGAACCCAGTAAATTGGCTGTAGTTTTATCATCAGGGGAGAAATGGCCAGCAAAGTTCGTAACTGTATTGCAAGTCTCAGATTGAGGCTGTTCTCTATTTATTCCCTTGATTATTTTCCAGAGCTTAGAGTCCGAAACTCTAGCATCGAGCTTATTGCATAGCTCTCTCCATTTAGTCTGCCTTAGCTGTGCGTAAGTCATCTTGTATTTAGCGTTTATTTTATTTAACTTGGCTCTAGAACTATTATCAACTGTGTCAACAGATTCCTGTATCAGGAGCCTTCTTTCCATTAGAAGTGGTTCCAAAAGAGGATCTTTGTGAATGAAGAATGGAACATAGAGTTTAATGTTTCCCCTAGGAATATAAAGCCTGGCGCTGTTTAGTAATATTTCTTTGAATTTCAGCCAGTTTGCATTTACATTATTGGTCAACTGTTCTGTACTGAGGCAGTTGTCAACGGATTGCCGGAAGGAGTCCCAGTCAGTCTTAGCAAAATTCCAGTATGATTCTCTGGTGATTTTAATACGCTGTTTGTTCCTGATATCTATTAAAATAGGTAAGTGGTCACTTCCAATTGTGTCCATAACAGACCATTTACATAATGGACGGATGTTTGAACTGGCAAGTGAAATATCAAGCGCCTCTGAGGTATTATAGCTATAGGAAGCATAGGTAGGAGTGCCGTCATTGAGCAGCAAAAACCCAGTATCATCTAATACGTTCAGCAGTTCTTCTCCTCTTCCATTTCTTGAAGAACAACCCCAAGAGGGGTGTTTGGCATTGAGGTCGCCCAAGACAATCGTGTTATCATTCAAAGCCAACGAGAGGCTCTCTGGGAGTCGTGAATGATTGGGGGGATGATAAACATTATAAATATGAAATGAGTTGCCTCTCCATTCGACAACAATGCCCTGAATCTCAAGGTCAAAGTCAGGCGACACAAGATCAATGCTTTTGTAGTTTATACCTCTGATCAAGAACGCCAAACCCCCTCCTCTTCCGGAGGGTCTATAAAGTCGATAAATGTTGTATCCCCTAATCTTCAAATTTGAAGACATATTTAACTTTGTTTCTTGGATTGCAATAATTTGGACATCATGGGCATCTGCCATATCCAGAATTTGGTCAAGTTTAAGTCTAGTAGCTCTGGTTGAGAGACCGTTTATGTTACACTGTAAGATTTTCAGGGTTTTATGCTTATATGGAGACTGTAATCCATTTTTCGATCGGGGCCCTCTGCCTAAGCCACGAACGCGTCCCTGTTTATTCTGCGCGACGGACGATGCAGCATCAATTTCATTAGTCAACAAACTCATATGGAGGAGGGAATGAGCAGCTTCAGTTGGACCGTGGTGAAGTCTGGAGCACCCTGGACAAATCCATGGGTTGAAGTCTGTCTTTGCTCCTGGTGCCTGCAGGCCTTAGCTGAGCATAATGGAACGGCCTTCACGCCTTGGGTGACCTTACCAGGAGATTACTCTCCCGGCGTGCTTCGCCCGTTCCGCCCAGGTACACACCCTCGCCGGCACTGAGCACACTTTGAGGCGACCTGCAGGACTTGAGGGGGGTTATTCTTATAGAAGATACTTATATTCTTTCCGAGATATTAAATTTTCGTCAATTAGTCGTCATTTTCATTGATTCAGCGTCATTTTTATCCATTTGGCGAGATTTTCGTTAATTTGGCAACATTTAAAAAGTCGCCAAGTTGGCAACAATCCGCCAAATTTGTCGCAAAAATCTCGCCAAGCGTTATGGATGTAGAAATAAGTTATTCTTATAACAGATAAATGACTATTGACGTTCAAATACAAAAGTATTACTCAAAGTAACTTTTCTCATGAATGTTCCATTCATGAGAAAAGTTATTTTGAGTAATACTGGATCCACGAGAGTAGATCCACAAGAATGATAACGTGTTTCATGTGAACATGTGAACCACGTGAACATGTTTCTCAACAGCTAATATTTTTTTTTAATTTATGGGGTTTTTTTGATAAATTTATTTGAAAAATGTGCAATATCTCGAAAACGATTCGAGCTAGAATTCTAAAGTTTATGTCAATCGCTTTCTAAGGAAAACTTACATAAGAAATGTCTATTTACGTAACTTTATTAAAGATTTTAATTTTTTTGATAATTTTTTTCAAAATTTAACTGGAAAATTTAGGAGAGTTCTGAAGATTCGATTGTGTTTAAAAACAATAGGTTTCCAGTTCACGGATTGTGATTTTTGTAGCAAATTTCATTCGAATTGTTTCATTCGTTCGTAAGATATCGTCTCCACAGACTCACTGACACACACACAGACAGCACCTCAAAAATGTTCAATTCGTGACCAGGGATGCGTGAAACGTTCCCTCCCATCTAAAACTCGAATTCGAATTTTCGACCCCGTCACAATACTTTCCTTATACATTATACTATGTACATAAGGAAAATAAAAAAATTTTAAATAAAAATTGGGAATATTAATTGCACCCATATTTTATGAAGAGATCACGTGACTCATTGCAAAATAAAATTCGGCATCCCTTTTATTTTCACTGTGTAAAAATCGTGATTTTTATACACTATTTATATTTATATTTAGTGTTGCATCCGTCCTAAAACCGCTCTATTTTTGCATATTATCTGTGTATCTAAACTCTGAGCCTACGCAATTACAATTTTTTTTAAAATGATTATTGAACTTTGATTAATTATAGAGTATTCAAAATATGATTTTTAAAAACTGTTACTAAATATTGTTGTATGTGCTAGAAATTATATTTTTCATGAAATTTCCTAACAAAAAATAGACCCAGTGGTTTCCAAGACATAAACTAAAACTTTTTCCCTGAAAATAGATGCTGTGCATACAAACAGGCATCGGGTAATCTTTAAAATCGGTATCTGTAGAGAAGTGTAGTCTTGAAATGTAGTCTGTGGGGAAGTGTGGTCTTGTAGACAGTTCTGTTTTATAAGGAACAGACAAGCTGGAAAACAAAGCCATTGCAATAGCTTATTTTGAAAACATGTTAAAAAGAATTGGATCGTTCCTGAATTGCTACCATTTCTTTCATAGCTTCTTCGGGATACATCAAAAGAAATAATTCTAAATTCATTTTGCATGGTAAAATTAGTAGTAAAATTAAAATATAATAATTACTATACCAATTGAATGTAAATTCAGAAGTAAATGTAACTAATGTATGCAACTAATATGACGACTAAATATAACTAATTATAATTCTTTCGGTCGTAAATGAAGTAAGTACACTACAAAAATTTCTATAGTTCTTTGATACATAATTGATATTTAACTGCTTGGTTGATTAAAAAATAAATAACCTCCGCTTCATTTCTGTTTTATCGCTCAATTCCACCCCCTCTCAAATAATCTTCACGTAGCTCCCACGTTTATCGACAGCTGAATTAAAAAGTATTAATTTGGATAGTTACTTTGATCTAAGGGGATTTTAATACTGTATTTTCATCTTCAATGCATTATTGAATAATATATTGTAGCATATCTTACCAAGACACTACACACTAGAAAGAATCAAAGTCTTACAATTTAATCAAAAACTTAAATTTTAGTTACTTTACGAACCTTAAGAGGTTTTAAAGGTCTATCTATATAAATAAAAATGAAAATCTGTCTGTCTGTTTGTCCCATCATCACGAGAGAACGGCTGAACCGAATTTGATGAAATTTTGTGGGTAGCCTGGAAATAGTCCCACTTAAAATTTAGTCCATATATGGAGTTTCTACAATCAGTGGTTCTCGAGATATTAGTGAAAAACGATATTTTCGTTTGTCTCATCATCACGGGAGAACGGCTAAATCGAATTTGATGAAATTTTGTGGATAGCCTTTAAATAGCCCCTCATAAATTTAGCCCAAGTTTCGAGTATCTAAGACCAGGGGTTGTCCAGATATTAATGAAAAACGAAACTTTTCTTAGGAGTTCTCCTCTCTAACTCCGTGGTTTATCCAAACGAAAAGCTTGAAAATCGTTTGAAAGTGAATTAAAACTGTATCTCAGAGTTTGGGGGGAGATTTTTTGCACTAATTAGTCACTTTCTGAAAACATCAATTGTTTGAAACATGATTTAAATGGGAAATCTATCTCCTTGGTTTATATTATACAAGCTTTTACTGAAAAATGAAAAGTATAAAGAAATAAAAATGGCTATTAAATTTTGCATTTTATGAGGAAGATTCTATCTTATATCATGTTGCTCGGCAACGGAATGAAATTAAATGTGTTGTTAATATTTGTTATTATTTTTTCTATTTGAATAATAAATAAATGGATGTAAAAATATATTTTTAAATGAACGGTTTGTTATATTTTTGTTTCTTTTAATTATATAAATTGCCGACCGCGTACGTGACTTTCAATTATTTTAGCAAAGTGGTTTCCAGCTATTATATTGTGTTTAGCTAATAAACTCATATATTGTGTTTACCCAATAAATTAATTTAGCCGATTGTTGAAGCAGAAAAGGATTAGAACGGGTGTATCTTATAATACAATTTTAGTGTTTTCATTTAGTATATACAAACGGGATCAGGATATTTTATTCTTCAGATCTGCAAATTCAGAGCTACGAATTTAGCGGAATATCTCTAAATAACTTGGTAACTTCTCTTAAACTTTACCAAATTAGCGGAAATGTTTCCAAATTTATAAAATTGGCGCAAATCAATGATTTGCTTTTTAGAATAGAGTACTGAAATGATTTTTCAGTAGCATTTGTCGATCAATCCATCCATCCTACTTAGTAACACATTTAACGAATTTTTTTAATATCACGAAATTGATAAAAGTATTTGTGAGTCCATAAAAATATCCTGGAATTGATAAAATCGCGCTTAATAAATGAAAATAATTGTATTTTGTTAGGGGATAGTATTGTGATGATGTTTCGTCAATTTGTCGCAAAATGGGTCTGTCTGTTCTACAGTCCCACATGGCGATAAATTTGGCGATTTTTTAAGTTATCGCTAAATTGACTAAAATGTCGCCAAACCTTCCATGGAGATCGCATTATTCAGACGATATGATTTCCATCAATTTATTTGAAGCAAATGATATCATGTCGCTTAGCAACGGATCCAATGTGTTATGCCGCATACGATTTTATATTAAATCTTTTCCGATTTGAATAATAAAGATATGTATATAAAATAAATGTCATTGACATTGCATTTTTGACTGGATAATATCAATTACAGTCTTCAGGTTTAAACATTCTTATAATTGATATTTTCGGGGACTGTTGATTCAGGGATTATTGATATTTTCAAGTTATTATGCCATTGTTTTATTATGACGAAAATTGTTGAAACTCATATATAGTACTTTGTACGAGTAATCTTCTACAAATGCATTATATCTTCCAATCTATGAGAATATAAGTAGTACAGGTATATTGGCATATATTTTGTTATATATTGGCATATATTGGAATCAATTACGCCTTCTGGTATAAAGATTACGAGGATTATCGATATTTCCAATTTATTACGTCATCTCTTTTATTTTGGCAAATATTTTTGAGACTCATATTGTAATACGGGTAATCTTCTACTAAGACATTGGCATATTTTCTGATCTGCGACAATATAATTAGTACGGGGTTGCATATATTGATTCAATTCCTTTTTTTTCTAAATTTGCTTACAAAAGGGGCCAGGATGTTTTATTCTTCAGATCTGCCCATGAAGATAATTTTGCATAGTGAGAACAGATATTCTTAAACTTCTCTTTAGGAGCAATAAATTTAATATTTTAACAGAATTTGCACATGATTGCGAATTATAAGTTTCTTTATATTATATATTCCGTACGAAGAACGGGTATGCTGCTAGTTTGACAATAAAAATAACTAAATAACGTATAAAATTTAATAATTATAGTCATTGAATAGTTTTTAAAGACTATGTAATACTATTTTAAAATGTTCTACGCAATGTACAATGTATATTGCATGGAATATTTGAAGCATGTAATAAATGCGTATTTCAAAACACAAAATTATAAATATTAATTATGATTTATACATATGTATTCAAAATATTAATTAAAAAATTAAGTTTTCATAACTCCTTAAGAGAAACGATTACAGTATGTACATATGATAACAAAAGTAATTGAAATTTTATTATTCATAGTTTAATTATTCATAATTCAATTATTAATAATTTAATCATTCATAAATTAATTTCTTTGAACATGTTTATTTTCAGTAAAACAACGGTCTCCAATGAAACAAAGTGTAAAACATTTTCAACTTAAAAGAAAGTCAATGAAAACGTCATCAAAGAAGACAACTTCAGAAATGTCAAAAGAATTGATTATTGTGGAAGATAAAAATGCAACAGAAGAGCTTATTAAATATCTAATAAGTGATAACAATTTGAGGAATCACTCTAAACAAAACACAGAGTATGTAGCAATATGTTTTTGCAAGAAGATGAAAGACAAAATTACTTACGCCAATGCCGGCGATTCTTCGGAGGATGAATATAATCCTTCAAATGAAAGTTAGGGATCGGATTCAGAGTACGACTGTCCAATTATTAATCCTACCAAAAGTGATTATACTTCAATTGAACGAGGTTTAGCTTCGCATGATCTGATAAGTATATATTGCAATGATGCAACTCCGACTTCAGAACAAGAAGAAACATGTAAGGAAATGCAAAGTCCTTTAACACATAAATCAAAAGGTTACATCAGTGGTGGAAATATTTCCGTTATAGGCACCAACAATTCTAATGGTCAACGAAAATTTGACAAGAAATATTATTCTCCATTTTGCGATTTGTCATTTTCTAAGTTACCAAGGCACATGGAAAGTCAACATGATGAAGAATCAGAAATATCAGAAGTTTTAGCAATGAAAGGTGACAAGAGTAAAAGGAAATTAAGGAAATATATTTTCACCAAGCTGAGAAATGTTGGAAACCGGCGCCAATACAGTAATGTTTTGATAAAAGGTGAAGGAGAACTTCTTGTCGTGTACAGACCCTAAAACACCGAAACTGTAACCGCAAATAGTTATGTGCCTTGCCCCACATGTTATGGATACTACAGCAAAAGAGAACTGTGGAAACCTAAATGTCCTTTTTACAAAGATAAAAAAAAAATTCTAAAGGATAGTGGCTGCTGATCACAATCTTAAATCAGTACCAGTGCATGTAGAAATAAATGTAAAAAATATTATTTCTAGTATGCGTCAAGATTCTGTAACACTCACTGCTGAAAATGATAGAATAATATGCGAATTTATCCGCCGTCTATATCACTTGAAAAGGGGACAAGAACAGCACAAGCGTTCAAAAATTCGAAATAACGCAAGAGAAGTATCAACGGAGAGGTTTCGAGTCTTGCACATTAGAAAGTGTTATTGATCCTACTCAATACCGGGATATAATTAAGGCAGTAAGGAATATTACCGGTTTTAACGAAGAGACTCAACATTTTTCAATCCCAGAACTTGCTTCATCTGAAATCTTGTGCTAGAATCGTACAAGGACTAGCAATAGAAGAGAATAATGGATTACTTTTAGAAAGAAGTGACAGATTTATAAAATTACACGATATGCAATATTACGCAGAAATTGGAGCACAGACTCAGCGTAATCGTAACGTGATGGCTCGCTGTAAAGAAATGATTATACCCATGAGTAAAGATGTGATAAAATTGACTATTTGTCTTAAATTCTCAGGAACGCTTAATAATTCTTTCGGATCAAGAGAGGTCTAAAAACGATATTTGTACAGCCTGGATTACTTTTACAAAAAGTCACTCTGGTGCAACTTATTGTATTTAACCGTAAAAGAAAAGGAGGGAGGGGTTCTAGGATGGCTGTTGCAGAGTATGTAAGAAAGAAGCACACAAAAGATATCTCTGTTGTACAAGAATCATTATCTAATACCGAAAAGGCTTTGTGCAATATATTTACACGAATTGAAATTAGAGGTAATTGTGACAGACTGTTCCAGTTTTATTAACCCCTGATATAATTCATGTCTTGGATGGAGATGGTTGTTGAAATGGAGATCTTTCGCAGGAGTCGTTGAAGAAAACAAATATCTTTTCGCCAGCTGTACAAACGGAGCTCAGTTCCACTATCGTGGATCTTCTTGTTTGAGGAAATTTTCCATCGAGTGCCAAGCAAGTTCTCCCGAAGCTTTAAAATCGACAAAGCTCTGTAAACATGTTGCTTCTTTGTCCCACATTTTAAAAGATAATGAAATGATAAAATGATGACTTAAAAGATATTGAAATGGATGCATTGGCAAAATTCATGGGACACGATATCAAAATTCACCGGAAATATTACAGAATACCAGATAAAATACTCCAAGTGGCGAAACTCTCTAAACTGTTTTTAGCTTTAGACGAAGGAAAACTTCAAGGCAATAGTGGAAAAACATTAGATGAAATCAAAGTTTCTTTTGACAAAAAAAGTTAGTAATATCAGCTTAACAGTGCTTATAGTACTTATAATCTTTGTTTTTAATTTTTATTTTAATCCAGGCTTATTTCAAGCATGAAATGCAATTTATTGCTTTGTTTTATTTTTTAGATTTCAGTAAACCTGCAAAAGTAGTTTCTTTGATAAAAATGATCAAAATAAACCGCCTGCCAATGAAAATATCAATGAAAATTATGATTTTGATATGGAGGCGGACATGGAATCAGAAATAGGTAAATGAAATATTTTAAATCCTTTTAATCTTCACAATATTTTAAATGAATGTAAATAAAGTGCTCAAGTACTTCGGTAATAAAGTTCGAGTATTATAATGATCCATGTATTTTCATTTTACTTTATCCCATAATTTTATCAGTCTTAAGCAAGTAGATTTTAAATGGGGCTATAGAAAGAATGATTCTTATACTCAAAAGTTAATGTAGTTTCATTATTATTTCAAAACATTAACTTCGAACGGATTTAATTTTTACATTTTTATCAGTAAATACAGGCTTTAGTGTAAAATATATAGCAAAATATTGGAACTTCTTATTCTAACTTCTCTGAATATATTTTTTTTGTTTTCTATCTAAATATTTCTACGTGTTTTTGCTCCTTAGATTTTTGCCTTGAAAAGAGTAAAACTGAGAAGAAGTTGAAAACTGTACATGATGGGAATACTAGTAAAAAGACAGATCCAAAAGGTAGACGAATTTGGACTGATGAAGAAAAGAGAGCAGTTGAGAAGCATCTTATGCCATTCATATTACGTCAGAAACTCCCAAGTGTTAATGCAATTAAAAAATATGTTTCAGAGGAACAGTCGTGTAACAGAGATTGGCGAAATGTCAAAGACTTTTGCAGGAATAAAATTGTAAAATCATAGAAATGACATACCAGTGAACAAATGATATGTAAATATATGCAATTAAAAAATAAAGAAAATTGAAGAATTGCAATCATTAGTTTTCTGCATGATTTTGCATTTAAGATTCATTAATATAGGCGTAATAACAACTCTACAGATTATTCAAATATCACTTGAAAATTTACGCAGAATGCTTTTAAAGAAAGTTATACTTCTTATATAACTTTTGCTATTTATAATATTTATATTTGCATTTTAGTGACTTTTAAAAGCTTACTTTTACTTAACTGCAGTTCAGTTGCTAAAAAATTAATAAAGTTCTGGCTGAATCAACCACTGAATAATATTATTAAAAATCTGATGTGGGCAACACATGACTTTCCTTATATAATGTACTGAATTTACTACTTTTACAGTAAAAAAAATAGGTTTTTCTTATAGTAGATATTAATATTCTTTCATAGATATTGAATTTTCGACAATTAGTCGTCATTTTCATTGATTTAGCGTCATTTTTATCCATTTGGCGAAATTTTCGTTAATTTGGCAAAATTTTCAAAAAGTCGCCAAGTTGGCGACATTCCGCCAAATTCGTCGCCAAAATCTCGCCAAGCGTTATGCACTAAGAAATAAGTTATTCTTACAGGAGATAAATGACTATTTGGCGTTCAAATACAAAAGTATTACTCAAAGTATCTTTTTTCATGAATGGAACGAGCTAGATCCACGAGAATGATGTCACCCAATTTAACGCATGGTATTACATATGAAAAGCGAACATGTTTCTCAATAGGAAACTTTTTTTTTATTTTATATGACTTTTTGATAATTTTTTTGAAAAATGTACAATATCTCGAGAACAGTTCATGTTAGCGTTCTAAAATTTATGTCAATCGTTTTCTAATGAAAAATTACATAAGAAATGTCAATTTGCGTAACTTTATTAGTGGTTTTGATTTTTTGACGATTTTTTCAAAATTTCATTCGAAAATTTAGGGGAGTTCTGAACATTCGATTGCGTATAAAAACAATAGGCTTCCAGTGTTTACGGATTTTGATTTTTGTATTAAATTTGGTTCGAATCGGTCCATTTGTTCGTCAGTTACCGTCTCCACAGACTCACTGACACACACACACACACACACATACTTTCACACACATACACACATACTTTCACACACATACACACATACTTTCACACACACACAGACATCACTTCAAAAATGTTTGATTCGTGATCAGGGATGCTTAAAACGTGCTCTCCCGTCGAAAATTCGAATTCGAATTTTCGACCCCGTCACAATACTTTCCTTATACATTACGTATATAAGGAAAGTAAAAAAGGAAGGATTTTGAATTTTTCTTACTGCACAATTGAATGCATTGCATAAGTAATACTACTTTAAATTTTTTTCATCTTAATTATGGTACGTTACTTTCAATTAAGTATGAACGATATTTGTCAAAATAATTTCTGTGTTTCAGTTGGCAACTGCTCATACTTAAATTAGATAATAATTTCTAATTTAATTATGAGTATTACTAGTAAGGAAAATTTGTATATTCAAAAATCATCTTAAAATAACATGATAAAACACCAGTTATTTTCACAAAATTTGATAAAATATTTCACTAAATTTCAACTATTTATGAACGGAATAAATATGATGTGGCCCAAACGGATTTTATTCTGGAAAAAGAGGAATGACAAATGATCAAGTGCATTTTGTTTACAACTTATCTTGTAAATTCTGTATTATAAAGTTCTGGATTTCCACAAAATCTTAGTCAGTGTGTATAAAAGATTTCTAAAATTTTGAGAGGGATCATCATCATCATTATTTAAAATCAAATTTTCTTGCTTAAATATGCATCATAATCTATATAAATAAAATTGAAAATCTGTATGTGGGTAAGTGGAGGAATGTAAAAGATTCAGACCACTCGACTGACTCTGGGGTTTACAGTAGCCGTTTCAGTGGCCGGGAAGGGTATGTGGGTATGTATATTTGTTTGTTTGTTTCTCTCATTATCACGGGAGAACGGCTGCACCGATTTTCATGAAATTATGTGGGTAGTCGTAAAATAGCCCCACTTAAAATTTAGTTGATATTTCGAGTTTCTAAGATAATAGGTTGCCTATATATTAATAAAAAACGAACCTCCCATAGATATATCCTTATGCAAACGATATTTTTTCCGAAAATTTATTTGGAAATAAAATATATCATATTGTTAAGCAATGGAATTAAACTCAATGAGTTTATACACTAGACGATTTTTATTAAATATTTTACAATTTAAATCATAAAGAAATGTATAAAAGAATTAATTTTATCAGAATTACATTTTGACTGGATTATATCAATTACGGCTTTCGGATAGAAAGATTACGAGGATTATTGATATTTTCAATTTCTTAAGTCATCTGTTTTATTTTGGCAAATATTTTTCAAACTCGGGATATTGAGTTTAGCCAATTGTTGAAACAGAATAAAAATGGTATGGGTATATTTTCTAATTCCATTTTAGCGTTTTCATTTTGGCGCATGTTGATCCAAATTCGCAGCACTCTCATCTTGGTATATATTGGGCCAATTTTATATTTTCTGTAAATTTGTTTAGAAACGGAACAAGAATTTTTGATCTTTAGATCTGCCTGTAAAGATAATTTTATATAGCAAGAACAGAAATTCTTATATTCATTTTTGTAAATTAATTAATTAAATATTTTAATTGAATGATTTGATTTACAATGTCGTTTAGAATGCTATAGGAATTTAAACTAATTATAAATTTTAAGTTTTCTTATGTCATTTAATCCGTACGAAGAACGAATGTACTGCTAGTTGTTATCGCGTTACTGCTAGTCGCCTTTTATATAAGTCTACATCATAATCGTTATTTTAAACCGTGTTTTCTTAATTAACTCGATATTTTATCATATAATTTTTAAAGAAGTTGCTAATGTATTTAAATAGTTTATAGGCAAGCTATATTTGATCCAACGTTAAAAAATCTGATGTGAGCAACACATGACTTTCATTATATAATGTAATGAATTTACTACTTTTACAGTAAAAAAATAGGTTTTTCTTATAGTAGATACTTATATTCTTTCAAAGATATTGAATTTTCGACAATTAGTCGTCATTTTCATCGATTTAGCGTCATTTTTATCCATTTGGCGAGATTTTCGTTAATTTGGCAACATTTCAAAAAGTCGCCAAGTTCACGACATTCCACCAAAATCGTCGCCAAAATCTCGCCAAGCGTTATGGGCGAAGAAGTAAGTTATTCTTACAGCAGATAAATGACTATTAGAGATCAAATACAAAAGTATTACTCAAAGTATCTTTTTTCATGAATGGAACGAGCTAGATCCACGAGAATGATGTCACCCAATTTATCGCATGGCATTACATATGTAAAGTGAACATGTTTCTCAATAGGAAATATGTTTTTTTATTTTATATGACTTTTTGAAATTTTTTTTCAAAAATGTGCAATATCTCGAGAACGGTTCATATTAGCGTTCTAAAATTTATGTCAATCGTTTTCTAATGAAAATCACATAAGAAATGTCTATTTGCGTAACTTTATTAGCGGTTTTGATTTTTGACGATTTTTTCAAAATTTCACTCGAAAATTTAGGGGTTTCTGAACATTCGATTGCGTATAAAAACAATAGGCTTCCAGTGTTTACGGATTGTGATTTTTGTACCAAATTTCGTTCGAATCGGTCCATTCGTTCGTCAGTTATCATCTCCACAGACTCACTGACACACACACACACACACACATACTTTCGCACACACACAGACATCACTTCAAAAATGTTTGATTCGTGATCAGGGATGCTTGAAATGTGCTCTCCCGTCGAAAACTCGAATTCGAATTTTCGACCCTGTCACAATACTTTCCTTATACATTATGTATATAAGGAAAGTAAAAAAGTATAGTGTTTAGCAGAAGTGCAGACCGAGACCAAATTTCACAGCTGCTGAAACGGGTCATCTGTATATGAATTTATATTTTTTACAGAGAAGATACAGTTGAAAGTAAATTCCGAACTATTATGAACATGAATGGAAACTCAGGGCTACTCTGTTCTGCTACAGGCTTGCCTTTTAGAAATCTCCCGATGGGTGAAATGTCTGGATTGCTATTTCTGGAACTCTCTTGTTGAGATGCTTCTTGGCTCGGAAACGTTTGTATTTCCCAACAAACAAATATATAAAAAAACAGCATTTTAAACTTTTCAACTCTAATTAAGAAAACTTAAGGAATATTTTATAATTTAATTTCAGGTCTTCTTTACATTCAAATATGATAAAGACTGAACAGAATTCTACCTTTTGAACCGATAATTTTATAGGTGCAGATGCCAAACTAGCTAAATATCTCTATATTACAAAAAAGTAGCTGAAGCGCCCGCTGTTTGACAAATTTAGCGTTTCTCCAGTTTATCTCTCTTTCACCACAAAGAATAAAGCATACAATTTTGCAATAGCGTACTTATATAAAGAAAAATTTTTTATTACGCTGCGTGTATCGATGTCAAAATGCCAATTTTAAAAGCTTTTTGCACGTCTCTACCACACAGACATCTATGCAACATCAAAAAGTGGTCGATGAGAAGCAACTTTTCAGATTATTATAAAATTTACGTTACGGCAACACAAAAACATCTCATTTGAGGATATAGTGCAGCTCTATAGTAATTAGCAAACATAATAAAATTATGTTTGCTAATTACTATAAGACGTAGATTTACGTCATCAAACTAATTTACATATCTGCGATTTAGTATTATAGTTATTACAACAACCCAAGAATCGTTAGAAATCGTTAAAATATCTATTCGATGAACTAATTTTAGGACGTTAACATATTCAAATATTATTAAAATGGCCAGATTCAATCCTTCGCGTAATTCATCCATTAATTTGACCATTTTAAAATCCCATAAGATGATTATTGAAAAGGGTTTTAAGTTCTCAAGCACAAGATGAGATATCAGAATAAAGCAGTACCATCTTTCAGTGCAATAGGAAACGACCCACTTTATTAGAACAATTGCGGCTAATCAACCAAATCTCGCCCTTCAAATTGCGATTTTCAATATGGAGCTGACTCATATTGAATATGGGAAGAGAAAGATGGATTTAAAAGAAAAGTTATATTGTACTAATTTGGGTGTCTCGTATTTGTTTATAACGTCAAAATCGGCATTGAAAATATCGAAAATTTCAAGATAGATATAAAGATTTATGCAAATTCTACTCACATAAATTTATAGAGGATGTTATTTCTAATCGAATGGTATTTTTAATTTGCTCTACGTTGAATTGTGTTCGAATAACAAGGGTTAGCCCTCTTCCCCAACTCCATCTACCTCCTTCCCCTACCACCAACGTCTTGACTTTCAGACCCACATATTTAAAGTGCCAGTAATCTGCTTGCTCACGGGGACAGTTTAAGTAGAGTCGGGAATCTAACTCGGGTTCTCTGAGTACAATCCGAGTGCTCTAACCACTGGGCTGTCCCAGTCCTTCGTGATAGCATATTCATAACTTTTAAGCTAATTTAAATTTAATAAAAATCTCGCCAAACCGTGCTGTTCAGGGACCTATAGTACCACTGTACTGAATTTCGCCACTGTCCGAGACTTAAATCTTCCGTTACAGACAACTTCTTTTATTATGTAAGATCAAAATATATGAGTCTTGGATGTTTATATTCAGTGGAAAGGGAACAAAATAAAAATACAACTTAATTATTTTATGTCATAATTTTTTTCATAGATCTATAAATAAATATTATAATAATACTCTTCTTTTCAAATTTTGCTTTTGTAATTTTCAAAACTTCCTGCCACACATGAAATACTTTATATTACATGAAAAAATACTTATACATGAAATCTACGTCAACAAACTGTCCTCTGATATCCTGAACATTTCTGTAAAATGCTATTATATGTAACTCTCCCCAACTCACACCCCCAAACAAAAAACAGAAATGGAAATTTATAGCTTTATACTGGTTTTAAAGTCAGACGTTTTAGTCTACTTCTATGTTAATATCCAGGGCTGTGACGAGGGATAAGGTGGCGAGGCGACCTTTTCGGACGCCATATCACAGGGGGGAGGGGGGGGGGGGTCGAAATTAAAATTGTTTTTATAGTTTAAAAACTTATAATTGTTTTAAAACAAAGCACTGTACTTTCTCACTATCAGTTCTAGAACCGAATCGTCAACAGAAATACACTGCTTTAGTAATAAGAAAATATAAACATAATTTTAATAGTATTTCCTCCAACAATTGGAATCCAACTTGAATTAGGTAATTAAATAATAATAAAAAGGTTAATCCTTCAGGAAATTATAATTTTGTAAATTCCCTTTTTCCTCGATTCAAGACCTTAAATTAAAGCACCGAGAATTAATATCAGCAGGAAACAGATTAACTTAAATAATACCATTCGATTTAAGGAACCATAAGGGATAGAAATAAAAATTAACATTGCTCGAGAAAAATAATTAAATATTCACATATTTAAAGCATCATATGAATCGGGAGAGAAGAGAGAGCCATCCCCCTCAAACCAAGCTCATTGTTCACAAGACATTAATTTGAACCCTATATATTCCTTTGTAGTTAAGGTACCACGCGGGCTTAGCAAGAAGCAAACTCGCAAAACTAACATTATTTCTTTCAAACTTCTTTTAAAAAATTCTGATCATTAATGTTGTGCACATTCTTAGCGCCAAATAAGTAAACTAAATTTCAACACTTAAATGAAAATAGTATTTAGCATTTTCATAAATCAAATTGTTTTACTTGTATAATCGAAGCTCGACTACATTTCTTGCAAGTAATTCTCGCTTATGTATGAACATTCAAGGTAGAAATTCGCCACAGAATCTGTAAAGATTTTCTTTGCTTTTACTTATCCTACTATACATAACTTACGAATAAATAATTCGACTCTTCGATTTGGATGAATGTAAATATTTTGAGTATTCCTGAATACAAATCAATTACTTTTAAACGATGTCTCACCGCAGACACGATATCTCTCGAAAAAGTTATGCGATCCAAACGAAGTTGGTGAATCCGTTTTCTTAAAATCGGAATTATCTTTAGATCGGAATCTTTAGATCAGAATCTTTAGATCGGAATTTTTATGTTTTTCTGATCTTAAGTGCTGGTTAATATCGCTGGCACCTCTATGGGCTATGTTAAATTCTGTACGACACTTTTCACATCTGCCGTCCGATGGAGTACTTCTTTGCTTTATAAACGGGTATTTAGTTTGTAGATTAACATTAAAAGTGCACTTGCGTTTAGGCATTGTTAAAATGAACTGTTCACATACAAGAAACTTAAATTGACTACAATAACACACGTCGATAAAAAAAAACAATAATCAATCGTTAAGAAAGATACGAGATCTGTCTTGTATGTCAGGCATTTCCCCTTCTCTTTTTTCTCTCGCTAGGTGCCCGCTTGGGCCCTAGCTCTTTCTCCTCTTTCTGGAAGACTTGGGGAAGGACCCGACTTCGGTCACAGCCCCCCCCCCCCCAAGCGTAAGTTAATTCAAACATGTTTTGAACAGAAATTTGGATGTGCTCGTACGAAAATAGAAGCTATTGTTGTAAATGTGTTAGCGCCAATAGTAATAGGTGAATTAAAAGATCGTCTCAGCGAATGCAACTGTGTTGCTATATCAACTGATGCTTCGAACCACGGGTCCAAGAAAATATTCCCTGTTTTAGTTCGTTTCTTTTTACCATACGAAGTCACACAAGTGAAACTTTTAAAATTTCAACAGGGCGAGACATCAGACGTTATTATGAATTATCTCATGAAAGTATTGACAGAAAATAATTTGACTTCAAATATCGGGGCATTTTGTGGAGATAATACTAACTGCAATTTTGGCGGAATGAAAAGACGAGGTGTCAACAATGTTTATGCAAAACTAAATTTATCTCTCGGAAGAACATTGATAGGAATCGGATAGACGTTAAATGCGTTATTCTGAAAATATATTCACACTTTTATATCTATTGTGTTCGCGTGGAAGCTCTGAAAGAATTTTGTAATGAAGTTGACACAGAGTACACAAATTGCTAAGCTATAGTAAAACTAGGTGGCTTTCGCTTATACCTGCTATTGAGAGGGTTTTGAAACTACACAAGCCATTAAAAAACTACATTTTGAGTATAGATAAATGCCCAAACATACTGAGAACCTTTTTTGAAAACACTAACCCTGAATTATGGCTCTTTTTTATGCATACACAGTCAGCAACGTTCCATCAAGCAGTGTTAAAGATCGAGGGTCAGAGTATTTCTGCAATTAAAGCAACGAGGGAAATAAATCAACTTAAAGACAATTTGGCCTTGAAACAAAGTACTCTGTTTCTTCCCCACTTCGTTCGTAATTTAATGGCGAAATTGCAAGAAAGTGGCTGCAGTGATGTTGACGAAGAATATATGAAAACTACAGCTGCTGAGTTCTATAAAATAAGCAAAGAATATTTGGAGTAGTGGACTGTGTTCTTTGAAGAATTAAAAATATTTGAATGGGCGAATTTAACTAAAATACCTAGGTGGGAAGCAATTCAAAGTGTGATGGATGAATTGATTGTAAAATGATTTATTAATTCTAAACAAGACACAGAAGTATTTGATAAGTATTCACTTATTTCCAAATACATTACACCACAAAATGTGACAGAATGGAACACTGGGAATGTTTCAACCGGAAATCGTTGGTTGGAATTGTTCAAACACTTTCACACCAATAATTTGAAACATACTAACTTTCGTATAATTATTGAATATATTTTATGTCTGCCCGCCATTAATGCACCCGCAGAAAGGGTCTTTTCCCTTATGAATAAGTTATGGACGAGCCAAAAAAACACAATTGAAAGTCACAGTTCTCAAAGCCATGTTATTTACGAAAGTAAATTTTCAGAAATCGTGCCAAGAATTTTATTCGTATTTAAAATCAACACCAAATATACAGAAGCAAATTTGTTCTTCAGAAAAATATAAGACCACATAAAATATTTATTTTCACGTGTTCATTCCTATTTTTTCATTAATAAATAGAAACTATGAAGAAATGTGCATTTTCTTGAATACTCATACTATTACCTAAAAATTAGTAGATATCCCGTTTTGAGGAAAAAAATAAATGGTCACGTCAGGAATGCACCGGTCGGGTTTGCGAAGACCCCACTATAAGAGCCCTTCACATGATACTTTCCAGCGTGTTGTTAATTACGTACACCAGACCCGGATATAGCCGGTGGGATCTCTGGAGATTTCCAGGTCCATTACATTTTATTTTTATTTTCTGTTATCAAGGACGTGTGATGGGCCGAAGTTGAATAGGACGATCACGGCCCGTTTATGCTGGGCCAATCTCGGAGCATGTATCTGAACCCGAGTGACACCTATTGAGGGTAAAATATAATAAAGTTACAAAACAATACAATTAAAGTTGGAGTTAGTATATGTGACGGAACCTTGGGAGTTCATTGCATATAAATTTATAGGAATCTGGATGGTCATACAGTCAGCTGTGTAAGATATGTAAAAACAAGTTCCATTTAAAAAACAAACGTATAAATAAACGGCTTTGAGCAACAACATGACTAACAACATTTTTTACTAAACTGGGATTTTCCCATCAAATGATACCTAGTTGTGTAGAGTTATTTTTGGAAAACTTTTAGTCAAATTGTAGAATTGCCATGTTTTACCAAGTCCTTTAAATGTAAGAACTAATATAGTTAAATTATTTAATTCAAAAACATACCTATCAGTACATTTCACATAATGCGATGTGCAGAGCCATTATAACATATATATTTACCAGATAGTATTGCACCTAAATCAAATTGATTTTTAATATAATATGCAGGTTTTCAGCAGTTTGGGGATTTCTCATGCAAGAAGAAACTTTTGCGACTCTAATTTAAATTTTTTCGTGAGAAATAAGTATGTATTTTTTTGTTTTAATTACAAACCGAAACTTTGCAAACTTTATGAATAGCGCAAAAATATCGCGTGCTTTATTCATCAGATACAAAACATCACACTGCCTTCAACATTATAAGCATCCCTCACTTGAGACCACACCAGGTGAAGATATGCTAAATCCTCCTATAAAAAGCAACCATTTTCCCACGAAGTTCCTAACAAATCGGATATTTTCCATATTCTCATGGTCTCAAACGACTTGTGGCTGATAACTGCCAAACGTAGCTCTTTAGAGCGAAACTAACCACTGGGTTTGTAGCTTTAAACGAATATACTATTATTCACAGTACCACCTGGAAATACCACTGGACTGTTGTATAGAATCCAGAAGCAATTACAAATGAAATATCCTTAATACATAGTACATCAAATAAATCATCCCTACTTCGTGGATATCCTTCATAATTATTAACTGGAGACAGCTACTTTTAAAAAATGTCAATCCCATGGTTGTAAATATTTATTTTTCTCTTTGAACTAAGAGGTCAATCGAAAAAGTTCTGGTAGCCAGGTTCTGTTGTCATTAGCGTAAACATGTTTTCTGGGGGTAGAGAGAGCTTGATTTGTTGCGAGATAGTTTATGGCAGTAAGGAAGGTATGAATAAGACAGAATTGAAATGTGACATTTATGTTTTAGAAGATTTTTTATATTTTTCTTTTCTGTTTTAATAATTGAAAATTGAATTTTGCAGTTAATAGTAAAACATGAAGCTAGAAATTTTTTTTGAAATTTCCACTGGAAAATTTTAGCCCCCCGTAGTCGGCGTCTATGACTACAGTAGTCTTTTCAATATAGATCTTTAGATTTTCAGGCAAAAATGATGTTTAAGAACATTTAAAACAGGGCATTTATAAGAATGAGATTTTACATGTTTTAGACATATGGAAGTATATAGTAACTTTTAAAGGGGCGGAAACGTTTAAAGCGTTAGTATGTGCGATACACATCAGCTACACATGGCGTTGGAAAGGGGGTATTAGGCTATTTTTAAAAGATGGGACTTTAGATTTTTTAAATAAATACGATTTCTATTAAATTTTAATCGAGATGGAAACGCATAAAGTGATTGTATGTGCGATGCACATGAATGACACATAGTGGCGAAATAGCAAGATGTGGTAGTTTTTAAGGATAGGACTTTGGATGTTCAGGCAAATAGAGGGTTTAAGAACATTTAAAGTTTGTACTTTGACATTTTTTAAGAACGGGACGTTAAAGTTTTTAGCTAAATCGGGCTTAAAGTAACTTTCAGAGGGCTCTTAACGCATACTGAGGGAGTATGATCAATACAGACAGCCATAGCATACGGTAAAATGGGGAACTACCCTTGTCTTTTTGAGACTGGCCTTTAGATTTTCGGGTGAATCGAGTGTTTAGAACATTTAAAGCGGATACTTAGACATTTTTTAAGAATGGAACTTTAGAATTTTTAAGTAAATGGAGTGTTTTGTTTAGTAACTTTTAAAAGGGTGGAAGCGCAAATTTAGGCGATATGGAATGAATGCAACGAATACAACATCGGTACATAGCAACGAAATAGAAAACTTGAGTGTTTTTTAAAGACAGAATTTTAAAATTTTTAGATAAACGGGATGTATGATAGCTCTTAAGGGGTCGAAACGACTACTGAAGTGATATGTGTCATTCACACCAGCGCCACATAGAGGAGGAAAAGGGATATTAGGCTAATTTTTAAAGATGGGGAAAATAATAAGCTCAACCCCATTACCTAAAATTAGCAGTTCTCGAGATATTTTAGTTTTCGCATTTTTGCCACACCGCCTTTGAAAATAAGCCCAGTTACCAAGTGAAAACTGAAATTAAAATAAAAGTGCAAATTCGATATAATTTCAAATAATTATCATTGTTTATTTTTGTATAAATAAATTCAATTTGATGAATTATTAAAAAAATAAAGTGAAGTTGAATGTTAGTCTGTAGAGAAAGTCATGTGCTGCCCACATCAGATTTTTTAGGTCATAAAACTAATTAGTAACGATAAAACGGGGGCAAAAATTGCATTATATTCATCAGGAATATGACGGCCAATACTCTTTTGATATATCTGTCACAAACTGTACCAGACATTTTATTTTGTCCCAAGTCAAAATTAATTGGACTTAATGAAAATTAATTGGAAAATTTATAGACATAATTTTTTTTTCTCAAGCATTCTTTTTTGAAGCCTGATTAGAACTGGGTTTTCTTTTACTTCTTCAAACCGTTGAGTGGTAATGTCATGATCCATTTTGGATCCGACATTGTTTTAGTATTTAAATAACAATTTTAAAGCAAGTGTTTCCCACCCCAGAGTCGGATTTGAGAAAGTACTGGATCTAAAGCACAGTAGACGCACAGGCTAAAAATAGCCCACAGGTTGCATGACGCGGCGAAAAACGAGAGACAAAGAAAACCATAATGGTGACCACGACCAGGGGGAATCTGGCCTTAGTAAATTGATTTCGCACCGGAATATCCAATATCCTCCTTGTGCTCCCTTTAATCCCAAATACTCCGTTTATTTCATGTATCAGGAGTAGGACGGCCAATCTCCTGATAAAATTACTAGAAAAAAGAAACAAAGGTGCGATTTTCACTAATGTAGTGTTTCAAGCATACTATAGTATACATAAAACATATCGATGTAACGGTAATCATACATACTTCCTTTAAAAGGCATATCCTTATTTTCAAATAGTTGCCCTTTAGATTTATTTATTTTTTTAAAACATGAATTTGTCTTTATTTTCATAAAGAATTGATCAATTGCTTTAACTGAGAAAATACTTTCAGCCATAAATAATTTTTGGGTACGTAAATAAATGCAACTTGATGTTGAATCTCTGGATGCTCGTATTTAAACAATATACAACTACGTTGAATAAATGATTACAAACAAATATGTTGTATGTCTACAAATTTTGTGATTTTCTGATATCTGACAATGTTCTCTTAAAACAGTTAACTGGAATGTAGCTCTACTCGACTTTCTCATACTAGAATCTATTTCTAAGCTTGTAAAATATACAGGCGGCCCTCGACTTTCGCACATTTTTAAAAAATTCAATTTTTAAAAATTTCTGTCGATAATGCAAAAATCATTCACTTCCATGCAGTAGCTCCCACGAAGCGCCGTAGCTCGCGCTCACTCGCACATTGCAGCCTAAAGTAGTGGACTTCTCGGAATCGTTGTGACGTCACTAGGATTCCGAGCCGCAGTGGTGGGGGACCGAATGTCTACAAACAGGTTTAGTCTTGTGTTAGCAAGTGATAGCTACTTTTAAACGATATTATATAAGGACACTAATGAATCAGGCCATCAAGGCAACTGACAGGGAAGGTGGGCCTACATTAAGAGATTTTTGGAAGAACTATAATATATGGAACGCAATAAACAATATTGGAGACTCGTGGGCTGAAATAAAAGAGTCAACAATGAAAGATTCCTGGAAACAATTATGCCCACAAATGATGAATGATTTTATAAATTAAGATACTCCGGAAACTATCGCAGATGAAATAGTTAACCTAATGAATGAACTAAACTTGGACTTCAACAACGAAGATGCTAATGAGTTGATTGAATTTCACTCAGTATCTCTGTCAAATGAATACTTAATTGAGCAACAAGAGTTAAATGAAATACACAATGAAAGCGAGGAAGAAGAAGCTGATAAAATCGTCATGACTTTGACAATCAAAAATATGAATGAAGCCTTCATGCATCTTGACAAATTTTTGACTATCATGAAAGAATGTGATCCCAATGAAGAACGTATATCTCAAGTAAGTAAGGTAATTGAGAAAGATACAGCATGTTATAGAACTCTTTATCAAGAAAAGAAAAAAAAAGGTGGTATTTAAATAACTCTTGGCAAGTTTATCGTTTGTAAAAAGCACTTCAACACGCCTCGTTAACTTAATTATGTATATTGATAAATAAATACCTATTGATGCATAAATGCTTTAAAATACAATTTTTGATGGGTTTTTTACATCCTTCTACTTTCGAACATTCAAAATTCACCCACATTGTCAGGAACCAATTATGTGCGAAAGTCGAGAGCCGCCTGTATATATTTATCTATATATGTATATGTATATATATATATATATATATATATATATATATCCGAGTGAAAAGGAAGAAACCATTCCTTCTGCGTCGATGTTGTTCTTGCTCTTCTTGTATACGGGCGCCTTTGTCTATGCACATGTACGGGACTGTCCATTGTATTGTATTGGTTCCGTGAGCGTTGCCCGGGCTGTAAAAGCTGCTTTAAGGGTGAGCGTCAGTAAATTTTCTGCCCTATCCGCGCTTTGTTAACTTTCGCGGCACACATATTTCGCCGAAATTCTGCTCAAACAGTTGTGAAATATTTTCTTATCGATAAAATGCTATGCTTAGATTATATTAAAACTAAATTTAATACCCAGTAAAACATAGAGTATATGTTTTATTTTAATTTAAAATATTTTTGGTGCTGCCATCTGTTGTCGTAATTTAAATCATACCGACTATTTTTATTTTTTAATGAACATTTTAAAATGTCTATTCCTTCTAATACGCTATTAAATACAACAACATATCATATATAATACCATAATCACGGAAACGTAATTGAACTTGGACTTGAAGACAAAGGAACTTCAAGACAAAACTGCAGTCCTCAGTGATGCACATTCAGGTCCCTTATCAAATTTATAGAATGATAAATTACCTTTCCGTGATTGTGGCATTATTATATATGATCTGTTGTTGTATTTAACACTGTATTAGAAGGAATAGATATTTAAAAATGTTCATTAAAAAATAAAAATATTCGGTATGAATTAAATTACGACAACAGATGGCAGCACCAAAAATATTTTGGATTACAATAAAAAATATATTTTAGGTTTTTGGGGCGTTAAATTTAGTTTTAATATAATCTAAGCATTGCATTTTATCTTTCAGAAAATATTTCGCAACTGTTTGAGCAGAATTTCGGCGAAATATGTGTGCCGCGAAAGTTAACAAAGCGCGGATAGGGCAGAAAATTTACTGAGGCTCACCCTTAAACGGGAAGGGGAGTCGCCACCCTCCCCTGCCATTATATGCAACGCATTTGGATCTCCCGTTTCAAAGTTTTGACGTTTCTTCCTTTTCACTCGGATATTTGCTAGTCTGGAGATGTGAGCAGCTTTGCGCCTGTCCCTGAGTGGTATTTTGATTTTTGTCGTCGATTAGCGTAAGTGATAATTTCGAATTTGAAACTCACTTGTTGTTCTTAATGTTATATATATATATATATATATATATATATACATTACTGATACCCCGTTTGCACTCCTTTAATTGTTTATTTGTTTCAGTTGTTTCTTGTGTTTCATTATCTTCCGTGTACATTTCCCAGATCTTTCTTTTGTAATATTTTTGAGATGAGTGTTAAGAGCTGCAAATCGCGCCTATACTCATTTCACCTTTTATATTATACTTTGGATTGTGGTATTTTATAGGATATATATATATATATATATATATATTTCAAATTTTACTTGAAAAATCGGTATTGTTGGTACAAATGATTACAATTACAGCGTGTTACCCTTCAAAGGTCTTGAAAAAATTGTTCGATTAATACTATACCTGCCAATGTACCCTCAGGGGTCGTATCTACCCACCCACCCACCCCTCTCTCTCGCTGAGGGGGGTAATGACGTTGCGAAGGCGTTAGAATGAATACGCAGGCATCTTTCTTAAAACAAGTTTATTCTTAAACTTAGAAAATCATAACAATTAAACTTTATTAACGTAATTTACAATAATAAATCATTTTAACACATCGTTTGCATGGAGCCAACGGCCCTACCGTGCTGAAGACACCGGTTCTCGTTAGATCACCGAAGTCAAGCAGCATCGGGCGCGGTTGGGTGACCACCTGGGAATGTGCTGTTGGCACATTTCGGGTGCGGTAGCCCGGTGGTTTGCGCGCTGGATTTGCACGCTGCCACAACTGCCGCCATGTTCATGCGGAGTACGATCACGTTAAGCATGTGGATCTGTAAGTCCTTCCGAGAGGTTGGTGGTAGGGGAAGGAGGGTACGGTCCCTGTGGATGCCTCCTCCACTGGTTTCCGGTCTAAATTGGGTGGCACTTCCCAGCCGTCCAAACGGTTATCCTCTACCTTTCTGGTAGGTCGGACGGTCTGGGTCTAAACAACAACAACATCGTCTGCATGGACACACCAAACTCTCCACCTCGTCCCGAGTCAACCGTATTGAACCGTCTCGAACCGTCGTCTTATAACTCCAGTTGTCAGCCCCACCTGCCGATCGCAAATCTGAGCAGCTGCTATTTAAATATATCCTCTTCTTTTCTCGGGGAAGAAAGATACTGCTTGGAAATAAGAAGTTGAGAATAGAAATAAGGTGGCCATTGTTGCCCCCTCCCCAAGCCAGGTCTTGATCATTCTCTTCCGGTCAATTACCGTCCGATCTCTCTTCTCTCTGGTCTTTCGAAGCTCTTCGAGTTTGTTCTTCTGCGTCGCTTGGACGAGTTCTGTAACCTGAGGAACATTGTCATTCCTGAACAATATGGGTTCAGGAAGAAGCACTCCACTCAGCACCAGTTGCTGCGTGTTGTGGAGCTCGTCCACGAGGCGCGTAGCAATCGCGAGAGCTCGTCCATTGTCTTCCTGGATCTACAGAAGGCGTTCGATAAGGTCTGGATCAACGGTTTGTTGCTCAAACTCATCAAACGCTCCTTCCCTCCAAATCTCATCCACATCCTTCATTCTTACCTTTCTGGTCGAAGTTTTGTCGTCAGGGTCTCCAACGTTCTCTCCTCTCCCAGGAATGTTCTCAGCGGGGTCCCGCAAGGTCCTCTTGTTGGACCCAAACTGTTCAACCTTTACATTAATGATCTGCCACGTTCCCCCGGTGTCTCCCTTGGCCTCTATGCCGACGACACTGCCCTGTTTACACATCACAAACAGACACAAGTCGTGCACGAAACTATTCAAAACTACCTCAACGTTCTGACGCAATGGTAGACCAGGTTGCGCATCAAAGCCAACGTCGGTAAGTGTGCTGCTGTCACCTTACCCTCCCCCCGGCATACCCCTTCCACTAATCTCATCTTAAACAACCAGCCTATTCCCTGGCAATATAGCTACAAGTACCTTGGAGTGTACCTTGATTCTAAATTTACGTGGAAACTTCACATTTCTGAGACTTGTAAGAAAGTGAAGTCTTCACTCGCCCAGCTTCGTCCCTGTTGGCTAGGAACAGCCGCCTGTCCATCCATAATAAGTTATTGCTATACAAGTCCTGTATACGTCCCATCATGACGTACGGAGCCCCTATTTGGGGCACCGCAGCGGAGACTCACCTTAGGAAGCTTCAAGTCATTCAAAATAACGCTCTACGTATGTTTGCTAACCTGCCGAACTACGTCCAATTAGAAATCCTGCACAGAGACATCAGAATTAGGCCTTTTTTGTCTAAAAGCTCTCTCTAAAATTTCACAGAGGTCTGAGAAGCGTGAATAACCCTACGCTAGACAGTATTCCGCGCTATCGGCCGGGTAACCCGGGCGCGCGCAAGCGCCCCCGGTCGTTACCTGCTCGATCGGTGCGAGATATCTACTTCCGCCCTAAAAAGCGGATTCGTCCAGCATAGTCTTATGTGCTCTCCCTTTTGTTACAGACTCCAACCGCGGTACTCCTCGCTTGCTTTTGGGAACTCATGATTCGTTGGCAAGCTCTTCCCCTTTTCCGCTACTAGGCAATACTCAAGCTCAAGGCTTTGCGCCCCCCGGGGCGCACTTCGCCTTTCTCCCCCTCTTTTCTCCTCTTCTGTTGGGAACCTGCTTGGGCCTCAACTCTTTCCTTTTCTGAAGACTTGGAGAAGGGCATGACCTCGGTCACTGCCCCCCCCCCCAAAGCATCTCTTAGTTGTTTAATTTCCTTTTAGTACTTCCTGTTTCTGCTTCTTTTCCTTTTCGTCTGAAGTGTAAAGGGAGGAGCCTTTTCCTCTCCTGGGCACTTCACTAACCCCCGCCTTGAGTGAGAATAGAAATTGTTAATCCTTACAACGTCTCGAACACAAAAATTGAAAAATTGTATCCCTACAATTTTTCACAACAGTGATTAAAACTATAAAGTCTCATGATCATTAAACCATACATCAACCCTTTTATTCATGATTATGTTAAATTTTGTCCCATGCTGCCATGTTAAAAGAAATATAAAGTTTAAAATATATTTCTAAGTTTTCGTGCAAATTAAAAAAAAATTCTATCTAGTTTTAGATTTTACGATAAAGTTTCGTGTAAATCCATTGATATTTGTAGCAGCACAAGAAATTGGCCGCAGACAGACAAAACGTGTTCAGGAGTTCCTAAAACATATATTGGTGGCATCAAAATCTCGAATTCGAACATTTTCGTGAAAACAATACATTCTCTATACTATATTAGACGGGTATGAGAATGTAAATATGCATTTATCTGAGAAATATTTAAAATGCGCATTTTTAATATTATTATTTTAATGTCAATCAATTGTAAATAATTACTGCAATTAAAAATATATGTTTGCAATTTGTATTATTTATTTTGTTTCTTGTTAATCATATTTTCCAATCTTTTATAAATTATTCCGATCCTATTTAAGATTTAAACCATGAAGACTCTCACCCTGGTATGGTGCCTAAGGCTACATCTTAATTATAGTGTACATCGAATTTATATATGAAAGTCGATGTACGTCGGCCAATGTGCTTTGAGAATAATCCACTGAAACAGTATTATAAAAACTCGGGATTTATTGTGCAGGATTGTTCTAATTAGAAAAATCTGGTAGTTTTTACATTGAGATGGAATCAACATACAGAAGAATTGAGTATAATCACTGTATTGTTAACTTTAATACGCCGCCTATACATGTGAAAAAAATGGTCAAAATGCGTGCTCTCCAATTGTCCCTAAATAATATTTCCATAGACGTAAAATACTATATATACATATATGTATATATTTTTCATGAATATTTCTGGCTACATCTTTGGATTCTTGTCCCCATCGAGGTAGTATATAATGGAGAGAGTTTAAGGGTTGCAATCGCCGTCAAAGTTAAAGGGAGTTGTAGTCAGGACGAATTTCCTGAGAACCCGTTTTTTTCCGACTCTCACCCTATACATTTCAATGGAGATTTCTGACCGAGAGCGTGCTTGAGAAATATAAATAGTAAAATAATGGTTATGTACTGTTGTGCTTACGGCTGCAAGGTAAAGCATGTAAAAGGAAGACTTTGCTCTTTCCATGGGTAAGTTTTTTTTTTTCATTATATATCTTACAAATATAGTTAAGAAGTAATTTTGCTAGATTTTAGCGTGGTGCATTTCATTTGGCTATTAATTTCATTGCTTTTAATACTATATTATTAGAAGTTTTGCTCTATTTTTGGTGTTTGTGATATTGCAGAAGACTTATAATATCATTCTAACACTTTAAAAAAACATTCGGAGTACTTTTGTGATAGTTATAGAGCTATTTTCGGTATCCTCATATGTTTTCCCTTCGAGGTAGAACTTGGCACTGTTTGGCGACGTTTGGCAAGATTGGGTGGCTAGGGAAGAAACATAGGGAGTTTAGATAATGAGCTTAAAGACGTGTCGTATGATAAAATTTTACTTTCAAAATAATATATAATAGTTTACATTCATTGAAAATGTCAGTTAGATTTTACATCACAATTTTTCGGTGCATTTTATATAAAGATATATGATCTGAAATATGAGCATGATCTCATTTCTAGTTCAGAGTAAATTGTACTTAATAAGTCGATGTTATTAATCTTATCCTTGAGATTGCCCCACCCACCTCCTCCGGATAAATTCTATAGATGCCGATGTTGGTTAGAATTAATTTCATATAAACATCTCGATTGTTCACAAATTAAATATCAAAGGATATATCACCAAACTCTGTTTTCAAGAAGCATTTTGGTATTGCACTCTTGTTTAGTTCTCGAGAAAGAAATATGCTTTGCCCAAAGAAATATTTGAATCACCGACTTCTTTATCACGCGTTAGCAATCTATTAAATGAGAAATCTTAACTCTAAAAGAACCTTACATTCTCCTCATCACAATTTAAGTAATAGGCTTTTTGATCTAGAAACAGCTCTACCAATATAAATATTTTTACTTACATCATGTTTTATGTACCAAAGTCGTGTTTCAGAGTCTTTCAAGTGCGACTAATATAAATTGAAGTCCAAATTATTATAATTACAGAAAGTTGACGAAAATAAAGCTATTGGGGCACCTAGCTTAGGTGATTCAAAAGTAATAATTTTATATTGAAATAGGACTACATATATCATCTTCATCAACTAATTACAACATGATTAAAATGAAATTATATCACACGAAAAACTCAAAAAAATGAAGGGGGAGGGTAATGGGAATTAAATAAAGATGTTGTCAGGAGGAAGAGATGAAAAAGCTGATTGAAACAGCTATGATTAAGAATCATAGCTGTTTCAATATCTGAGCCCTTATTTATGAATTTAGGCATAATTTTGTATTTTATTCTAAAATGTCATTTTATAAACAAAAAAAAAATGCAAATAAAGTTAAATATTTTATTATTGCAAATATTACATTGTTTTATATTTGACGGTACGCATACAATATATTAAAATAAATTAGATGTAAGAATGACTCAGTCGTAGTACGCCTCAAAGCAGATATGGATAATGCTAACATAACTTTCAGAGATAAAATTTATCTGGATAAAAGTGGAGAATTCTACATTTTAAGCAAGCATGCACACAATTTTTTCATATACTTTATAATTGTTTTTAAATATATTATACATATTCTTCAATTTGTATACTTGTAATCTATTTCATATCATATTTTATTTGCAATTGTTTTGCAGTTCAATTTTGTTTGAAGAAATTGACTTCATTAACAAAATTTTTCATTAGTAATAAAATTTTTTGGTAATAAAAATATTCTAATCCCATTTCGTATTTTTCTTCATATATATATTTTAAAATCTTATAACGTATAACACGTGTAATAACTTCCCATTCATCCTCGACTTTAATAGAAGTTAAAACAAAAACAGAAGGTACACTACACAGTTTAGGCGATAAATCGCCAAATCATGAAAGTCCTTCTCCTCCTCGTCCTTACTACGTGTTTGACCATGCTACTAGCATGGGGAAGATAGGACCGCACTCCCTCCATATATAACTAACTCGTTGCTTGTCCCCCATTTCCATAAAACTTTGCCTACTTAGCTTATGGTCAAAAACACCCCTGCTACGTGCTGCTAAGTGCCTGAGTCATCTTTTCCCAGTATTCTTGCCAGTCGCGGCGTAATACAAAGAACGCTCCCATACGGGGAAGGCCAGAAAGCCTTCTTTCAAATCAGACGCCAAACTTCGTTTTATCGCCAGCGTGATAGGCTAAGGAGCACTCTCTCTCAAGGTTACTATAACAGCCACATCAAGAGGAAGGACTCTCGCAATTTGGTTTATCTTTTTATAGGATATATAACTTACAATTTAGCAATAGAGACACGTTTTAAATGGATTGTCTCTTAGATTGGGATTAAATTAATTCAATATTGATTAGATTAAAGAAGCCGATATATAACTTACAATTAAGCAATATGGGCTTATCGCCGATATATAACTTACAATTAAGCAATATAGACACTTTTTAAATGCATTATCTCTTAGATTAGAATTAAATTAATTCAGTATTGACTCAATTAAAGAATCATTTTATTATTTTCTAATGCTATTGTATACAGGAAGTTCACGGATAATCACGACATTTAGACGAAAAAATACACTTAAAGCCACCATGAACACATTTCGAACATTTTGGGAAATATTTACATCAGTGTGTGTGTGTGTGTATCTGTGGGGTGCGAATGCACGTACCACTATGACAATTTATATGTAGATGCATTCTGTAGAAAATTAGAAACAGGTAGAATATTTTGTAATAAATGGGATTAAAACATTATTCGAAATTAGAGATTTTAAATTAGAGAGAGTACGTACAGCCACGAAATTCTATATGTAGCTACATTCTGAAAAAATTAGAATTAGGTAGATCATCATTTAATTAACGTGATTAAAATACGGGTGAAAAGGAGGGAGGGAGACACAGAGAGCGAGAGAGAAAGAGTGTGGTTGTGTGTGTGTCAAAATATAGTACGATCAAAATATAGTGTGGTAACTGCAGGAGAGGTCGACCTTGTTTCGAACGAGTAGGATTCAAAGGCGCCCATAAAACTTATTCCTGAGATAGCCAAACTCAAGGATGGGAGGTAAATATCTATTAACTTAATACTTACATTTCTGACCTTAAACGTTCGAGGGAGCGAAAGTGCCCCCTCGCGCTCCCCTATGGGCGCCCATAGAACATTTTCCAGAGGGTAAACTCATGGATGAGAAGTACAATATTGACTAACTTGATACCTACATTTGTGACTTTGAACGCCCCTATGGGCACTCATGGCTATAAGTGTTGAAGACCCAGACCATTTGACTAGCCCTATAGGGCTTACAGCAGCTGTTTGAGTGGCCGGGAGAAATGGCTATAAGCACAGACTAATATAGTATTCTGTGGCTATAAGTGTTGCAGACCCAAACCACTCGGCTGACCCAGAGGGCTTACAGCAGCTATTAGTAGTATATGGGGCAGACTCTGGGACACCCAGAGTCTGCCCCATATACTACAAATTCCTATACATTTTCAAAGATTCAGGACAACCTCTGAGACCAAGCATGTATAAAATCATTTAAAAATACATAAAATC
Organism: Amaurobius ferox; assembly: GCA_951213105.1. Taxonomy (NCBI): domain Eukaryota; kingdom Metazoa; phylum Arthropoda; class Arachnida; order Araneae; family Amaurobiidae; genus Amaurobius; species Amaurobius ferox. The sequence continues at coordinate 105,845 of OX578147.1, read as the reverse complement.
ATTTAAAAATGCGTATTTTTTTAAAAATCAAAAATCAAGAGAGTTTTAAGACTCTAAAATTTCATGTATTTTAACTTAAAAAATGAGTTATATGAATATTATTGAGACCAAATCTTTGATCATTTACTAGTGCTGCCATCTATAGGCATAATATAAAAGGTATCAAAGATAGCCTGCCCCATTATGGGGCATCTTGAGAGTACATATTTATGATTTTTTAAAACATGGGTAAATTACCCACAAGGTGAAAAAAATTATTTTATTTTTCAAAGTTTTTTAGAAAATAAAAAGATTTATATGAAAGTCAAGTTTAGATAAATGCGTGAAAAAAGAGGACTTCCAAATGAATGGAAGTCCTCTAAATAAACTTTAAAATAAAAGAGATCCCAAAATAAGATCTTCAGTTCTTTTCCATCATTACAAAGTGACTCAAAATATATTGGAACTTATTGATATAAAACACGCCCGTAAATTACGGACGTGTTTTATAGAGATATTTATGAACAGATAGATCATAAAATTATCATCTTGATAGTATTCTAAATTTATTAAATTTTCTATTCATGAGTGATTAAGCTTACTCTAATTCATATTCATATTTATCATTAATCATACCTGAATACTTAAATATATATCTACCTTTATTGATTTTATATATTGATTCATCAGAAAGTATTCCATGTTTATTCGCTAGGTAATACTCTTTTTCTTCAGCTTCCACATCTAACTTTGCGATTACTGTATCTCCATATTTAGTTTTAATTTTTTTCAATGATATCAGATTATATTTCCCAGGATATAAATCATTTAATTTAAATGTTTTGGGATAACCTCTCAGTCTATTGAACTCTTCCATTTATTAGTAAATATTTTTTATAAATATAAATTCATGACCAATAGAATAAATTCTTTGAAATAACATATAAAACTCCTAATCCATTCAATTTAATATCTTCATTTTCTTCTTTTTCAATTAATTCAGTCAACCTTTGAAAACTTTCTGATAATAGTTTTTTAGTATGATCATATTTTATATACAAATCATACAATTCTTTACAAAGATAAGTCATATAGTAAATTTCTTTAGAATTTGTAAAATTTAAAGCTCGAATATCACCTAAACACTCATCCATTTATTAGTAAACATTTTTTAATTTACCAAATGGTACAGTATCAAAATTATCTAAAATTCTTCTTTTATCATATCCAAACATGTATCTTTTATTTGTTTTATGCACTTTAATATTTCTATCTTTTTGTATTTGAAACTGATTTATTTCTACATCTATATATTCAGTTTCACCTGTTATTGTTTTCATTCTTTCATCGAAACTGAGCTTAGTTTCACTCTCGTAACTCATCTTAAATCCTTTTACTTTTCCTTTTACAGATCCATCATTAAGTATATATCCATAATCTTTGCTGGCTCCAGAAATCCATGTTGTCATATATTTATCTTCTCCTAATTTATCTGTCCATTCTCCCAACATACAACCTGTTTTTACTTTATTAGTACCATCATCGATATAAACGATACTATCTGTATCATAATACATTACTTTATCTCCTAGTTTATCAAGCATTTTATATAATCTTATTCTAGCGGAACTAGTTGTAAAAGCTGCTATATAAATATTCGTATTAAAATTATTCTGGGTATACTCATCTCTCATCTTATAATCCATTTGTACACAATCATCATTTAAAAATATCATATTCAAATCTTTAATTTCATCATTCAATATAATTCTATAAAAATCTTCCAACTCCATTACATATTCAGTTTGTTTCATATTATTTCTTTGTCCAAACTTACCCCATAAAGAGTTTAAACAGATTTTAGCTATAAATCTCATACCAGGATTTTCTTTTATTTCACCTAATTCAATATCTAATTTTTCTTTGACAATCTTTTTATAATTATTAATGTCTTTTGGTAATTTATCATCTGTTTCTAATTTAATTTTTAAAAACATTTTGACATACTCTTTGAATAGTTTATCTGTTTTCTTTTCAAAATGCCAAACTTCATATATATTTAAAATTTTATATCCTTTTTCTATAGCTAAATTGACTTCATCCGTAGTCCAAGTACCTATAAAACTTCTTTCATCATCTGTATGATTACATAATTTATTTCTTATTTCATAACACTTTTTACATTTTTTCTTTTCATAATGACAGCATTTAAATGTTTTTGAACATGATTTACACAAACTAAATATTAGTTTTTCTTCTTTATAAGGTAATACAGGATGATATAATTTTCTAGGAGGAAGTACTTTACACTGTATCATTCCAAACCAATTCTCATCATATTTTTCAGGATTATAGATCTTTTTAGGATGTTCAATTGGATAATAATCAAAATAATTTACAGTCGGATAGAGTGAACATACGTCAATATATCGACCTTTCTCTTTATTTTTCATTTCATATTTTAATTTGGTTGGTTCACATCTACCACCATAGAAGGCATCTCTAGGATTTAATGGTTCTATAAAATCTCTTTTCCATTCTTTTTTCATATATTTTTTAATTTCTTTATCTTTATCAAAATCACATTCCCATATTTCAATTAACTCATATCCTGCATCTTTTATCTTATTATTTATCTTTTTTGTTTTTTCATATAAATCAGCCCTACATATTTGATTTTGTTTATTTAAAGTAGATTTTCTCTAACAACTATTACATCCATGCCAATGACAACCTTGAAATTGATATACTGTATTATCGTAAAAACCATCTACTTTATAAGTTTTATTGTCTATTTTTATTTTTTTCTCTCTTCCATTTAAAGCATGCTGTATATTTATTTTATGTTTTTGAGATAAATAATCTAACCAAGCAATAGATTTTTTACTGTTTTGATCTTGTTTGATGATCTCTTCATCTATAGCTATTGTACCCTCAGGTACGAATTTATCTCTATATATAGCCATACAAACACCCGCTAAAGTAACATATTTAAAAGGATCAATATTAGCTATTTCTAAAAATAATCTTCTTAATTCCAAACAACCTTTTCTTAAAATATCTACATCAGATCTACAGTATTTTATAATTTCTTTTCGAAAATCAAAGATTTCATTTTTTACAGATATGTACCATTTATTAAATAATTCTCTATCTTCTAAAGTCATAGTATTATAACCATAATAATATTTATCTGATATTTTCCAACATAATTTTGATTTTTAATAGTGTTAAACAAATGAGGAAAATATCCTTTTGTTAATTCTGTTAATCCAAATGTTTCAGGGAATTTTCTTAATGGAATCAATGTAAAATTTATAGAATCTATAAATCTTATATTATATTCGTTTGCATGCATATAAATGAGTTTATTTCCTTGATAGATTGTAAAAACTTTAATTTTATTTTTAAAGCAGTATTTAGATATAAATTGAAAGTCAAATCCTTTTCCATAATGAGCTAATAGGGTATATGTTTCTTATCAAATAACCACTTACAATAGTCGTTTTCATTCTTAAATATGTTTTCTTCTCCTTTAAATTCTTGATTTATAATTAAATTAACTTCATGGTTTCCTGTTTCTTGATTCGTTTCAACATCAAAAAACATATATTTTTGTGTAAATCCTGAATATTTACATGCATTACATTTTCTATCGTTACTACATTTGTTTTCACATATACTACCATACATATAATTTTCAGGAAATCTATGTTTTTGACATATATTACACCATTCGCCAGTTGAACAAATATTTATACATGTACTACCTTAGCTTTTTTTGTTTTCATATAACACCTATGATTTTTTGAGACCAATTGTCTACAATTTTTACACTCTCTCTCTCCACATTTATGATCTTCAGGTGTTCTTTTATTTCTGTTAATATTTCTCTTACATTTTAAACATTTCCATAGTCTTTCACAAACAGACAATTTATGATTTTCAAAACAGTTTTCACCTTTAAAACTTCGAAAACATTCATTACACTGGATATCATCTACTTCACAATTACTATCTTTTATAAAACATCTATCACATTTTAATAAACATTTATGCTGATTGCTTCTTTTATAACTCACCTTACAGTAATCACAATAATTGTTTTTTCCTAAAAATCCTGTAACAGATGTAATCACATCAAAGTGATTTCTATTTTTTAAAATGTAAATACAAGTAGTTTTATAAGTGCCATTGTATATTCTTTCATTAAAATTTTCTCTACAAAATATAGTAATTTGAATATTTAAGTATTCTTCAAATATTTTAACATGCTCTAAATTACATATTTCTAATGGTATTTCACACATTTCATGTAATTTTTCAGCTAACTTTTTTTGTAATATTCTACCTTTTTTAATATATAGAATGTCATTTTTAGTTAATGTTTCATGATTTAATTTTTTACATAAAAGTTCAGGATTTTGAATAGATAGAGCAACTACAATAGATCTAGCTAAACATATATTATCGTTATTTTTAATTTGACAAATACTCTTTTTGTTTATGATATCATCATCTTTGAGAATTTTTAGATGTTTTCCACCGTGTGGTAATTCTATGACATGAAAATTGAATGTACATTCTTTAATATCTAATTCTTTGTATTCAATTTTATGTGTTAAAACATCTAAATAGGTATCATAAGCCTCTCTAGTTAGCATCATTTTAGGATGAAAAGGTTGACTTAATATAGGATTGTGTACTATAATATCTACTTTTCCTTCTATTTTTCCAATAGCTTTTCTGAATAAATCCTTTAAGATGTTATAATATTGTTCAGGTCTAAGTTCATTGATTTCTACAATTTTATAAATATATCTGTATGTCTTATATTTTTTAATATATTTTTGACTAATTTGAACAATTTCATAATCAGATTTAAATAAATCTTCAAGATTAACTTCTTCTACTATCTTTTCTTTCTTTTTTACCAATTCACCATCTTTATATTTCAAACCAAAATAATTAAATATATTATTAAGTTTACGTCTATTTTTAGGTTCATTAATAAATTGTTTCAATTGTTCTGTAAGATCAGGAGTAAATAATTTTTTAAGATTCACTTCTGTTTTAATCTTCTTTTCTTCTTTTGGTTTAAATTCCTTATTATCAAATTTCAAATTAAATGAATCAAAAATTTTTTTAATTTTATTACGTTTTTCAGGTTTTTTAATAAATATTTTCTTCTTTTTTTCTACGTATTTTGATATATCTAAATTTAATAAATCTACTAAAACAGGTTTATATTCACCTGTTTTTCTGATATATTTAGTTAATAATTTAATTAAATCAACCTTCTTACAACCTTTAGGTTGTTTAATATTCAATTGTTTTACTACTTTTCTAAGCTTATTAATAGTCTTTGACTTTAATGTATACTCCATTTATTAGGAAACATTTTTTGAAATACTTTTTTCTAGAAGATGCTTACTGTGATAATTACTTCTCAAATGTCTCTTTTTGTGTGTATATGTATATTGCTTTCCACATTCACATATATTTTTTTTATATTTAATTATGGAATCACAACATTTGCAACGACTATGGAAATTAATTTTTCCATTTCTATGATATATGTAAAACTCATTTACTGATTTCATAGTCAAACAGTGTATGCACTTTTTTGTAACCTCCATTTATTAGGAAACATTTTTTGAAATACTTTGTAAGAAATCATTCCATATTTTTTCATATTTCTTTTTAACTTTTTGGACTTTTATATTATTTTCAATATTAAAAATATCACAAATCTTTTTCATAAAATAGTAATAGTTAATTGATTTCTCATAATACATAAAATCTAAAAATTTTAAAAACATATCCTCAACTTCTTGAGAAATATTATATCTCCTTCTTAATCGATTAAAATAACAAACTCTACTATTATATCTTTGTTTTAAACTTTCGTAATCGATAACATAAAAATATTCTTCTTCTTCTGAATCATAGATTAATTTCATCTTATGCTTATTATCTGAAACTTCATTATCTGAAACTTCATTATCTGAAATATCAATCGATTCAACCTTTTCAACACCATCAAAAAAGTTCATTTATATATGAACTAATTCAGATGTCCAACTATTAAATTCATCTGGATATCCTAGCCATTTTACAAAATACTTATTTCCTTTCTTTTTTATGATTTTTTCAATTTTATATACATCATCTTTTTTATTATATTTTACCATTTCATTTTCATAAAAAGTTCCTTCAATTTCTTTACTGTTTAAATCTTTTAATCGATAAGTAATTGGATCTGTTTTTAATACTTCAGAAACTATGAAAATCTCTTCAGTAAATGTAGAATCATCTACTTTCCTGAATGTTTTCTTAATTGTAGATATTCTAACACTATCCCCTATCTTGAATTTAGGTTTTTTTATGATCTTTTTCGTATATAAATTTTTATAAACTTGAGATTCATTTTCTCTAGCCTCAACAGGTGTCATTTTTATTGATCTATGATATGAATTGTTATAATTTTTAAGTAATTTGGGTAATACATCAATATATCTTTTAGTATTGTTAGCATGCATATATTTTATAATTTTTTCTCTTATACTTCTATTAAATCTCTCAGCTATTGCAGATTTTATTTCTTTATTTTTAGTTGTAAACCAATGTATATTATTATCTTTGAATAGTTTTTGTGTCTGTTTTCCTGTAAATTCAGTACCTTCATCTGTCAAAATGAATTTTGGTATTCTTTGTTTAAAAACTTGTTTAAAACCTTGTACAACTTCTTCAGATGTTTTTCTTTTTATAGGGAAAGCCCAAGCGTATTTATTAAAAGCATCTATAACCGTTAACAAATAATTAGTTCCATCATTATATTTGCTATAATTTTTTATAAATAACAAATCAGCGTCAAATTGATTATTACTGTTTGGAACATAAACTCTTCTTCTTTTAAATTTACGAATGACAGGTTTATATCTAGTATATACATCTTGTTCATGTAAAAATTCTTCAACATTAGGTAACCCTGTTTTTCTTTTCAATTCTTGAATACCACAATAACCTGTTTCTGGATTATAATAGACCTCTTTTAAATTCCTAAAAAGTATTCTTTTTACTTCCACAAGTAGTACACATACCTTTACCCATTCGTTTATTATTTTTAGAAGTAGTTTCATGATAATTTTTAGTTGGGGTTTTATCTTTACACTTGACACAATATATAGAAAGACCTAATCCAAAAGTTTTTTTAGCTTTAATAATAGGTTTAATAATTCCTCTAGCTAATCTTTCTTGAAATGTTGGATCTTGTATAGCATTTAAATCATCTATTAATTCTTGATCAGCAACATGTCTCTGTTTTGTATCTTTTGTTTTATTGTATTCAATATCATGTTTTTTACATGCTTTATCAACTTTATTTACTCCAGGATCACCTCTTTTTAATCTTTTTTCTAATTTTGTATTTGGACCACAATATTGATATCCTGGTAAATGCATTTCTGGAAGATTTATTTTATCTTGTATCCATCCAACAATATCACCACCTTTCATTTATTTAGGATGAATAAATTTATATCCATTCAATTGCATTTGTTTTACATATTTTTCAACTGGATTAAATTTTAAACTTTTTATGAAATCCTTTTCTCGCATATAAATTTCTTCTTCTGTCATATTTTTAGCTTTAAACGAATTAATGAGTTCTTTATAAAAATTATAACAATGCCTATATTCTTCCTTTCTTTCTACAATTTTTAATGCAAGATCAATAGCTTCTACTATACCAACTGATAAACTTAAAAAAGCAAGTGGTAGAAAGGCTATTGCTGATAAACTCGTTCCACTTAGAATAACCTTACTTACTGATAATGAAATACTTATCTTTTGATACAAATTTCTACTCTTTCTGTAAACATACAATCTTTTTTCTAAATATACATCCATTTATATAGGATCAAATTTTTTCCTGTGTCTTATTTCGGGATTCACTAAATCTAACATAAAAAAATCGTATTTTTCTTGAACACTTTTATTATACATTTGTTTGAATTCTTCAGTACTTAATATACCATCTATCTCTCTTATAATCTGTTGAATTTCTTTTAGTTGTAGAGTGAAAAATATATCGTAATTACAGTTCCTTCTTATATCGATAGGTGTTAAAAAATATGACTCAGATAAATAAATAAGGGATGCGTTTTTCTTTCTACCTCTGATAAATAATTCTTGAATGTTTTTTTTATCTTTCTCAGTCACACAATCATCAAAAATAACTAAATTCTTTAATGTAGGATTTAAATCATCTACAGTAATAAAATTTTGATCTGAAGAAAATAATACTTTTTTTTTGTATTTATCATATAATTCTAATAATCTTTTCTTATTCTTTATATTCTTACATTTCAAAATATCTTCTCTTTCTATATCTTCAAACAATGTATATATTTCTTGTAATTTAGAATATTTAGGTTCGTATAAATCTTTTGCACATATATATAGTGCATCAAAATATAATAAATCATAAATCAAATTTAACAGTACATTTGTTTTACCTGAACCTGAAGATCCTACTATATGCAATCTAAATGGATGTTTAGGTAACAAAGGATGTTGTTTAGGATCAGGTAATTCTTCTGGTTCCGTGTAATCTTTAATTTTTATCATAATTTACTAGCAGTAAAAATAAAATTTGCTGCAGTAAAAATAAAATTAGCTGCAGTAAAAAATTAATATTATATAAATGGGTAAAAAAGGACGAAAGCTTATAAAACAAATAAGAAAAAGAAATAAGAATAGTCAAGAAGGTATACTCATCTGTGTAATCTTTATCATAAGAGTAAAATTAGCTGCAGTAAAAAAATAATATTATATAAATGAATGAATTAGAAAAAGAACGGAAACACAAGTTTATAAAGCAAATAAAAGATTCAATTAAATTAGTAAAAATAGAAAAAGAAATAAGAAAGAATAATGAAGATCAACTAAAAGAAAAAATAGGTATTCAAAAAACCTTAGAGGAATTTCATAAACCAGTCACTCAAGAAATTGAAAAATATGAAAAATCAAATAAAGAAGTTGTAAAAAGTATTCAAAATGTTGTAGAAAATATTTCATTTCCATCTATAGAAGAGCCTATTGAAGCTGTGAAAGAATTAGTATCTTATACTTATGATATCGATCAAAATTTAAATTTAAAATATTTAAAAGAGGAAAAATTATACAGACCGTCAGTATTTTTAAATGATCAAGAAAAATTAGAGGAGATGTATGGAAGAGCTAAACAGTTAAAAGAAGGATTATCTAAGAAAAGAGGCAACTTAAAAAGTACAATTTCTAGGGCTAAAAATTTTTCAGAGGAGGAATTAAACCAGAGAAAGCATGAAATAGAAGAAGTTAAAAATAAAGAAAATATATTGCAAACTTATATGAATAGATTAAATCTGATTCGAAGTAGTAAAGATATAAAGGTTGGTAAAGGATTGGATGTATTATCAAATTTAACAGATAAAATATGTAACGGAAGTAAATCAAAGAAATTGTATAATCAAGTAGCTTTATTGTTAGATATGTTATTAAAAAATAAAGAAATGACTTATAATGATGTACAACGATATCATAAACAATTTCTCTGTTAATAAATGATAAAAAATAAAGTTTATTTGAGTGAAGGTCAGAAAAATAAACTTAAATCAGCTTTTAGAAATAAAGTAGAAGTAACATTACAAATAGATAAATCTAAAACTCCTAATCATGAGATGTATTTAACTAAAACTCAAATTAATCATATTAATGATAAAAAAAGAATTACAATCAGTAAAACTCAATTAGATAAAAATGGAGGATTTTTACCATTTCTTATACCCATTGCATCAGCCTTGGCTAAATTTGTAGGTCTACCATTAGCAACAGGTGCTTTATCAGGATTAGCTAGTTCAGCTGTACAAAAAAAGATGAAAGGATCTGGGGAAAAAAAAAACTTGGAAAGGGAATATATCAACCGTGGGAATTAGTGACAAAATGATTAAAGAAAATATGAAAAATGAAAAAGGATTTAGAGGTGTGTTTACCTCCGATTTATTACCTAAAACAATAGGAAAATTTGAAAATGGAATCATTAATTTAGATGTATCAACAGACCCCGAAACTCATTGGGTTTGTTATTATAATGATCCTAAATATAAATATGTGGAATATTTTGATCCGTTTGGTGAATATGACAATATGAAGAAGGACTATATTCCTAAAAATATTAAATCATTTCTTGTTACATCCAATAAAAAAATAGGTTATAATGATAGTTTTTTACAGAAACCTTCATCTGTGAAATGTGGTATATTTTGTATGAAATATATAAGAGAAAGGAATAAAGGTATATCACCTAAAAATGTTCTCAAATCATTTCCTACACAAAAACCTAGTGATTGTAATGAAAATTTTGTTATGTATAAATGATAATATTAAAATCTGAAGGTCATGAGAGATCAGAGGAATTTACTGTAAATTTTATTACACCTCTTAAAATAAAAAAATTAGCTTTACACTCATTCTCTATGGAAGTTTCCTGGTTTAATATAAGTAAGAATTATGGAAATAACATATTTAGATTGTATACATTAGGCACAGATATAACAATTGTTATCTCAAATGGTAATTATACTGTAAGAGGTTTAAATGAGTATATGATGAAAATATTTGGTAAGGATCCACCTGTCAAATTTGGTATTATTGAAGCAAGACAAAGAATATCTATTAAACTGAAAAAAGATTGGGTAATTGATTTTACAAAAAGTAACTTTCATAAAATTATAGGCTTTTTAAAACCGACATATGGAAGTTATGATGAAGAAACAGAGGTTGAAGGTGAACATATTGCTGATATATCCAATGGAAATGATAATATTTATATTCACTGTGATGTTGTAAAAGGATCTTTAATAAATCAATATAATTCAGAAGTCATATATTCTTTCACTAATAAAAACCCTCCAGGTAGTATAATTTCAAAAGAATTTAATAATTGGATATATTTTCCTGTTAAAGTGGATCCTGTTGAAAGAATAAAAATGAGGATTACTAATCAAAAAGGTGAATTAATAGATTTAAATAAAGGAGCTGTAGAATTTAATTTTATTTCTTCTTAAATAAATGAATAAACATAGATTATATAGAAAAAGAAAAAAAATACAAGGATTTTTAAAGGTTTTGTTACCCAATGTAATGAATAAATTAAATGAAATATTTTCTATGAAAAAGAAAGGAGGTGGTTTAAAAATTCTTCCTAAATAAATGATTTATGATTTAAGTGATACTCGTTATTATTATAATGATCACATTAAAAGTTATGCATTAAGAGATATTCATCCAAAAGAACATAGTTCAGATGAGAATGCTACCTATGTTTTTCATATTAATGATACTAAAGCAAAAATTTTATATTCTAGAGGATATCTTGAACTAAAATTAAAAATTACAAAACATGATAAATCAACCATTGGAAACGAAAATGTGAGTCTGGTAAATGGCGGAGGTTTTATCAAAACTTTAAAAGTACATATAGGAGACACTGAAATTGAATCAAATACACAGTCAAATTTTTCAATCATGAATCATGTTTTAAGATTAATTCATTATACTCCTGATTATGCAACATCACAAGCTCAAAATGAATTTTTTTATCTAGATACATCTGATTCAGCTGACCGTAAAGAGTTCAAATATGATGGTACTTTAGAAGATACTACTAAAATAACTGAATTTTTTAATAATTTGAAAATGAATAAAGATTATAATGAAGGATTCGCAAAGAGATGGGAAATAACGAAAGATGTCTTTAAAATATGGACACATTTAAAAGATATAATCGATTTCTTTAGAGAATATGAAAAGGTTATTTCAGGTTTTGAAGTGAAAATAGAAATTCAAAGAAATGAAAATAAGAATATGATATATACTGATATAAGAAACGAAAATTATAAGGTAGTAGTTGAAGGTTTAACCTTGCATTTACCTTATATAGAATTAAAAAATTCTGCAGAAAGCTTGTTTATGGAATCATATCTATCTGATAAAGATATAGAGGTAAATTGGGATCGATATAGATTTAAGATGGTAGGCCCCTATAGAAGCGACAGTGGATCTGTGACAGCAACTACAGCGTCAGATGAAGTTTTAGGTGTCTATGTTATTCCTCAGTATGTTGAAAGAGATAGTAATTATGAAAAAAATAATATGATATTTGATAATATAGATATGACTGAATGCTGGTTGATGATTAATAATAAACAAATTCCTCTTATGCGTTACAAAACAAATTTTACCAATAAAGATTATAATAGAGTGTATGAAGCTCTTTTACATGCAGGATTAAACGATATTAATACAGAAACAGGATGTTTGATAAATAAGAAGAATTTTGGTGATCTGTATCCTATTTTTTATTTTGACTTATCAAATCATGAAAACTATACTGATTTAAATAATTTAGATATTGAATTTAATTGGGTAACGAATAGTCAAAAGGAATATAAGTTTTATTTTATTTTTAAAGAAAGAAAGAGATGTTTTATAAATTTGAAAAATAAAACTATAACAATGGTTAAGAGTTTAAAATCTTAAAATTAATAAATGAGTGCTTATTATCCACCTTATGATGATCAAATGAAAGAAGGACCTATTGGACCTCCTGGTATAGGTTTTAAATTAATGAATGACGGAAATTATGATATGGAAAATAGAATTTTAAAACATTGTGAAAATCCTATAGATGATTTAGATTTAACCACTAAAAGTTTTGTTTTGAATAAAATAGAGAATAATCATCATGAATTGAGAGATCTTATAAAAACCAAATATGATGAGGGCTTTTTAACCTTTACTGAAGAAACAGGCAAGAGAATAAAAGAATTAAATGATACAACTTTACCTTAATGGCAGATAATTCAGCTTGAAACACCGTATTCTCGTCACGGAGTTTGAAAGTGAAAGACTCAGAGAGTGAGCCCGAACGGAATATGCAGACTGAAAATCCTGTATGGTTTTCGATTTTTGATCCATCAGTGAAGATGCAGGTGTCGGAAAAGGTGTTCGACATACTTTAGAAGGTAAACCTTACGATGCAAAAGGAAAAAGAACAGGAAATGTAGCAGATCCTAAAGATGAAAAAAATGTTGTGAATAAAAGATATTTTGAAAAAAAATTCGTTAATATTACAGAATGATAAATTTGATGCAAAAAATAAAATAATTACGAATGTTTCAGAACCTGAAAATGATAACGATGCTGTCAATAAAATATATTTAGACAATAGAGATATCTGGGTTACTATACTAAATGATTTTCATACAGATGGGGATTATAAAAAAGTAAATTTCAACATGATGAGCTCAAAATTACTGGATCAAGAGATGCGATTATCTACAGATATGTATATGAAAATTTCCATATATATAGATATATATGATACAGTAGAAAGTAAATATATATATGATAAAAGTCCACTGATATCTCTGGAAATCAATAGTAAGGAAATTTTAAATGTTAATAGAGATGTAGTAACCTGTTTTGTGTATGGTAAACGTGATGATATCATCACATTAAAGATAAAATGCGATGGTAACGCTTTAAAACCTTATATGCATATTGAAAAAATCCCTTTCTAAAATTTTTTCATTAATAAATGGATATCGATTGGAATGAATTTTCCAGAAAAAATTTATCTGAAGATGTAATTAGAAATCTTATTAATCATGTAAATTGGGATTTAGTTTTACAATATTCAACACTGTCTGAATCTTTTATTGAAGAATTTGCTCAACTTGATGATTGGTCTAAAATTTCTAGATATCAAAAATTATCAGAAGATTTTATAGAAAAATGTAAAGATAAAGTAGATTGGGTAAACATATCTCAATATCAAACTTTAAGTAACGAATTTATCGTAAAATTTTCTGATAATTTAGATTTATATAAAGTATCAATATTTCAAAATCTTACAAAAGATACCATGAGAGAATTAAAAGATGATTTAAATTGGCTGTATATAACTAGATATCAAACATTTAGTGAAAATTTTATAGAAGAATTTATGCATAAATTAGATTTTTGTTATTTGATTAAATATAAATTTGATCTATTACCTGATCACTTTTTTAATGTTTATTGGAAAAAAGTACAAGCTATACAGATGAGTGAATTAAATAAAAAGTTTGGTCATCATGAAATAGAACCTTACCGAGAGAAAATAATTAGCGAGATATATGAAGCTAAATCAATCTTGAGAGAGTGTGTTTATCTTTTGAGACAATTAACTAACAAAGATGAAAAATAAATATTTAATAACAATGTTTCTAAATAAATGTATGTTATATATAATAATGGTATGGAAAAAAAATTTATATCTTTCTTAAATATAGAGAATCCTACTGAAGTGAAATCTATTTTTATATTTAATTGTATAGGAGATAAATTAACATCTCTTGAAGGAATAGAAAAATTTATAAATTTAAAAGAATTATATTGTGTGAGAAATAAATTAAAATCTCTTGAAGGAATAGAAAATTTAATAAATATAGAAACATTAGATTGTAAAGATAATAGATTAAAATCTCTTGATGGAATAGAAAATTTAACGAATTTAAAAGTATTAAAATGTAGAGGAAATAAATTAACATCTCTTGAAGGAATAGGAAATTTAATAAATATAGAAACATTAGATTGTGATGGAAATAAATTAACATCTCTTGAAGGTATAGAAAATTTAACTAATTTAAAAGAATTAAGTTGTAAAGATAATAGAATAACTTCACTTGAAGGAATAGAAAATTTAACTAATTTAGAAATACTATCTTGTAGTGAAAACGATATTACATCTCTTGAAGGAATAAAAAATTTAACTAATTTAAAAGAATTATATTGTGTAGATAATAGATTAACTTCACTTGAAGGAATAAAAAATTTAATAAATTTAGAAATACTATCTTGTAGTGAAAACGATATTACATCTCTTGAAGGAATAAAAAATTTAACTAATTTAAAAGAATTATATTATAGAGAAAACGATATTACATCTCTAAATGAATTAATATTTTTGCCTAGAATAAATAAAATATGGTATGATGAAGATAAAATAAATTTATCCCCGATTTTAAGAAGATTTCGTAATAATGTATATAATAACTCTTATTTTGAGGAGGAATTCCATATCGCAAGATGGGACAGCATTTTTAAGTAATTATAATGATCTTAAAAAAACTCAGTAAGAATATTTAGAGAGTCAAAGTCTGAAGACAGACTAAATCTTAAAAAAGAGATGGAACATAGAGGTTTTACAGATTATGAAGAATGGATGAATTTATAAAAAATATTTACTAATAAATGGAAGAGTTCAATAACCTGAGTTATCCCTTAATAGTTAATATAAATAATTTAAATCCTGGGAAATATGATCTGATATCATTGAGAAAAAATTTAAACGCTGGGAAAATTTTTGTAATCGTAAAATTATATGTGGAAGTTGAAGAAAAAGAGTATATCCTTGCGAGAAAACATGTAAAACTTTCTGATGAATCAATAAATGAAATCAATAAAGGAAGATATATATTTAAGTGTTTGAGTGATGACGAATATGAATTAGAGGAAGTTTAATCATCTTTACTTTTTTTATTCTTTATCATTTTCTGAGATTCTTTTAGAGAGTCAAAGTCTGATGAAGAATACAGAGAAAAACTTAAAAAAGAGATGGAAGAAAGAGGTTTTACAGATTATGAAGAATGGATGGATTTATAAAAAAAAAATGTTTACTAATAAATGGAAGAGTTCAATAGTCTGAGTGGTTATCGTCAAACATATGTATTAGATGATTTATATCCTGGAAAATATGATCTGATATCATTGAAAAAAATTAAAAATATGATTGCAGGTACAGCAATCGTAAAGTTAAATGTAGAAGTTGAAGAAAAAGAGTATTACCTTGCGAATAAACATGGACAACTTTCTAATAGATCGATAAATAAAATCAATAAAGGAAGATATATATTTTTATATTTAGATGATAATAAATACATATTAGAGAAAGCTTAATCACTCATGAATAGAAAATTTAATAAATTTAGAATACTATCAAGATGATAATTTTATGATCTATCTGTTCATAAATATCTCTATAAAACACGTCCGTAATTTACGGGCGTGTTTCGTCATCAATAAGTTCCAATATATTTTGAGTCACTTTGTAATGATGGAAAAGAACTGAAGATCTTATTTTGGGATCTCTTTTATTTTAAAGTTTATTTAGAGGACTTCCATTCATTTGGAAGTCCTCTTTTTTCACGCATTTATCTAAACTTGACTTTCATATAAATCCTTTTATTTTCTAATAAACTTTTAAAAATAAAATAATTTTTTTCACCTTGTGGGTAATTTACCCATGTTTTAAAAAATCATAAATATGTACTCTCAAGATGCCCCATAATGGGGCAGGCTATCTTTGATACCTTTTATATTATGCCTATAGATGGCAGCACTAGTAAATGATCAAAGATTTGGTCTCAATAATATTCATATAACTCATTTTTTAAGTTAAAATACATGAAATTTTAGAGTCTTAAAACTCTCTTGATTTGTGATTTTTAAAAAAATACGCATTTTTAAATGATTTTATGTATTTTTAAATGATTTTATACATGCTTGGTCTCAGAGGTTGTCCTGAATCTTTGAAAATGTATAGTAATTTGTAGTATATGGGGCAGACTCTGGGTGTCCCAGAGTCTGCCCCATATACTACTGCTATTTGAGTGGCCGGGGTGGCTATAAGTGTGTAAAGCTTTAGACTTCACGGAAATTTTTGTGGGGTCTGGAAAGACTCCATTTTTCCACCCCTGGGGAAATCGAAGCTCAACTGCGTTAGGTTCTGTCTTGAGGTTACTAGTATAGTGCGACTCCAACGAGAAGGCATTTGAGTCACGTGACTTTGGACGAATCCATTAGTTAAATTCAATCACAGGAAGAAACGTACTAGGAAGAACGGGTTTCCAGAATTGGCGCCTTTAGTGCGAATTAATAATGCACAATTTGTGCAGTACGAAAATGATTTATGCAGAACGATAAAGAGCTTTATATGTATAAGTACATTCAGTGTTACTGTTGGGATGTGGTGGAAATGTCTTCTTCATAATAATTAAAATTATATTATAATAAAACAATAATGGTCGTAAATGTTTTGTTAAAATTGAAGAGTTCGGTTGTAATACTTTTCTTGTAACTTAAACTATTTTATTTAGCAGAAATGCACAATGCGTTTAGTGCGTATGAATGAATGATTCATCTCCTAAAAGTTAAAATCTGATGTGAACAGCACATGCCTTCCCTACAGATTCATATTTATTTTCTTTATTTCTTTTATAATTCATTAATTTGAGTTATATGCACAAACTAGCACGAATAATTATTTGAAATTGCAGTTTTAATTCAATTTTTTTCCTGGAAACTTTGTAAAATTACTGAAAAGCTGTGTTTAAAAGTTCCAAAAATTTGTTGACTGAGATAACCCCCCCTCCCCCCGTAATTTATGGGTTGCTCGCTTGTGTAAAAAGACATTTTCTTTAGGAAAGACCCTAGATCCATCTATAAAAGGGGAAAAAATACCTTGACATACACACATCTTTATATTTTTACCATTGTGTATTTTATATAAAGTTGTTTAATTTCTATAAAATACAAAGAAAACGCTTCAATCTAAATACTTTTGCTGCCATTGAAAATCATTTCAGTAAGTTCTATGAATCACATTTTATACAGTTACATATTTCATAAAGTATTAATATTTGTTAATTCTAAAATAAATTTCAGTAATTTAATTAATTTTAAATATGTTATCTAACCATTTTCCTTGCTTGTGGGCCACTATTCGGACAGTCAGTTCATCATTAGAGATTACATTGCATGACCATGTCATCTAAGGAATCTATCACCCCCCCCCCCCGAGTTACAAAATTTGGAAAATGTAAAAATATATAAAAAAATACCTGTTTTATATTTTTATATATATATATTTGTTATTATTTTATAATATTTTATATATAAAATATTTAAAAAGATTGTACCGCTGTCGCCCTTCTCGAAATCTGATTCTATACTTTCAGTTGACTCTTGAGTCATGTTATGAAGAGAAGACGGCACCTACCACCAAACTGATTTCTTCTATGGTTTCTTCCACTAAATTGTCAATTTCCCAATATTTATTTTCAACTTTTACTGCGTGCTCACAATATTTAATCCACTGCTCCTTTGTAATGCTGGCAAGGACTGTCGGATGGGGGTGCATAACTTTTCTGAATTTGCTTCAGCCTAAAAAAAAAATCGAGGACTTTGTTGACCACATTTCGTTCCTTGGAACGAATTACTTTTACTTCTACAGACATTTTGTCTATAAAAGCACGGTTCACAAATATCAGATTCTAATTAATTAAATAAACATACGTTAGAAGTTGGAACAGATGTTAGACATTTTCTTAGTCGCAAGCGCAATGCTAGTAAAGCATTCCAATTACTCTAAATTTCAAACAATTGGCGAAATACGCGCAGCAAATGCGATCGCCAAACAGGTTTCTGCGTTTGGCAACCCTTTCATTGTAGAGCACACAGAACGTCTGTTTTGCCAGCTTTCTTCCCTATAACAAAATGGACTCATCCAAGGTCATCTGCCAACTCATGGGAGCCGGACTATATAAGCAGGGAGTTTTTTCAATGAGCGCCCATAGGGGAGGCAATTTCAACTGCGCATTCGGAGCTCTGACTTCGAGGTGGTAGGACGAATTTGATTGTACTCTCTGCAACGAACGTGACTTTTGGACCTATCGCCGTAACCTGCGTGACCTCTCCCGCCACACCCTGCGAACTTCACGGCATCGTGCGGAACGAGCTACCGAGATGAAAGAAGCCGGCGCTGCTTGCCCGGACCCAGACCCCCGCCACGTGGTTGGTGAACCACAGGCTTCGCACATGGACACAGATGTGAGCATGGTAAATGCAAGCAACCAGATCGACGATTCCTTGTCAGGATTTCTAGTGGATCCAGCGACAGCAGCGGAGAACCTGAGGAAGCTCATAAAGAAGTTGAACTTCAGTCTTAGAATGCCAGCTGACTCAAGAGAGAAAGAAGAGATACTGGGCAGCCTGGCCCACACAGAAGGACTCTTGGATGGCCTAGTCAAGCAGCACGGGATTCCAGCCTATGGTGAGACCTGTCGGAGGCCTTCCTCCGGCAGTTATTCCTTCCTTAATGCCAATTCCTCTGTTGTCACCCAGCCTCTTACGACCCCTAAAAAGTTAAATGTTGATGTTAATAATGTTCAGTCTGAAAATGTTGTTAAGAGCACTCAGAGTGCTTCTAATGTTAAATGTAGTAATGATAATGCTTCTAAAAGTGTTAAATATCCTGTGCCTAGTAGCAATAAAAAGCACCCACGTGCTAGTGATGATGAGGGATTCCAGCAGCCGCCCATGCGGCACACTGCTAGCAGGCAGTCTGCTCTTCTCGTTAATAACCCCCCTCCCCAAGCTAATACTCTTCCAGACCCGGATGTGCCGGCGCCTGGTAATGCCAACTGTAATGAGGATGTTGACGCTCCTAAAAAGGAACGCCGCCCCCCCCTTCTTCATCGCTGTGACCACTAACTGGTCACAGCTATTAACTGACCTTACTAAAATTGCTAAAAACCTGAGTAGTAAATTGACTAACGCCGGAGACTTTCTGAAAGTCCATGTTAACTCCAGAGAGGAGTATATAGGAGTTCAAAAATTCTTGATCGACAGGAAGGTGGAATTTAAGTCGTACCTTCTGGACGACCAAAAGCCTCTCAAAATTGTCATCCGCGGCCTCCCGATATGCACGGAGGAGAGCGACATTTCTTGAGTGGTTGGGGTTCAGGCCAATTAGCGTTACGCAGTTGGCAAGGGGCCCCCAAGAGCAACAGAATCAAGATGCCGCTCTACTACGTACAAATCGCCAAAAATCCAGTCAACGAGAAAATCTACTCGTTGACGAACCTTTTCAACACGATGATTAGCGTTGAAAAATATCGTGGTCCGAGGCAGGTCGTCCAGTGCTTCCGTTGCCAGTCCTTTTACCATACTAGCAACGGATGCCATCTCCCCCCCAACTGCGTTAAATGTGCGCAGTCCCATCTCACGAAGGACTGTCCTAAGCCCTTCGAAGCACCATGTAAATGTTACAACTGTGGTGGAGAGCACCTTGCCTCCTACCGGAACTGCCTTAAGTTCCCAAAATTCAAATCCCCCCCCTTAAATTCCACCTTTGCCAGCAAGCTTGCCAACCCGCTTCGCTCTTATGCGAATGCTACAGCTGGACGCAGCGAGGCCCCCAAAAAGACTAATGAAGTCAACTCCAAAATTACAGCACCCAAAGGAGCGCATACTAATTATGCTGACACTGATGATTTTCTGAATTACCTCTTCCGTTTCGAGGATAGATACGGAATGGAAGTTGCTAACAGGGCATTTAAGAATGCCCTACCCTCCCTTCGGTCAGCTCCTACCGAAATAGACAAAGTAAATATTTTATATGAGAGCATCTTCGCTCTCGTAAGCCAACCTTAGACCCCCCCCCCCTCGGCCATGGGTTTTCGCGCAAGGAACTTGAAGGATCTTACCATTGGCATCTGGAATGCCAATGGACTTAAAGGTAAAATCAGTGAAGCTAGGGACTTTTGTATAGCATATAACTTAGACGTGTTTTTGGTCCAAGAGACCCACTTCAGTCCAGGGAACTCTTGCAAAATTGCTAACTATGACTTATACCATGATGACAGGCCTCTAGTTAGCAATTATCCCGCTGGTGGCACAGCAGTCTATGTTCGTTGCGGCATCCCGCACACCCGCCTCCCCCCCCATGGTGGAGGGAGAGGCCACCATCGTCAAGATCGACCTGCCGAACAATCCTGCGTTTGCCATTGTGTCGGGCTACTTCAGGCCCACTTCCACAGCAAACTCTGTCATCTCTGACCTCCAGTCCCTTTTCAAGATCTCGCCCCATGCAATAGTCGCTGGTGATTTCAATGCCAAGCACCCAGCCTGGAGCTGTCCCAATGCCAATACTCGTGGCCTCCGGCTCAAACGCTGGGCCGACGAGAATGACCGTGAGATTATCGCGCCGGGTGAACCCACCCACAGTGATAACGTGCTTGACTTTGCGATCACCAGCAATATGCCTTATACCTATTGCATGGAGGCCTTCAACGAGCTTCCGTCGGATCATCTCCCAGTCATCTACACACTTGAAATGGACAAGTTCAATATCAGCCAGCCAGCCAAGCTCCGGACCAACTGGGCTAAGTTTAAGGAACTCCTCGGTGAGGAGCTCCCCCCCGTTGCCAATACCAAGGGCCAATTGGATGCAGAGGTGGGCAAGCTTGAGGATATGATACGAGCTGCCTACTCCGCATCCTCTAGGCCCAAGAGCAATAGGGTGGACCAGTACAAGCTGCCGCAGGATATTAGGGAGATGATCAGAGGCAGAAACAGGCTGCGCAAGGACTGGCAGGTCAGCAGGGACCCTGCAATCAAGACAGAGCTGAACTTTGCAAGAGCTCAGGTGAGAGCTAACATCAAAGCTCACAACAGTGCACGATGGAACACCTATGTTGAGAACCTAACGACTGAGAACAACACCATTTGGAGGGCGACCTCACGTTATCGTAGGCACAAAACACACATTCCGACCCTTGAAGGTCCCAACTTCAGGGCTACCTCCAATACACAAAAGGCTGAGCTGCTTGCAGACAGTCTTAGAAGTCAGTTTGAACCACACCGCGACGTAATCGATCCTAGGACGGTTGCGATCGTGGATGCCAAGGTTGAACAATTCATCACGACAGCTGTACCTTATTCACTGACTGATGTCACCTTTGACGAACTGCAGCCCCGTCTTCAAAAACTCAGAAAGAACAAAGCTCCTGGGAAGGATGGCATCACCTCTACCATGTTGAAGAACTTGCCTTCTTTGCTCTACAGCTACATAGTCAAGCTCTTCAACCAT
This sequence comes from Amaurobius ferox, assembly GCA_951213105.1. Classification (NCBI taxonomy): domain Eukaryota; kingdom Metazoa; phylum Arthropoda; class Arachnida; order Araneae; family Amaurobiidae; genus Amaurobius; species Amaurobius ferox. Next base: position 83,848 of record OX578147.1, on the reverse strand, counting down.
CTCCTCCGTCATAGTTATTTTCCTGGGGCATGGAAGGTGGTCACTGTTGCTCCCCTCCCCAAGCCAGGTCTTGACCTTTTGCTTCCGGTCAACTGCCGTCCAATTTCTCTCCTGTCTAGTTTATCGAAGCTCTTCGAGTTTGTCATACTGCGTCGCTTGGACGAGTTCTGCGACCTGAGGAAAATAGTTATTCCTGAACAATATGGGTTCAGGAAGAAGCATTCCACTCAGCACCAGCTGCTGCGGGTCGTAGAGCTGGTCTACGAGGCGTGTAGCAAACGCGAGCGCTCGACTTTGGTCTTTCTTGACCTCCAGAAGGCGTTCGATAAGGTATGGGTCAAGCGACTCATATTTAAACTTTTCAAACAATCCTTCCCTCCAAATCTCATTCATATTTTGCATTCCTATCTGACCGGTCGAAGTTTTGCCCTCCGTGTTTCCGACCAGCTATCCTCCCCTAGGAATGTTCTCAGCGGGGTCCCGCAAGGTTATCTTGTTGGGCCCAAACTGTTCAACCTCTACATTAATGATCTGCCTCGTTCCCCTGTTGTCACCCTTGGCCTCTATGCCGACGACACTGCCCTGTTCGCACATCACAAACAGACACAAGTCGTGCACGACGCTCTGCAAAGTTATCTGAATGACATGACACAATGGCTGATCAAATGGCGGATTAAAGTCAACGTAGGTAAGTGTGCTGCTGTCACCTCCCCCCCCCTCGGCATACCCATCCCACTAATCTCATCTTAAATAATCAGCCCATTCCCTGGCAAGATAGTTATAAGTACCTTGGTGTACACCTTGATTCCAAATTATCGTGGAGCCTTCACATTTCTGAAACTAGAAAGAAAGTGACGGCTGCACTTGCCCAGCTTCGCCCCCTTTTGGCTAGGAATAGCCGCCTCTCCGTTCGCACTAAGTTATTGCTATACAAGTCCTATATACGTCCAATTATGAAGTACGGAGTCCCTGTTTGGGGCACCGCAGCCGAGACTAAAATTAAGAAGCTTCAAGTCATCCAGAATAACGCACTGCGTATGTTTGCTAATCTGCCGAACTACGTCCAGCTAGAAGTCCTGCACAGAGACCTCAATATTAGGCCTTTTTTGGAATATGTCAAAAAAATCTCTTAAATTTCATGGAGGTCTGAGAAGCGTAAACAACCCTACGTTGGACAGCATACCTCGCTATCGAATAGGTAACCCGGGCTCGCGCAAGCGCCCCCGGTCGTTACTTACCAGATCGGTGAGAGATGTTTTCTTCCGCCCTAAAAAGCGGTTGCGTCCATCCTAGCCTTGTGCTAGACTCTAGTTTGCTGTACCCCTCCCTAGCATTTGGGAATTCGCGTTTTCGTTAGCAAGCTTCTGTTTTTGTGTTATGCTACTAGGCACCGCCCGCTCATGCTGAAGGCCCTGCGCCCTCCGGGGCGCCCCCAGTCTATCTCCCTCTTTTATATCTCTGTTGGGAACCCACTTGGGCCCCAACTCATTCAGTTTTCTGAAGTCTTGGGGAAGGGCACGACCTTGGTCGCGCCCCCCACCCCCAAGCATATCTTAGATTTAAATTCCTATCAGTTGTTTAAAAGCTTTTTATTACTCTCTCTTTCTGTCTCTTTTCTCTTCGTCTGTAGTTTAAAGGGAGGAGCCTTCCTCTCCTGGGTACTCCACTGACCCCGTCCTTGAGCCTTGAGCCCATAGGGGAGGCAATTTCAACTGCATTCGGAGCTCTGACTTCGAGGTGGTAGGACGATTTTGATTGTGCTCTCTGCGACGAACGTGACTTTTGGACCTTTCGCCGTAACCTGCGTGACCTCTCCCGCCACACCCTGCGACCTTCACGGCATCGTGCGGAACGAGCTCCCGAGATGAAAGAAGCCGGCGCTGCTTGCCCGGACCCGGACCCCCGCCACGTGGTTGGCGAACCACAGGCTTCGCACATGGATACAGATGTGAGCATGGTAAGTGCAAGCAACCATATCGACGATTCCTTGGCAGGATTTCTAGTGGATCCAGCGACTGCAGCGGAGAACCTGAGGAAGCTCATAAAGAAGTTGAACTTCAGTCTTTGAATGCTAGCTGACTCAAGAGAGAAAGAAGAGATTCAGGGCAGCCTGGCCCACACAGAAGGACTCTTGGATGGTCTAGTCAAGCAGCACGGGATTCCAGCCTATGGTGAGACCTGTCGGAGGCCTTCCTCCGGCAGTTATTCCTTTCTTAATGCCAATTCCTCTGTTGTCACCCAGCCTCTTACGACCCCTAAAAAGTTAAATGTTGATGTTAATAATGTTCAGTCTGAAAATGTTGTTAAGAGCACTCAGAGTGCCTCTAATGTTAAATATAGTAATGATAATGCATCTAAAAGTGTTAAATATCCTGTGCCTAGTAGCAATAAAAAGCACCCACGTGCTACTGATGACGAGGGATTCCAGCAGCCGCCCAAGCGGCACACTGCTAGCAGGCAGTCTGCTCTTCTCGTTAATAACCCCCCCCCAAAGCTAATATTCTTCCAGACCCGGATGTGCCGGCGCCTGATAATGCCAACTGTAATGAGGATGTTGACGCTCCTAAAAAGGAACGCCGCCCCCCCCCCCTTCTTCATCGTTGTGACCACTAACTGGTCACAGCTATAAACTGACCTTACTAAAATTGCTAAAAACCTGAGTAGTAAATTGACTAACGCCGGAGACTTTCTGAAAGTCCATGTTAACTCCAGAGAGGAGTATATAGGAGTTCAAAAATTCTTGATCGACAGGAAGGTGGAATTTAAGTCGTACCTTCTGGACAACCAAAAGCCTCTCAAAATTGTCATCCGCGGCCTCCCGATATGCACGGAGGAGAGCGACATTACTTGCGAGCTTGAGTGCTTGGGGTTCAGGCCAATTAGCGTTACGCAGTTGGCAAGGGGCCCCAAGAGCATCAGAATCAAGATGCCGCTCTACTACGTACAAATCGCCAAAAATCCAGTCAACGAGAAAATCTACTCGTTGACTAACCTTTTCAACACGATGATTAGCGTTGAAAAATATCGTGGTCCGAGGCAGGTAGTCCAGTGCTTCCGTTGCCAGTCCTTTTACCATACTGGCAACGGTTGCCATCTCCCCCCCAACTGCGTTAAATGTGCGCAGTCCCATCTCACGAAGGACTGTCCTAAGCCCTTCGAAGCACCATGTAAATGTTACAACTGTGGAGGAGAGCACCCTGCCTCCTACCGGAACTGCCCTAAGTTCCCAAAATTCAAATCCCCCCCCCCTTAAATTCCACCTTTGCCAACAAGCTTGCCAACCCGCTTCGCTCTTATGCGAATGCTACAGCTGGACGCAGCGAGGCCCCCAAAAAGGCTAATGAAGTCAACTCCAAAATTACAGCACCCAAAGGAGCGCATACTAATTATGCTGACACTGATGATTTTCAGAATAACCTCTTCCGTTTCGAGGATAGATACGGAATGGAAGTTGCTAACAGGGCATTTAAGAATGCCCTACCCTCCCTTCGGTCAGCTCCTACCGAAATAGACAAAGTAAATATTTTATATGAGAGCATCTTCGCTCTCGTAAGCCAACCTTAGCCCCCCCCTCGGCCATGGGTTTTCGCGCAAGGAACTTGAAGGATCTTACCATTGGCATCTGGAATGCCAATGGACTTAAAGGTAAAATCAGTGAAGCTAGGGACTTTTGTATAGCATATAACTTAAACGTGTTTTTGGTCCAAGAGACCCACTTCAGTCCAGGGAACTCTTGCAAAATTGCTAACTATGACTTATACCATGATGACAGGCATCTAGTTAGCAATTATCCCGCTGGTGGCACAGCAGTCTATGTTCGTTGCGGCATCCCGCACACCCGCCTCCCGCCCTATGGTGGAGGGAGAGGCCACCATCGTCAAGATCGACCTGCCGAACAATCCTGCGTTTGCCATTGTGTCGGGCTACTTCAGGCCCACTTCCACAGCGAACTCTGTCATCTCTGACCTGCAGTCCCTTTTCAAGATCTTGCCCCATGCAATAGTCGCTGGTGATTTCAATGCCAAGCACCCAGCCTGGAGCTGTCCCAATGCCAATACTCGTGGCCTCCGGCTCAAACGCTGGGCCGACGAGAATGACCTTGAGATTATCGCGCCGGGTGATCCCACCCACAGTGATAACGTGCTTGACTTTGCGATCACGAGCAATATGCCTTATACCTATTGCATGGAGGCCTTCAACGAGCTTCCGTCGGATCATCTCCCAGTCATCTACACACTTGAAATGGACAAGTTCAATATCAGCCAGCCAGCCAAGCTCCGGACCAACTGGGCTAAGTTTAAGGAACTCCTCGCTGAGGAGCTCCCCCCCCCGTTGCCAATACTAAGGGCCAATTGGATGCAGAGGTGGGCAAGCTTGAGGATATGATACGAGCTGCCTACTCTGCATCCTCTAGGCCCAAGAGCAATAGGGTGGACCAGTACAAGCTGCCGCAGGATATGAGGGAGATGATCAGAGGCAGAAACAGGCTGCGCAAGGACTGGCAGGTCAGCAGGGACCCTGCAATCAAGACAGAGCTGAACTTTGCAAGAGCTCAGGTGAGAGCTAACATCAAAGCTCCCAACAGTGCACGATGGAATACCTATGTTGAGTCCCTAACGACTGAGAACAACACCATTTGGAGGGCGACCTCACGTTATCGTAGGCACAAAACACACATTCCGACCCTTGAAGGTCCCAACTTCAGGGCTACCTCCAACACACAAAAGGCTGAGCTGCTTGCAGACAGTCTTAGAAGTCAGTTTGAACCACACCGCGACGTAATCGATCCTAGGACGGTTGCGATCGTGGATGCCAAGGTTGAACAGTTCATCACGACAGCTGTACCTTATTCGCTGACTGATGTCACCTTTGACGAACTGCAGCCCCGTATTCAAAAACTCAGAAAGAACAAAGCCCCTGGGAAGGATGGCATCACTTCTACCATGTTGAAGAACTTGCCTTCTTTGCTCTACAGCTACATAGTCAAGCTCTTCAACCTTCTCCTCCGTCATAGTTATTTTCCTGGGGCTTGGAAGGTGGCCACTGTTGCTCCCCTCCCCAAGCCAGGTCTTGACCGCTCGCTTCCGGTCAACTACCGTCCAATTTCTCTCCTGTCTAGTTTATCGAAGCTCTTTGAGTTTGTCATACTGCGTCGCTTGGACGAGTTCTGCGACCTGAGGAATATAGTTATTCCTGAACAATATGGGTTCAGGAAGAAGCATTCCACTCAACACCAGCTGCTGCGAGTCGTAGAGCTGGTCTATGAGGCGCGTAGCAAACACGAGCGCTCGACTTTGGTCTTTCTTGACCTCCAGAAGGCGTTCGATAAGGTATGGGTTAAGGGACTCATATTTAAACTTATCAAACAATCCTTCCCTCCAAATCTCATCCATATTTTGCATTCGTATCTGACCGGTCGAAGTTTTGCCGTGCGTGTTTCCGACCAGCTACCCTCCCCAAGGAATGTTCTCAGCGGGGTCCCGCAAGGTTCTCTTGTTGGGCCCAAACTGTTCAACCTCTACATTAATGATCTGCCTCGTTCCCCTGTTGTCACCCTTGGCCTCTATGCCGACGACACTGCCCTGTTCGCACATCACAAACAGACACAAGTCGTGCACGACGCTCTGCAATGTTATCTGAATGACATGACACAATGGCTGACCAAATGGCGGATTAAAGTCAACGTAGGTAAGTGTGCTGCTGTCACCTTCTCCCCCCCCTCGGCATACCCATCCCACTAATCTCATCTTAAATAATCAGCCCATTCCCTGGCAAGATAGTTATAAGTACCTTGGTGTACACCTTGATTCCAAATTATCGTGGAGCCTTCACATTTCTGAAACTAGTAAGAAAGTGACGGCTGCACTTGCCCAGCTTCGCCCCTTTTTGGCTAGGAATAGCCGCCTGTCCGTTCGCACTAAATTATTGCTATACAAGTCCAATATACGTCCATTTATGACGTACGGAGTCCCTGTTTGGGGCACCGCAGCCGAGACTAAAATTAAGAAGCTTCAAGTCATCCAGAATAACGCACTGCGTATGTTTGCTAATCTGCCGAACTACGTCCAGCTAGAAGTCCTGCACAGAGACCTCAATATTAGGCCTTTTTTGGAATATGTCAAAAAACTCTCTCTTAAATTCCATGGAGGTCTGAGAAGCGTAAACAACCCTACGTTGGACAGCATACCTCACTATCGAATAGGTAACCCGGGTTCGCGCAAGCGCCCCCGGTCGTTACTTACCAGATCGGTAAGAGATGTTTTCTTCCGTCCTAAAAAGCGGTTGCGTCCATCCTAGTCTTGTGCTCTCATTTCAGATGCAGCCTCTAGTTTGCTGTACCCCTCCCTAGCATTTGGGAATTCGCGTTTTCGTTGGCAAGCTCTGTTTTTGTGTTATGCTACTAGGCACCGCCCGCTCATGCTCAAGGCCCTGCGCCCTCCGGGGCGCCCCAGTCTATCTCCCTCTTTTATATCTCTGTTGGGAACCCACTTGGGCCCCAACTCATTCAGTTTTCTGAAGACTTGGGGAAGGGCACGACCTTGGTCGCGCCCCCCCCCCCCAAGCATATCTTAGACTTACATTCCTATCAGTTGTTTAAAAGCTTTTTATTACTCTCTCTTTCTGTCTCTTTTCTCTTCGTCTGGAGTTTAAAGGGAGGAGCCTTCCTCTCCTGGGTACTCCACTGACCCCGTCCTTGAGCCCATAGGGGAGGGAAAGGAGGCACTTCCGCTCCCCTGGACATTCAGCGTCCCAAATGTGGGGATCAAGGTAGTCGATATTGTACATATCATTGAGTTTAACTTCTAAAAAAGTGCTATGGGCGCCCATGCTTATAGTATCGACAACGGGACAGAACCTAACGGAGCTTAATATTTTTGTTTCTCACTCGAGGGCGAATAAAATGGGTGGTAGTGTCAAAAAGCCTTTATCAATCAATGACTTTGAGTCCTTCACAGCTTAACCGAATTAACTTTTATTTTGTTCAAATATTGTATTTGAAATGATTATAACCGCGAAACTCAACATATCTTAAATCAAGAATATTAATTTCCCCAAAGGGACAGGAATTATCAAATAAATTAAACTTCATTTTCCAAGATATTGACTATCATCAATTTGACATCATTTTTTTTAATTTAGTGTCATTTTTGCCAATTTGGAAACATTTTAAATAAAATGTCAAGTTGAAGATATTTTGTTAATTTATCGACAAGCATTACAGACATACAGACAAACTAATAAATTACATTTGACAAATTGTTTGATGTCAAAATATAAAACTATTGTAAAACAGTGTCTCGTGAATAATACTTACCAGAATGATACTAACACCGTTGTCACATAATATTGTACATGGAATGGAAACATATTACGGTAGTTAGCACTGTTTTAATTTCATGTATTTTTTTAAATTTATTTGAAAAACGTACAATATATCAAGAATGGTTCATGCTATTATCCCAAAGTTTATGTTATTCATTATCTAATAAAAAATTAAATAAAAAATGATATTTTATGTAACAATATTAAAGGTTCTTATTTTTTATGATTTTTTTCAAAATTTCATTTGAAAGTTTGGAGCTGGTTTCCAAATATTCGATTGCTTATAAAATCAATAGACTTCCAGTATTCACTAATTGTAATAATCGAATTTTTTTTTTGTTTGAAACATTCCATCCATTCGTTAGATATCGCATCCAGTGACTCAAGGACATACACTCTAATATACACTCTAATATACATACACACACACTAATACACATACACACACTAGTATACATGCACATACTACATACATTAATATACATGCTCACACACACACACACACAGATATCACTTTAAAAACATTCGATTCGATTTCAGGAATGTTTGAAACAAGCTCTACCGTCGAAAACACTAAGTAGAATTCGAGTTTTCAACCGCGTCATAATACTTTTCCTATACATTATATCAATATTTTTCAAATTTATTTTCTCACGAAACCCTTTTGAAATTTAATTTGATGGTAGAACCCCAAAATAAGAAATATCCCCATTTGTCCAAATTATGCATCAACGTTTTTAAATTTAAGACAATTTGCATGAAACTATCACGTCGCGGAATCCCAAGGGTTCCGAAAACCTTGAAAAGTCCACCTTGGAAAACGATGCATTATTCTAGGTATGTAGAAAAGTAACATTTATTGCTCCCACAGACCGAAAATGTCAAGCAAATTTCCTCAAAATGTCACAAATTTTGCATTTTTAAAATGACAAATATTCCTTCCTTTCAAATAATCTTCAATTTTCGTCACTGATTGTTGTACTATATAAGTAAACAACATACGGAACCTACACATAAATTTACTCCAAAATCTCGCATATAAACGTTTTATTCAAATAATAAATTCAAATAATGTGGGTGGAACATTTCTTACACTCATTGCAAAGAATCTGTGTGCAGTACAAAAAGGTCTTAAATACATGTATTTTCATAGTATTACTTTAAAACCAAAATGTACATAAAACATGATTTAAATAATGGGAAACAAATGTATCCAATCTGTCTTCCTGAACAATATCGCGGATTAAAAACAATCGTCTTTCTCTCCGCTTTTGCAGGAGTTGCAAAAATAGTGTACCAGAACTGGCGATAAAACGACGTTTGGCGTGTGATGTGAGAGAAGCTTTCTGAATTGGTATACCTTTGGGCTTATCGCGTAAGGGACGGCATATTGCTATTTTGGATTCGCCATTTTGGTGTGGAATACACGTGTGTTATGTGTGTTATTCCCACGTGCTAGTGCTTTTCGTTGGATTTACCAGTTATTGACATGGATATGAATAATGACAAGCTAGATTTGATGCTGCAGAGCAGATTGCTAGTGACTTAATCGGGGAGGATTTGCAGCCTCTCAAGGATGTGATGACTGCGTACTATGGCTCTCTACCGAAAGACGGAGTGATGGACGAATGGAAGTAGGATATCAAGACTTGTGTGAATTTTTGTGGGACCGTCTTCTATGTGATGATGCACCACATTATGGAGCTGATCAAGATTGAACAACTCTCTCAGGAAAAGCACGAACCCTCTCGGATGCTAGGTATGTTTTCACTTGTGATTTCTATTTTGATGACCCAAGATATAGAGAAATTTACTTCTAGTGATTGATTTATTTGTAATATTGTAAGAGAAGATGTAGTGTATGAAAAACTCGAGATGGGATTGTTAAACTCTGTTTAAAAGGTAGAGGAATTTAAATCCCTAGTTAAATCTAACAAAAGGGCCAGGATATTATTATTAGTTGGAACTCCCCCTAAGGGAGTTCCAACTAATAATAAATTTGATTTGCAAAAGTCTAGTGACAATGACAACATAAAAGTGCAAGATTTAGAAAATGATCGTTAGGGTTGGTCATTTTGCCGGCAAAATGGTATTTTTGCCAGGACAGTGGCAAAAACTGGAAAAAATGGCTGGATTTAAAAAAATGTACAAAAAACATTATAATTTTGTACATAATATAATTGAGACTTAAATCAGAATATTAATTAGTTATTTCATTAATATTAATTTGAGTAATTAAAATGATAAAACATAAATAAACATTAATTGATCTCCAAACATGCCTTTCAAGCAGTGCTGCAATAGAGAGAATATTCTCTAATTTTTCATTTGTGCATTCAAAGACTCGAAACAGGTTGGGAATAGATAGTGATTCAAAACTTGTTTATTGCTATGCAATGTTGAAAAAACAAAATACGTGCTCTGATGTAGAAAATTCAGTTGAATTTTATGAAATTTAATTATTTTATGTATAATTCTTTTCATAAATAAAGTTATAATTTAATATGAACTATACTTTTTTTTAATATTTATATTATACAGTAATTAATATACTTTGTATCTTCAAATTACTATTATTCTGATTCTGACAGATAGCAAAATTCGTATTATTACTCAGACTTTGTTAAAATTAACTGAAGCGTAAGAATTAGTTGTTTAATAGTTATGTCTGTTTAAACCATATATGGGCAACGCCCGGCCCGCGGGCCGGATGTGGCCCGCCCCGGCTTTTGATCCGGCCCGCAGAACATTTCAAAATCGCGCTCGAAAAAAAGTAAATAGTCTTGGTTCTCGCCAACAAGAGAGTGAGAGGGGGGGGGGGGAGCCTGAACTACGTGGGTGTTTCTATTGTCCGATTTCACCATCTTTCAAATCGTTTTGAAAATTGTCGAAAATAGGATAGCGAACTTTTGGTTTTGATTTGTAGTTACGAGCCACCAGAACCACCACCAAATAGCGCAACGGTAGCACCTCTGCATCTCCGCCTCCGATATTTGTGGAATGTCCGATCGCGAGCCCAGTTAGTTACATGTCCTACTTCTCTTAGGTTGGTGGTACACGCATCACGTTATGTTGCATGGAGATAGTTTTTGCTTCGTTTTTAAGTTTTCTTAGTTCGGAAAGTGTATGAAAATATGTCTGTTGTAAAAAAGCGAAAAGTAGACACGGAATGTCGCCAATTTCCAGAAAGATGGACTTATGAATACTTTTTTATCATGCACAATGGTCAGCCTATCTGCCTGTTGTGTAATGAATCCATATCTGTTTAAAAGAATACAATATGAAGCGGCATTATTCCAGTAAGTATATTACTCAGCATACACTCACGGATCAGTTGTGAAAAGATAAAATTCAAAAGCTAATCAACAATTTGGACAAACAGCAACAATTGTTTAATAAACAAAGGACACAACTGGACAATGTTGTGGAAGTTGGCTTCATAGTCTGTTCAAAAATAGCGAAGTCATCGAAACCATTCGCTGAAGGAGAATTTGTCAGAGTGCCTGTTAGAAATTTAAAATGTTTTATGTCCCGAAACGAAAAGAGAATTTGAGAAAATAAGCTTATCAAGACGTACTGTTGTTCGACGTATAGATATGATGGCTGGTGATATCAAGAAAAAATTGGCTGATCGTATGACTGATTTTAAAGCATTTTCGATTGCTTTGGACGGGAGCACCGACTTGTCTGATACAGCGCAACTAGCTATTTTTATACGAGGCGTTGACAAAGAATTTACTGTAACTGAGGAATTGCTGGCTTTACAGCCTCTAAAAGGGACCACTACTAGAGAAGATATTTTTCGTGAGGTTAAAAGTGCTATCGAACAGTATGGTTTGCAGTGATGCAAATTAATTGGGGTTTACACAGATGGCGCACCTTCTATGGTCGGTTTACGAAAGGTTTCATCGGAATTTTGAAAGAAAAAGCAATTGACTTGAATGTGCAAAAAGACGATTTAATGATCCTACATTGCATTATCCACCAACAAAACTTGTGTTATAAGTCCATCCAATTGCAGAACGTTATGGATGTGGTAGTAAAGACCATAAATTTTATTCAATCCCGCGCGCTTAACCATCGCCAGTTCAAAGCATTTTTGGATGACCTCTCTTCAGAACATGGGGATGTACCATATTATTGCGAAGTAAGGTGGTTAAGCAAAGGCCAAATGCTAAAAAGATTTTACGATCTTATACAGGAAATAGCTGATTTTATGGAAATCTAAGAAAAACCATTGCCTGAAGTCAGTGATCAGAAATGGTTATGTGATTTAGCATTTCTAGTTGGCCTCACGGGTCACTTAAACGAGTTGAATTTGAAGCTTCAAAAACAAGGTCAGTTGCTAAACGAATTGTACAGCCATCTGAAATCGTCCCAGAACAAAATTCGCTTGTAGGAAACACAAATGCGATCTGGAAGCTGTTATCATGTTTCGACATTATCCAGTCACGAAAATATTGATTACACTCAATATGCTGAAAAACTAAAATCACTGTCGGAGCCATTTTTTAATAGATTTTCCGACTTCGAAAACATGGATAGCTGCTTTAACCCATTTGATAGTCTGATGAAAAGTGACATAGAGAAGGTTCCGATACACCTGCAAATGGAGTTGATCGAGCTTCGGGAAGACACGCATTTTAAGTCGAAATTTGAAGACGTGGAGCAAAGTGATTTCTGCAGAACATACCTTGCTGAAGAAAAGTACCCACGGCTGAGAGCATTTGCAAGAAAAATAATTTGCGCATTTGGAGGCACTTGTAAATGTGAACAGTTCTTTTTCGTGATGAAAGCTAATAAATCGAAGTATCGAACCGGCTTACAGATGAAAATTTGGAAAACACTCTGCGTCTGTGTATTAATGGGATTGAAGCCAACATTGATTATCTTGTTTCTCAAGTTCAAGCTCAAGCTTCTCATTAATTTCTGCATTAATAATATCGAATTGGTTAAGTATTTACTTACAATCAAGTAAATACTTAATCAATTCGATATTATTCTGATTCATTTAACTTTAGCATTATACTTTATAAATATAAAATAAAATAAACAGGATCATTATTATTTTTTCACAACTACATATTATCTACGGCCCGCAACTTCATTAATATCCTAAACTTCAGCCCCCAGCTTTCCAAAGGTTGCCCATACCTGGTTTAAACCAAAGCCAATGAGTTATTTTATTGTTATTTACTCTCTCCTTTTTCATGTTCTGCATTCATAGTATTAACTAAAAAAGTATTTTACTAATACAATACAAACTTAATAGCATTTAGATTACTGTTTCAATGATGCATTGTACATTCTAAGTTATAAATAAAACATTAAAGTTATATATTATTAGAGTTAAATTTAGTAAAAATTAAATTACATTCCCGTAAATAAAACTTATCTATTTTTGCCACTGCGGCACAGAGTGGCTAAAATGTATTTTTGTCAGGACGGTTTTTATCGTTTTTTTCCACCTTTGGCAAAAACGTGCCAATCCTGATAGTGATAATGATGCTGTACTGTTAATAATAAAAATGTTAAAATTGCTGATGTAAATAATAAAAATATTAAAACTGTTGATGTAAATAATACAAACAAAAAGTTGATGTTGGAACTGTAAGCAAATATGTCGAATTTAAAGTTGTCAAAGAAAATCCGAAAACGGCTGTGACTAATGCTGCAGAAAAGTATAAAGCTGTAGAAAAAAAAAGATACCCCAGCAGAATGCTTTTCTTTTTTATAAAACTCTCAGATAATTACCAAGCCCTCTTTATAAAACTAAACGAGTTGACGAGTAATAAAGTTTCTGGAAAGCTGACAGGAGAAATTTTATAACTTATACCCAAGGATGCTAACACCTATAGGGCTGTTCAGACATTCCTGATCCGTGATAAAATCCCCTTTCATAGCTTAAATCCAAAAACGGAGAGACGAAAAAAGGTAGTCTTGAAGGGACTACCGTTTTTAACATTGAGGAGTTAAATCTTGTACCAAATTTCATTCGAATTGCTCCATTCGTTCGTGAGATATCGTCTCCACAGACTCACTGACACTCACACACACAAACAGACATCACTTCAAAAATGTTCGATTCGTGATCAGTGATGCTTGAAACGTACTCTCCCGTCGAAAACTAGAATTCGAATTTTCGACCCCGTCACAATACTTTCCTTGTACATTATACTATGTATATAAAGAAAGTAATAAATACACTTATACATAAATATATTTTTCTTTCATAAATTTGCACTCCATTTTTTTTTTCTTCTTTTAAATAATAATGTAGGCTACTGGGTTTTAAATTTCCATAATATTTTAAAAAGGCATTTTGCTTCATAAAGGAGGGAAACGTTTGACTTTGCTCGTAAATAATTTCTTTAGACTACCCTTTCCGACTGACGCCAATGGCACTAATTCTCAGCGATACAGTCATAACAAACTGAAGCAGCTTCTTAATGGGCATTGAAAATGATAAAGCGCACGAAAAATAATAAAGCATACAGGCTTGTTATTTAGCTTGCTATGCTTGAAACCATACTGAAGCATTTGATTGCATAAAAATTAAAATAGATGACTCGAAACTAAAAGAAATTCTCAGCAGAATTCGCACATAGTAACGGATTTGCTGTCTTAGCGGTGAGTTTTATAGACGCCATTTTGCATTTTTTAACAAATTAAAGAATTTTGGCACTCTATTCAGTCACCAAGACGCTAAGCAACTTCTTACTTAGTCCATTAAAACTGAAAGGAAAAGAGGCAAGTGTTTAATTTACTTTTTCAATAATACAATGTATGTGAAAACGTAAATTATTGTAACAGGTTAAAAACTACTTTTTTTGGAATAGATGGATTTTCAAATTTTGAGCATCCCAGAATACGAATAAGGTATTTTTTTCTTCAGTTATGTCTATGTGTCTGCCTATTTGGCAGGATATCTTTCGAACAAATTAAACCATTTAAATAAATTTTTGTACAATTATTTCAATGTGTTAACGTAGGTCTATTTTCAAGATTGTACAAGAGAAAAGTCTTCAACTTTTTAAACATGTTATTCGAAATCGTAAAATATTATAAGAAATTAACTATCTTAAAAATGCTAAAGATATTTTATATGCTAATTTTTATTTAAATATTATTTATTATATTCGTGACGTTGTTAGTCCCTCGGGGGGGGGGGGGGAGCAAGTTAACCCCACTCCCGTATGGGGTACATTGTCAAGCCTGGTATCCATCGAAATATTTTTTTCGAGACCTTCAAAATGAAGAGTACCATTCTATAATTGATACAAATACAACAATACAGATTTTTCAAATATTTTCTTGCAAAATTTAGAAAAAAAAAATCCCAAGCTGCTTAAAAATTATTGAGGTAGAAAATCGAGCTGGGCTACATTCCAGTTAATCTTTATTTTCTCATACTGAGAATACAGTATAGAGAAAGTTTTGTTTTCGCGAAAATTTTTGAATTCCATATTTGATGCGAATATATAATATAAGACCTCCTGAACACGTTTTGACTATTTTTGGAGTGATGTCCGTCTGTCTGTATACATGTCTGTGGGCGATTTCTTGGTACACGATTGCTGATACAAATATATATGGATTTTCGGCAAATTACTGTCAGTTGAATGAAATTGAAAGTATACCGTTTGTTATCCTGCTGCATAATTAAACAATAAAAGAAATCCTGCAATGTACTCATTAAAGTAAAACAAACAGCACTGGCGTTGATAAGTTTTTATTTACATCTAGTGCAAAATGATTAAGCTCAAAATGACATGACAGCATTTTCATAAATCTGCTGTGCCAAAACTGAAAGTAATAAACGTGGGCATTTACAAAATTAACTACATAAAATTTACTCTTAGATGGGCCCTTTTCATAAAAGATAATTGGATAGCAACTATGAGGGAAATGGCTTTCAAATATTTACATTTTATTTGGAATACCTGTCGAAAAATTTGAATGTGTGTGTGTGTGTGTGAATAAATGACCTATTTAACATTTTAAATTCAAGATCAGGATAGTTCAATAATAGTTCTTTAATAAAAGTATTTAAAAATGAAAAAATCATAATAGGTTTCATTCTCATTATCATTTTACTGAGAAAACTTTATAACCCTTTCACAATATGTAAAACAAATTAATTGAAAATGTGAAATTGGAAAAATCAGGATTTTAAAATAATTACATTTATTAAGGAATGCCGGCAAAAGAAAAAAAAAAAAGAAATGAATGCACAAATCACCTATTTGACATTTTTGATTTAATGGACTATTTAACATTTTAAATTCAAGATCAGGATAGTCTAATTAATTCCTATAACAAAAGTATTTAAAAATAATAACTTATAAGTGAAGCTCTATTCATATTATCATTTCATATTTATCCTTCTATAATATATAAAAACATTTAATCCTTCTATAACATATAAAAAATGAGGTCGAAATTGTCCCCCCCCCCCCCATCATGACCTAGAAGGCTGAAACACTTATGGAGTCAACTACGGAACATAACCAAATTGAACCAATTTTCGGATAAAACGAATATTTTCGACACTAAGCGCCATGCATTGTTAAACAAAATAGAACTTATTAAGAAAACATTTGCAATTTAATTTTTTGTTAGTTTCTCTGTTTTTAACAAGTTTTAATACTAGTGTAGCTATATAAAACTTATACATGTACTGCTTATGTAAAATAGCTTATACTAACTAAAATTATTAAATACTAGAACGAATTATCCTCGCGTTGCCCATATTCTAAATAAGTGCCCGCTACTTAAATAATACAGAGACGCCTTTGATACGCCAAAATTAAGCTCCTTTGATACGCCCTAAACAAACACAGTTAAGAATAAGAATGAGCTGTTCGTTCAGCAAACAAACAGTTCGCTCTTAGTTATTATTAAAGATGCATACTGTTCTACCTGTGCTTTTGGCGTGAAGAAAAGGGCTTATAGCGCCTTCGAAACAATTGTCGCCTAACTAACATGCCTGCTTTCTCCTAGAAAGTTTTGTAAGCATTGTGATTTATTGTATTTTCTTTTACATAATTGTATCTTTACGTAAATATATTGTATTTTCTTTTCTACGGAAGGTATGTATTTTGTTCTATATTTGATTTCGAAAGTACTTTTGACTAAAAATATCCGTCTGTCCATGTCTAACAAATTACTGTTATACAAAGCTTATGTCATGTCCATTATGTCATATGGTTCCCTAATACGGGGCATCGCTGCCGAAACTCATATCCGGAAACTTCAAATTATTCAGAACCGCTCTTCGTTATATCCTTGAAGTTCCTTTTTATGCCAAACTCGAGGCTCTTCCTGATGATCTCAACTTTAAGCCCTTTTTGAAAATCATTCAAAAACTTTCACATACATTTTTGAGAGATCTTGTGACAGTCTCAAATGCTACAATCCCAAAGCCTGACGGTCTATGACCCAAGAAGCACTCCAAGCGACCGAGGGCGCTCCTAAGAAGGAGACCCGTACTTACGCGCCAATCGCGGACGCACCTTTCAAAACCTGTAGCATATTTGCACTACCCCATCCCGACTCGTTATATATATTTTTCTTAACTAGTCTTCGACCTCAAGTTGACCCTTATCCTTAGCTTTCGGATATGGCGACAACGACGAGACTCGTCTATCCTTACTGATCACCGTTCAAGGAACCTATAATCCTTTCCCCTCTTCTCTTCACCGTATTTATTTTAATTTTATTTTACGGCATTATTCAAAATTTTTTATTTAGACTCTAATAGGCGCTGCATTAGAAATTTCCTAATGCAGTGATGAAGAGCAAGCACCTTGTTATTCTAAGTTTTCTCTAGTGTCAAAAATATTTTTTGACAGTAGGGAAGCTGCTATAGAGTTGAGTTAGCTAAAAAAACGTCAGATGCCAAGTCAGGTGAGCACCACACGAGTTTTCCTCCTGAGATTTTAGTTGACTCTTAGCACTTTACGTTACTAAAAATGGATTTTACCTCAACCCAGGGCCGATCCTAGCAGGTGTGCAGCGCGTGCACCGCACGCGGGCGGCCAAAACAAGGGGCGGCCGTAAGCCGCATATAGTTCTATCAATCAAGCAAAATTTTTTTAAAATTATAATAAGTCGAATAAATATGCTGAATTTTAAATAGTTATTGAAAAATCAAAATAAATCCTATAATTTAAAAAAAATAGAATGTTAGTGCACAGTGTGTTGGTTCATTGTCCATTAATGTCTACTCTTTACACACATCCTTCATTTGATAGCAAAATTCGTGGCAGAAGCCGGCAATACGGCATAGAAAAGGATACCAAATTTTAAATTTCTATCTAAAAAAATAACCATTTAAAATATCCATAAATTAAAATAACCATTTAAAATCAAAAAATCATCCATATCGTTCCACCAATCCATAAATATAATAATTTCAAATACATCACCACAATACAAACCACCATAATTCAATCATTTAAATTATTTAAAATATCCATTTAAAAATATCCATTTAAAATATCCATTTAAAATATCATATAAATATAATAATTTCGCCCGATGTATAAAACACTTATGCTAGGCTCTTAATTCATTTAAAACCGAAAGCGCGGTCTCCATGGAGTCGGGGAAGAAACTACTGCGGATAGGGGGGAAGTGCCGTGGAAGAACTGAGCCGAAAGCCGAGAAATTTAAAATCATGACGTCTTTAAAATTGTTGATCCTGAAGGTAATTTTCATTATTTCTGGACCAGATTAGACTTGTAAGAATGCCAGATATTTCAGCTTTCTAAAAATGTAAATTATTAGTCGAAATTATGAGTACTTTTCACTATGCGAGAATTTAAAAACCAAAAATCGCTTTTTTGAGCCAAAAGTGCCTTTTGTTTTAAAATCTTTAAAAAATATTAGACATCGAAATTAATTGATATATTTTTACTCGCAATTGTCTGTTCTTTCCGGTGGTGTGATTTGTTTTTTTCTACGACAAAGGCAAAAAACGGTCGAAATCGCATAAAACTTTAAATAACAAAAAAAAATTTAAATTTTAAAAATCGGTTTTCACGTGTCCCCCCCCCCCCCCCGGTCTCCGATTGCCAAATTTCGTAGCTCTCGGATGCGCCGTCGCTGAACGTATAGTGTATAAGACAGACACACACTCACACTGCCTTTTATTATTTAAGATGATTGCTGCGTGGGAAATCCCACACGCCCGGTTTGGGCGCTATAAAAACTTAGTATGTTCATGAAACATAAAGTTAAAGGCTGTCGTGATCGTATAGGTTTAATCTGAAAATTAAAAAGTAATTAAAAGGTTTGGAAATGAGGACACCGATTAGATTTAAAATAACAATAACAAGTTTATTTACCCAATTTAATATAAAAATATGATAAGATTTGAGCTTAAAAGTTGCTCCCTTAAAATATTAACACATCGTAAATAATTAACCACTAATTCTACCATATTCTTACTCACAATTCTTAAGCCCCCCCCCCGGGGCGGGCCACCCAAGATGGTGGTTTCGGATGTTGGCTCTGTAGCCTTGATCCTCCAAACTGGGGGGTAAATTAATCCGGGGGTATCTCAACCTCGCTGCTGATGACTCACGGATGCAATCGCGGAAGTGACGAGGCAGTCCCCGGACTCTTCCAGGTGGCCGGATCACGGGACTGTGGCTATTTATGCCCTGAGCCCAGGTCTGGCCGGTGACCGGAGTCGGGCCCGGCAGGTGCCTTCGGCCCCTGCCCGGTGAATGATTCCGCCGTGTTTCGTGACCGAGGTTGCGGCTTTGCTGGAAAAGAGATGAAGTGGTTGCGCCTCGATGTCCCACTGAAAGCTATAAACCTTTACAGGTTAGCTGGGCTCGCAGGTATGTACTCACAATTCTCAAGTATTAAAAATAGTCACCCACTTCAAAAGGTTATCTTTTCTTTAAATTACAGAGTATTATTTAGCACCAAAATACATATTTCGAGAGTCTGACTTGTGACTTTTAAAACAACGCATTTGGCTTGGGGGCCACAATGCAAGATCATTAATCCCTTCAGGTGGCGATAATTAAAAGAGAGGAGAGAGAGAAAATCAACTTAGAGTAATGCATGAATCCAAAGGCCTACCTTCTGTTCTGAGTCCAGAAAGAGTTCGAGTGTGATGACATGACGAAGACCGGCGAAACATCATCTCGCTCAGGCAACGATTATACAACCTCACTCTATCAGCTCGTAAAAGGCACTCTCTAACTTTCAAGCCAAAAAATTGTCTCTCTCGAAAAATCTTCAAAGTCGATTTCTCCTCCCTCTTAAATTTTCATTCGCTTCAAGGATTAAGCCTCTTTAATATTGTTGGAAGGTGTAATGTTGCTGTTTTACCAGTGACTAGACCATGACAGGGGGCTTAGTCAGAAGCCCCTGAATTATCGGTGCAGCTGGTCAAGATACCAAGCTCCGGTGGGACACCTTGGTCCGGGTGCGCCCCTTACCACCCGTGGAGCGTTCCTCCATCTTGGATGCGCCTCCCGCTGGCATGCCGTCCGAATCCACTGACCGTTTCCTTTGCAGGTGGCCAGAGGGGAACCATATACATATTTGTAACAGGGCTAGGGACCGTCCCTTGCAGGTCGCCTTCCTCTCCAATATTTCGCAATGTTACATATTTTTGGAAAACACTATGTGACAATGAATACGAGGGCAGTGATGAACCAGTTTCAAATCCCTTCCAGCAATTCAAGACTGCTTTCTATTTTGCAGTTCTTGATCACGCGATCTCTTCGGTAAATGAAAGATTTACCTTATTATCTGAGTGCCATTCAATATTCTGCTTTCTGTACGAGTTTCACAACAATTCTAATGATGATCTTATGAAAGCCTGCATGGACTTAGATATTAAGTTACAGGTGCAGGAGGAAGGAAGTATTGTGAAAGATATAGACGGTATACAACTCTTTAATGAAATAACTTCATTCAAAGATATTTTTCCAGGTAAAAAACAGCCAATTGAGATATTAGAAATTATAGTCAAAAATGATCTCATTCCTGCATGGACTTAGATATTAAGTTACAGGTACAGGAGGAAGGAAGTATTGTGAAAGATATAGACTCTTTAATTAAATAACTTCATTCAAAGATATTTTTCCAGGTAAAAAACAGCCAATTGAGATATTGGAAATTATAGTCAAAAATGATCTCATTCCCTGTTTTCCAAATTTTGCTCTGGCAATAAGAATTTTTTTAACCTTACCTGTTTCTGTGGCTTCAGGTGAAAGAAGTTTCAGTAAATTAAAAATTATTAAAAATTACTTGAGAAATAATATGACACAAGAAAGGCTTTCAAATTTGGCTATCATCTTTATTGAATCCGAAATATCTGAAAAAATTGATTTCACCGAAATTATTGACAAATTTGCTTCTCAGAAAGTCAGAAAAGTTATTTTATAGTTAATTATTAGGTAGTATTTGTAGAAGGACTGATTTATATACTTTTCGTTTCACGAGATTTATGCTTTAGTACTTTTTTGTATTAGATTATATTTTCTGAGTAAATACTGTTGTTTTGCATTTCTAATTATAAAATGTCAATTTTTATTTCAAAGGTAATATTTTTGTTTCTTTATTATTTTGTTAAAGTATTTTGTCGCTATTATAACCTATTAGCTAGCCAAGAAATAAAGTTTTGCACTTCAAATTTTATTTGAATTTTTATTAATGTTTTACTTTTTACTTTTATACAGGTAGATGAGTTTATAACGTCAACGTTAAGTATTATAGTCAAAATATGAAAAATTCTTTAGAGGGGCAGCACATTAGATCTTTGCACGCGGGCGGCCGACACCCTAGGATCGGCCCTGCCTCAACCTCGGCCCCACACCGGTACATTTGAGTTACAAGCTACTGAGGCTATTAGAAAACACCCACTTTCTGATATTGATGAGGAGGGCTTTCAAAAAACCCAGGAAAAACATACCGCACGTGTTAAACACGTGCGGTATGTCCCCCCCCCCCCCTCCTCTACATCTGTTACTACCGTCAAATCCGTACCGATGTACCCTCGAAGTCTTCCAGTGCCTACCAATAGTGAATTGATTAAAGTCAAATTTGAAAAAATACAATTAGTGAAAAAATACACAGCTTCAAAAGGCCTCAAGACGAACACGCCACTCTTATGCGCAAACCCCGAAGACCACTGAAAAAAAGGAAAAAAAAAAATTATGACGTGGATCAGATATTAATTGTTAATGTAAAAATCAAACGCTACCGAGGGTGCAAGGGCGCTACTCTGTGTTTTGTTGTTAGAGGTGGTGGCACTTATCAAACGCTTGCCATTTACAGCCCAGGTGCGTAAAATGTGCCAGGGCGCTCCACTCGAAAGGCTACCCGAAGAGGAATGAAACTAAATGCTTATGTGCCAATTGTGGGAATGACCATCCGGCAAGCTACAGAGGATGTAGCAAGTGCTGCGAGGTAATTACCCTCACGTTCGATCTGAACGCTAAAAATACTTAAAATGTTCATGGAACATTAAGTTAACGGCTGACATGATCGCAAGTGGTTTAAAACTGAAAATTAAGAAGTAATTAACAAGATTTGAAATGAGGACACGGATTAGATTTTAAAAAATAAGGAAAAACAAGTTTATTTACACAGTTAACATTTAAAATAAAAAACATGAAAAAGTTTTGTTCAAGACACATGAGCTTGAAAGTTACTCCCTTAAAGTATGAGAACATAGCAAAATATCAAAAACATCATAAAACCTCTTAACACTAATACTACTCGTAAATCCTAAATACATCATAAATCTTTACTATATCGAAAATCATTAATCCTCATAAGTCATTAATATATCAGCAATCCTCAAACAATAATTCTACTTGTAAAAAACATTAATATATTGCAAAACGTTATACCCTCCAGGTAGCAATAATTTAAAAGAGAGAAGAGAGGAAGAGACATTTCAAAAAAGGTGTTGTACGTAGCAGTAGGCCTCACCTTTTCTCTTGGGCCAAACGGCCATACGTGCTCTTCTGTAAACGGGGACCGGAGAGCATTTTCGCTCCGGCGAGCTTTTTTAGTATCTCCTTACTAGCACTCTCAAAAGGCACTCACTCGATTCCTTCTCTCTGAAAAAAACCTCTTTCCAAAATCTTCCAATTTTAAGTCTCCTCCCTTTTAAATATTATTGGCTGTCAGGACTGAAGCCCCCCTTAATATTACTGGCGGACACTTGGATTTCTCATTTTCAGTGGCCAGTCCATGACAGCAGGGTTGGGTCAGTAGCCCCTGAATTATCGCTTGCAGGTGACAGGAGTCCCACGCTCCTGCGCGAACCTCTGGGCTTAATTGCGCCCCCAACGACCGCTCCCCCCCCCCGTTGTGTCTTCATCTTGAACGAGACCACCCACAGGCAGCTCCACTGACCCTTTCCTTTGCAGGTGGCCAGAGGGGGACCCTATACAAATTTGAAACAAGGCTAGGGACCGTCCTTTGCAGGTCGCCTTCCTCTCCAAAATGTCACAATGTCATATATTTTGGAAATCACTATGTGACAGCAAGCTCCCCAAACCAAAAATATCGCGTAATTTTATCGGCAAATTTAAAAATGGCGCTTGATCTTCTTCTACGACCTTGACCGTCCGACCTACCCGAATGTGTAAGGTACCTGTTTGGACGGCCGGGAGGTGCTACACAATTTATACCGGAAGCCAGTGGGAGAGGCATCCACAGGGACTGTACCTTCATTCCCCTACCACCAACCTCTCGGAAAGACTTACGGACTCGCATGTTTCGCGTGATCATACTCCGCGTGAACACGGCGACAGAGGCGGGAATTGAACTCTGAACGTCCGAGTGCAATCACTGCGCTCTAACTACTGGGTTGTCGCGCCCGGCGCTCGCTTTTGTGCAATTATTATCACGCTCTTTGCGAAGAATTATCACTTTCCAAGCGAGAAGCCAGTCCGAAAATGTAATTAATGGTCTCACTGAAGTTTCAGTCCGACATCCCGAAAAGGATGGGGCAGTGACGGCAGGTTGGGTGCTCAATAGAACATTGCCTGTACGGCATCTACAACCACAGATAACTTGTTTAAAGCTCCTTCGGCTTCCATTTCACGATTCTTGCAAACTTAGCGAGGTTGGTGATGTTTATGTGTAACGTCGATGACACGGCCCCGATTGCACAACACAACCAAACACAAATCGTGTACGAAGCCCTTCAAAATTATCTTCACGTCCTGACGCAATGGCTAACAAAATGGAAAATTAAAGGTAATGCCAGTAAATGTGCTGCCGTTACCTTTTCCTCTCCCCGTCATACCCCAACCACTAATTTAATTTTAAACGACGAACCTATTTAGTTGCAAGTACCTTGGAGTGTACTTAGATTCCAACTTAACGTGGAAACTTCACATTTCTGAAATTAGTAAGAAAGCGAAGGCTTCACTAGTCCAACTACGCCCCTCTCTTGACTGGAAACAGCCGCCTGTCAACCAAAAATAAGTTATTTCTATACATGTTCTGCATACGCCCAATATGTCGTACGGAGCGCTTATAGCCGAGATTTACCCTAGGATGCTTCAAGTTATTTAGAATAATGCAATGCGTATGTTTATTAATTATCCGACCTACGTCCTCGCTTTTGGGAATTCGCGTTTTGTTGGCAAGCCTTTCACCTGTTCTTAGTTAGGTATCTCAAGCTCAAGGCCCTGCTCCCTTCGGGGTGCCCCTCTGTCTCCCCACCTTTCCCCTTCTCTGCTGCTAGCTCGTTTGGGCCCCAGCCCTGTCACTTCTGAAGACTTGTAGAAAGGCATGATTTCGGTCATCGCCCCCCCCCCCCCCCCCCAAGCACCTTTTAGCTGTTTAATTTCTCTTCTTGTAATTTCTTTTCTGATTTTTTCCTTTTCGTCTGAAGTTTAAAGGGACGATTCTATCCTCTCCTGGGCACTTCACTAAAACCCCGTCCTTGAACCCATCTACGTCCAATTAGAAGTCCTGCACAAAGACATCAGAATTAGACCGTTCTTGAAACACGTTCACAATCTTGGCAGCTTAGACTCCCAAGCAACCTTTTCTTTATTTAATTAAGCTTCCTTATTTTCTTAGCATCCCTTTCCTTAGATCTTGACCTTTATTTTATACAGGGGATTAATGTCTGGAAATTAAACCCAGATAAGGCACCCCTTTAAAATACACATACGTTCAAAATATTTCTCTAAAATTCCACCATGGTCTTAGAAGCGCAAATAATTCCACACTAGACAGTATCCTGAGGTACCACCCCAGGAACCCGAGAGCGCGTAATCGCCCTCGGTCGTTACCTGGGCGCCAAGTACGGGTTATCTACCTCCGCAGTAAAAAGCGGTGCCTAGTATAGTTTTATGGCTTCTCATATTTTTCTGACGTGACTTCTAATCATTCTGTATCATTCCCTTGCTTTTGGGAACCCTAATATAGTTGGTTAGAATTCCACCTGTGTCCGCTAGTATTTACTCAAGTTCAAGGCCCTACGCCCCTGTCCCATCTTATCCTACTTCTACTGGAAGCACACTTGGGCCCCAGTTGCTTCCTTTCTAGAGACTTGGGTACGGGTTCGACTTCGGTCGTTGCCCCTTTAAAATACCCATACCTTGAACGTTCAAAATATTTCTCTAAAATTCCACCGAGGTCTTAGAACCGTAAATAATCCCACACTAGACAGTATCCTGAGGTACCACCCCAGGAACCCGAGAGCGCGTAATCGCCCTCGGTCGTTACCTGGGCGCCAAGTACGGGTTATCTACCTCCGCAGTAAAAAGCGGCGCCTAGTAAGTTTTATGGCTTCTGATATTTTTCTGACGTGACTTCTAATCATTCTGTATCTTGCTTTTGGGAACCCTAATATAGTTGGTTAGAATTCCACCTTTGTCCGCTAGTATTTACTCAAGCTCAAGGCCCTACGCCCCCAGTTTCTCCCTTTCTAGAAACTTGGGGACAGGCTCGACTTCGGTCGTTCCCCCCCCCCCCCCCCCCAAGCACAACTTAGATTTAAACTATATCCATTTTATGAAGCACCTTTTCCTTATTCTTTATCTCTTCGCTAGAAGTTTAAAGGGAGGATCATATCCTCTCCTGGGCACTTCTCTGCCCCAGTCCTTGAGGACTTGTGGGATGTTTATGTGTGCAAAGAGAGTTTTGAAAACTTGAAAGATTTGTATCAACCAATTATATTACTGTCCAATTACTTTCATTTCGATATTACGAAAGTGCATTCTCATTAGTTACAGCTGTTATATCTTTATTAATTTTGGAATATACTGAACCAATCAGTGAATTTGATTTCACGTTTAAAACTTTGCTACAAAATAGCAACCCCACCCCAAATTCACTTCCGTCTCTTCATTTGTGTCGGACGGACGTGTTTGCATTGCTTTCTTTCAATAGCACAATGGTTAACGTAAGTTAATTTAAAATTATTCTCTTATTTATCTAAAATTATATAGGTTAATATAATTGAATTGCGTACTGCCACAATAAAACTTTGTATTTTATTTTTTACTTCTCTTTTTTTTTAACTAGTTTTGATTTCCCCTTCTGGACTCTTAACGGTCCATTTCTGTATATCGATTTAGAATACTTCTTTTTTTTTGTTGAAATATAGAAAAATATGTGTAGAATTTTGTAAATTATTTTTAAAAAAAAAGTAGAATATTTGTTCCTTATTTAATTCTATTTCCATATATTTATTTATGATGTATAATTTAGTTTTATCCAAAACCGAAACAATCTATATTCTAGCATTTAAACAATTTATTATAAATAAATTTATTCTACAAGCAGTTGAATTCATGATGTAAAACATTCTATAAAGAAATCAGGCATCTAATTTTCATATTCTCTCTAAGTTTCTAAGTTTTGTTCTCACAAGCAGCAGTTTTGCATATCAATCTATTGTACTTTTTTTCGCTAATTTGATCCTAGCTTCTAATTTAACTCTAGCTTAGCTTCAAAGATGCTTTTTAGCTTGAGGTAAAAAGCGAGTGCACGCACTCTTAAGTCGTACTACGACCGCGCAGCGAGTTACTTATCCTTTGTTCTAAACGGGAGTCATGTTAAAGCGTTGCACGGTTTTTGAGAATTCACTATACTGTCCAATGTAATTTTAATCATGGGTTTGCATCTTAAATTCTGGCAATATAAGAAAATCAATTGCCTGTCTTTCACTATTGTCTACACATTTGAAAAAAATATCGCCAAATTGGCGACATTTGAAAAATGCCTCCAATTAACGAAAATGATCCCTAATTGTTAAAAATTCAATATCGGGAAAAAATTAGTTCTGTGCCTTTGATGACTATTTTTGCAATGTGGGAATTTTTACATTTTAGATTCGAAATATAACGAGTTTCGCCGACTGCGGCACTAGTTTGTAAGATCTAGAGTTTCGCAAATTAATTACACTTTGAAAGTTGGAGGAGGGTAGATGACCCGGGATATTAGGAAAGTAACTTCAGTGGGGGAAAACACATTCTCCCTGCTGTTTACTTGATACTCTAAACTTTCGGTTGAGTCGGAAAGCCTGGGTAATGTAAGTGTAATCGCAAACAGTTACCCCAACTCGTGAATTTCTAGACGGAAAGTATAATGTTTGATTATTTCTCGCAGTTTATGGATTTAAATTACATATATATAGGTATTTAATAACTGAACATTTTCCTACATTTTTGGATTTTTCTATTGCAAAATATTCTGTGTATGAAAATTGCTTAACACCCAAAGTGTGTCACTACTACTTTGTTTACAATCAATTAGAATTTTAAGGATTTTATAAAATTTTGGAAATGTCCCAAGCACCGCAGCTGGTACACCTTAATTTGCAAAGTATTCCAATTCAAACATACAGAACTATAATTTTTTACACTTTCCTACATTTTTGGATTTTTCTATTGCAAAATATTCTGTGTATGAAAATTGCTTAACACCCAAAGTGTGTCACTACTACTTTGTTTACAATCAATTAGAATTTTATTGATTTTATAAAATTTTGGAAATGTCCCAAGCACTGCAGCTGGTACACCTTAATCTTCAAAGTATTCCAATTCAAACATACAGAACTATAATTTTTTACATTTTGCACAAAAATGAATTATTATTTTTTATTTTAAAATCTTTGTAATGTATGATTACATAACTCAATTCACATCCTCAGTACTAGAGTCAGTCCTAAAGCACCTTTTCCCATACATTATTTTTTTAATTATTCAAAATTGAGTAGTTCAAAAGTTTAATCTGTCTAATTTTCATATTTGTTGCATTAACTATTTCAGCGCTTATTTCAAGCTAACCATGCAATTTGTGACCTTAATCATTGCATCTAGTCTACAGTTTTATTTGGGCTTCTTCAAAAAGATCCACAGATCTTCTATTGGCAAGATGATACTTTGAGTTACTGGGATAATAATCAGCTTTTCAATTGTTGAAATGAGCCTTACTGTACCCTCAGAACACAATACAAACCTTTGAAGACATTTGTGTCCACTCTTACTCAAAAAATATTTGATCAATTTTCATGAAATTATGTAGACTGCGGATTTATTTGTTGATTAAATTTTGTATATTTATATCAGTATGATTTCACATTATGTGCCTCAATTTCAGTTTCCTGGGTGGTGAAAAGATTATAAAAATTTGCGGCTTGTTGGGTTTTATGAAAGTTGCCCATCTTATTTTATTTGAGTTTGAGCAGATAAGTAAAATTTTTTCAGTGTTTTAATGAATTTTAACAGTTTTATTTTTAATGTTAATATATGTAGAATAATAATTAATGTCCTATGAAATATTTCGATAAATGGGCTAGAGAAGTTTATAATTGTTAATAAAAAATTCCTTTTAATTATTATTTGACATTGATTGCATTTCTTGTTATGTTTATTGTCTAAGTTGTGATTTACTCTGAACTATACTTTCAGTGTATAGCAGCCAGCATCAATAAACTCGGTCATATTAGAGTTCTTTAGTTCTGAATACCTATGAACTTTTTTATTTATGCATCAATAGAATATTAATTTTTTATTTGTACATTAATAATAATTTTTTGTACATTTGAACTTTTAATTCAATTTCTTTGTGGTAACAACTATAATGTTTCAAATTTCCTCTAGCATTTTACAAAGTATTTTATTTTAAGAGTTTCTCATTTTTATGTATGAATTTAATTTTCTTTCATGTTCCTAGGTATTTACTTTTTTAGTAATTTTATCTTTAAACTGTCTTTTATATGGACTATTATATCTGACTATATCAATTTGATTATTTTCAAATTTATTTAGAATCCTTATAATCTTATTTGTATTTCAAAATACTATTCTGATTTCTATACTATTTATAAAATTTCTTGTTTTTATATGATGGATTGTTAACAAATATGGTTTTATTAAACATATTAAAAAAAAAAAAAACTCTTTTAATTAAAGTACAAATTTTTTTATTTGATTATATTATTCTTCCTAGTCTTTGTACTAAGTAAGTTTGACACTATACATTTTTAATCATCATACTGAATGATAATATTGGCTGTTAATTGAAAATTAATATTACTTTATACATTATTTTTATTGATTAATGTGTGCAGTAAAATGAGCTTCATTATTATTTTATATTGTATATTTTCTGTTACGTTTTGAATCTCATTATAATTTATTGTTTTCTAATTCGGTTTTGAATTTTTATTTATTGTTTTCGAATTATAAAAGTGGGCATGTCTGGTTATTCAATCAATTTCCTTTATGTATTTCAAATTTGACTTATATTATTAAATGTTATATATATATAAAAAAAATAATTAATACAAATTTATAATTCTTTGTACTACATAAATATCCATCTCTGGTAATATTTCATTTTTTCAGCATATGAACAGATGTGTAAGTAGGAATTCAGATTTTTTATATATATACGCTTTTCTAAATACTTTATATTAATTGATAATTCATGCAAAATTTATTTTATATCTCAAAAATTATTTTATTTCATTGAATGTTAATTATTACTATGAATTACATATATGCACAGAGGCACAAGTAGGTATTCAGATTATATATATATATACTGTATTTTAATATTGATTGATAATTCATG
The DNA here is from genome assembly GCA_951213105.1 of Amaurobius ferox. Taxonomy (NCBI): domain Eukaryota; kingdom Metazoa; phylum Arthropoda; class Arachnida; order Araneae; family Amaurobiidae; genus Amaurobius; species Amaurobius ferox. The sequence goes on along the minus strand of OX578147.1, from coordinate 54,436 downwards.
CAAAATTTATTTTATGTCTTAAAAATTATTTTAATGTTAATTATTACTATGAATTACAGCATATGAACAGATGCACAAGTAGGTTTATTATTACATTACACCTACAGTTTTTTTATTACATACACCTTTCAAAATGACTTATTTTAATATTAAATCATGCAAAATGTATCATATATCTTACAAAATATTTTTAATAATTACTATTTGCTATAACATGTATTAGTTTATTTAATATTTGATTTTTTATTGTATTTTCTACTGTGATTTTCATTTTATTATATAATATGTTTTTGGATATATATATATATATATATATATTTTTTTTTTTTTACGAAACTAACAATACACACACCTTTGATTATTCAATTAATTGATTTTGTGTATTTCAATTTTATATTACATAAAATGTACAAAAGTTTTGTAGATTATTTAAAACTATAAATTTTCTTTGTAGCACAACTGGTATACAGGTAATTTTTCTAACATTATGCTTCTTTTTGAGTTGTCACAATTTTATCCTTTTCATAAAATTTTGCTACAAGTTTTATATTTTGTTTTCAGGCAATAGTCTAATTATTTCGAAATATGAATCATGAATTTTATCCTAATATTTTATTTATTATAGAATTTGCATATATATATATATATATATATATATATATATATATATATATCAGGGATGTATCTACAGTGGTCGGTGGTTGTTGGGGTTTCCACCACTCAGAATTTCCGACCACCACTCAATTGCCGACCACCACTCATCCAAAAAAATATACATATTATAATTACATTTAAAAAAAGTTATATTCAATTTTATAAAATGTTTTTCTTTAATATAACAGTATACAATACTAATACTGTTTGTGTGTGCGAATTAACGTGAAGCTCGTTTCGAAATTTTATATTCTCAATTATAATTGTTCTGGAAAATCAACCACCACTCGCATTTCTCTAGATACATCCCTGATATATATATGTTAAATTTTACTTGACTGCTGAATTTATTTGCATATAACATATTAGTGATATGAGTATTTACTGTATATGAACCATGAATTTTATCCTAATATTTTGTATAAAGAATTTTCACATATATGTTAAATTTTACTTCACTGCAGAATTTATTTGTATATAATATTTTTAATATATTAGTGGTACGAGTATAAATCACTGTATATGAATCATGAATTTTATTCTAATATTTTGTATATGTATTAAAGAATTTTCACACATATATATATATATATATATGTTAAATTTTACTTCATTATGAAATTTATTTGCATTTAGTATATTAATGAAACAAGTATTCACTGTATATCAAAATGAGAATGTTCTTTTTCGTTTACCTTTTTTCCCCCAAGGCTTCCATCATTTAGTGAACTATGATTTTACATAAGAAATCTTTTTATTTATTCTTTTATAAAATTCTTTATTCTTCATGATCTATGTTGATAGACAATAATGTTTTATAATTTAAATTTTTTATGCTTTTCTGTTTTTAATTACTATATATCGTGATTTGTTATTTTATCAATGTATATTTCTCACATGTATTGTTTTCAGTTTATCATTTTCCAAACTAAAGTGACAATCTCATTTCAGTCTTTGCTTATAATTTATCTGTGTTCTAGCATGATATATTCTTATTTATTCTATTATAAAATGGATTATCCTATGTTGATAGACAATAATGTTTAAAAATTTAAATTGCTGACATTTTTCTGTTTTTAATTACTATTCATCATCATTTGTTATTTTGTCATCTATGTTTCTCACATGCATTTTTTTTAAGTTTATCGTTCTTTTAAATTGAAGTAATAATTTTATTTATAGTAACATGTATCATGACATGTATTCATTATTTCAGTTTGTTTAGTTAAAACTCTTTTTTTATTAGTAGAGCATTTCATTATTAGTAAAGTTATAAAAAAAACTATCTTTAACTTTTTGAATTGATTGTTTGGAAATTAGATAAACAGTAGTAATTTATTAGATGATGCTATTAACTGTTGCATTACATAGGAGTTTTTATTTATATTTTGTGTTTGAGTTAACAGTTTACATTTTCATTTTTATCACTCTTTAGTATGTGTTGGTTTTATTAAAATTTATAATATATATATAAAGATAAGGTAGTGAAATAAAAATCACTTACTTTTATAACATCTTTTTATCGGTAGCGCCTCTTTCCTTGAACGTTTTATTTACTAAATAAAGATGACAGGATTTGCAGCACGAATAATTGCTACTATAATAATTTTAAATTATATTTTAATTATACATTGTTTACTTTACAATATTATGTACAGAGGATATTATATACATTGAGTTCTTGCAAGAGTTCGACTATAAACGTCAGAGGCTGTGAGAGGAATGAATGTTTTTGAAGATGAAGGGTTGCAGGAGGTTAGCAAGAAAGTGAAAGTCACAAATTGTTTGTATTGCTCAAACGGCGATTCATCACAGATATCCAACACCCCTATTTGATGTGAGTCGTATTGAGACGAATTTGGTTTCTAAGTGTCTAAAATTGTGGTCTTCCAAGTGGTTTTGTGAGTATATCTGCCACCATTTCATTGCTTCTGCAGTACTCTAGCTCTATTTGCTTCTTTTCTTGGAGATCCCTTAGGTAGTGATACTTTATGTCTATGTGTTTTATTCTTGAACTGTTTTTCAGTGGCGGCTCGTGAGCGAGATGTAGTGGGAGGTGTTCATCTATGTATTTATGTATATATATCCCTCAGTTTATGCCAACTACGTCTTTTAGACTTCGAGTTCGTCGTTTGTCTGGCACTGATAAATTAGTCCGGCGTTACCTCGAAACAGCTGTATGCCAAATTATTATTTTACTTGTGCTGATATACGTGTGCAAGTTTCCTTAAAATGAATAAGAACCTATTGTAACCATGGAAATTATTTAAATACATTTCTAAATAAATTTGTATCAAATTCGCAAAAATTAAATACTCTCAGTCGTATGCATATGCAGTATTTTTTTATGATTAGCTCAAATGCTTTTACACCCAGAATGTACACAATTTTTCTCATATGCACTCTATGGCTAATAGTTTTGTACCTGATCGTCCTTGTAACCCAAACAGTAACATAATTAGAGAGCGAAAACCAACTAAATCTACATCCGTTTATATGTAGAAACGGAAGAACTATTTTTAATACAAGTTTAAGAATGAATTTGGAATTTGCAGAAAATTCTTATGCTTTATGCTTATCTCTATTCGTCTTTAAAATGATACTAGCGAGTTCTGCCTGCTAGCAGTCACTATATATAGCAATCGGTTTTTATAGCAGTAAGTAGTTAGCTCGTTGTGCGGGTGCAACAACAGTGGACCAAAGTAGAGTGAGCAGATCGAGTGGGGCCATTGTAGAGTAGAAAATACAGTATGAAAATTGCATCAAAATCGGAGCAAGAGTCACTAAGATAGATAAAAATGTAAATATGAAAAAGAGGAGAGTCTCCCCTCTTCCACCACGGTTGTTTCATATTACATAATAACAGACGATGTTTGTGTGTCGATGTGTGTGTAAAGTCTGTAGCAGAAAATGTAAACATCGTACGGCCTTGAAATGTCGTACATGGATATTTCAGGAACCAAGGCGATGCATTTTTGTAACACCGAAATATGAAATTGAGGCTACTTAAAGTAAAAGTTATGCCCAGAGGGTTGCCATAGTAATAAGGTTGTATATCTCAATTAGAAGGCGACATAAGAAATTTGGGGGGGGGGGGCTAATCTGGATATACATATTTATTGTGTCAGTGCCCAGGGAGCTGACACAATAAATATGTATATCCAGTTCACATGAACAAATGGTGCCAGGACTATAGCCACCAGCAAAATCAAAATCGTTCAATTAAGAGCCGAGATGTGAAATTAGAGGGGGACTACTTAAAGTAAAAGTTGTGCCCAGGGCATTGATATGAAAGAGATGTATATTCAAGTGATACAAAGACCGTAGCTACCAGAAGATTGAAAACTGCTCAATTTAGGAACCGAGATGTAAAACCGTGCAGGCTAGTTAAACTAAAAGTTACGCTCAGGGCGGTTTGAATAAAACAATATGCATGTCCAGGCGATACATGTATAGATAGTGCAGAGACTATAGCCACCAGTAGATTCAAAATTGCTTAATTAGGAAGCGAGATGAGAAATTTTAGCACTACCTCAAGTAAAATTTACGCCCAGGGAGTATCTGAGCAATATTGGTCTTCAATGAAATTAGAAGCAAAACCAGGGGGATTGAGTAGTCGCCGGTGAAGGGGGGGGGGGAGATTTTAAGGAAAACAACGTCAGATTAAAGAATCAAGTATCAGGTTGAAAATTGATTTTTAACATTCTTTGTAATATTTATAACTTTTTCAATCTTTAATGTTAAATAACTGAAAAAATAAGACAGCTGAGTAAGTCAAGAAACACACCCCCTCAGACAACACATTTCTGAAAGTGTCACTAAAAATATCCACAGGCATGCCACAAATACAATTCTCGTGACTTTTAAACAATTAAGAGGTCAAACACATTGTGCTTGATCAAGGGGGTCCGTGCGGCCCCCCTTAATAGCCGCCCCTGCTGTTTTTATTGTTTTGTGATAGTATGATGCAGGATTTATTGTCTTCATACAGTGTTATAGGTAGAATTTGCTTTAGTCCAAGATCGTCTGTTAGTCCAATTAACCATTATTGTATTATTTCCAATTTGGAATATGGAGCCACCTGTTGATTTTCTTGATATCTTATTTCCCCAGTCGACATCAGTGTATCTTTTAAGGACTGGTTCTTCGTTTTTGGAGATTAGGAGTTTCAGATCTTTTGTAGTTACTGGATACTAGCCACCTTTGGTGACCAGCCTATTTGCTGCCCTTGAAAATTCTGACCGTGGCAAACTCGCTGGTGTGACCTACCAGAAAGGTGTAAGGTAACTATTTGGATGGCCAGAAAGTGCCACCCAATTTAGACCGGAACCCAGTAGGGGAGGCATCGACAAAGACCGTACCCTCCTTCCCCTACCACCAATCTTTCGGAAGGACTTACAGACCCACATGTTTAACATTATTGTACTCCACCTGAACACGGCTGCAGTTTTGGCAGTGGCGGGAATTGAACCTAGGCCTACTGAGTGCAATTCCCACGCGCTGGGCTACCAGGCCGTCTGCAACAATCTTCATAACTTTCTTTTTATTCACCTAATTTAGAACAGAACCCAGCTTCCCCTACCACCAACCTCTCGGAAGGACTTACGGATCCACATGTTTAACGTGATCGTACTCTGCATGACCACTGCGGCAGTTTTGGCAGTGGCGGAAATCAAACCTGGGCAGAGTGCAATTCCCGCACGCTAATGTAAATTTTATTATGACATATGCTAAGCTCTTAATTCCATCATCCTCATTCCATCGTTACATCCTTTGAAATATCCATAAAATTAAAATATCCATCGTTCCATCATTTAAAATATCCATTTTAAAATTATTTTTAACCATTTTTAATTATTTTTATCCTTTATATTATCCATATTATTTTTATCCATTTTTAAATTATTTTTATGATTTTAATGAATTATTTTTAACTCTCTCGTCTAAATCAAAACCTTACAAACTGCAGACGATTTTCAGGACCATCTCAAATATGCCACCGAACATTCGCATGCAAACCGTCACTATTGAAACACCGTGCTTCTGCAAGAAGTGGGAAGTCGATCTCTTCTTTTGCGGAAATTGAAAATCCTCGAGAAATACGGCTATTTATAATTATTTCTTGACCAGATTGGGCTTGAATCCCTGATGTTTGAGCTTTCTAAAAATGTAAATTATTAGTCGAAATAGTCTGTAATTTTCCTGATGCGAGGATTTAAAAATGAAAGTTCGTTTTTTTGACCTGAAAGTGGCTTTCGTTTTAAAATCTTTAAAAAATATTAAAATTTGTCCCTAAGATTTAAAATTGATATATTTTTACTCGCAATTGTCTGCTCTTTCTGGTTGTAGGATTCTACGATGTCTGGATAGTGGAGAAAAATGGCCAAAAAATGGTCGAAATCGCATAAAACACTAAATAACAAAACTTTTAAAAATCGGTTTTCATGTGTCCCCCCACCACCCCCAGGTCTCTGATTGCCAGATTTCGTAGCTCTCCGATGCGTGGTCGCTTGCTTTTTATTATATAGATATCGAATATATGTTCCATTTGAAGATTTCGCTATTGCGTATTCAGAACCGTGATGTCCTCTGCACCTCCCCAACTGCTGCTGGTGAAGAACTTTAGCAATTTGCCGTGAAATTGAAATTCGTAAATTCTTAAACTCTCGATCCTGCAGCTATTTATAATTATTTCTTGACCAGATTGGGCTTGTAAGAAAGCCAGATCTTTGAACTTTTTAAAAGTGTAAATTATTAATCGAAATTATAAGTACTTTTTCCGATGCGAGGATTTAAAAACCAAAGTTTGTTTTCTTGAGCTGAAAGTGACTTTCGTTTTAAAATCTTTAAAAAATATTAAAATTTGTCCCTGAGATTTGAAATTGATATATTTTTACTCATAATTGTCTGCTCTTTCCGGTCATGTGATTTGTTTTTTTTTCTAACGACGTCTGGATGGTGGAGAAAAAAGGGCAAAATACCGAAATCGCATAAAACATTAAAGAACAAAAAAATAATTAAAATTTTAAAAACCGGTTTTCACATGTGTCCCCACCTCTCCCGGGTCTCCGATTGCCAAATTTCGTAGATCTCTGACTCGCAGTCGCTGAACTTATAAGACACACAGACAAACATTGCCTTTTATTATTTAAGATCTTATTACTTTTTTTATGGCTATCCAAACTTTTTGTCTAGGTTTTTCATTTCTTCTGCTTAGTAAGTTGATTGAGTTTGCAATGTCTGGCCTAGTAATTGTGGCTATGTATAGTAATGTCCCTACTGCCAATAACACCACTTAATTTTCAAATTGGCCTGTTTTGAACCAAAATCATTTTCGTGTTCCCTTATAATACCATTATTTTTAAACTAATTCGTATTTTTTTATATACAGTCGAGCCACTTATTTCGAGCTCTTATACAGCGAAGTATCGGTTATTATGAATTTTTTTCTGTCCCCTTGGAACTGCAATATTAAAAACAGTGTTAAAAAGATCGCATATAGCGAAGTATTGGAGCATGAATATCGGATACTGCAAAGTTTTTGTTCTGGTAAGGAACCGAAAACCCCTTTTTTTGCAATAACTTTAATTGAAAGGAGAACCTTGTAAAGAGGGAAAACATTCCAAAGTCAGGCTATTGGCACGTCTTTGCTGCAATATGAACGGGTCAGAAAAGAGGAAGATTTTAGTTATAGGAGAATCAAAAAACCCATGATGTTTCAAGAATTGCAAAAATCTATCCGTAATGTACCAGAACAATAAAATGGCCTGGATTATTTCCGTAAATTTTGAAGAGTGACTGAAAGGGTTTGATGATGAAATGTAAAAAAAAAATAGGTAGCTGCACTGCTCATACTATGAATATCAAACTAAAAACATTACAGTGTGTCTGTTGCTTTTCACCGAATATTACATCAAAACTGCAGCCTTTAGATATAGGCATAATAAAATTCATAAAAATGTATTACAGATCTCATATTATTCGACATGTTCTTTTGAATCTAGAAACTGATCTACATTTTGTTGTGGACATAAAATTACTTGCCAATTTTTAGATGATGCCTGGCGTTTGGTTCAACTGCAACCATCCAAAACTGCTAGAAACATGCAGGATTTTAGGAGGACTTGGGGATTCAGATTTCATTTTTGAAGCTGATCCTGAAGAAAGTTCCCTGTGGAAAAATTTACAGGAAAAGGGAATTTTGGGTGGAGATGATTATGTTGCTAGCGATTGCAATGTAGAAATTGAAGCACAAGAAACAGATGATGACATTAATGCAGCAGTGTTACAAAATACTTCTGATAATTCCAAAGAGGAAGACATTGAAATTGAACTAAATAGACTATTAGTGATATCAAAATCTGCCGTGGACATTCTTCAAAATTTGTGTGCATTCTTTGAATCCCGTAACATTGACTGCAGTAATAACTAAAGTGCACTGGAAAAAGAATTATGCAAATGCATTGTAAATTCAACTGTTCAAAAGAAAGTTACAAACTTTTTCCCTCTTATGTAATAAAGTTTTAGCCTTCATATGAAAATTCTTTTGCTTTAGAACATGTGGATAAGTCCATTTTTTAACACTTTACAACTAAGTTGAAAAGTGTTTATGACTTTGTTCATTCTGTCTGTCTGTCTGTCTGTCCGTTAGCACGATAACTGCCGTAAAAATGACTTAATCAAAATGAAATTTTAGTATGTTGTTCAGACGGTCTGTAGAACCTATGGGAATATAAATGAATAATATCACCCAATTAGTTTTGGATTGAACCCGGGTCGAAAAAATGAAATACATTGAGCCCTATGGGACCTAATTTTTCAAACATTTTTTAAGCGGATTTAAAGTTCACAAATTGCTTCAAAAATTTTAGGTAATATTCAGATTGTTCCATAAAATATATAAAAAAAACATTCAGTGAAATATATTCAGTAGTTTTTTAAATAAAAATTAAAATAATAATTACACCTCTTATATGCAGCGATCACGTAACCATGATATGAAACGATCACATGACCCACTTCAAAATGATATATGGCATCCATCTTGTTTCAAAATCGTGATTTAAGTTCTTTTTAATTCATATTGAGTGTTGTATCCGTCCTAAAACTACTTTATTTTTGCTTAAATTCTGTGCATCTACATACTGAAACAACGCAATGACAATATATTTGAGTTTAAATGCTCATCTAAATTTGATTATTTCTACAACTAAGCCTATTTTTCACCTATGTAAAATCTAAACAGCAAAATATATAGAATGAGTTGTATTAGAATTCCTGTATTTTTTTAACACAATAATTTAGTCCATGGAGTCTGCATGGCTGATATGAATGAAATATTAATTGATTTCATAAAGAGAAGGACGATTTTTTTCGATGAAGTTTCAAGCATAGAGTTTAATTGTTTGTAGCTCCATGGTCTTAAACAAAATGTTTAAATAAAATAAATTATTATAGTATTGTGATGAATGGGAGAAAGTTATGAATGAAATCCTGTTTTTATAGAGAAATCCAGGCGTGTTATTTTTTCAATGACGTCATTTGAATTAATTTCAGTTGTTTTCGATGAAGTTTTCAAATATAATAAATTATCGTAGTATTATGATAATTCTAAAACTATTACCGAGGAATGTATAACATTTTAGAGATGTTTAAACCAGGCAATTTATATTTCAATGCTGTCATTTGAATGAAGTTCATTTTTTTCGATGTAGGTTTAAGTTTTCAAATATAATAAATTGATGCAGTATTGTGATAAGTTTCAAAATATTACCGAGAAATGTATTGCATTTTAGACTTGTTTAAATAAAATTGCTTTGAAGTTGGAAAGTGTTTCATAATCAATGCTTTAAGCATGATTGATCTTTCTTGTTCATTAATATCTCGATAACCCCTGGTTCTAGAAACTCAAATCATAGACAATTTTAAATGGGGCTATTCCAAATCCACCCCGAAATGTTTATCAAATTCGGTGCAACCATTCCCCTGTAATGATAAGGCAAACACACACACACACATACACAAATAAACAGACAAATAAACATATTTTCAATTTTATTTATATAGATTTTAAGAAATTTTATATTCGCCTTTGTTAACGCAAAATCTAGAACTATGAATACAAGTTTTTAAAATTTGAGCGAAAATTCGAAATTTTGTATTTTCTTAACATGACAGCATAGGACAAAATTTGACATAATCACACATCAAAGGGGTACTCAATGATCACGAAACTTAATAGTTTCACATTCAATCGTTGTAGAACAAAATATCCGCGATAAAATTATCCTGTTTGTGACATCATCTTCTTCCCTTGGAGACATGTTACCCCAGGACGGGGGAGGGGGTCAAATTTAGTATCAATCAAAAGGTGTTTCCAAGCTTTTTAAAATGAAGGGTAGCAGACTATAATTGTGATCATTTAGACCACCGATAGTTGATTTTTGAAATGTTTCTTGTAAAATGTGCAAAAGAAACATCACACAAGCCACTTAAAAATGGATTCTGGTATGTGAAAGTCCAATGGTGCCTTGCTCCAATTAATTTAAATCGTGTTAAGTTCACTATTTTCATCTACCCCCCCCCCCCCCAAAAAAAATGTTGAAATGATGACCAGAGATCAATCGGATTTATTTCTTAGAGATTCCGGATACTCCAAAGAACAAAACAAGAAAGATCAATGATGCATAAAGCATTGATTATGAAACACTTTCCAACTTCAATGCAATTTTATTGAAACATCTCTAAAATGCGATACATTGCTCGATAATATTTTTAAATTTATCACGATACTACATTAATTTATTATATTTGAAAACTTAAATCTTCATTGGAAAAAAATGAACATTATTCAAATGACGGCATTGAAATATACATTGCCTGATTTAAACATCTCTAAAATGCGATACATTCCTCGGTAATATTTTTAAAATTATCATAATACTACAATAATTTATTATATTTGAAAACTTCATCGAAAACAAATGAAATTTATTCAAATTACGTCATCGAAATATAACACGCCTGTCTCTCACTATAAAAGCAGAATTTCATTCATTAAATTTTTTCCATTCATTTCATTCATCACAATACTATAATAATTTATTTTATTTAAAAACTTAAGACCATGGAGGTACAAGTAATTAAATTATATGCTTAAAACTTCATTGAAAAAATCGTCTGCTTCTCTATTTAAAATCAATGAATATTTCATTCCTATCAGCTATATTGCAGACTCCATGAGCTAAATAATTTTGCGTTAAAGAAATGCAGCAATTCTTATACAACTCATTCTACATCTTTTGGTATTTACATTCTCCATAAGTGAAAATTAGGCTTCGTTGCAGAAATAGTCAAAGTTGGATGATTATTTAAACTCAAATATATTATAATTGCATTGTTTCAGTATGAAGATGCACAGAATTTAAGCAAAAATAAAGCAGTTTTAGGACGGATACAACACTAAATATGAATTAAAAAGAACTTTAAAAATCACGATTTTGACACAAGGTGGATGCCATATTTTATTTTGAAGTGGGTCATGTGATCTCTTCATGTATAATAGTCACTTGATCTCTTCATATACAAGGTGTAATTATTATTTTAATTTTTAACACTTTACAACAAAGTTGAAAAGTGTTTGTTCATTCTGTCTGCCTGTCTGTCTGCCCTTTAGCACGATAACTGCCGTAAAAATGACTTAATCAAAATGAAATTTTAGTATGTTGTTCAGACGGTCTGTAGAACCTATGGGAATATAAATGAATAATATCACCCAATTAGTTTTGGATTGAACCCAGGTTGAAAAAATGAAATACATTGAGCCCTATGGGACCTAATTTTTCAAACATTTTTTAAGCGGATTTAAAATTCACAAATTGCTTCGAAAATTTTAGGTAATATTCAAATTGTTCCATAAAATATATAAAAAAAAATTCAGCGAAATATATTCAGTAGTTTTTTAAATAAAAATTAAAATAATAATAACACCTCTTATATGAAGCGATCACGTGACCATACTATGAAAAGATCACGTGACCCACTTCAAAATGATATATGGCATTCATCTTGTCTCAAAATCGTGATTTTTAAAGTTCTTTTTAATTCATATTGAGTGTTGTATCCATCCTAAAACCACTTTATTTTTGCTTAAATTCCATGCATCTACTTACCGAAAAAACGCAATTACAATATATCTGAGTTTAAATGCTCATCCAAATTTGATTATTTCTACAATGAAGCCTATTTTACACCTATGTAAAATGTAAACAACAAAATATGTAGAATGAGTTGTATTTGAATTGCTGTATTTCTTTAACACAAAATCATTTAGTTCATGGAGTCTGCACAGCTGATATGAATGAAATATTCATTGATTTTACAAAGAGAAGGACGATTTTTTTCGATGAAGTTTTACGCATAGAGTTTAATTACTTGTAGCTCAATGGTCTTAATTTTTAAATAAAATAAATTATGATGGTATTGTGATGAATAACATGAATGGGAAATTATTTATGAATGAAATGCTGCTTTTATAAAGAAAGCCAGGCGTGTTATTTTTCTATGACGTCATTTGAATGAATTTCAGTTATTTTCGATGAAGTTTTCAAATATAATAAATTATCGTAGTATTATGATAATTCTAAAATTATTACCGAGGAATGTATCACATTTTAGAGATGTTTAAACCAGGCAATTTATATTTCAATGCTGTCATTTGAATGAAGTTCATTTTTTTCGATGAAGGTTTAAATTTTCAAATATAATAAATTAATGTAGTATTGTGATAAGTTTTAAAATATTACAGAGGAATGCATTGCATTTTAGACATTTTTAAATAGAATTGCATTGCAGTTGGAAAGTGTTTTATAATCAATGCTTTAAGCATGATTGATCTTTCTTGTTTTTTATTATATTGGATATAACGAATAATTTTCAGTGTCCTGTGTGAGTTCGCTATATGGAGGTTCGAGTGTATATATACAATATGTATAATACTTGCCTAGGTGCATTGTATGGAGACAGGAAGTATCTCTGTAGCAAATTTCGTTGTTGTCTGATGCTTCGATTTTCTGCTACAAACATCTTTTATATAAAATCAATATTTTTCTTTAAAAATGTGCTTTTTCTTAAAGCACACTAAACAATTCTTGAATTCGCGATTTGAAATATGAAATTGTGATTCAAAATATATTCCCTTTCAATGTTCTGTTTTTTATAAACTAAGTATAACTCCTGTTTTTATAGTCGTGTTTTCAGTTATTGAATATTCATTATAGATAAATCCAATTATCAGCCTCACATTTTAAAGCAGATTTTTTTCTTATCAAATTATTTTAATAGCTGAAGTGGCACTACTCACTGGGATTAAATAGAGTGATGGATGGAGAGAATGCAATATCAAAGTAGCTGTTCTGTAGAATTTCAGGGTTTACAGTGGCCATCAAGCTTAGAAGCAACTACCAAACAAAAGTAGAGCTGAGGTCCAAGGATACAGACACCAATGATGCAACTGAGGAGGTGCTCAACACCAGAAAAGGTTTGATTGAATATGATTATGCATGAAATAAATTGTTTCAATAAAAATATTTTGATGCATTTAATTTATGGGAAAAAAAAGATTGTTGTCCCATAAAACACAAAGCATTTTTCTACATAAATTTATCCAGAAGGAAGTGGATAAAAACCCTTAAATCTTTAACATCGTGAAAGATTCAGTGTTGTATATTACCAAAAATTTGTTGATATAAATATTAAAAATTAACTGAAATGTTGCTCCACTCAACTTTCTCATTCAACAATCCATTTTTAAGTAGCTTGTGGAGTTCACTCCTCCCCCTTCTAAATTTTATAGAAATTTTTTGGAAAAATCTGTATTGTTGGGCTGAACTATTACAATTGTAGCATGTTACCCTTCGCTTTAAAAGGCTTAAAAAAAAATCTTTCAATTAATGCTATACTTGACAATAGACCTCCCGAGTTAGTTATGTGTCTCCGAGGGGGGTTAATGGCATTGCCAGAACCTACAGAACTTCTATTTTTCCTATTTTATTTTAAATCGTAATTTCCTTCCTACTTTTCTGATGATCTCAGAAAGGAAGTTATAAATCGATAATCTGTAGAATTTATCTCATCATTAAAGGGGGGGGAACCCTAAAATACTTATATTTTTATTTTCTATTACCTCTTATTACCAGTATTTCATTAACCCCTTGCCTGTGCCACCCGAATCCAGTTCGGGCAACCCTTCTGCTCCAAATTTGGAATGCCCGAACTGACTTCGGGCAAGCGAAAAATCAGTGTTTCTATTCCGTTGATCCCGAATTGAGTCAGTTTTGTCTTACCAAATGCTTTACAATATAGTTCATTGTTTTTCCAACAGATGGCGATACTTGTCCACATTTTTTTTTGGATGTAGGCGGGATATAAACCGAGTTTATTGTAAAGAGTGTGATGTCGGCTTGTGTGCTGGGTCATATTTTTCGTATATATCATACTATAAAATATTTGTGAAATTCTGAAAAATGATTCTGTGAAATGATTTGTGAAATTCATAAAATTATTTGATTTATTTTGCTATAATTAAACTATTTTGAGTAAAATATGAATATAATCCATTAATTTTCCACATGTATATCAAAATATTAAATATAGTAGTTATTTCATATAAAAATTTATATTTTTACAAAATAAAATTTTTCTAACCTTTTTAAATGTTATAATAGACAAAACTGAAGCATAAAAGAAATTTTCCATTTTTGACCCACTTTCCTGAAATATACTCCACAGGCAAGGGGTTAATGGAATCAAAAGTAAAATTAAAAAAGCAAAACATCCACTTTCACCTCCTAAAGTAAAGAAATCTGTAGGCATGCATTTGAAGATCTGTAAAAATATGGAAAATTTCCAATTTCCTTTTCTTCCATTTTGCTTTCGTTTTTCATCCTGTAATTATTGCACATTAAATTGATGACACTTGCCTATTTTCATATTTTGGTCCATTATTCATGTTAAGTTTTTATTTATTTTGACATATTTATATGATTGTACAATTCAGGAATTCTTATGTAGTCCTAGGGATCCACAAGTATATATATATATATATATATATATATATATATATCCATTTCCGCCCTCTAAATATTAGTCATTAAATGGACTAAACTAGCGTATTTTTACATAAATAGTGTGATTGCACAATTCAATTTACCAAGAGGAATTTAACAGTTTATCTAAAAGAATATAATATTATTTGGTGATGAAAGCCATATTATTTGTTCCTCATAATAATGCTGTACCGGAATGTATATTCTGTATTTTTAGAAAATATGGGATTGATTTTAAGCTACATTTGATTGCAGACACATTACACCTTTTAGTACTTAAAAAAATATGTCAAATGTTCTTTAGTTTTCATGGTTTGGGAATAATTTGGTTAAACCAAACATATTCTGTTTTCTTAAGGATTTTGAAATTTCTTTTTGTTCAGTAATAAAAACTAATGTATTCAAATTATGTTTGTTTAATTATAATGTTAATAACAATTTGAGCATTTCATATTAAAATATATTTAAAATGTTTAATTTTTTAACTAAAATTAAAATTAATTTTTTAACTAAAATTATAAAATTATTAATTATAAAAGTTGAAAATATAAAATGTTATTCAGTGACAGCCAGAATAATAATCAAATATTATTCTGATTATCATTGCAAATGATTTTTTATCTTAAATCGAAGCACTTGTATCATTACTTAAAGATTACTGAAATGTTCCTGTCTAGATTACTGAAACTATAACTGAGAGGTTGATATTTTTAAAGGGATTTATTTTAAATATCATCATTTGGTTACTTTTATAATTTTTTATAGTTCTATTGTGCTCTAGTATATTAATAAATATTTTTCTAAACGAGATAATTTTTCACATAAATAGTGCGATTGCACAATTTGGTTTGTATACATATCCGTGCATTGCTGGGATCCTTAAGCATATTTTTCCATCTGTAATAATGCTGTGCCGGAATGTATATTCTGTATTTTTAGAAAATATGGAACTGATTTTAAGCTGCATTTGAGTGCAGATACATTACACCTTTTATTACTTAAAAAAATATGTCAAATGTTCTTTAGTTTTCATGGTTTGGGAATAATTTAGTTGAACTAAGCATATTCTGTTTTCTTAAGGATTTTGAAATTTCTTTTTGTTAAGTAATGAAAACTAATGTATTCAAATTATGTTGGTTTAATTATATTAATAACAATTTAAGCATTTCATATAAAAATATATTTAAAATATTTAATTTTTTAAATAAATTTAAAAAATTATTAATTATCAAAATTAAAGATATAAAATGTTATTCAATGACAACCAGAATAATAATGGAATATTATTCTGATTATCATTGCACATGATTTTTTATCGTAATTCGAACCACTTGTATCATTACTTAAAGATTACTGGGATCAGCTTTATGCACAGCAGATATACCAAGATATAGTATTTCGGCAGTACATATACTTAAAGATTACTGAAATTTTCCTGTCTAGATTACTGAAACTATAACTGAGAGGTTGATATTTTTAAAGGGACTCATTTTAAGTATCATCATTTAGTTATTTTTATAATTTTTTATAGTTTTATTGTGCTCTAGTATATTAATAAATATTTTTCTAAACGAGATAATTTTTCACATAAATAGTGCGATTGCACAATTTGATTTGTATACCTATTCTTGCATTGCTGAGATCCTTAACCCTTTCGGGACGGCGGCATTCCGAAACTGCCGTGGCCCAAAGGACGGAGCGTTTTGTTTCCGAACTGTTCCCAAAAGACGGCTAATTTTTTGTGCTAAGCCTAACTCTCGAAAAAAATTCACTAAAAATCACCCGTTCAACACAGCATTCTACTTTTTTCAGGAAGAAAGGAAATACTTATTTTCTATTTGATGTATATTTTTTATACAAATTTTCTTTTATCAAAATATTAAAAATTTTAGTGTATATATGTTTTAGGTACAGATGGATAATTCTTTGGCATGTCCTTCCGATTTTTTAAAACTGTACCATCATAAACAGACAACAAATACTTTAAGACAAGAAATAAGTTAGACAACAAATACTTTGCAAGTACAGGAGAGGTAAAAAATTTATCCAAATACAAAGTATATCCTTTTCCTAAAAGTTCACTTAGAAATGTTTTCACAACGCGTTCTCCATACCCACCATCAGAGCTTGATAATTCCATGTCCTTTCCAGTATACACAAGGAAATTCCATTTATAGCCTGATTCCGATTCTGACGATTTATATATTTTTATTTCATATCTGGACCTTTTCGAGGCGATATATTGACGAAATCCCAGCCTTCCTTTCCATGAGTACAAAGATTCATCAGTGAACACATTTCTTCTAGGAGTGTATATAGATTTAAATTTTGAAACTAATGCATCTAACACGGGTTTCAATTTATCTAGTTTTGGGGCATTACTATCAAGAGTAAAATGAAGGTAACGTAATATCAAAAGGAGACCCGGAACTCAATTATAAAATTGTTGATGCTACGAGAAGTACTCTGTTTACTTTACAGAACCATGTGTTTCACCGCTCCAAATGGAGAAATAATTCATTGGATTCTCCTTGTGCCAAGGTCAAACATCTTAAAAATACATTTAAGTTGCTTCCACGGGCATTTAACGCCATCTAGTAGACAAATAAATTCAATTGAAAACGTTTCACGTAGAAACACCGATACGTGCCAGTCGCCGTTTAGGATAAAGTTCTCTCCAGTCTGAGTGCGTGCGGTACGTCATTGAATGCAAGTTCGCAGCCGGCACGCGGGCGTTCCAACTGTCGCGAAAGGGTTATGCATATTTTTCCATCTGTCTCCATCCCTTAATTATTACTCAATAGGCAATTTAAACTTGCTTATTTTCATATGTTGGTCATTTTAAAGAAATATTTTGCATAATTAACTTTATAAAATTATTGTTACGAATGTGTTGTTGTTGAGACCCAGACCGTCCGACCTACCAGAAAGGTGTAAGGTAACTGTTTGGACAGCCGGGAAGTGCCACCCAATATAGACCGGAACCCAGTGGGGGAGGCATCCACAGGGACCGTACCCTCCTTCCCCTACCACCAACCTCTCGGAAGGACTTACGGACCCACATGTTTAACGTGATCGTACTCCGCGTGAACACGGTGGCAGTTTTGGCAGTGGCTGGAATCGAACCCGGACCTACCGAGTGCAACTCCAGCGCGCTAACCAATGGGCTACCGCGCCCTGTTACGAATGTGTAAAATTCTTCTTGGATTGCGTAAAAGGCATCTTGGCATGCAGTCTCTCAATAAAGAAAAAACATATTTACAGGCAACTATTGCTATTATTTGATGGTAGGGTTGCCTGACCTTGGCAACATTTTCTGTGACCTTTGTTCCAGATTTGGTGAAGTATCGCAAACATGGCAAGTTTCTGAAGCACAGGAACTTTATAGATTTATTTATTCAATAGTTTCAAAGGTACTCCCTGTTTCTAGGGATTTCTATGGAGAGTACATAAGGCAATCATCATTTAGTGGGTTACAGTATCATCACAGAGTTGACATAGTATGAGTCAAATTAAATTGTGAAATGTCAGTGTGCCCACTGGCAGCGCTCCTACTATCCATGGGAACATGAGAGCCATGCACCTCTCCTAATCAATATAATTATTTACTATATGACTATCTAATGAAACATATATGTTATATTGTCCCCTAACAAAAGGCAATTCATTTACAATCTCCTAACAAACCGTATGTGTCCTACTAATAAATAGTGGAACTTACTTAAATTTGAATAAAGTATATTAAAATAATAAGTCCTACAAAGTGACAAGGTTTATTAAGGAAATGAACTTAATTTTGCAAGATACTGAATGTTTAACAATTTGGCGATATTTTCGTTAATTTAGTGATCAATGTGGTGACATTTAAAAAAAAAATCTGATGTGGGCAGCACATGACTTTCCTTATATAGTGCAATGAATTTACTACTTTTACAGTAAAAAAAAAAATAGATTACAGTACAGGATCTATTATCCGGACTGCTTGGGACTTCTAGCATTCTGGATAAGGGGTTTTTACGTAATTCGGAACACTTCTAAAATTTACTGGAATGGTCTAAAATGTTATAGAAAATTATAATTCATTTTAAAAACATGTATTAAATACAGAATTTTTATAGTCCATATGAAAAGATATACTTGGTTAACTAAAATGCAAATTTCATATAATTATAGTATCAAATTTAGGAATTAAGAAAATTTTTGAAAGAAAAAAATGTCTGAGAAAAGTTGATTATACAGGGTAGTTATTAGAAGTCTTTTTTTTTTAGAACATTTCAACTAAAGTGGGCCCTCACCATATTCATCTAATATTTTAGCAGAAGCACCTTTGTTCATATGTTTCAAAATATTTTAAAGTACTTTTAATAAAATTAAGATGAGAAGGATGTTCTTTTGTAATTGAAACGAGAAATTCAACTATGGGTGCAAATATATCTTTCTAATTTATGTTCTTCAAATGTATTTTTAATAAGCCTTATAATTCTAAATGCCTGAATAAATAAAAAAATTTAATTTCGTTATCCTAAACATGTATCTCAATTTCATCAACAATATGTTTAAAGATAATATCCCAGCATAAAAAGCCCCAAAAATATAAAAATATAAGTGGATAGAAACAGATTGAAATATATCGACAATCGTGTTTACATAAAAAAATTCCGCGATATTGCTAAACTGTTTTTTATAAAATACTAATTAATAAATGTAGCACGTTAAAACTCCATAAATATACTGCAATGGAAATTTTGATAGGGTCAATTTTCGGTTCAAAATAGCCATTTTCATCCAAATAATAGGATTTCCTTGAAAATGATTTTGATATTGGAATTCCATCAATGTTTTTTAAAATATTAAAGATGTGTATATTTCCACGGAGATGAAAAAAAAAATCAGGTCTTTCCGAGAAAATGACAAGTTTATTGCTTAGGTTAAGTATTTAAAGACCAAGACCAAGACCAAGACGCTTCATTTCGGGCTTCCATGGGACAAAGTCCCTCACGCCCACATCAGAAAATATGAAAGTCCACTATAACTGATTTAGCAATATGCGATGGTACATTTGTGCACTCTTTCACTGAGTGAGGTGCTGCGTGAGAGTTCTCTGGTGATGTCGATGTGGATCACTGATGGCGATGTTGTGCCATCCTCGTCTTGGTACGTGTTGAAGACTAGACTGAGTACTGGGCTGTGGCAGCTGAAAGAGAGTGGGAGGGCGGGGCCAGGGTAGGCGGCCAATAGAAAACTGCAGAGTGCAGGGCCAGTTAAATTTAAGTTTAAGATGCAGAATTTCTAAGTTTGAGTTATTTTAAAGTTTATGTGGTAATTTACAATAATGAATGATATACAAGTTGTATTTAAAGGTTTTAAAAAGAGATATAAATGATATAATAATTTGAATAAAATGAGCGAGTAAGTTTTCCTATCATATAAGTTCCGTCACGATGCGAAAAAGAAAGGCCCTTTTCAGGGACACACTATAAATAATTTTACAATTAGGAATTTTTAACATAATATAGAAGTGATATAAAGATAAAGGTTACAAGTGCTTTTAGTAAGCAGTGAAGTACAATGCAGGGCAAGCATGGCTTGCGCGTGAATTGACCGGGCTGGCATTAAAGACGCGAGCAAAGCAAAGTACAAAGTGGATTGAGGGCTCGCCGGGGAGGGCGAATCAGAACGCTCCGTTCCACTCTGGGTCTGCCGGGGCAGCTCCAGAGAGAAAAAGTGCGCCCTCAACGCCATCCGGCGAACGAGGTTAGGAAACACCTGCCTGGGGTGTAGAATATCTGGGGCGCTTCCACGGGGGCGCCGTAGGCCCAGAAAGAAGGTGTCTAGGCCTTCTTTTTCCAAGGTAGAAGGTTGTGGAAGTGTCGTAGCTATTATCGACGCCTCTCAGGCAGGGTTTTCTGGTGTTCTTCTTGAAAAAATTTTGAGCGGTTTTTCTAATATGCCCAGTAACGTGTGGGACTTTGAGGTCATGATGGATAACCTCGTTCTGGATGTACCAGGGCGCATTAACAATGCAGCGCAATACCTTGTTTTGGAACACTTGCAGTTTCTCAATGTGCGTTTTCGCAGCCGAGCCCCAGACCGAGCTGGCATACAAAAACGCAGGTGCGATGATTTGTTTATAGATGAGCAGTTTGTTGTAGAGGGACAAGTGAGACTTTCTACCGAGAAGTGGGAGGAGGGCTGTAAAGGTTTTATTAGCAGTTGCAACTTTCTTGGAGATGTGCTCAGCGAAAAGCAATTTGGAGTCCAAAATGACTCCCAAATACTTTGCAGACTGTGAAAAGGGGATCGGATCATTGAAAATTTTAAGGGAGAGATTATTAGTGCTAAGTTCTCGGTAGTTCGGACGAAAAATGACGACTGCACTCTTGGTCGGATTAATTTTGATTCTCCAGGTCGCGAGCCAGTGCTCAAGACTATTCTTTATGTATCTTTGGAGTGTGTTAATAGTGTGGTGTGGTTTGGAGCTTCTAGTCATTAGGGCTGTGTCATCAGCAAAGATGGCCAGCTTTACGTAAGGGTTTTTAGGAATATCATTAATATATAGGTTAAATAGAAGTGGGCTTAAATTTCCGCCCTGAGGTACCCCGGCTCTGATTGGCCGAAGAGAAGAGTATGAATGTTCAACTCGTACGCGGAAAGAACGTTTAGCAAGATACGAGTTGATGAGAGCCAAAAGTTGTGTCGAAATACCAAGTCGGACCAGCTTGGTTAGCAGACCCGGAATAAAGGCTTTATCAAAAGCTTTACTGATATCGAAAAACACTATGCTGGTATACTGCTTGTTGGTAGAGTTTTTGTGAATAGTTTCTACTACACGCATGAGTTGGGAATGCGTGGAAAAATCAGATCGAAAGCCGTGCTGTTCAGGAATTAAAATGTCTTTCGATCTGCAGAAACTAGTCAAACGTCTAAGCAACACTAACTCAAAAATTTTGGAAAGGCTAGATAGAAGGCTGATTGGTCTGTAACTATCAGCAGAATTAGGATTTTGACCATTTTTGAAGAGAGGGACTACGTCAGCAGTTTTCCAACTCTGGGGAAAGTATCGAAGTTCTAACATATGATTAAGGAGCACGGTGAGCCAGCACTCATAATGAATAGGAAGGTTTTTCAGCATTCTATTGCTGATCTTGTCAGAGCCAGGTGATTTCTTAGCTTTGAAGCTCCGTATGATGTTGTGAACTTCAGCCAAGTGTATAGTTTCGAGGTCATTTGGTACTTGTACATTTAGTGCATTCTGATTGGTCTGTTGGAAATCGTGTAAAGTGCTTGCATGAAGTTGGCTGAAGTTTGGGTCTTCGTGTGGAGTGAATTGGAGTTCCAAGCTATCTGCAATAGCATTAGCTTTTTCCTCCGCAGTCTGGGCGAGAGCATGTAAGCCGTTAATGGGCGGAATTGTTGTTTTCGTGGTTCTCATGTTTTTAGCTGTTCGCCAGAGACTGTGATTCTTGGGTGAGAGTCCCTCAAGGTGAGTACGCCAGCGTTGCTGGGTGTGAGTTTGAATCATAGACTTGACCTCGCTATGAAGTTGACGGAGTTGCGCTTGGAATGGAGGATATCTACTGCGCTGCCAAAATCTCCGTAACCTGTTACGCTGCTTGATTTTGGCTTTGATATCGCTCGGTAACGAGTGATAGTTTACACGTGAACGATTTGGTTTTGAGGCAGCAGCATAAGCCTCTAGCAGTAAGTGATTAAAATCTTGGACGCTATTGTCAATATCGTCCGTGCTGGTAATTTGGAGAGGGGGGGTAGTGCTAGAAGTATTAAGGTGGTGACGAAAATCGTCCCAATTTGTATGTAGCTCCACCGGGTGATCTAAAGAGATTTTATCAAAGTTAAGGGTCAATAGTACTGGAAGGTGATCAGACGTCAATTTATAATCGACTCTGATCGAGTGATTAAAGGGAATGTTTCTGAAGAGAGCCAGATCAAGAACTGAAGGGTTCCTTCCAGTACCGTAGTGAGTGGGAGTGGGCGGAGCTACGATCCTAAAGTTGGCGCACTGAGCCAATTGTTTTAGATCTCTGCCTTTTCCATTCGAAGCTATGTCCCAGGAAACATGGCGAGAATTTAGGTCACCAGCGATGATAATATTACTGCTTAGTCCTAAAAGTGCTTCAAGCTCCGAAGTACATAATCTAGAACCATTATCAGGAGGGATATACACTGAAGCAAGTGCAATCGGGACCAAATTTGGAATAGTGATTTTGATAGCTGTGGCCTCAAGCTTCGTGAAGGCCGGGACACTTAACCTATGATGAGGAATGTTGTTTTTAACATAGAGTGCAGTGCCGCCTTTGACATTCCGCCCCGCCGCCCCAGCTCTCGTTCTAAACGAGAAGTAACCTGTATAATTACAGATTGCTGGGGAGGCGGGGGGGGGGTCAGGTGGGTCTCATTCACCATAAAAATATCAAAGTTTTCATCTATAACATAATCACGCATCTCGGGCAGCTTTGGATGCACTCCATTGGCATTCCAGAAGCCGACTTTGAGAGACTGCAAGGTATGGGATGCCGAAAGAGAGAACATGGCGACAGCCAAGAAGGACGGTCAGGGGTTTTCGAATTACCTAGCCAGAGCATTATAGCTCCGGTAGATAATCCATATCATGTCAATTTGCGTTGTCGCCAAACGCAGTTCAGGAAGAGAACGCTCAAAAGCGGCAAGGAGTAAGTCCTTGTCGTGAGTGTTTCGCATGGCCAAAAGTGAGAGGAGGAAGTCGGTGTAGTTGATAGCACCAGTGCTATCAACTTGAGAATTTGAATTTTGGGTGGCGACTACTGGGACCGACTGAGTTTCAATTTGTCCGGAGTTTTTGGCAGGGGGGGTAGGTTGCTCCTGGTGTACACCAGAGGCTACAGATGCGAAGTTTATATTAGGCTTAATGCCAGCAGGACGGTATGGACGGCCAGAGTTCCCAGTGTTTAATACTGGGGGGGGGGGGGGCGATAGTTAGAATTAACTTTTTGAGGGGGGGCCCTGTTTCTCTTGGTCACGGACGAGTTGCCCGGGTTCTTTGGGCAACTGCGCCAGTTTGCAGCATGTTGGCCACTGCAGTTGCAGCATTGCAGGTAATCTGCTTTGCACTCACTGGCGGCATGGGGTCCAGCACACTTGACGCATCGCTTTGGCATATTACATGCCAAGCTACTATGAAAAAATCCATTACAGGAGTAGCATTGGCTAGCAAAGCCTTTGCGTCCAGTGTATGGTTCCAATCTCACTTCCGTGCCCAAGAGTTGGTCAATTGCATAAAGTTCTTCCGGGTTAGTCCCGGGTGCTACCTGGAGGTAATACAGAGGGAGGGGCTGCTTGCTCCCAGTCTTAGTGAGTCGAAAGTTATTAATAATATTGAAGCCCAGTGCTTCCATATTTTCAGTAATTAAAGTTATGTCCGTTGCCACGGGAAGCCCTCTGATGACAACTCAGACTGGTTGATCCTCTAGCAGGATGTACGATTTGAATTGTACGCCTGATCTTTTCAGGAAATTCGTACAATTGCGGAATTCAGTTTCGTCCCTGACATGAACTTTGAAGAATTGTCGGTCTAGGACCGGAACAATCTTCGGAGCATATCTTTTGAGATTGAATAAAATAGAGGGCCAGTCAGGCTGTGAAGCGCTGATTAACAGCGGAGGCGTGGTGGGAGCAGGGGGATTCGACTTAGAAGTCGAAGGGCCGTCCATGCCGTGACCGGTCGCTTGTCCTGTAATCTGATTGGTCCGCTCAGGATCTTTAGATACTAGGTTATCAATTGCTGTTTTGGAGGTCTTGGAGACCTTATGAATAAATCCTTCTGAATCGGTGAAAGCGCGGGGAGTATAACCACCGCTAACTAATCTTTTCTTTACGTTTCTATCGTTGTTATAGTTAGAATTAACATTTTGAGGTTTAGTAGAATTATTAATGGTTAGCATCTCTATCTGCTTGGTGGCATCCTGAGCGGCCTGATCAATCTTATTTCTAAGTTCGGCTGCCTTTTCGGCAGAAATTTCTTCGTTAAGGATAGAATTTTTATCATTAGTACAATCATTATTGGGATCTTGCCCAACAGTATTGGCTTTAGGAGCTGAAGTATTAGTAGCAGCAGGGGGGGGGGGGTAAATTAAAACTGAACTTACCACAGCCCAGCTCGTCCAGTGCCTTGGCCAGATCGTCGTTGGCTCGGTCCATCCTCTTTTTCAATTCCGCATAGTCCACTTTTTCTGGAGTCGTCTTTTTGGCAAACTGCCTCGTTATGAGTTTTCGCTCAAGTTCGAGAATGTTCTTTTTCAGTAAGTCCAATTCCTTTAGGGAAGGTATTTTATCGTTATCACTCATCATATTATTATCGTCAACTACAATCATCTCGTTGTTTTCACTTTCAAGCACTTCAACACTAACACTAACATGCCCAGGCGTTACCTGGGCTTCGCCATTCAATTCGGGAGCACTCATCGTGTACGTCCTACACCCTCGGAGTCTAAGCTCCCGACCAGTATTTAAAGAGATCAATCAGAAAGTCCTAAATGACATTTTATAGCTGCTATATTTTTCTTCGCATTTCGGCAAAAGTTAACTCCCATTAATTTCAAGAATTCCTTACTTAAACGTACTTTTTATCATCTCGGAATTGCGCTGATGACCTTTTTTTTTTCAATCTTTTCCAATAAATTTTTGTGTAAAATAGTGTAAATTCTCTGCGGCACATCGCGTTTGAAGGGCATAGACAAAGCAAATAGGATTTCTTTAGCGATATCGGAATATTTCTAGCAAAAAATTTGGAATACTTTTACTGAAAATCAAGTCCTGGAACAAAGAGCAGAAAAGAAAATGTAACGAATTCGGAAAAATCGAAACCTTTGTGCTTAGTGTGCTCTGCCCTATATACCCAGAAAAGAATGAAACGCCATTAAAAAAAGCACCTTGCCGCGACTTGTCCGTAACTAAGGCTCCTATATATACAGGAGTCATATCCGTAACTAGTGAAGAATGGAATGACACGTCTCGCCATGAAGACTAGATAGATCCTTTTAGCCTCCATGCGTCTCGCGCGTGCCGGATGCAGCCGCTTCGGAAATGTTTGGGAAAAACGGTATTACTTCGAATGTTTTCCCGGAAAAGAGGAGTTGCGCTATGGAGATATGGAAATTCCCGGAAAAACACGATCCACGGAATATTTTCATTCCTGCATTTCATTCGCTCTCGCGAGAATTCCTTGCGTTTGTTTTCGAAATTTAAGAAGGATCAGCGGCGGAGAGTGCAAGCGAATTCTCGCGTGGCATTTTTTTCTGCGCGGGATTTTTGAATTTCGTACGTGGACCGCGCGTACCCTGGAAAAATGTACGCTTCAACGCATCATTTTTTAAAAATTGATGTTACTAATTAAGGCAAAAAAGTGTTTGGCGGGATTTTAAACAAAAAATCGCTATTTGGTGCAATATTTGGCAAATATTCGCTTGTTGGTGCCGAATTCCGGTTTTGGGAGAGTCCTGATATTGGGATTCCGGATAAGAGGTTGCATACTGTATTATTATAGTAGATATTTATTTTATTTCCAACATATTGAATTTTCGTCAATGAGTCATCTTTCATTGATTAACGTCATTTTTATCCATTTGACGAGTTTTTTGTTAATTTAGCAACATTGAAAACATCGATCGTCAAGTTGGCGACATCCCACCAAATTCGTCACTAAAATCTCACCAAGTGTTATGGACAGAGAAATAAGTTATTCTTACAGCATAGATGACTATTGGCATTCAAATACAAAAGTATTGCTCAAAGTATCTTTTTTCATGAATGGAACAAGCTAGATCCACGAGAATGATGTCACAAATTTATCGTATGGTATTACATTTGAAAAGTGAACATGTGTCTCAATAGGAATTTTTTTTTTTTTTTTTTTATGATTTTTGGATAATTTTTTTGAAAAATGTGCAATATTTCGAGAACGGCGCCCATGTTAGTGTTCTAAAATTTATGTCAATCGTTTTCTAATAAAAAATTATATAAGAAATGTCTATTTGCGTAACTTTATTAGAGGTTTTGATTTGACGATTTTTTCAAAATTTCATTCGGAAATTTAGTGGGGGTTCTGGACGTTCGATTGCTTATAAAAACAATAGCTTTCCAGTGTTTACTGATTGTAATTTTTGTACCAAATTTCATTCGAATCGGTCCATTTGTTTGTGAGTTATTACCTCCACAGACTCACTGACACGCACACACACAGACATCACTTCAAATAATGTTCGAATTCGTAATCAGGGATGCTTGAAACGTGTTCTCCCATCGAAAACTCGAATTCGAATTTTCGACCCCGTCACAATACTTTTCTTATACATTATTGTATATAAGGAAAGTAATAATTAACCAAATTTGTCACCTCGTGGAATGGTTGGAACTGACCTACAGACAATACTATCCTCTAACAAAATAACAAATAAATTAATTGATTTAGCTTTATTTTTATCAATTTGATGACATTTTTATGGATTTGGTACATTTTTTTCAAATTTGCAATATTAAAAAAAGAAAAAGAAAAAAGAAATCATCAAATTGGCCTGCCAAATTTTTTGCCAGTTGTTACGGACGGACAGAGAAATGGGTTATTATTGAATATTATTCACAATTTTTAAAGGATGAATAAAAATTAAGAATAAGGTCATAAAACTTTTGTGAGCACTTATTTATTCTTGTACAGAAAAGTTTAATTCAAAGTTTAATTGAAAAGTTTAATTTATGATAATCAGTTAAGAGAAAAATTCTCCAATGTTTTAATCATTTTTTGAACAACTTTTTCCAATTTATTTTTCCCTTTTAAAAATGTTATTAAAGCTTGCTTTTTCTTCTAAAAGTTAGCAAGAGACCCATATTTTTTTGTTTGTAGGAACTTTTCTTATTTTAAATTTCTGGTAGGTTCGGAGATTTCAGAATTTTCTATATTCTAATTTTCTTTGTTTTGTAGAGTTTGTGGCTTTTTTTACCTTCTTTACGAGTTTTTTTACTACCATTTTCCTTTATTTTTCATCCTCCTATTTTCCTTACTATTTTTTTTGGAAATTTTGGCTGCTATCCCTGCGTCAGAAAGCCAAAAATTGTATATAGGCTATTTTTCACAACAATAATTAAAACTAATAAATCTAGAGATCATTGAGCTATATATAACCTCTTTTATTCATGATTATGTCACATTTTTTCCCCATGTTGTCATGTTAAAATATGTGAAATTTCAAATAAATTTCGAAGCTTTTGTTTGAATTTAA
The DNA here is from genome assembly GCA_951213105.1 of Amaurobius ferox. NCBI lineage: Eukaryota > Metazoa > Arthropoda > Arachnida > Araneae > Amaurobiidae > Amaurobius > Amaurobius ferox. The sequence continues at coordinate 26,409 of OX578147.1, read as the reverse complement.
ATTTTTTTTATCTAGTTCTAGATTTTTTGATAACAAAGTCGGATATAAAATTTCCTGGAAATTCATTAATATTTGTGGCAGCTAGTGTTTACACAAGAACTCGATCACAGACAGGTAGACATTACTCCAAAGATAGTCAAAATGTGCTCAGGAAATCCTAAAATATATATTGGCATCAAAATCTCCAATTCAAAATTTTTTTTGAAAACAATACTTTGTCTATACTACATTAAATGGAGTGAGAACATAAATATGATGTAGTTTTATAAATATATGTAAGCATATATCCAAACCAGTATATACATTACTTTGGAGTAAAACTGCAACTAATGCTGTGACAGAATGTATATTCTGTATTGTTATTAGAAAATATGGGGCTGAATTGGAGTTAAATTTGAGTACAGATTTATTTATTTTTTTTATTACTTTAAAAAATAAAAAACATGTTCAGTGTTCTGTGTTTTTCATATTTTGGGAAGAAATTAGCAAAGTCTGAGCTAGGGCAGGCTAAAAAAAAACTAAACAACTACATATAGCATAAGCTAAGCATTTTCTGTTTTCTTAAGGATTTTGAAATTTCTTTTTTGTCCAATAATGAAGAATATGTATTCATATTATATTTGTTTAGTTATAATGGTAATTTATTTTGAACATTTCTTGATTTATCCGCTGTGCTGGTTCAGGACTAACATAAATCCGTTACACGGGACTGGAGGAGCATGTGATCTGCTCAACCACAGGCTTATGTCTAACAATATGGACATTGTGCGGACAGCAGTTTTTTAAAATATTATATTGTGATTTTATAGAGCTTTTCAGAATTTTGTTTGTTCAACTCAAGTTTTTATTTTTCTCTTCTATTTATTGGCAAGTAGATAGCACTTTGAAATTCAAGTTAACATTTATTATATATATATAATATATATGTGTGTGTGTTTTTTTCAGAAAAATATCTTTATAATTAATATATGACAACAAACAATTGAAACATATTATTAACATTTAAATGTATCTTGTCACTTTGAATGAGAAAATATTAAAAAGCAATTTAATATTCTCTTTTGTAAATTTAATAAATTCTAAAATTATATAAATTCAATAACTGTAATTACTAATGAACACAACTCTCTGCAAAAAATTTTTATGTACAATTAGCCTTTTTCAATAATAAATTTTTCACAGTAAAATATTAAATTTAACAGTGCTCGGTAACTTCATGCCTGCAATTTTTTTTAAGTACCCTTTCTTGGGTAGCAGTACCCTGCCCTTTTTTAATTCTTGGAAACTTTTAGGATGCAATCATCCGTATTAGATATCATCAATTCTTTTTCTGTTCCTTGGATGGTCTCATTTTTGTCCTTTTTTTTTAAATTGAAAATTGTCAAATTTTGGTCCTTTTTTAAATTGAAAATGGTCCCTTTTTTTCCCAGGAACATAATAAAAATTTGTTGTGAGCATAATAAAAATTTGTTGTGAGCCCTGTACTTGTGATCCCAGCATTTTATATTGAGCTTTTCTACCGCATAAAACATCATAGACACTATATATTTGTTTCGGTTCTGTCCACCTGTTGAATCACCGTAAGAAACAACTTGAAGATCTTCAGTTGACAATGTTTCCCTGTGTGATTGAAGATATTCATATATGAGTGATCCAACTTCACTAGCCCCTCTCTTTGCTTCATTTTCTAGCCAAATATTCGTGGTTGCATTTCTGTCTCCTAAGTTATAGATACCTAGGTTGTTGAGACGTTACTGTCTGTAGAATACTTTGATGTAGGGAATTGGTTATATTTTTCTAAATCAAAGTTAAACGTGATAAAATTTTTCTCTTGTTGTGACTCTATTATTTCTTTCGCTCTGATGATGTTAGCATGGAGGCTTTCGTGAGCTAAATCTGCTGAGATATGATGATTGTTTCTCAGCTTTATTGTTGCCTCCAAAGTCTGTTGATCCTTAGCTAATTCAGCCGCTTCAATAGTGACCCTAAAACTGTCATATTTATTTCAGGTATCAGTGAGTCTTCGACACATAAAACGATACATGTGGAAATACTGTTTTACTAAATTAGACTACTTGACCTTGCTACTACTTGTTACGATGTAGATTGCCAATTTTTTCAATTTACTTTTTTACTAATATCATTTGAAGTTGCATTTAAACAACTTTCCCATAAAAAGATATTGTGTATTATGAATCATCTGGGGGTAGCTAACTCAATTTTCACAAAAATGTCAGTTAGACTACTTGACCTCTGAGCCCTCTTTATTTCTCTTAGGATCTATATTTATTAAGTTTGTGTGTGTGTGCGCGCATCATCTATGAATTATGAAATCCCTGAACTCTGCGGCTTGAAATTTAGGAGCCCCGCCATTTTTTTTGTTAACTGTGTAATAATTTTCAATGTTTTAAGAAATGAAAGTGAGTTCAACCGATAAAAAAACGATGAACTCTTATAGTTCCCCAATTATTGGCAATGTTACCAACCGTAGGGACATGTGATGTACCATTTATCTACGTATATTCAAACGAATATTCAAACATTTTTCTCTAAAGATTAAGTAGGGACAGATTTCAGTTTTCAATGACAAATGTAGGGATTTTACCAACGGTGGATTTTCATTCTTTGCGTGGCGCCATCCAGACGGGTTTCGCTAGACAAGATCCGGACTGGTGTGTTCTGCGGTATGTTCATTCGTTCATTTATTTAATTCTATTATAAGAATATATATAAGAATATTTAATTGCACATAATATAAACTATTTACATCAAGAATTAATTTTAGTTACAGTTAATACTTGGTAAAAAATTACTGCATCAAATCGGTTTTGTATTAAATTTTATTTCAACCATTTATATACATATATATATATATATATATATATATACATATATATATATATATATATATATATATATATATACTAGCTGAACTACACGGTGTTGCCCGGGAAAAGCATGGACTTTCCCGCTATTAATATTCACGTTGTTTTCTATTATAAATATTCCCTTTATTTCTCGTTATTAATATTCCCTTTATTCATCGTTATTAATATTTCTGTTATTGTCCATTCTAGATTTTCATTATTATCTTTTATTAACAATCCCGTTAATTTATATTATTAATATTCTCGTCAATTTCCTTTATTATTCCCTTTATTCCCGTTATTAATGCTCCTGTTATTTTTCGTTATTTATATTCCCTTTATTCCTTGTTATTTATATTCCATTTATTACCCGTTATTTATGTACCATTTATTTTATATTCCCATAATTTCCGGTTACAGGTATCACCTTTATTTCCGACTATTAATATTCCTGTTATATAATTATTTAAACTATTAGCCCATAACATTATGAAATCGTGAGATAAAATATTGATTTGCAGGTTACGCCAAGTAGAATATTACCGTGTCAGGCCGTAATAGAGACAAATTCAGAAAGTATGCATCAGGAGCCGAAGAGGCCAGAAAAAGAAAAAAAAAAACTGTAGACTTTATCAAAAGCCAAGCTGGATCCCTGGAAAAATTCGTTGTTCAAGTTCAAACAAAATCTAAAGCGAAAGATGAGGCCTCTCCAGGATCAAATACTGAAGAGCTGGCCAGACTCTCCTTAAGTAGCAGTTCTTATCGCGATGATTTTTGTTTAGTTCAATTGGAGATTGAACAAAATCACACCGTTCGATGTGATCGTGATACGCAGCCAGCTGTAAGTGCAGGGTCTAATGAAAATTTTCAGAATGAGTGTTGATACGAAAAGGAAATCTTCAACTGATCGCGATAGTTTTGATCCACGCAGCTCTCAAAGACCAGTAGATAACTCTGTGATTGAGTTTGATTACGATCCACCCTCTTGGGGGGAAATTGACAGCAAGAAACGCAGTTTGTCGGTAGAAAAAGGTCCCATTAGGGTAACAGATTCTGATTTCTCTAAAGACAATTAAAAGAGGCATTTCTCTAGTTGTTTTTACTATCGTAGCCTTTCAAATGGAGAAAAGCAAAAAAGAAAATGGTTAGTCTACTCCAAAAAGGCAGATAAGGTGTACTGCTTTTGCTGTAAATTGTTTGATTTGCCTGCCTCTGATGACAAATTAAGTAAACTGTGCACATCAGGTTTCAGCAAGTGGAAAAACATCCACTTTTCTTTGCAGTCCCATAAGTCTTCCTCCAATCACATACGAAACATGATTAAATGGGTAGGCTTGAATTGAGACGTCACAGAAAAATCACTATAGACAAGAAGTTACAGGAAGAGATGGAACTGGAGAAAACCCATTGGCAAAATGTGCTAACGAGAATCATCGCAGTTATTCAGTACTTGGCTGAACATAATTTAGGTGTCCGAGGACAGCATTAAAAGGTTTTCCAATTAGACAATGGCCATTTTCTAGGATTAATACAAATGATCAGTGAATTTGATCCTACAATAAAAGAACATCTTCGACTAATTAAAGACAATAAAATGCACGTTCATTATCTTGGCCATCGGGTTCAGAATGTGTTGATTGAACAGATTGGGCATGAGGTCCAGAAAATCATCCTTAAGTTGATTATGGATGCCAGATACTATTCTATTATACTGGATTGCACCCCTGACACCAGTCACCAGGAGCAAATGTTTCTGGTGATTCGTTTTGTATCAATGGATTCTGAGGTGCAAATAGAAGAAAGGTTTCTACAATTCATTCCAGTAACAGATTCAACTGACCAAAGGTTATTTAATGTTCTTATATCAACTTTAGATGATTTAGAACTCTCTCGGGTATGATGTTTTATTCCAGGTCAATGAAGTAAGTAAGACTATTCAAGCCCCAAACATGCAGCTGGATGTGGCAGTAATACTTGTCAAAGGATTAGTTTCGCGACTTAGTATATGGAGTCAGAATTCGAGTCAACTATATTAACAGCTACGGGAATAGCACAAGAAAAAGATTTCGGCCGAATTTAAGCATCGTTCAATAAGTAAGAGGAAGAAGCACTTACATGAAAAAGCAGAGCATGATGGAGACCTTTTATTGAAATCGCCCGAGGAGCTCTTTAAGATTGAGTATTTCCTCCCTCTGCTTGTGTGACCAGCACGCTTCACCCAACTACATGATTTCAAAAAAGATTTTTAATTTTTTTTCAATCTTTGAATTTTGAAGTCACTGAGTGATGAAGATCTACTGAAACACTGTCAAGCACTTGATTCTAAATTGACAGATGCTGCCGGTGAAAACCACGATCTGGACTTGGAAAATTTTGCAAATGAGCTGAAACTTCTGAGGGTAATTCCTGAAAAAACGAAGACTGCATTAGAGATATTGAAATTGATTTCTCAAATGAAGAATTCTTTTTCGAATGTGAGTGTTGCATACAGGATCCTGTTAACTGCTGCAGTGACTGTTGCATCGGGAGAGAGAAGTTTCTCCAAACTGAAACTTATCAAAAGTTATGTTAGATCCACTATGAGTGAACCATTTGTTACCCTCGATCTGTCCAGATCCCCGGACATACGAGGCCCCATTGCTGACCCGCCGCCGCCATAGGGGGCACAAGATACATCGCTCGTCACAACGACGTTCGCACCAAGGGCCACCCCAGGGATATGTAATCACCAAATCCTGCAACACCACCACCAATCCAAGTACCGCCCCAGCAAAGCAGCCGCGAATCACACAACGGCCAAAAAGTACAACAACCACAATTAAATTTTGAACCTCTGAAACTCATCCTCTGTCTGGAATCACAACAGTCCCTATCTGGTCAAAGACCTTTATTGTAATTCAGAAAAACTTACAAAACCCAACTTAACTTAATTTGCAAAAATACAATCAATAAATTAACAATCCATTTATTACATCATATATATTCAACATAAGATTCAACAAAATCAAAAATAACCAATCTCTGGTTATAAAACAAACAAATCAAATAACAATTTTTACCTATATACAATACAAATTCATTAACTTTTTCACAATTAAATAAATTCCAATTCTAACATTCTCAAATTTAATAAAGTCTTTTAGACTTAAATTTACATAATTTCTAGGAAAATATTTTAATCTATAGCCATCAAACTTCTTACAATTATATACATAGTGATTCACATCACCCACCATATTATTGATCATACACATTTTTGATTTTCCAAACTTATTAAATTGATGGTTTAGAAATATCCCGTGTCCTGTTACCAATTGATTAAAGTAAAGGTTCGATATACATCTGCTGTTACTGACTTCAGAGATAAGTCCATGGGTCCATCTTCCTTTTGATGATCCGTTCCACCTCTCTTGCCCTATCTTCCTCGCCTCCAGCTTCATTCTTGTTTTTACTTGAATCCACGTCGACTTGATCTTTAAATGTTGCTTCTTTAGCTAACACATCCGCTCGCTCATTTCCAATGAACCCACCATGAGCTTTAATCCAGTTTAATTTAATCTGTCTTTTCCTCAAACATAGGCAAGATATGTTTTTCTTTATCTGCGTTATCCAAAAATGTGTATCTTCTAACTTTTGAAGACTTTTCAAACAACTTTCACTGTCACTAAAGATTTGATACTCCTCTTCCTGTAATAACCTCATATTACATTTTATCCACTTGATGGCCTCTTGTATGGCCAATAATTCAGCCAGATATACTGTGGACTGGTCTGAGAGATGCAATTTTTCATTCTATATTTTAATACTATTATAATAGACGACAAAAGCCACTCCAACCCTTTGCACCACATCTCCCATCTTCGAACCATCTGTAAAAATTTCATAGCCTTTTCAACTTTGTTTTATATTTTTAAACTCAGTACACTGGAACCTATACGGATCCACATTATGCTTGTAATCACTTATCTCCCCATATTTAATCTTAATGCCATAGAAATCCAAATCTTTCTTCTTCTTTTTAAAATCATAAATGCTCTTTAACCATTTCGCTCTTATCTCGATAGGCAAAATGACCGAGATAACATATAATGCTTCTGTTGAAGTTGTTCTATAGCATTTCGTAATCAAAAGGAGACAACTTCTAACAATCTTAACAAGCTGATAATCTGTCTGCAATGACCAGTATAACACACCTCACACCCATATAATATCATTTTTTCAATGGCTTTTGTATAAATTTCTTTTAGTACTTTGCCATTTAAACCCCAGGTTTTACGTGATATTCTTACCAGTTTATTGGAAAAATCAAAGATTTTATCCTTCACTTTTTTCAACTGTTTGTCAAATTTCAAATACGGATCCCCTATGAGTTGTTGAGACCCAGACCGTCCGACCTACCAGAAAGGTGTAAGGTAACTGTTTGGCCGGCCGGGAAGTGCCACCCAATTTGGACCGGAACCCAGTGGAGGAGGCATCCACAGGGACCGTACCCTCCTTCCCCTACCACCAACCTCTCGGAAGGACTTACGGACCCACATGTTTAACGTAATCGTACTCCGCGTGAACACGGCGGCAGTTTTGGCAGTGGCTGGAATCGAACCCGGGCCTACCGAGTGCAACTCCAGCGCGCTAACCAATGGGCTACCGCGCCCCTCCCCTATGAGTGAAGAAAGATTGAATAGCCTAGCTATTCTTTTCATTGAGAAATATATATCCAGAATCCTTAAAAAAACGGACATCATAAAAAACTTTGCAAACAGAAAGGCCAGGAAAGTGGATTTTAGTCACTGATTTATTTTGTTCTTAACATGTATATTTTTCATTTAAAATCGTGTTTTACATTTAAGTTTTGAAGTTCCCGATTAAGGATTTTCTGTAATAACGTGTATTTTCAAATCTTACTTTACATGTGTTTGGTATAAACACTGCTAAATCAGCAAAAAAAGGAACGAAGTGTCTTGGTTTATTAACTTTTAGCAGTATGTTGCTGTGTCAGGCCTGGTTATGCTGTAAGATGTAAAGTACTAAGACGGGATGGCACACACACATACAGACATGGGTTGATCCATGAGAGAAAATCATGGGACCCTCCGTCCCCCCAAATTAGTCAAAAACATTGTAATTTAAACATATATATATATATATATTTTACATAAGACATCATGATAGAAAAGAGGCTCGTTCTTTTGGTTCGCCTGGGGCCCCACACTCCCCTCGGGCCGGGCCTGGTGCAGCCTACATCAGATTTTTTCGGTCTTGACATCAGATATCTTTCACCTTCTGTATTGTGTTTTTGTTTTTTCTGCTTTTTTATGTCTTTCTGGATTAATGTGACATGTAAAAAAGTATTTTACTTCATTCTTTTCCCTCTAACCTTAATTTGGTTATTGGGTTCTTCCTTGTCTAATTTTGGTCACTAAAAATTACATATTTTGCAAAAATCTTTATATTGAAACTGTTTGTTCCCAGATGAAATAATAATTCAAAACATAGCAAGTAATATAAAAATCTGTTTTATCTCATGAAGATTCGACAATGCTTGGAGAAATCTATGTCACATAATAAAAGATGAAAATTGAGCGAGTTATATTTAATTGAACATTGTGAATGGGGACCCTATATCAAATTAGAAATGTAAATTTGTGACATATCACAAAAAAGATAAAACTGAATGATAAGATAATACATAGGATACCCAACCCTGTAGTGGGTACCACTACTTTATATGATCTCTGTCTATGTAATGCTGTATTTACATGCATTTGTAATGGAAAATTTTGACATATATTAATATATTTTTGATCTAAACACTTTCCATCGTCAATTTGTGTATGATCCCCAGCCTTTCACATGGTACAGAAAAGTGGTATAAGCCAAATTTTTTTCTTTTATCATTATTCAGTTGATTTTAAAGATACAGATATGCTGGGTTTTTTTTAATGATCTTGCTGCATTAAAAATAAAAATTTTCTGATTGACCATGTTTGCCTAAGGAGGTCTTATAAAAATTTAAATGTGTAACTTTTTGAAAATTAATGGGCGAACAATTTCTACCTTACTTTCAACATTTTTGCAATTTACATTGCCCACTTATCTCCAACAGGTAAAGAATTAAATCGTGTTTTAATCTTTTTGGGACACCTTCTATGTATATGTACACTGTTTACAACTGAAATCGCAACATCATAAAGTTGTAGTTTTATGTAAATCAGGCAATGGAAACAGCAACGTGAGATAGCAAATGATCACAGTTTTGTTACGCATAGTGTCATAACACCTTGCAGCATAAAAGTGTCAGGTCAAGGAGGAGCGATATCACAACTAAATTGTAGTGTCATTGGTTTCAGATTGTAAAAATCATCATAGTGTCTTTGTGGTTGCATTTGAGACGGCGAGACCTGGTTGAAAGAGATGGGAGCAAGATTTTTCACGTGAAAGCGACTAATATGGTTTCATTTGTATTTATATGAACTAACTACAAAGAAAATTTCATCACAATCGTTAAAGTCGGCCACACAGAAAGCTACCATTAGCCTTTGGGTTGGTCGTGTGGTCTGGGTTTTCTACAATCGTTAAAGTCGTCTTTAAGGAAAATTATTTCGTTTTTCATACTTTTCATACTATTTTCTAATTTTTTCATACTATTTTCTATTTCCATAGCTAAAAACCTAATCAGTGTTAGTTTAGACCCCTGTGCAAAATTTTAGTTTAGGCCCCTGTGCAAAATTTTAGTTGTGCCCATGTGCAATTATTTTAAGCTTTTTAAAGTCATGCGTTTTTGAGAAAAACGGTGATAAAGATGACATTTGGGCGGATCCTAAAGAGCTTTGTTATGCTCGGCTAAATAATCAAATTCTTTTTGTGTTTTCGTACTTTTTTAAAGAGTCACAATTAACGATGTATTCTTAAAGCTATGTGATCAGCAGATATTATTTTAAATATCTTCTCCGTAATTAAAGTGCTTATTAATGCTGTTTCGATATCATGTCGTTTGAAACTCTGAAAGGTATGTAAATCACTATTCAGTATTGATTAATTTTGTTTGCCTTTTGTATGCACTGTTTGTGTGCACATGTGCTTTTTCTCAAATAAGTAATTCAAATAACAACAATGGTTTCAATTTTTTGGCATTTGCCAGTATATGCATACGGAGCATCAGTTTGGCAAGTTAGCTGATAAAATAGGAACTGCTGAAATATCACTGGAATTGTGATTCAGCTTACACGTGTCCTTCATGTATCAACCAAACCGTGGTCGTGAAGAACAAAGAAAAGTTTAAGCAGTGAGTTTCGAAAAATAACATTGACTTGTGTTTTTGCCATCAAAACAGGAATATTTCTGCATGTTCGTGGGCACAAGTTATGTTGGGAACTAAAGTCACTTAAAAAGTATTTAAAATTCACATGAAAAAGAACTTTTTTAGAAAAAATAAAATAACACAATAGGACGAGCTCATATATTCATAAAAACGTGCGTTCTACTAAATGTTAATAACCGGAACCAGAAGAACTTTTTCTGACAGAAATAAGTTGAAGAGAGCGTGACAAGGTTGCATCCAAATAAAAACTATTCTGATGTTTGGCCGCCACATACCTGCCAACTTTTACGAATTTTTCGTAATTTTGACAAAAATTATCTTGTTTTACGATTTTACGCGCGTAATCGATTTCTTTATGATTTTTAATATTTTTTACTAATTATGCCTAAAAATCGCACCAATTTGGCGATTTATCTCCAAATTTATATTTTTACACCAAAATGTCGCCAAGCATTTGGATTGCTTGTCGACATCGAGGTGAAATACAGGTAGAGGGACTTATGGCAACCTTTTTGGCAACATTTTTGAAACACTTTAAATTTAAATATTTTAAAAAATCGTACCTAGACTAAATATATATGTTTATCCTTTAATATCGCTAAGACAGTTAACATTTACGGGCAAAATTCACGGAGGAATCTTCTAACAAATTTTCCCATTGGTTAACATGGAAGCAGCTCATAAGGGCTAGTGAGGTATGAGTCCCCTGAACTCCTCCGCTTTAGACCGCTTATTCGAGACCAACGCTGTCTGGCGGAGGCGGTTTTTCAGAAACATCTCCCAGCATTGGGAGGTAATAGGCGGTCGGCACACTATTAGTTCTAGACACTGTACCGCCGATTGTGTTCTATAAATAGATACCCCCCCCCCCCCCCCCCTCATGAAGGGAGATGCAGCCTGGCGCCTAGGCTCTTTAGTGTATTGACATCGGGGAGCAGTTTGAATCTTATTTTCTGTCATTGATGAGTTTGATTAATGACACGCAACGAATAATGCCCCTAATTGTTGGGGCTGGGTTAGTGGAGTTTGAGAATTCATGTGAGAATGAAAGACGAACGCTCTTGCTGTTTTACTGCGATTGTTTTGGTTTCGCATTTTCCTGTGATGTAATAAAACAGAGCATTGTGACAAAGTTGTCTCGGCGAAAGTGGCAACTCGTAAGGTGACGCAGAATGAGCGCTGCTTCATTTGAAGTTATCGGTTGAATAGGTTATTGTTATTAATTGGCGATATTTTAGATAATATTGACAACACCGAGAGGTGACAATAGCGTGATATTTTTTTTATGATGTTCGTTGTGAAAGATGATAGGAAATCCCGCCACTGAATCTACTTCGCCTAATTTGTGAAATTAGGAACAGCCGATGAGAGTGGATGGGATAAGCGCATATTTCAAAAGGGCTATATTATTTTACATTAGTGAAAGAAATAACTTTCAGTTGTATGGAATCGACCTTATGTTTGGTCCTTTGTTTGGAAAGCTATGTACACACACATTATATACTATAGGTAAGAAATAATTAAACAACATCGTATCACATGGCCACGAAGGAACAAGGTCGTTAACACAGAGTGAGATCATCAGCTGCATTCTCAATCAGTTTCTTTTCCTTTTTCGGGAATGGCATTTTTCTTTATAAGAAAGATTATTTATTTTATATCTGCTGCAACATTTTGGTTTCAATTGGCACTTGGGCATCTGCCCAGAAATCTACCCGTGACATTCCAAATACCTGTGGTCACGTGAGAGTGCACAGGGTAGGTACGTATTTTCTGATATTCCTATACGATAATAAAACACACCGTCGTCGTTAGAAGGCAGTCGAACGACCCTAGCGACGACTACGGTCGCGACGCTTAGATGAACGACGACGATGAGTTGTAAAGATCGTTATTTTAGACGATAATGAAGCTCGCCGCTAACCGTCGGCGAGTTGTAAAAAAAATCGTCAATTTTGTTTTTCTCCCTCCGCAATTTTTACCTATCTCCTCCGATTTAACACTCTCTTTTTCTTTCTCCGTCCTCCCCTTTTTCTTCTTTCCTCATCTTTTTCTTCCCCTCTTTTTGATCTCTCCCTCTCGGTCTGCTCCTCGAGGCGTGCGCGCGAAGTCCTCCGTCGCTTGCGGCCGCGGGGGAAGGCCTTTTTTCCCCGTTTGCGCGCTCGCCCGCTCCGCGGGCGTGCGCGCAAACGGGGAAAAGCGTGAAGGGGCGGCCACGCGACTGCGGACTTTGCGCGCACGCCTCGAGGAGCAGACCGAGAGGGAGAGAAGAAACGGGAGAAGGCGATGTGTGTTCGAGTGGAGTGAATGGAAATATGTAATAAATTGTCTTCACAGTTTTTGTAGATAGAAATCAAAAAATTTAATAAAAAGTAATATAAACAAAAACGTGACTTTTACACCACAAATTTGAGAAAATATTAAAACAACAAACACATATTTCAGCAATTACATTTCATTCATATGCGTGCAGTACAATTTGACTTATATCAATTTAAATTCAGGAAAATGTCGAGAATCACGTCTTTGAGAGAAAAAAAAGGCATTAAAGTTGAGCGTGGCTGGTGACAACTTCAGTAGTTCAATTTTTAACATTGCAATATAATTAGTTCTATTTAACGTAGCAAGATGAATTTGGTGTCATTGGAATCAGAAAATTATGATTTTTTTTTTTATATTAAATACAATTTTAAAAAATTAAGATTTTTTTTTTTTTTTAGTACTATACCCCCTTAAAACCGGCGGCACAGAGCTCGTTGTCTTTAAATGTAATTTACTGAGGTTTCTTGAAAAACAAATTATAGCATGCGAAATAAAACAATTCTTTCTACGAGTTTTTTGTGGCCCTGAAAAGGGCCTTTTTTTTTGTTATGTACGGAACAAATCCTTACTTGGAGCTGGTGTACTTTGTGACGGCTTTTGTACCTTCTGAGACGGCATGTTTGGCCAATTCACCAGGAAGCAAAAGTCGAACAGCGGTCTGGATTTCCCGAGATGTAATTGTACTACGCTTATTGTAGTGAGCCAGACGAGAAGATTCTGCAGCAATTCTCTCAAAGATGTCGTTCACGAAAGAATTCATGATAGACATGGCCTTGCTGGAGATACCAGTATCGGGATGGACCTGTTTCAAAACTTTGTAAATGTAGATTGCGAAAGATTCCTTCCTGCGCTTCTTCCGCTTTTTCTTGTCACCAGCTCTTACGGATTTCTGGGCCTTGCCGGCCTTCTTAACAGCTTTACCACTTGCTTGGGGAGGCATGTTGAACGTACTGCGAAATCAGTGAAATGAGTGATCTCGTTAGGACAAAGTCTATGAAAAAAATATGAGTTTCCAAAAGTGATTTCGGTTTTATTCTGGGCAAAACAGATTCCGAACCCACAAACGAGAAAAGCGAAGGACTGAACACGAGTTCACTCCTCCTTTTCGTTCGACCATCTTTGCCCCTCTCCGTCGTATAGCGACATCTGGCTCTTTAGTGCATTGTTCAAAGTACAGCGCCATTTTTGACCGCACTCCCATGTCAAAATTCACTTTTCCTCTTTGATCTGGAATCCTGCTACCCTTAAACCGTAAATTTATAATTAAATTTTATAAAATCTCTTAAGACTAGGGTGATCTTAAATTCTCCGAGCAAACTTTATGCTTTTTAAATTTCCTTTTCGCAGCTCCCGCCTTTCGACCTTTTGTTTCCTTTAGACAGGGAATTAAAACCTGGTAGTTAAAACCCAGACAAGGCACCCCTTTAAATCCATATATCTTGCGCCTTGCACCGCTTGTGATACGCGATGAGAAAGAAAAATCCCCCCTTCCTGTCACCAATTTTGCATGTATATTACTTTCCTTATGTACATATAATGTATAGGGAAAATATTGTGACGGGGTCGAAAATTCGAATTAGAGTTTTCGACGGGAGAGCAAGCACCTTTCAAATATCTCTAATCACGAATTCAGACGTTTTTGCGATAATGTGTGTGAAAGTGTATGAGTCTGTGGTGACGATAATTGACGAACGAATGGAGCGATTTGAACGAAATTTGATACAAAAATTAACAATCCATGAGTAATGACAGCCTATATATATATATTAATATGCAATCGGACGTTTAGAACCCCCCGATATCAGAACGGTTAGAAGATGTGTGGGTGCCAGGACTTGTTTCTTCCCGAGAGATTTGCTTCACAATTAATGTTAACTCATTAGATCGTTTTCAAATAACTTTCGTCGCATTTTTATTTATATTTTAATATTGTTTCTACATTTTTACTGCATGAGATACATTTCAACTGTACTTACTTCATCATTTCTAATACAGATCGGAGGTTGACTACGAGCGTCAACTATCTGTACATACTCTCTCGTGCTAGAGTTGTCATGATAGATATGGCAGTAATATTATATACATTATCTGAACATATTAAAAAAAATTCTAACGATTTTAAGGTGGATAGCGCGTTCATTTCGATCGATTGTTAGGTTTAAATAATTAAACAAGTGTAAAACTTTCGCCAACGGCCATACCATGCTGAAAATACCGGTTCTCGTCCGATCACCGAAGTCAAGCAGCATCGGGCGCGGTTAGTACTTGGGAGGGTGACCACCTGGGAACACCGCGTGCAGTTGGCACATTATTTTTTTTTTATTTTATATTTCGGAGCGGGGAGCAAGCATCGTCTTAAGTGTATATGTTTGTACTTTTTAACACTTTACAACATAGTTGAAAAGTTTTTATAACTTTGTTCAGTCAGTCAGTCTGTCTGTCCGACCGTCCGCCCTCCTCCCTGTCCTGCCGCCTGCCTCCGTGCGCTTTTTTTTAGTCACATTTTTAGATGTTGCTACGTATTCAAAATACTGTATGTATTCAATGAGTTTCGCGAAGGTGTTGCCATTTCACCAATAGAAAAAGTGAGATGCGGTATTGCCACGCCTCATTCCGCATATAAGAGGAGAAAATTA
Organism: Amaurobius ferox; assembly: GCA_951213105.1. Taxonomy (NCBI): domain Eukaryota; kingdom Metazoa; phylum Arthropoda; class Arachnida; order Araneae; family Amaurobiidae; genus Amaurobius; species Amaurobius ferox. Next base: position 11,266 of record OX578147.1, on the reverse strand, counting down.
GACTGTACTCGCAAACATTAGTATTTGAAACATAGTCATGTCTGGTCGAGGTAAAGGAGGCAAGGGTCTTGGAAAAGGGGGTGCCAAGAGACATCGCAAAGTGTTGAGAGACAACATCCAGGGTATCACCAAACCTGCTATCAGGCGTTTGGCTAGACGTGGAGGCGTAAAACGTATCTCCGGTCTCATCTACGAAGAAACTCGTGGTGTACTCAAGGTTTTCTTGGAAAATGTCATCCGAGATGCTGTAACCTACACTGAGCACGCAAAGAGGAAGACCGTGACAGCCATGGATGTCGTATATGCTCTTAAACGTCAGGGACGTACTTTGTACGGTTTCGGAGGTTAAATTCATGTCGACTCATGGACCCCCCATAGTTCTAGAAAAAAAAGGCCCTTTTCAGGGCCACAAAATTTCAGTAAAAGGGCATGTTAACCTCGCAATTGCTATTAGTAATGTAATTCGTAGCGATCTCCGGTTTTATGTCTGAAACAGTTTTCGTTCCTCTTTGAATTCAGAGATGGCGACACCACAATTTCGAGCGAGGTCCAATTCCAGACGATCTTTTAATTTTCACAAAATGAACACATGAATCTTCATTGTTTTACTTCTCTTTAAACTACCGTGTGTCTTAACATTTTACGATCATTGTTGACCTTTCTGTTGCTAAAAATAATATAACCTGATTTACTTTATTGAAAGCATTGTTACCTTTCAAAACATTAAAAGTTTCTATTATATTAAAATTCATTGTTAAAAATAAATAAGTACATGGATGTATTCTTCTCACAAGTTATGCATTCTTTTTAGTGCAGTGAGTTAAATCATCAAAATCTTTCATTTATTTTCTGATACAGCTCCCAATGATTTAACAGAAACACGAGAGATCGCTTTCCTGCAGAAATGTAAACAACTGAGCAGTTGTGAAAGAGCATGCCTTTCTACTAAAATTGTGTGGCTCTGAAAAGAGCCTTTTTTTTTGTAGTTCACGATGCCATTCTAGTTCCTGAATTTATTTCTTGCCAGATTTCTTAGGGGTTGCCTTTTTCGGAGTCTTCAATTTTTTCACCTTAGGAGCTTTGGGCTTGCTACTTTTCGCAGCCTTCTTGGGACTTTTTGGCTTAGCTGCCTTCTTGGCTGCTGGTTTCTTCGTAACGGGCTTCTTTGGCGAAGCCTTGGCCTTTGGTTTAACGGCCTTCTTGGCTGCGGTCTTTGCTTTCTTAACGGGGAACGCTGCCTTTTTCACCTTTGCTGGTTCCTTGGTTTTCTGTCCAAAAGCACTCAGTTTGAAGGATCCGCTAGCGCCCTTACCTTTGGTTTGAATGAGGGTGCCACCTGCGACTGCAGTCTTCAAGTATTTCTTGATGAAGGGAGTCAATCTATCCAGATCGACTTTGTGGTTGGAGCCGATGTGCTTTTTGATGGCTTGTAGAGAAGACCCTCCACGCTCCTTCAAACTTTGAATGGCATCGTTGACCATCTCGGACACTTTGGGATGTGTCGGGGCGGTTTTTGGTTTCTTCGCCGCACTCTTAGCTTTCTTTTTAGGCGTAGCGACAGCTGGAGAAGCATTAACGGCAGCGGTATCGTCAGACATGTTCACGATGTGAGCTATCGGCGTAAAATGCCTGTGCTGAAAATATATTTAGCATTTCAGGACGACCTTCTCGGCTGCTTGCCAATAGGGAACGTCCTCCGGGAGATCGCGGCTTAATAAAAGAAAAACGCAAGGGCGTAAGCTCATTTTTGTTCCTGTCTTTTGAAACGATTAGACGTAGACGTAGTACTTTTCTGCTATGGCACGTACTAAGCAAACCGCTCGTAAGAGTACCGGAGGGAAGGCCCCTAGGAAGCAGCTGGCAACCAAAGCTGCCCGCAAAAGTGCACCAGCGACCGGTGGCGTAAAGAAACCCCATCGTTACAGGCCCGGTACTGTTGCTCTTCGTGAAATTCGTCGTTATCAAAAATCGACCGAATTGTTGATCCGCAAACTCCCATTCCAGAGATTAGTGAGAGAAATCGCTCAGGACTTCAAAACCGATCTCCGTTTTCAGAGTTCCGCCGTCATGGCCCTCCAAGAGGCCAGTGAAGCCTATTTGGTGGGTTTGTTTGAAGATACCAACTTGTGCGCCATCCACGCTAAAAGAGTTACTATCATGCCAAAGGATATTCAACTTGCTCGACGAATTCGCGGAGAGCGTGCTTAAATTTCCGTCACTCTTGTTGTGAAAAAAAAGGCCCTTTTCAGGGCCACACAAAATATAGTTAGGCTTGCTTTGTCGCTTGCTATTATTAACGACTCATGTATATGTATTTATTTACTCCTATTTAAACTTATAATTAAATCCGTATTGTTTGTCGTCATTTCAAATTTTCTCTCCAGAAGAACTGATTTAAGAATGCCATTTTCCCGATAGATGGCAGCATAAAAATATTAAGAACGAAGTGGAGCTATTTTGTGGTTAACGCAGAGTTTTATATATATCAGTTTTAAATATTACATATATTTACATACATTCAGAGTTTTTAGGTATTTGGAACAACCAGAATTAATACATTTTTATTTCTCGCTATCAATATACATTGTATCGCTGAACAATATTTAGAGAGCTTCATTATTTGGAGGAAATTCAAGTTTTGTCTTAAAAACCAGAATAAATATATATTTTTTTTTAACGGTGTCAATCTATGTTGTAACGCAGAGAACATGCCGAGTTATTATGAAACATTGTCTTTATAGTAAACATCCTTCCATTTAGAACGCATTATTCCATTTAGAAAAGTGTTTCGTTTCTGATGAAACTGTCATAGCAAGAAGTAGCGTAAAAGCATCCTTTTCTTAATATTTGCGTGGCCCTGAAAAGGGCCTTTTTTTTCGTGAGGGAAAGATACTTATGCTTTCTTTTCAGTCTTTTTCGGGAGAAGTACAGCTTGAATATTGGGCAAGACACCACCTTGAGCGATGGTGACACCAGACAGAAGCTTGTTCAACTCCTCGTCATTTCTGATGGCGAGTTGCAGATGTCTGGGGATGATCCTGGTTTTCTTATTGTCACGAGCAGCATTACCTGCCAATTCAAGGACCTCAGCAGCTAAGTACTCGAGTACTGCAGCCAAGTACACGGGTGCGCCAGCTCCCACACGTTCGGCATAATTTCCTTTCCTCAACAGTCTGTGGATACGGCCGACGGGAAACTGTAGTCCGGCTCTGCTAGACCTAGTCTTGCTCTTTCCCTTTACTTTACCACCTTTTCCTCGACCAGACATAATAATAATAGTTTAGTTCAACGAAATCAGAAGAGAATTGAAAATTGAGAATAAGAAATTACTTCTTTTTCGGCTTTTATATGTACTGAAGATCGTTTTCTATTGCCCAATAAGACGAAGCGTCATGTGATTGGTTGGAAGAAAACCTCGTGGTCTATAAAACTTGAACGTTTCAATAGCGCATTGACTAATTCGTCTTGGCTTGGCTTGGTTTGACTGCTTGGTGCTCCGGAATTAGTGTTTGCACCCACGGCGACTCCGGAACTTTGAAGAATATAGAAGCCATGTATTGAAAAAATTTATGAAGCACAAATTAATTCAATTTAATTTGTGGTTCATACATTTAAATACCTCTCCATCCCTTTTTTCCCTGAAGAACAGTCAGGAGTTTGGTAAGATTTAACGCTTCCATCTTTTTTTCTTTTTAATTGCTCTGCACGTAGCGCAAAGCGACTATGCTCCTTATTTTTGTTCATGTAATTTACCCTAATCGTATTTTGTTGTTTATCCTCTCGTTTGTGTTTTAATTTATTTTTTGTAAAAGACGGCGAAAGATGTATTTAGCGAATACGCTACTGATCTTCGTACACGGGATTTTCTGAAATTTGTATTTTTATTGTCCGTCTGTCTGTATTTATATTTAATTTAAAAACTGTGGCACAGAGCTCGTGATCTTTCGTGCACGGGATTTTCTGAAGTTTGTGTTTTTATTGTGCGTCTGTCTGTATTTATGTGTAATTTAAGGGGGGTATGATACCCAAATTGCTGAAATCTGCAATTTTGAAGATCTAGTTGTAATTTTTTGTATTGAGGTAGATTTTAGGTATAGTAAACATAAGGTGATATTCAAAATTGTAAAAATTAAAAAAATTTGACAAGTTTTCTCTTTGAAAAAAGGAGAAAGAGCTTGCGTCCTCCGTCGCTTGCGGCCGCGGGGGAAGGCCTTTTTTCCCCGTTTGCGCGCTCGCCCGCTCCGCGGGCGTGCGCGCAAACGGGGAAAAGCGTGAAGGGGCGGCCACGCGACTGCGGACTTTGCGCGCACGCCTCGAGGAGCAGACCGAGAGGGAGAGAAGAAACGGGAGAAGGCGATGTGTGTTCGAGTGGAGTGAATGGAAATATGTAATAAATTGTCTTCACAGTTTTTGTAGATAGAAATCAAAAAATTTAATAAAAAGTAATATAAACAAAAACGTGACTTTTACACCACAAATTTGAGAAAATATTAAAACAACAAACACATATTTCAGCAATTACATTTCATTCATATGCGTGCAGTACAATTTGACTTATATCAATTTAAATTCAGGAAAATGTCGAGAATCACGTCTTTGAGAGAAAAAAAAGGCATTAAAGTTGAGCGTGGCTGGTGACAACTTCAGTAGTTCAATTTTTAACATTGCAATATAATTAGTTCTATTTAACGTAGCAAGATGAATTTGGTGTCATTGGAATCAGAAAATTATGATTTTTTTTTTTATATTAAATACAATTTTAAAAAATTAAGATTTTTTTTTTTTTTTAGTACTATACCCCCTTAAAACCGGCGGCACAGAGCTCGTTGTCTTTAAATGTAATTTACTGAGGTTTCTTGAAAAACAAATTATAGCATGCGAAATAAAACAATTCTTTCTACGAGTTTTTTGTGGCCCTGAAAAGGGCCTTTTTTTTTGTTATGTACGGAACAAATCCTTACTTGGAGCTGGTGTACTTTGTGACGGCTTTTGTACCTTCTGAGACGGCATGTTTGGCCAATTCACCAGGAAGCAAAAGTCGAACAGCGGTCTGGATTTCCCGAGATGTAATTGTACTACGCTTATTGTAGTGAGCCAGACGAGAAGATTCTGCAGCAATTCTCTCAAAGATGTCGTTCACGAAAGAATTCATGATAGACATGGCCTTGCTGGAGATACCAGTATCGGGATGGACCTGTTTCAAAACTTTGTAAATGTAGATTGCGAAAGATTCCTTCCTGCGCTTCTTCCGCTTTTTCTTGTCACCAGCTCTTACGGATTTCTGGGCCTTGCCGGCCTTCTTAACAGCTTTACCACTTGCTTGGGGAGGCATGTTGAACGTACTGCGAAATCAGTGAAATGAGTGATCTCGTTAGGACAAAGTCTATGAAAAAAATATGAGTTTCCAAAAGTGATTTCGGTTTTATTCTGGGCAAAACAGATTCCGAACCCACAAACGAGAAAAGCGAAGGACTGAACACGAGTTCACTCCTCCTTTTCGTTCGACCATCTTTGCCCCTCTCCGTCGTATAGCGACATCTGGCTCTTTAGTGCATTGTTCAAAGTACAGCGCCATTTTTGACCGCACTCCCATGTCAAAATTCACTTTTCCTCTTTGATCTGGAATCCTGCTACCCTTAAACCGTAAATTTATAATTAAATTTTATAAAATCTCTTAAGACTAGGGTGATCTTAAATTCTCCGAGCAAACTTTATGCTTTTTAAATTTCCTTTTCGCAGCTCCCGCCTTTCGACCTTTTGTTTCCTTTAGACAGGGAATTAAAACCTGGTAGTTAAAACCCAGACAAGGCACCCCTTTAAATCCATATATCTTGCGCCTTGCACCGCTTGTGATACGCGATGAGAAAGAAAAATCCCCCCTTCCTGTCACCAATTTTGCATGTATATTACTTTCCTTATGTACATATAATGTATAGGGAAAATATTGTGACGGGGTCGAAAATTCGAATTAGAGTTTTCGACGGGAGAGCAAGCACCTTTCAAATATCTCTAATCACGAATTCAGACGTTTTTGCGATAATGTGTGTGAAAGTGTATGAGTCTGTGGTGACGATAATTGACGAACGAATGGAGCGATTTGAACGAAATTTGATACAAAAATTAACAATCCATGAGTAATGACAGCCTATATATATATATTAATATGCAATCGGACGTTTAGAACCCCCCGATATCAGAACGGTTAGAAGATGTGTGGGTGCCAGGACTTGTTTCTTCCCGAGAGATTTGCTTCACAATTAATGTTAACTCATTAGATCGTTTTCAAATAACTTTCGTCGCATTTTTATTTATATTTTAATATTGTTTCTACATTTTTACTGCATGAGATACATTTCAACTGTACTTACTTCATCATTTCTAATACAGATCGGAGGTTGACTACGAGCGTCAACTATCTGTACATACTCTCTCGTGCTAGAGTTGTCATGATAGATATGGCAGTAATATTATATACATTATCTGAACATATTAAAAAAAATTCTAACGATTTTAAGGTGGATAGCGCGTTCATTTCGATCGATTGTTAGGTTTAAATAATTAAACAAGTGTAAAACTTTCGCCAACGGCCATACCATGCTGAAAATACCGGTTCTCGTCCGATCACCGAAGTCAAGCAGCATCGGGCGCGGTTAGTACTTGGGAGGGTGACCACCTGGGAACACCGCGTGCAGTTGGCACATTATTTTTTTTTTATTTTATATTTCGGAGCGGGGAGCAAGCATCGTCTTAAGTGTATATGTTTGTACTTTTTAACACTTTACAACATAGTTGAAAAGTTTTTATAACTTTGTTCAGTCAGTCAGTCTGTCTGTCCGACCGTCCGCCCTCCTCCCTGTCCTGCCGCCTGCCTCCGTGCGCTTTTTTTTAGTCACATTTTTAGATGTTGCTACGTATTCAAAATACTGTATGTATTCAATGAGTTTCGCGAAGGTGTTGCCATTTCACCAATAGAAAAAGTGAGATGCGGTATTGCCACGCCTCATTCCGCATATAAGAGGAGAAAATTAGACTGTACTCGCAAACATTAGTATTTGAAACATAGTCATGTCTGGTCGAGGTAAAGGAGGCAAGGGTCTTGGAAAAGGGGGTGCCAAGAGACATCGCAAAGTGTTGAGAGACAACATCCAGGGTATCACCAAACCTGCTATCAGGCGTTTGGCTAGACGTGGAGGCGTAAAACGTATCTCCGGTCTCATCTACGAAGAAACTCGTGGTGTACTCAAGGTTTTCTTGGAAAATGTCATCCGAGATGCTGTAACCTACACTGAGCACGCAAAGAGGAAGACCGTGACAGCCATGGATGTCGTATATGCTCTTAAACGTCAGGGACGTACTTTGTACGGTTTCGGAGGTTAAATTCATGTCGACTCATGGACCCCCCATAGTTCTAGAAAAAAAAGGCCCTTTTCAGGGCCACAAAATTTCAGTAAAAGGGCATGTTAACCTCGCAATTGCTATTAGTAATGTAATTCGTAGCGATCTCCGGTTTTATGTCTGAAACAGTTTTCGTTCCTCTTTGAATTCAGAGATGGCGACACCACAATTTCGAGCGAGGTCCAATTCCAGACGATCTTTTAATTTTCACAAAATGAACACATGAATCTTCATTGTTTTACTTCTCTTTAAACTACCGTGTGTCTTAACATTTTACGATCATTGTTGACCTTTCTGTTGCTAAAAATAATATAACCTGATTTACTTTATTGAAAGCATTGTTACCTTTCAAAACATTAAAAGTTTCTATTATATTAAAATTCATTGTTAAAAATAAATAAGTACATGGATGTATTCTTCTCACAAGTTATGCATTCTTTTTAGTGCAGTGAGTTAAATCATCAAAATCTTTCATTTATTTTCTGATACAGCTCCCAATGATTTAACAGAAACACGAGAGATCGCTTTCCTGCAGAAATGTAAACAACTGAGCAGTTGTGAAAGAGCATGCCTTTCTACTAAAATTGTGTGGCTCTGAAAAGAGCCTTTTTTTTTGTAGTTCACGATGCCATTCTAGTTCCTGAATTTATTTCTTGCCAGATTTCTTAGGGGTTGCCTTTTTCGGAGTCTTCAATTTTTTCACCTTAGGAGCTTTGGGCTTGCTACTTTTCGCAGCCTTCTTGGGACTTTTTGGCTTAGCTGCCTTCTTGGCTGCTGGTTTCTTCGTAACGGGCTTCTTTGGCGAAGCCTTGGCCTTTGGTTTAACGGCCTTCTTGGCTGCGGTCTTTGCTTTCTTAACGGGGAACGCTGCCTTTTTCACCTTTGCTGGTTCCTTGGTTTTCTGTCCAAAAGCACTCAGTTTGAAGGATCCGCTAGCGCCCTTACCTTTGGTTTGAATGAGGGTGCCACCTGCGACTGCAGTCTTCAAGTATTTCTTGATGAAGGGAGTCAATCTATCCAGATCGACTTTGTGGTTGGAGCCGATGTGCTTTTTGATGGCTTGTAGAGAAGACCCTCCACGCTCCTTCAAACTTTGAATGGCATCGTTGACCATCTCGGACACTTTGGGATGTGTCGGGGCGGTTTTTGGTTTCTTCGCCGCACTCTTAGCTTTCTTTTTAGGCGTAGCGACAGCTGGAGAAGCATTAACGGCAGCGGTATCGTCAGACATGTTCACGATGTGAGCTATCGGCGTAAAATGCCTGTGCTGAAAATATATTTAGCATTTCAGGACGACCTTCTCGGCTGCTTGCCAATAGGGAACGTCCTCCGGGAGATCGCGGCTTAATAAAAGAAAAACGCAAGGGCGTAAGCTCATTTTTGTTCCTGTCTTTTGAAACGATTAGACGTAGACGTAGTACTTTTCTGCTATGGCACGTACTAAGCAAACCGCTCGTAAGAGTACCGGAGGGAAGGCCCCTAGGAAGCAGCTGGCAACCAAAGCTGCCCGCAAAAGTGCACCAGCGACCGGTGGCGTAAAGAAACCCCATCGTTACAGGCCCGGTACTGTTGCTCTTCGTGAAATTCGTCGTTATCAAAAATCGACCGAATTGTTGATCCGCAAACTCCCATTCCAGAGATTAGTGAGAGAAATCGCTCAGGACTTCAAAACCGATCTCCGTTTTCAGAGTTCCGCCGTCATGGCCCTCCAAGAGGCCAGTGAAGCCTATTTGGTGGGTTTGTTTGAAGATACCAACTTGTGCGCCATCCACGCTAAAAGAGTTACTATCATGCCAAAGGATATTCAACTTGCTCGACGAATTCGCGGAGAGCGTGCTTAAATTTCCGTCACTCTTGTTGTGAAAAAAAAGGCCCTTTTCAGGGCCACACAAAATATAGTTAGGCTTGCTTTGTCGCTTGCTATTATTAACGACTCATGTATATGTATTTATTTACTCCTATTTAAACTTATAATTAAATCCGTATTGTTTGTCGTCATTCAAATTTTCTCTCCAGAAGAACTGATTTAAGAATGCCATTTTCCCGATAGATGGCAGCATAAAAATATTAAGAACGAAGTGGAGCTATTTTGTGGTTAACGCAGAGTTTTATATATATCAGTTTTAAATATTACATATATTTACATACATTCAGAGTTTTTAGGTATTTGGAACAACCAGAATTAATACATTTTTATTTCTCGCTATCAATATACATTGTATCGCTGAACAATATTTAGAGAGCTTCATTATTTGGAGGAAATTCAAGTTTTGTCTTAAAAACCAGAATAAATATATATTTTTTTTAACGGTGTCAATCTATGTTGTAACGCAGAGAACATGCCGAGTTATTATGAAACATTGTCTTTATAGTAAACATCCTTCCATTTAGAACGCATTATTCCATTTAGAAAAGTGTTTCGTTTCTGATGAAACTGTCATAGCAAGAAGTAGCGTAAAAGCATCCTTTTCTTAATATTTGCGTGGCCCTGAAAAGGGCCTTTTTTTTCGTGAGGGAAAGATACTTATGCTTTCTTTTCAGTCTTTTTCGGGAGAAGTACAGCTTGAATATTGGGCAAGACACCACCTTGAGCGATGGTGACACCAGACAGAAGCTTGTTCAACTCCTCGTCATTTCTGATGGCGAGTTGCAGATGTCTGGGGATGATCTGGTTTTCTTATTGTCACGAGCAGCATTACCTGCCAATTCAAGGACCTCAGCAGCTAAGTACTCGAGTACTGCAGCCAAGTACACGGGTGCGCCAGCTCCCACACGTTCGGCATAATTTCCTTTCCTCAACAGTCTGTGGATACGGCCGACGGGAAACTGTAGTCCGGCTCTGCTAGACCTAGTCTTGCTCTTTCCCTTTACTTTACCACCTTTTCCTCGACCAGACATAATAATAATAGTTTAGTTCAACGAAATCAGAAGAGAATTGAAAATTGAGAATAAGAAATTACTTCTTTTTCGGCTTTTATATGTACTGAAGATCGTTTTCTATTGCCCAATAAGACGAAGCGTCATGTGATTGGTTGGAAGAAAACCTCGTGGTCTATAAAACTTGAACGTTTCAATAGCGCATTGACTAATTCGTCTTGGCTTGGCTTGGTTTGACTGCTTGGTGCTCCGGAATTAGTGTTTGCACCCACGGCGACTCCGGAACTTTGAAGAATATAGAAGCCATGTATTGAAAAAATTTATGAAGCACAAATTAATTCAATTTAATTTGTGGTTCATACATTTAAATACCTCTCCATCCCTTTTTTCCCTGAAGAACAGTCAGGAGTTTGGTAAGATTTAACGCTTCCATCTTTTTTTCTTTTTAATTGCTCTGCACGTAGCGCAAAGCGACTATGCTCCTTATTTTTGTTCATGTAATTTACCCTAATCGTATTTTGTTGTTTATCCTCTCGTTTGTGTTTTAATTTATTTTTTGTAAAAGACGGCGAAAGATGTATTTAGCGAATACGCTACTGATCTTCGTACACGGGATTTTCTGAAATTTGTATTTTTATTGTCCGTCTGTCTGTATTTATATTTAATTTAAAAACTGTGGCACAGAGCTCGTGATCTTTCGTGCACGGGATTTTCTGAAGTTTGTGTTTTTATTGTGCGTCTGTCTGTATTTATGTGTAATTTAAGGGGGGTATGATACCCAAATTGCTGAAATCTGCAATTTTGAAGATCTAGTTGTAATTTTTTTGTATTGAGGTAGATTTTAGGTATAGTAAACATAAGGTGATATTCAAAATTGTAAAAATTAAAAAAATTTGACAAGTTTTCTCTTTGAAAAAAGGAGAAAGAGCTTGCGTCCTCCGTCGCTTGCGGCCGCGGGGGAAGGCCTTTTTTCCCCGTTTGCCGCGCTCGCCCG